>OY763888.1:19675151-20302686 GCA_963667165.1 Barbarea vulgaris | reverse complement strand
GGTCGGCAACTCCATTGTCAGCTCTTTTCCTTTCCCTCACTTCAATATCAAACTCTTATAACAAGAGAATCCATCTTATGAGGTGTGGCTCGGCATCCTTTTTAGACATTAGATATCTAATGGCTGCGTGATCGGTATCAACAATTACTTTGGAACCAACAAGGTATGACCTGAACTTCTCAAATGCAAAGACAATGGCAAGAAGCTCTTTCTCCGTGGTTTCATAGTTGCATTAAGCTTCATCAAGCGTCCTGCTTGCTTAGTAAATTACGTTCAGGTTCTTGTGTTTCCTTTGTCAAAGTACAGGTCCCACTGCATAGTCACTAGCATCACACATAATCTCAAACGGTAGCTCCAAATCCGGCAGTTGCACGACGGGTGCTGAAACTAACGCGTCTTTGATCTTGTGAAACGCAATGAGACAGTCATTATCAAACTCGCGGTTTTGGAAAAATCTTGTATGAATCGTCTATAGAAGCCGGCATGTCCAAGGAAACTCCTTATTCCTTTAACGTTTGTTGGCGGCTGAAGACTAATCACAACCTTGATCTTTGCTTTATCAACTTCTATTCCTATTTCTGAAATCCTATGCCCAAGTACTATGCCATATCTCACCCTAAAGTGGCATTTTTCCCAATTGAGCACTAAATGCTTCTCTTCACATCTTTGTAGAACTTTTCCAAGGTTCGCCAAGCAAGCGTCAAATGATTAACCATGGACTGAGAAGTCATCCATGAAGTCTTCCATAAAGTCTTCGAGATATTCCGTGAAAATAGACATCATGCAACGTTGAAAGGTCGCTGGGGCGTTGCAAAAACCGAAAGACATTCTACGGTAAGCAAAGGTACCATAGGGGCAAGTGAACGTCGTCTTCTCTTAGTCTTTAGGATCAATAGGGATCTGAAAGAAACCTGAATAACTGTCAAGAAAACAATAGTATTGATTATTAGCTAACCTTTCCAGGATTTGATCAATGAAGGGCAAAGGGAAATGATCCTTTCTCGTTGCGGTGTTGAGCTTCCTATAGTCAATACACATTCTATGGCATGTGATCGTTCTTGTAGCAATAAGCTCATCATTCTCGGATTTTACAACCGTCACGCCTCCTTTCTTGGGAACAACGTGAACTGGACTGACCCATGTACTATCCGAGATAGAATATATAATCCCAGCATCTAAGAGCATAATGATCTCCTTCTTGACAATATCCTTTAGATTCAGATTTAGCATCCTTCGGTGCTCAATAGATTTATTGGATCCTTCTTCCAGATGGATCCTATGAATACAAAGGCCTGGGGAAATCCCTTGGATGTCCTATTAGGAATAACGTAATGCAGAGTTCACGATAACAGGATAAGTAGAGTTAGGTCCGAGAAAAACATACTTGAGTCCAATGGGGAGTTGTTTAAGCTCAACCTAGGGAGCTCTAAGCTCGCTCCATGGATCTACTACAGCGGCTGGAGTGTCCCTAGGAGGCGTAGGGGTGCTACACCCCTCGTCCAGGTTAAGGTGGGCGACCACTTTCCTGAAACTCTCGGCCTAATCAAGGATCTTGGTGCAGTCCTCCGCGGATTCTCCAAAAGAACTGGCTTGGGGTCCTGTCAAAGCTGGTCCCAGAGGATCATTAAGTATAATCTCTTCACTCAAGTCTCTTGTAGCTTCCTCTAACTTGATAATCGAGAAGATTCGGCTGTCACACATCTTCTGACTTAGAGTTTCATTCATGTTAAACCGCATGACAAAATCTCCTAAGTGTAAGTCCATTCTTTTGTTAGGCACGTCAATGGTTGCTCCTGCAGTAGAGAGAAACGGGAGACCAAGTATCAAAGGGTCCTTAGGTTCCCTTTCAAGCTCTAAAACAACAAAGTCAGTCGGGATTTCACATTTTCCAACAATAACCGGAACTTCCACAAGAATAGCAACGGGTCGTCGGATAGAACGGTCGGCCAGAATCAATGAGATATTTGTAGGCCTAAAATTTTCATGGCCTAGGCGCCTAGCTACTGTAAGTGGCATCATGTTGATACTAGATCCCATGTCATAGAGAGAACGCTCAAAAACTTCCGACTTGATCTTACATGCCAATACAAAACTTCAGGGATCTCCTCGCTTCGGAGATGTGCGGTTCTGAAATATGGCACTGCATTCTTGGGTGATGATCATCACTCCATTATCAAAGACGATGTTATTCGTTAAAACACTCTTCATATACTTCCTAAGAGTTGGAATCATCGCACAAGCCTCGATGAAACACATTCTTTGGCTCGTTCCTTTTCCTTCTTTGAGTTCATTGGGGTAGTAGGATACGGTACCTTAGGTTTATAGACATGTCCTGGAGTTGGAAGTTGAGTGTCCTTGGTGAGTTCCTCATGTATCGGCTCCATCTCCTTCTCGGGTTCTTCTCGGATTGGTTCTGCCTCGGATTTCGATGGTTGCCTTTCCGTGAAATCCTTCGGATACTCTGGTTCATTGTAAGCGGTTCCATTCCTTAGAGTAATAGCTTGACAGTAAAGGGGGTTCTCCTTAGTCATTGCCGCTATATCCTCTATAGACTTCTCGACACGAACGGCAGTCTCCTTATCTCTTTTTTCAGTGACTTCGACTCTGGCCGAAAGAACCTCGATCTTGCTGTTGAGCTATTGATACACATTGGCTAGCCTCTTGTTCGTTTCTTCAGTAAGGACTCAGAGACTAGCAGCAAGCGCTTCTAACAAGCCATCAATGCCGGAGTATTGGTTTGGCGGTGTAGGATCACATAAACCTCTTTCAAAACCCTAAAAATCAGTGAACTTATCTTTCTTTCGAAAGTTACCTCGGTTGAGATCACGTCTATGATCTCTGAAGTTCTGGTTTAGAAACCAACTGTCGTTGCGAATATCTAACTAAGAATTGTTCTAGAACTTAAATCATTAAGGCATAGCTATCCAACTGTCATTACGAAAACTATCTATTACATACACCTAAGAGACCAACTTTCGTTGCGAATCCTAAAGTTCTGACAAGCTTTAAGTACAAATTCGATATGTTCACAAGTCATCTAAACCAACTATCGTTGCAAATATCTAACATGCTCACTAGGATTAGTTCAGATTATAAATCACGCTGTCGCACCAATTTAACAACCTAATATCATACTTCTAGTTGATCAAGCTAAAAGAAGCGCATTAAGTACAATCCAAGATGAAGAACTAACAAGTTTTAAATTTAACCAGTGTTAAACCTTAAAAATCATCAAATCCCTATGAGAATCCTTAAACCTAACAAGGGATCTACTCAGACATATCAAATGAAATACAAGACATAACTGAAATAAATATCATAAACTGAATCAAAAGTAGAATAAAGAAACAGAGGTTCAAAATCTTCTCTCATAAGTACAAGTACCAAGATCAGCCCCTAGCAAAGGAATAAATAGAACAGTGACGGCTGAAACTCGATGATGAATAATGAAATCTGGATTTTTTCAACTTAACCTAAAAACCTAATATATAGACTAATACACGAGCTGGGTCCCTTTTGTAAACTTTTGGAACTTCTGGGACGAAACTCAAAATCTTCAGAACTTGGAAAATTCCGCATGGACGCCTGACGATGGGTCGACCGACACCAGTGATGAGTGTCAATGGACAACACTGATCACTGAAAACATCGACCTCATCTTCTCAGCAACAAATGCTCCATAAGTCCCACACGCATAAAACATGTAAAAGACTCGATAAAGACTCAAAACACACGGTTAAGACTCGATCAAGCACTTATATCATGGCTTAAAACCGGTAACTCCACGATATATCAACTCCCCCAGACTTAGCTTTTGCTTGCCCACAAGAAAAACAAAAACCTAAACCAGAGAAAGAAGTTTGAAAACACAGAAACTCATTTCGTCGTAAGAATATCACAGTCACATTCACCATATTAATCCACTAAAAACTCTTACCTGAAACAATATAGACCACCATGTTCTTCACCAGACGTTCATAGCTTTCTCGATCAAACCCACAATTTCATAGCATAGTCCATTACCTTCATCGCGGGGTCTCATCTCTGATCTCGATGCCCAGTGCCTTCTAGAATCTTTCACGTACAATACCAAAACAAAAACAACCATATAGCTATCGGTACTGTTTCTCTCCCCCAGACTTATTCTTTTTGTTATTATCTTTTTTTTTTTACTTTCTTTCTTTTTTTTTTTTTTATAATTCAAAGGTGTAGCGAATAATGGGGTCACGGGAACTGTTTCTACCCGTCACTGCCACCTCTGTGTGATCATCTTAATCTTAAGTAAAATAATGAGGTCACAGGAAATTTTCCTACCCCTATACATAAGACGAGAATCATATCATCTTTTCAGCTTCTTATTCTTTTTTTTTTCTTTGGGATAAGGGAGATGAGTACCGCTTTTATTGGTGATTACAAAAGTTTTCTAGTCCAGTATGAACGATGAGTCAAGCCCCAGAACACCTGTCACGTTGATGAGGTAAAAGGAGCTAACAGAAATTGGCTCAGGTGTTTGTTGATGTCTGCTGGAAATATGGGCGTCTCTAGTCCACCATTAAATAAGCTTTGGTTTTTCCATTAGTCTCAGATGCCTAACAAGCTTGAATCGATTGGTCACTTAAGTTCCTACAAAATGTGATGGTTCCTCAAAAGATCATAGTTTCATGGACTGGTTTTGACTCAATAAAATAGATTCAACTGACTCGATAGACTTATAAGAAAAGAAAACACATAATTAGTAACTACCTCCCCCATACTTGAACAACGCTGTCCCCAGTGGTCCCAAACCAGAGATCGGTAAACAAAAGAGAGAAGTGAAACAAAGTTAGAACCAAAATTACGAAGACTTATCCGTGGATGGGTGTTGGTGTCGATCGCGAAGTAAAGCCGACAAGTAGCCAAGAATTGATGTGCCAAATCAGAGTACAGATTATATGTCATCATGCCCATTGTACCCATGCCAATATCCTGCAAAATGTTACGTACATCCGCACGAATCCCCATGGAAGCCAAAGATGACTTATGGATGAAACGGGTCGGCTTCATGTCTACAGTCAACCGCGCATTATAGAAGAGTGTGTCAAACTCATCCCAATCCTCAGAGATTGGCCTGGCGTAGCATGCGTGTTGCTCAACCTCCACCTTTCGTTCATTCTCCCAATATTTTCGCGACCGAATCTTAAGATGCTCCGCTCCTCCTTGGGCCAAGGATGTCATAGCTACGAAACGGGGATGTCAGTAGGAAGTGGGAGTGGTGGAGAGTCGAAAGAAGGTTATTGACCGGAACTCAAACCCACAGTCCTTTGTTGTCTAGTGCGTTTACTTGGTCTGGAAGCCATCATGGGTACTGGTATCGAGCGACACTGATGAATGCTGTCGATCGACACTGAGACCTGCGAAACAAAAATCGCGCAAACACAAAACCACAAAAAAATCAGAATCTCTTAGCAGTCAAATAAAAACACAGAGCAAGAGTAACGCAAGACAAATAAAAAAAATCGAGAAGAACTCTGAATCCAACCCAACACTTATGCCAGGGGAAACAGCTAAGGATGAAACCTTCAATAAATAGTAAAAGGGTTGGAAGATTTAATGATCATACCTTGGAATTGGAGTAGATGGATGGATTAAACATAGAAGCAATGAGTTTGAGGATCAAAATTGCCTAAAATCGAACTAGCAGGACAAACTATAGAGCCTATGGGTATTTCTGTGTTTTTGGGTTTGTTTTAAGAGGGGTAGGTAGGGTATTTATAGCACTTACCTCGATGGTTGGTGTCGATCGACACTACCCCTTACCTCTGTTTGTCGGTTGCGCTTGGTGTCGATCAACAGCAATGGTTGAGTAGCGATTGGCACTGAAAGATTGCTCCGAGGGTGACTAGTTCCTGAGATCAAAAACAATGAAAAACCAAACGAAAGTGAAACAAAAACAGAGAAAACCATATGTACAGACTCACCAGTGGGTTGCCTCCCACCAAGCGCTTATTTTCAGTGATTAGCTGGGCTATGCAGCGGGGCTAGGCAGTGGTAGCATTGTTCTGACGCATTGTAATGCCGGAATTCTCAACTGTGTAAACATTCTCTTTTGGAAGAAAGTCATCAGTTGGGGAGTATCCTCAACTCCAATCCTCGAGAGATGATCAGCCACTCCGTTCTCAACCCCTTGCTTATCCCTTACTTCAATGTCAAATTCATGAAGGAGCAGAAACCACTACTTCAGAGCTGCATGGTCAGTGTGGACTATGACCTTGGAACCAACCAGATAAGCTTGAAACTTCTCAAAACAAACACTACCGCTAACAGTTCCTTCTCGGTAGTCGCATAATTGTGATGCCCATCGTCCAAGGTTCTACACGCATAGTAGATGGCATGCAGCTTCTTATACTTCTTCTGGCCAAGTACAGCTCCAACCACGAAATCGCTGGCGTCACACAAGACCTCGAAAGGCAACTCCCAGTCCGGGGGTTGAACAATGGGTGCGGTCACCAAAGCTTTCTTGATCTGTTCAAACGCCAAGACGCATATATCGTCGAATTCAAAAACCACATCTTTCACAATAAGGCGGTGAGCGGTCTAGCTATCTTACTGAAGTCTTTGATGAACCTCCGATAGAAACCAGCATGTCCCAAGAAACTCCTAACCCCTTTTACAGAATCAGGCACTTGTAAGTTCGTCATAACTTCGATTTCAGCCCGATCGACTTCAATTCCATCCTCAGAAACCCTGTGTCCAAGAACAATACCATCTCATACAATAAAATGGCATTTTTCCCAGTTAAGCCCCAAGTGCTTCTCCTAACATCTAGCTAGTACCTTGCACAGACTTGCCAAACACTGGTGGTAAGATGATCCGTAGACGGAGAAATCATCCATGAAGACTTCCATGAAATCCTCAATCATGTCCGTAAAGATGGACATCATACATCGCTGAAAGGTTGCTGGAGCATTGCAAAGTCTAAATGGCATCCGGCGATACACAAATGTACCATAAGGACAAGTGAAATTGGTCTTCTCCTGATCGTTGGGGTGTAGGGGAATCTGAGAGAAACCTGAATAACCATCCAGAAAACAATAAAAAAGGGAAATGGTATAGGTATCAGCTCATTCTTCTCGTTCTTTACAACGGTTACACCACCTTTCTTGGGGACTAGATGAACTGGACTGACCCAATCACTATCAAAGATAGGATAGATGATGCCAGCAGCTAGGAGTTTCAAGATGTCCTTCTTCACGACTTCCTTCATATTCGGATTCAACCTACGTTGATGCTCAATCGACGATTTTCCTTCGTCTTCTAGGTGAATCCGATGCATGCACAACTCCGGGGAGATATCTAAAATATCTTTGAGAGTATAGCCAAGAGCTTTGCGACATTTGCGCAGCTTGCTTAGCAAAAGAGTGAGCTCTGCATTATTCAAAGAAGCATTAACAATAACAGGATAAGTGGAATTAGGTCCAAGAAATGCGTACCTTAGCCCTTCAGGGAGTGTCTTAAGCTTGATCTTAGGAGCCTTGGTGATGTGATAATGGATAGCGACAAGGATTGGAAGCTGATGGCCGGGGAAATGCTTCAACCGGTCGAGAAAGAAGCTCCGGACGAGCCACTTGGAGCTAGGACTCGGTCTTGGACGGCCAAGGAGGTACTGAACGTACCAGCTGGTTCTACGACTCGCTCTAGGACTAAGGACCATAACCATACGGTCGGAGTTTTTCTACGTCAAGCATTAGCTTAAAGAGGTCACTCGGACGCATGTGGTACCGCGGCCACCTTGGTCATGGTTCACGTCCGGGATGACTAGTGTCAAGCCCTATGGCTCACTTACACTCTTTTTCCCATGCCTTTGCTTTTTCCCAAGTGGTTCTCCAAGGAAGGTTTTTGATGAGGTTCGTGGTCCATAGGTACATCTTTGCTTGGCATTGGTCCGACCTAGTCGCGCCCGTCTCGAGATAATTGGGCGCGGCCCGTCTCTTATCTATCTATCTTATTTCTATTTTTATTTATTTGAAGTTAAACTTATGTCTGAGTGATTATATTTGTGCTAGTGTTTATGTGTGTGTTTATTTTCGAGTTGGTGTTTGGTGAATTTCCGAGGCATGTCTCGAAACTCACCGAGGATTAACTCCCTCCGCTCCTCCTCTCTTCTCCTCTTCGTCTTCTCTTCTTTATATGTCTCTGAAACTCCTATTGTATTTCTTATCTATCTTTTTAATCAAAAACCCTTTTCTCTGATAGATACTTGTCTTCTTTTTCGAGTGTTCGATTTAGGAAACTTGTGAACATTTCTAGTGATTAGATTGTTCAACCCCAACTTATCAAGAGGCCTTCCGCATCCTCTCGTGGCGTCACTCAACCCATTCAACTCCAGATTGCTTACTGCTCAAACCTGGAGGCTTATCAACATCACCTTAGCTTCCCGGTGTGTAATTGGGGCGTTATCTAACCAGAATCATATCAAGTGGTATCAGAGCCACATTGAGAAGTTAAGTGATTTTCGTCCCAACTTGTACGAATTTTAATTAAATATTGGCTCGTGCAACAATTGTGAAATCAATTGCAAACGAATCTAGGATGAGTTTAGTATTTGTTAAAGTTGGTTTGGGAATTGTTTGAAAAGTTTTGATATTTTTCCGTGACCGATTGACTTCCACAGTCGCGATAAGGGTTCTTCGGAGAGATTGGCAAACCAAGAGTCATTTTAGTGTTCTTATGAATTAGGACCAATTCGATCTTCAAAAGGACTTTTTACTGGTTACATTTTGTGTTGATTTTCAGGCAGAGATGGCCGATCATGATGAGGAGACACTCAGAAATCACAACAAGCAACTCGTTGAAGCGATTACAGCAAACATGGAGCAAGTAATGGATAACAACATGGATGCACTTCGTCAAGGACTTCTACAAGAGCAGAGCAGATCACTAAAAGGGAGGGAACAAGAGTTTAATCCCAAGCCGCCATACAATACAACGAGATCAACTTGGCGCAGCCCGCATAAAACCTTTCACGCTCCCAAATCTGTGTTTGGTTATGATTTTCAACCAACTAATGAGCTTCGACTTTGGAAATTTTTTGGACAAGAAAACTACTTAGAGTGGGAAAAAAACATGGAGGATTGCTTCTACTACAGTCACATTCTGAAAGAGAAGAGTTTAGCGTACGCCATTGGTCGACTCATTGGAGATGCTTACAAATGGTTGTTGGATGAAGTTTACGAACGCTGGTATTACAACAAGCCGACTATCACGACCTGGAGAGATCTTAAGGAACTACTAAGGAATAAGTATGCTCCACAAGCACCACCAGAACTACTACAACAAGCTCCAAGCCAAGAATCGCCTAAAGAAGCAACAACACGAGCATTAGGAGGGTTTACTCAAACTGAAGCAGTTCTGGCCCGCAATAACTTACCTACAGCCTTTCACAGTGTTGAGACTAATGAAAAACCACCAGACGTTTTGCCACCAGTGAATACCCGAGGTAACTCTCAAAAACGAATGAGAGCTAACTTGCTTTCTCTTGGTGCAGATTGTACCATTTCGGTGTCAAAACCTTTTTAAGAAAAGAAGATTAGTCTTGTACCATTGCCACCAGATGAAGTATATCTGGACAAAACCAAACTTAAAGGTAAGCAAGAAACAAGGTAAGCAAGATAATTACTTGGCCATGTCTGGTCAAGAGAAAGAGGATGAACCTTTTGATTCAAATTTATTTACCTCTTTGAATAAAATTACTTGTGCTTCTAAACCTCCACCGGTGCCACCGAGTGAACTTAAATTTGTGCAGGATGTGTCTATAGGTACTGAACTGAAGAAGCTACAGCCTAATCACTCCTACAACTACAATGTTGCGATGATCTATGGTGATGGAATTCAAGATAAAGCTAAAGAAAAAGAAGAGCAAAGTGATGACAACTTTCTTAAGGAGACTCAACCAGTTCAAACCAGGGGTATTTCGGCTCAACAATGAGCTTTAGAATGATTTCTCATTGCTTTAAATCAATGATAGTACAACCTCGTCGTGTTGTTGAATTTCTACTAACTAACATGGAGTTTTCTTTTTGTCTTGATAGGAATAAAACAAGAGATCACCGTGAACAGGTTTTCGAAGACATTAAGTTGCAAGCAAATCTACCCATGAACAGGTTTTCGAAGACATCAAGATGCATCTCAAAGCAGCATTTGGAGACCAGGAGACTATATAGACCGTTCAAGACCTGTACCATTTGAGTTTTGGATTACTTCACTTCAAATGCTTTCTGTGGAGTTGAAAATGGATCTTTCAACATTTGGAACATTCTGAACTTATCACTGGAGACCAGGAGAGTCCTTAGACACATCTTGAGAGGACGAGTTGGTCACCAACAATGCCCTGAACCAAGAAGAAACCCCGGATCCAACACCACTTGCATTTACCATAATAAACACAAAATATACCAAGGACATGATTGAAAGTCTTTCTTTATCTCGTTTATTTTTCTCATGATTGAAGGTCTGTATGTATGAGTTTATTTTATCCAGAAATCATTGAGAAGAGTTTATGATTATTCAAAGAATATTCGGAACAGAATTCTTGTATTAAGATGCATGAAAAAGAAGAATTTGACAAGGATAATGTTTTGAATCAAACTAAGAAGTGTTTATTTTTTTATGGTACTTCCATGACTGTGATAACACACTTTCTCTTAGCCAAAGCTAATAAAAACATTGCAGGTACAAAGGAGGAGCCACCAGATCTAGAAGTTCGCTCGTCCAATTTCTTTGCAAGGACTGGAATTGGAGTTGTTTTGACAAAGGAGCTGAACATTTCCCAAGTATCTGCTCATATGAAGATGAATGTTCTGATCGAAGCTCACCAAGGATGCACCATGAAGCTGAACCTCTCTTGAGGATTCTCGACAATACTCATTTCCTTTCTTTTCGCTTTCGAGCTAAGTACCGTTTGTTTTATCCTTTTGATGCTTCAAACTTAATGTTGTTTGTGGCAGGTACTCCAGATATGACGACAAATCCTTTTCAACTTGGGGAGCATGATGTGATAATGGATAGCGACCAGGATTGGAAGCCGATGGCCAAGGAATTGCTTGAACCGGTCGAGAAGGAAGCTCCGGACGAGCCACTTGGAGCTAGGACTCGGTCTTGGATGGCCAAGGAAGTACTGAAAGTACCAGCTGGTTCTATGACTCACTCTAGGACTAAGGAACTTAACAATACAGTCGGAGTTTTGCTACGTCTAGCATTAGCTCAAAGAGATCACTCGGACGCCCTATGGCTCACTTACACTCTTTTTCCCTTGCCTTTGGTTTTTTCCAAGTGGTTTTTCAAGAAAGGGTTTTAATGATGTTCGTGGTACATAGGTACATCTTTGCTTGGCATTGGTCCGACCTAGTCCGGCCCGTCTCGAGATCATTTGGCGCTGCACGTCTCTTTTCTATATATCTTATTTATATTTTTAGTTATTTGAATTTAAACTTATGTCCGAGAGATTATATTTGTGCGAAGTTTTATGTGTGTGTTTATTTTCGAGTTGGTCTTTAGTGAGTTTCCGAGGCATGTCTCAAAACTCACCAAGCATTAACTCCCTCCGCTCCTCCTCTCTTCTCCTCTTCGTCTCATCTTCTTTATATGTCTCTGAAACTCCTATTGTATTTCTTATCTATCTTTTTAATAAAAAACCCTTTTCTCTGATAGATCCTTGTCATCGTTTTCGAGGGATTCGATTTAGGAAACTTGTAAACATTTCTAGTGATTAGATTGTTCAACCCCGACTTATCAACAGGCCTTCCGCATCCTCTCGTGGCGTCACTCAACCCATTCAACTCCAGATCGCTTGCTTCTCAAGCCCGGAGCCTTATCAACGTCATCTTAGCTTCCCGGTGTGTGATTGGGTCGTGATTCTCTAACCAGAATCATATCACTTGGCCTAACTCCAATCGCCTTTTGCAGCGGCGTCTGGAGGTGCTTGGTCGAGTGTCTTGTGAGCAACAAGACGCATCACGTGCTCGCTAGAATCCATCATTCGCGTATACTCGACAGCCATAGCATCCAAGTGACTTTCCTCAGGCGCGGAACAAAGCAAAGCTTTCTCCAAAGGGTCAGTGATATGCATCTCCTGAAAGATCTCCTCTACAAGATTGCTTAAAGTATCCACGTAAAAAGTCTGGAAGTCGATGGTGGGTCACTTGGTCAGCTTATCCATATCAAAATTAATTACCAACTGTCCCACATTCAGTGCTATCCAGCCTCCTCGAACATCAATAAGCGCTCCAGCGGTGGCTAAGAAAGGGTAACCTAGGATAAGAGATGCTGATAATAGGAGGATGATCCATAGTTCCTATTGAAGTCATTGTTGCTCTGGAAGGGCTACTGATACTGGTTCTTGGGAATATAACCAGAAGAGTTTTGATTACCAATGAAGGTACTCCGCTGATTGTTTCCACTATAACCACCTCTGTTTTGCTGATTGCCATAACAATGACCCTGATATCCAGTGCCACCAATGTAGTTGCAATCCTCTTCCTCATATACCTGCTCGGGCTCAAATGTCTCAACCTCTACAGCAAAATGAACTGACTTCTTACTCATTAAGATACTGTGAACTGAATCCAACTTTGTCTTCAACTCAGCAATCTGCTTCCCATCTACACTTCCAGCCTGTTTCAGACATTCATAGTCATTATTCTTGGTGCTATTGCTAGACACCAAGTCCTCAATCAACTCATAAGCTTCCTCTGGAGACCTGGTATTGAAGTTCCCATTTCTCGCTGAATCTACAGCCATCTGGTACCTCCAATCAACTCCTCTAAAGAAAATACCCAACAACCTAACCTGGGTGAAACCATGATGCGGACAATCTCTCTGATAAGCTCTTAAACGAACCCATGCCGCCTTGAATGCCTCAGTAGGCCTCTGCGTAAACAGAGAGATGTTATTCCTCAAATCCTCTGAGCGTGCATCATCGTAGAAGCTTCTCAAGAAAGCCTTCTTCCTCTCTTCCCAACTAGAAATAAATCCCGTTGGTAACTGCTTCAACCAGTAAGCTGCTTCCCTAGTAAGAGAGTGTCGGAAGAGCTTACAGTAAAGATAGTCATAGCTGACTCCATTGATCTTCATGCTGGTTATCCGATCCTCGAACCTCTCAATATGGTCCATAGGGTGTTCTAGCGACAAACCGGAGAAAGGATACTGTCCCACTAAGGAGTAATACGAAGGCTTCAGCTCGAATTCGTTCCTCTGAATTGTTGGAAGACGAATCGCAGACCTATTAGCATAGAAATCATAAGGCCTATTGTAATCTCCTAGTGTCCTGCCTCTCTTGGCCTGTCCTTCCCCTGCCGCTACAGCAATTGGTCCTACAACTTCCGGTTGGTGATGAGCGACACCATGGGGTGGGTGTCGATCGACACCATGGGGTGGGTGTCGATCGACACCATGGGGTGGGTGTCGATCGACACCTTCATCCTGGAAAATCACGTCACCCTCTGGATCAAGCTTTTGGCCTTACTCGTTGCCAATGTGACCCTCTTGGTCTCCAAGAACTCCAGCTTCATCTGGTCGTAATATAACTGGACCAACCATTTCAACTGGTTTCTTTGCTTTTCTTATCTCGTGCTCTAACTTGACAAGCTCTTGATTCGAAAGAACTATAAGCTCGTTGTCTTTGTTGCTTCGAGTTCTGCGGTTAGGCATACACCTGAAACACACCAGACAAAAAGAAAGAACAATGTAAGTAAACTGAAAAATAAAAACCTAGACTGAACTCTACACTTAAGTCTATTGGAAACTCGAAAGAGTCCACAGCAACGGGCCAAAATTTGATCGGGGTCAAATTAACCCTAGAGCTACTCTCTCAAATTAAGAGATCACGGTAGTACTTAGGGATCGAATCCACAGAGATTCAGCGGCTTCATAATAGATGTGTTCGTTTCAAGCTTAGCTAAGCAATAAATAAGTATTGAAAAGACAATGCAAAGAAAGTAAATAAAGATGTAATCGAGTGGGGAAAAGCGTCAGGTCTAGGGAACTTCTCAGGAAATCTATCAAAGAAGGAATAAACAACTGGTCAAGATCTAATTAAGAATTGTTCTAGAACTCAAATCACTAATCCATAGCTAACCAACTGTCATTACGAAAACTATCTATGACATAAACCTAAGAGACCAACTAACGTTGTGAATCCTAAAGTTCTGACAAGCTTTAAGTACAAGTTCGATATGTTCACAAGTTTTCTAAACCAACTGTTGTTGCAAATATCTAACATGCTCACTAGGATTAGTTCAGATTTTAAATCACGCTGTCGCGCCAATTTAACAACCTAAGATCATACTTCTAGGCGATCAAGTTAAAAGAAGCATTAAGTACAATCCTAGATGAAGAACTAACAAGTTTGAATCTTAACCAGTGTTAAACCTACAAATCATGAAACCCCTATGAGAATCCCTAAACATAACAAGGGATCTACTCAGACAGATCAAATAAAACACAAGACATAACTGAAATAGATATCATAAATTGAATTAAAAGTATAATAAACAAAAAGGGGTTCAAAATCTTCTCTCAGAAGTACAAGTAGCAAGCTCAGCCCCTAGCAAAGGAAAAGATAGAACAATGATGGCTGAAACTGGATGATGAATAATGAAATCTGGAGTTTTCCAACTTAACCTAAAAACCTAATATATAGACTAATACACTGTAAACTTCTGGAACTTCTGGGGCGAAACTGCAAATCTTCAGAACTTAGTAAATTCCGAATGGATGCCTGACGATGGGTGTCGACCGACACCAGTGATGAGTGTCGATCGACACCACTGACCAATGAAAACTTCAACTTCATCTTCTCAGCAACAAATGCTCCATAATGCTCCATAATCATCCAAAAAGTCCCGAACGCATAAAACCTGTAAAAGACTCGATAAAGACTCGAAAGACACGGATTAGACTCGATAAATCACTTATATCATGGCATAAAACCGGTAAAATCCAGGATATATCAGTGGGGCTAGAACTCCTGTAATAGGCCCGGCCTCAATGACATACATATTTTCCTCCGGCAAACTATCATTTAGAGGAATGGTATCTTCAACTCGCATTCGCAAAAGGTGGTCGGCAACTCCATTGTCGGCTCTTTTCCTATCCCTCACTTCAATATCAAACTCTTGTAATAAGAGAATCCATCTTATGAGACATGGCTTGGCATCCTTTTTAGACACTAGATATCTAATGGCTGCATGATCGGTATGAACAATTACTTTGGAACCAACTAGGTATTACCTGAACTTCTCGGTATGAAATGATACTTTGGAACAAACTAGGTATGACCTGAACTTCTTCTCCGTGGTTGCATAGTTGCAATGAGCTTCATCAAGCGTCCTGCTTGCATAGTAAATTATGTTTAGCTTGTTGTCTCTCCTTTGTCCAAGTACAGCTCCCACTGCATAGTCACTAGCATCACACATAATCTCAAACGGTAGCTCCTAATCTGGCGGTTGCACGAAGGGAGCTGAAACTAACGCATTTTTGATCTTGTGAAATGCAATGAGACAGTCATTATCAAACTCAAAATCCACATCCTTACATAGCAGACGTGTTAGGGGACTCACAGTTTTGGAAAAATCTTGTATGAATCGTTTATAGAAGCCGCCATGTCCGAGGAAACTCCTTATTCCTTTAACGTTCGTTGGCGGCTGAAGACTCATCATAACCTCGATCTTTGCTTTATCAACTTCTATTCCTTTTTCTGAAATCCTATGCCCAAGTACTATGCCATCTCTCACCATAAAGTGGCATTTTCCCAATTGAGCACTAAATAATTCTCTTCACGTCTTTGTAGAAATTTTCCAAGGCTCGCCAAGCAAGCTTCAAATGATGAACCATGGACTGAGAAGTCATCCTTGAAGACTTCCATAAAGTCTTCGAGATATTCTGTGAAAATAGACATCATGCAACGTTGAAAGGTCGCTGGGGCGTTGCATAAACCGAAAGGAATTCTACGGTAAGCAAACGTACCATAGGGGCAAGTGAACGTCGTCTTCTCTTAGTCTTTAGGATCAATAGGGAGCTGAAAGAAACCTGAATAACTGTCAAGAAAACAATAGTATTGATGCTTAGCTAACCTTTCCAGCATTTGATCAATGAAGGGCAAAGGGAAATGATCTATTCTCATTGCGATGTTGAGCTTCCTATAGTCGATACACATTCTATGGCATGTGATAATTCTTGTCGCAATAAGCTCATCATTCTCGGATTTTACAACCGTCACGCCTCCTTTCTTGGGAAAAACGTGAACTGGACTGACCCATGTACTATCCGAGATAGAATACATAATCCCAGCATCTAAGAGCATCATGATCTCCTTCTTGACAACATCCTTTAGACTCGGATTTAGCCTCCTTTGGTGCTCAATAGAGTTCTTGGATCCTTGTTCGAGATGGATCCTATGTATACAAAGGTCTAGATAAATCCCTTGGATGTCCCCTTAGGAATAGCCTAATGCTTTCCTATGCTTTCTAACCTCCTTGAGGAGCATAGCTGTCTCAAAATGATGCAAAGCAGAGTTAACGATAACATGATAAGTAGAGTTAGGTCCGAGAAAAACATACTTGAGTCCAATGGCAAGTTGTTTAAGCTCAACTTTGGGAGCTCTATGCTCACTTCATGGATCTAATACTGCAGCTGGAGTGTCCATAGGAGGCAGGGGTGCTAAACACCTCGTCTAGGTTGAGGTGGGCGACCACTCTCCCAAAACTCTTGGCCGAATCAAGGATCTTAGTGCAGTCCTTCGCAGATTATCCAAAAGAACCGGCTCGGGGTCCTGTCAAAACTGTTCCCAGAGGATCATTAAGTATAATCTCTTCACTTACCTCCCCTGTAGCTTCCTCTAACTTGTCAATCGAGAAGATTCGATTGTCACACATCTTTTGACTTACACTTTCACTCATTTAAACCGCATGACAAAATTCCTAAGTGTAAGTCCATTCTTCCGTTAGGCACGTCAATGGTTGCTCCTACAGTAGAGAGAAAGGGGCGACCAAGTATCAAAGGGTCCTTAGGTTCCCTTTCAAGCTCCAAAACAATAAAGTCAGTCGGGAATTCACATTTTCCAACAATAACCGGAACATTCACAAGAATACCAACGTGTTACCGGATAGAGCGGTTGGCCAGAATCAATGAGATCCTTGTAGGCCTGAAACTTTCATGGCCTAGGCGCCTAGCTACTGTAAGTGGCATCATGTTGATACTAGATCCCAAGTCACAGAGAGAAGGCTCAAAAACTTTCGACTTGATCTTACATGCCAATACAAAACTTCCAGGATCTCCTCGCTTTTGAGGTGTACGGTTCTGAAGTATGGCACTGCATTATTGGGTGACAATCAACAGTCCACCATCAACGATGATGTTATTCGTCAAAATGCTCTTCATATACTTGCTAAGAGCTGGAATCATCGCACAAGCCTCAATGAAAGGCAATCTTACCAAAAGCTGTCCGACTAGCTCCTTTAGCTTGGCTCATTTTTTTCCTTCTTTGAGTTCATAGGGGTAGTACGATATGGTACCTTAGGTTTCTAGACACGTCTTGTAGTTGGAGGTTGAGTGTCCTTGGTGAGGTCCTCATGGCTCGGCTCCTTCTCCTTCTTGGGTTCTTCTCGGATTGGTGCGGCCCCGGGTTCCGATGGTTCCCTTTCCGTGAAATCCTTCGGATACTCCAGTTCTTTGGAAGCGGTTCCACTCCTTAGAATAATAACTTGACAGTAAAGGGGGTTATCCTTAGTCTTTGCCGCTACATCCTCCATAGATTTCTCGATATTAAGGGCGGTCTCCTTATCTCGTTTTTCAATGACTTCGACTCGGGCCAAAAGAAGCTCAATCTTGCTGTTGAGCTCTCGATACACGTTGGCTAGCCTCTTGTTCATTTCTTTAGTATGGACTCGGTTACTAGCAGCAAGCTCTTCTAACAAGCCTTCAATACCGGAGTATTGGTTTGGCGGTGTAGGATCGCTGAAACCTCTTTGAAAACCCTGAAAATCAGTAAATGTAGCATTCTTTCGAAAGTTACCTCGGTTGAGATCACGTCTATGATCTCTGAAGTTCTGGTTTGGATACCTCCCTTGTTATCCTTTTCTAGCTCCCATGTAGCGTGACTCTTCTTCTTGATCGTCAATCGCATCATGCTCTTCATAGATGTCATCACGTCTCTGAACTTGTTTTAGAATGGTATTGACCATGCTCTTGAGTTCTTTTAGCTCTGAATTGTTGTTCATTCCTTGGTTCATGCTTGAGGCGTTGGGGCAGCTAGAGCGGTAGTTGTTGTTGCTCGTAGCTAAGTTACCAATCAAAGTCTCTGCGTCCTCGATGGTTTTTGTAGCAAAGTCTCCATTGCTTGCAACGTCGAGTACTTCCTGGAACCCTCGGTGAACTCTTCTATAGAAGGTGTCCATCAAGCTTCCATCAGCAAAGCCATGATGAGGACAGTCTCCTTCGTAGTCCTTGAAATGCTCCCAAGATTTAAAGAATGATTCTTCGACTCCTTGTTGAAATCCTTGTATCTTGTTCCTTAAGAGATTGGAATGAGATTTAGTGTTAAAGTGATTAAGAAAACCAGCCTTACACTCCTCCCATCTTGTGATATATGCTTGAGGCAATGACTTCAACCATTTGATCACCTTGTCTCCAAGGGAGAATGAGAAAAGTTTGCGCTTCAAGTAGTTGTTAGACTCCTCATTCGAAAGTTATTTCGGTTGAGATCACGTCTATGATCTCTGAAGCTCTGGTTTGGATACCTCCCTTGGTATCCTTTTCTAGCTCCCATGTAGCATGACTCTTCTTCTTGATCATCAATCGCATCATGCTCTTCATAGATGTCATCACGTCTCCGAACTTGTTTTAGAATGGTATTGACCATGCTCTTGAGTTCTTTTAGCTCTGAATTCTTGTTCATTCCTTTGTCCATGCTTGAGGCGTTGGGGCAGCTAGAGCGGTAGTTGTTGTTGCTCGTAGCTAAGTTACCAATCAAAGTCTGTGCGTCCTCGATGGTTTTTGTAGCAAAGTCTCCATTGCTTGCAACGTCGAGTGCTTCCTGGAACCCTCGGTGAACTCTTCTATAGAAGGTGTCCATCAAGCTTTCATCAGCAAAGCCATGATGAGGACAGTCTCCTTCGTAGTCCGTGAAATGCTCCCAAGATTCAAAGAATGATTCTTCGGCTCCTTGTTGAAATCCTTGTATCTTGTTCCTTAAGAGATAGGAATGAGATTTAGTGTTAAAGTGATTAAGAAAACCAGCCTTACACTCCTCCCATCTTGTGATAGATGCTTGAGGCAATGACTTCAACCATTTGATCACCTTGTCTCCAAGGGAGAAAGAGAAAAGTTTGCGCTTCACTCGGTTACATGAACTTGACTTCAAGACCGAGCTAAGGACCAAGCCTTACATGCACTCGACCAAGATCACTCGGTGTGGCTAGACCGAGTGCAAAGCAATCCACCAATCCAACTCCGTTACATGCACTCGACTTCAAGACCGAGCTGGAGGCAGAGAGGAGTTAGCACTCAGGCAAGAGCACTCGATCACGTCTACTCGATCACCAAACCGAGCTCAGGCAACCGAGTCTGAAGATCCAAAGCCTGAAGCAACGTCCACTCGATCACACCACTCGACTAGAGGAACCCGAGCTCAAGGCAGCCGACCTAAGGACTTTAGTTTATTTTGTCTTTTTGTACTAGGGCTTTTGACCTAGAGTATTTATACTTTTATTAGGTCAGCAGCCGCAGAATCTACGTTTTTATTCTCTTGTTCTCTGAAAAACCTCTCTAGATCTATCTTATTTTGTATCTGCAATTACTTTTGATCCTTGGATCCTTTTTAGTTTATTTCTTCTATTCCTTCTTCATCTCAATCTCTAGATTATGATTATGGAAACTATTTCATTTTCTGGGTTTGTGATTTTGATGATAAAGTCTGAGTAGTGATTTAGGGTTATTGAGGATGGATTAGATCTGGGTTATGATTCATGGTGATTCTAGTTGATTTAGGGTTCTAAAAGCTTAAGATCTCTTCTGGGTTAGCTGTTTCTAATGCTGATTCCCTGTACATCCACTTGGGATCTGATCTTGGTGTTTCCTTGTACACCCACTTGTGAAACACCAGATCTGCTAATACCAGAGATCTGGAGCTTCTTTCCAATGATTGATCTAAGATCATAGGAAGCAAGTTGTAGTTTGACATTTATGAGCTGATTATTAATGCTTATTCTCTTTATGTTTCATTGGAATCCTATCTGAGTGTTAGTGACAGACAATGGGGCATAGGTGTGGATTCCAAGATTAGGAAGTTTAGAGAATCTGGTGATAGTTGTAACTGGCAAGTGGAATTATCACTCTTTTGATGCTTATAGTTGAGAGATCACTTCTATGGAGTTGTTTATGAAATCACTAGTGTTCACCACGAAGAATACCAGATCCAGAACTCATCCTTAGGACCTTTCTCTTCCTTCATAGTTTTCTACTTTTTCATACTCTGTTTTTTCCTGTTCTTAGCTTACTCTGTTTTCAGTTTCTTTTGCTGATTATGAATCCCTGTTTCTAGTTTCTTTTACTGTTTATTAGTTCTTGCTTTAAGTTATTTCATCCTGTTACTTCCAACCAGTTTAATTGTCTTGAATTAGATAGATTTGCTACATCCTGATTGCCTACAATAGTCCTGATTGGATTCGATAGCCCTTTGTACTACAGATCGGGCAATAGATAGCTTTAGGAGTAAAAACCTAGTTATCAATTGGGCGTCGTTGCCATTTGGGATTTCTTTGTTTCATTTAGGATTGCAGATCTTCTGAGATCAAGTTCTTTTCTTTTTACTTTGTTACTCACTTGTTGGTTTCAATCTGTTTCAGGTACCACTTGGTTGTATAAGCTCGGACACACCACTCGGTCAGCAGCCCGAGTTCAGTTGCTCAGCATCACCCAACTCGGTCAGTCAGGTCGAGTTCAGTCAGTCGAGTTCAAGGCATCTGAGGTTTTCAACTAGTTCACCACTCGGTCAGTCTACTCGGTCACTGTGGTCGAGCTGAACACCATTTCACACCACTCGGTCAGCCAAACCGAGTGCACCCTTTGTCACCAAGCCATGATCAACCAGTTACCAAGGGATCCACATAATCAGAGAACTCAGAACAGAACGACTCCACCAGAGAGGGTAAATAGAGACAATCAAGGGGTACAGAATGAAGAAACAGCTGCACCTAGACAACCAAGATATATAGGAGCCGGTGATGCACCCAGCACACATACTAGTAGACAAGGAATTGTCCCACCAGATGTCGTCAACCTTGAAATCAAGAGCAGCTTGATATGCATGGTCCAGAGTAGTAAGTTCTATGGTTTGCCAAATGAGGATCCACTTGACCATTTAGATGATTTCGACAGGCTCTGCAGCCTCACATAGATAAGTGGGGTGAGTGAAGACAGTCTGAAGCTGAGGTTATTCCCATTTTCACTGGGTGAAAAAGCAAAGATATGGGAGAAAACACTAACTCCTGGATCTATTACCTCGTGGGATGCATGCAAAAGAGTTTTTTTGGATAAGTTCTACAATCATTCAAGGACAGCTAGGTTGCGTAATGAGATAGCAAGTTTTGTTCAACAGCATGGGGAGTTATTTTCTGAAGCCTGGGAAAGATTCAAGGGTTATACAATTCAATGTCCTCACCATGGCTTTAGTACTGAATCACTCCTCAGCACTCTTTATAGAGGAGTACTGATAACTAGGTTTTTACACCTAAAGCTATCTATTGCCCGATTTGTAGTACAAAGGGCTATCAAATCCAATCGGGATTATTGTAAGCAATCAGGATGTAGCAAATCTATCTAATTCAAGCCAATTAAACTGGATGGAAGTAACATGGTGAAACAACTTAAAACAAGAACTAAAAATAAGTAACAGAAACTAGAAACAGAGATTCATAACAGCAAAAGAAATTGAAAACAGAGTAAGCTAAGAACAGGAAAAACAGAGTATGATAAAGTAGAAAACTATCAAGGAAGAGAAAGGTCCTAAGGATGATTTCTGGATCTGGGATTCATCATGGTGAAATCTAGTGATCTAATAAACAACTTCATAGAAGGGATCTCTCAACTATGAGCATCAACAGAGTCATAGTTCCACTTCCCAGTTACAACTATAACCAGATTCTCTAAACTTCCTAATCTTGGAATCCACACCTATGCCCCATTGACTGTCACTAACACTCAGATAGGATTCCAATGAAACATAAAGAGAATAAGCATTAAGATTCAGCTCATAAATGTCAAACTACAACTTGCTTTCCTATGATCCTAGATAAATCATTGGAAAGAAGCTCCAGATCTCTGGTGTTAGCAGATCTTGTGTTTCACAAGTGATGTGCAAGGAAACACCAAGATCAGATCCCAAGTGGGTGTACAGGGAATCAGCATTAGAAACAGCTAACCCAGAAGAGATCTTAAGCTCTTAGAACCCTAAATCAACTAGAATCACCATGAATCATTACCCAGATCTAACTCATCCTGAAGAACCCTAAATCACTACTCAGACTTCATCATCAAAATCACAAACCCAGAAAATGAAATAGTTTCCATAATCATAATCTAGAGATTAAGATGAAGAAGAAATAGAAGAAATAAACTTAAAAGGATCAAAGGATCAAAAGTAATTGCAAATACAAAATCAGATAGATCTAGAGAGGTTTCTGAGAACAAAAGGAATAAAAACGTCGATTGTGCGGCTGCTGACCTAATTAGAGTATAAATACTCTAGGTCAAAAGCCTTAGTACAAAAAGACAAAATAAACTAAAGTCCTTAGGTCGGCTGCCTTGAGCTCGGGTTCCTCTGGTCGAGTGGTGTGGTCGAGTGCGTGCAACTTCAGGCTTCGGATCCTCAGCTCGGGTGACTAAACTCGGTTTGGTGGTCGAGTGGTTGTGGTCGAGTGCTCTTGCCCGAGTGCTAACTCCTCTCTGCCTCCAGCTCGGTCATGAAGTCGAGTGCATGCGACCGAGTGGTGTTGGTGGATTGCTTTGCACTCGGTCTGGCTTCAAGTCGAGTGCTCTTGGTCGAGTGCATGTCGGTCTTGGTCCTTAGCTCAGTCTTGAAGTCGAGTCTTCACACCGAGCTTGTGTCTCCATGTTCCTTGATCTCCAGCAAACATCCAAAACACCTAAAAGATAACTCCAATGTGCAATATGTATGCAATAACTAAAGTAAACCTATCATGTAACCTACATGAGAGAAGTAGAAGGATATGGAGTGAAACTGTATATGAAACTATGCTAAAAGGGATGGAAATGCAAGTTTAAAAGTGGTAAAATGCAGAAACATCAACTCCCCCGAACTTAGTCTTTGCTTGCCCTCAAGCAAACATATAAGATATAAGCTGGTGAAGTTGATGAAATGCTGGGACTCAGAGCCAAAACATGCTGATAAAGGAAGTAGCATCAAGGTCCTAGTTAGTAGTTCTAGAATGCATTAACAAGTAAGCCCTACTTTTAAAACTTTAGCCATACCCTTCAGAACAAACTTGACACCAGCCTTAACCTACACATGCAATCAAATCAATCATTCCCTTTAACATTCATTAATTCTGTAACCATGAATCAAGTCTATGCAATTTTAGTGAACTCATTTGGCTAAGGGAAAGGTTAAGAGGCAAAGATGGCCTCTTTTGTAACAGGTTTAAACAATGAGTAACATGGGACTCTCAAGAACATACTGAGCTTTAGGAGAAGGCCAAAGGTAAGATAGCCAACCGATGCATACAAGAACAATTTCTCATCTACCCATCCCATATACAAAGATTCAGCTACCACCTATTCCTAAACCCAGAAGGTGATCCTAAATCTACCCTTAGGCACTTTTCTGCCATGAATCCTCTTTGGATAACTCATTCCTCTTTCTTTTTTATTCATTCTAAGGAAAAGAGTTCTTATGCTTTATTGCTTATGCTAGCGGATTGGGTTCCTTTAAAACTGAGGCTCTTCTATTCTTCTTATTAATTAAGACACTTCAGGCTTTTTGCCTTTCTTTTCTTTTCTATCTTTCTGAGCCTATACATTTCTTTTCTTCTTTTTCAAATCCCAAATCCTTTACTAGAGCAGCTTTCTTATTTTCAACTTAAACCTTTTCCCAGAACTTCTTTTCTTTCCTTTCTCTTCTTTTCTTCCCCTTGAATCCCATAATGAAACTCAAGCTCGGTTTAGTGAACTCGAGATGTGAGCTCGGTCACCTAACCGAGCTTATACAACCGAGCTTAATTCCCTATTCTAAATTCCAGTCTATCCTCCTAACCATAGTTCATTTCCCCACCTAGTTCTATCTAGCTCAAAGATTATGAACCAGAACTATATGTATGAGAAACCGTTCTTGTCAGCACAGACCTAACACTTTCTACCAAGCTCAATCCTGAAATAGGCCTCACATTCACACATAGAGTATTGTTGGCTTGAAAGGAAGGTCAAGGTTAAAGGTAGGGGAAACTGTTCCAATGATGGGAATCAGCTATTTGGATTCACAAGGGTGGTCAAAAGAGTAAGAGAATCCAAATATGTGTAACGTATCCATAATTCCATATCAAAAGCATAAACATGATAATTGCAATTCAGTTTAAGGTTCTAATAGACAGGGGATGATATCAGATCAAGACATGCTTCAGCCAAAACTAAATGCCAAACAATGCAATCTAGGCATGGTGCGGTCTTATGCTTCACGCTTACAGGAATGCATTAGACAACTATTGATGCGAGAATGGATAGCATCCAGGATGGAATGCTGATGGTCGAGGAAATGTTGGACCTGGTCGAGAAAGTGCTAGAGCTGGTCGAGGAGTCGTTGGAACTGGTCGAGAAGGAAACAACTGACTGGTCAATTGGTGTTAGGAAGCGTTCTTGTTCGGCCAAGGAAGTGCTAGCTGGTTCTAAGACCCGTTCTAGGACTAAGGAACTCAATCATACATTTGGAGCCTTGCTACGACAAGTTTTGGTTCAAAGGGGTCACTCGGACGCTTATGATACCGCGGCCACGCTGGTCTTGGTTCATGTCCGGGACGATTAGTGTCAAGCCCTATGGCTCACTTACACTCTTTTTCCCTTGCCTTTGGTTTTTCCCAAGTGGTTTTCCAAAGGAAGGTTTTTAATGAGGTTCGTGGTCCATAGGTTCATCATTGCTTGGTGCTAGTCTGACCTAGTCCGGCCTTCTCGAGATTATTTGGCGCGGACCGACTATCTCTTATCTTTCTATCTTTATTTCTATTTTAGTTATTTGAATTTTAAACTTATGTCTGAGTGTTTTAGGCGTGTGAGACTTTAGTTGTGTGTTTGATTGAGTTGGTCTTTGGTGAGTTTCCGAGGCATGTCTCGAAACTCACCGAGCATTAACTCCATGCGCTCCTCCTCTCTTCTCCTCTTCGTCTCCTCTCTTCTTTATATTCTCTGAGACTCTATGATATTTCTTAACCTCTTTTTGAATAAAAATTATCTTTCTATCTTTTCTTTTTCGAGTGATTCGAATCAGAAACCCAAGAACAATCCTAGTGATTAGGTTGTTCGAACCAGACTTATCAAGAGGCCTTCCGCATCCTCTCGTGGCGTCTATCCTTCCACCCAACTCTAGATCAGCTTGCTGTTCAAGCCTGGAGTCTAAACTTGTCACCTTAACTTCCAGTGAGTGATTGGGACACGATTCTCCACCCAGAATCGTATCAACTATTAACTAGGGCATTGAGACTATTTCATAAACCAGCATGCCTACAAGGCTTTTATCATCCTAATCCCCTATGCAGATGCACAATTCTATATGAAATGCATCTAGACTCAATCCTAAACATGAATGCAATCTACATGAACACTCTGTTTTTGTGGAATGCTTTTCTGAAAATTTTCAAATTTTTATGGTTTTTCTTATGCGAATAGGTGAGATGCTATGCAGACTCAATATGCAAAATTTAAAATAAGAAAACAGTAAACATTATCAAATGCATCTCAAACCCTCCCCCTAACTTGAATTACACAGTCCCTTGTGTAATAAAAGATTCAAAGGAAGGTATGAGAATGAAAAAGCAATAAGAAAACTAAAAATGAATGGTATAAACAATGGTGAAGAGTGGAGTTGTACCTTAATTCTGAAAGAAGGAGTCCGTGTAGGCCTCCATGCTCTCTCTGGTGTATCTTGGTATGGATGTCTCAAGCTCGGGTGTGTAACCGAGTTCTCTGGCCGAGCTGGAGCGTGTGTTGAGAGATAGCTCGGTCAGACGACCGAGTGGAGCAGCCGAGTGGAGTCTCTGTACTCTTGACTCGGTCTGGATGCCGAGTGGACTATCTGAGCTGGTGTCTTGCTCCCATTCTTGTGTTGCTCTCCTCTTTCTTTGCATTATCCTGAGATCTCAAACCTGACCAGCAAAGCTACTAGAAAACATAATAAAAGAAACCAGAAACCTTAAAGCAAATATTTACAAAGATAGTCATGGGATTTCCTCCCAAGTGAGCTTGTTTAAAGTCCCTAAGCTTGACTTCCTTACTGGATTCATGCTTGAGTTGGCTCGTCGAGAGGGATGGAATCAGCTTCTGGAGTTATTTGATCAGCAATGTATAGTTTAACTCTCTGCCCATTTACCGTGAAGTCATCATTGTTTTTGCCTCTTAGGGTAATGGCTCCATAGGGTAAAACTTCCTTAATAGTGAAAGGCCCTGACCATCTTGACTTCAGCTTTCCTGGGAAAAGTCTGAGCCTTGAGTTGAATAGAAGTACTTGATCACCTGCCTTGAGCCCTTTTGGTAAAATCTTCTTATCATGGAAGGCTTTTGTGCGTTCTTTGTAAATCTTTGAGCTCTCATATGCTTCTAATCTGATTTCTTCCAATTCATGCAAATCCATCAGTCTCTTTTCCTCGGCTGTTTTGATGTCAAAGTTTAGAAGTTTTGTACCCCATATTGCCTTGTACTCTATCTCTACCGGCAAGTGGCATGCTTTACCATAGAGAAGCTGGAATGGTGTTCTCCCTATGGGGGTTTTGAACGCGGTTCTGTAAGCCCATAGAGTTTCATCAAGCTTGGTTGCCCAATCCCTTTCCAATAAGCAGATTAAGGCCATCCTAGACATCAAAGACTTCTACTTCCAAAATTGGGTTTTGAGGCATTTCATTCCGTTTGCCAATATTTCCCATCCTTTGACAAGGATCACATTTCGAAATGAAATTATGAGCATCTTTGAACATGGTAGGCCACCACAAACCTGCTTGAATTATCTTCTGAACAGTCTTGAATGTGGCGAAGTGCCCTCCATATGCAGAACCATGGCAGTGCTCCAAAATCCCTTTTACTTCTCCCTCTGCCACACACCTCCTGAAAAGACCATCTAAACCCTTCTTGTACAAATATGGTTCATCCCAATAGTAGTGGTTCACGTCCCTGAGAAACTTCTTTCTTTGATAAGCATTGAGGCTCTTAGGTATTTCCTCGCATACCTTATAGTTTACGAAGTGTGCATACCAGGGGAAACCTCTTCTTTAAACGTTATAACCTCTTCTATTTTCTGAGACGTATGGTGGATGTCCTCCAAAAGTCTGATTGCCATAAGGTGCTCCTCTGGCATAGAATCGTCAATGGGGAGGGCATCCTCGATCCTCATTCTGGATAGATGATCAGCTACCCCATTTTCGATCCCCTTTTTGTCCACTATTTCCATATCAAACTCTTGCAGCAACAGTATCCATCTGAGCAACCTCGGCTTTGTGTCCTTCTTTGCATATATGTGTCTTAACGCGGCATGATCCGTGTAGACGATGACCATTGAACCAACTAGGTAACTCCTAAATTTCTCAAAAGCGAAAACCACTGCCAAAAGCTCCTTTTCTATAGTTGCATATCTTCCTTGAGCATCATCCAGAGTTCTGCTTGCATAATAAATAACATGCAGTTTCTTAACAATTTTCTGTCCCAAAACTGCTCCTACTGCATAATCCGATGCATCACACATGATCTCAAAAGGATAATCCCAGTTGGGAGCTTGGACTATTGGAGCTGATGTTAGAGCTTCCTTGATAAGATGAAAAGCCTTTAAGCATTTTGAATCAAAATTGAATTATGTTTCCTTGCAAAGTAGCCTAGTAAGAGGTCTTGCTATCTTGAAGAAATCTTTAATGAATCTTCTATAAAATCCTGCATGCCCAAGGAAGCTTCTGATATCTTTGACAGTCTTCGGTGGTTGTAACTGGATCATTACCTCAATCTTGGCTTTATCCACTTCTATTCCCACTACAAGAAAGCAGCCGGAAAACCGACGGAATTTCCGACGGTAAAACGACGGATTTCCGACGAAATTGCATTTTTTTAAGTCGTCGGAAATCCGTCGAAAATCCGTCAGAAATTCCGACGGATTTCCGACTGACTTCTGACCGTCGGAAATCCGTCGGATATCCGACAAAAATTCCGACGGATTTCCGACGGACTTCTTACCGTCGGAAATCCGTCGGATATCCGTCAGAACATTCCGACGGCTTTCCGACGGATAAACCACCGGCGGTTTCCGACGGATTTCCGACGGAATAGTCGGCGATCGTCGGAAATCCGTCGGAAAATATAAACGTTAAAGGAGCCGTTGGTATCGCAGGTTACCGTTGTATGGTGCCGTTACATTCTGACGGATTTCCGACGGAATAGTCGGCGATCGTCGGAAATCCGTCGGAAAATATAAACGTTAAAGGAGCCGTTGGTATCGCAGGTTACCGTTGTATGGTGCCGTTACATTCTGACGGATTTCCGACGGAAGCAAGTTTATAAATTTGTTTCCACACTCTTCATTTCATTTTACTCCAATTCCATCTCTCTCTCTATTTTCTTATGATATTGATGTGATTATAAACAAAAAAAAGTGGAAAGATATGTCTAGATATTTTCGATCATGGATGGACGAACCAATGATGAATTCAGAGACGAACCTCTTAAACGAGGAATATGCACGAGGCATAGTCGAGTTCATGAAATTGGCTGGAAATCAACCGCGTGTACTTAAATCAGGTAAGTTGAAATGTCCATGTTCAATTTGTAGAAATTCTCGTAATGTTGCGGTAGAGATAGTTTGGCATCACTTGTATACCAATGGATTTACGCCGGGTTATAAGATTTGGTATCTACATGGGGAAACAAATTATGATCATGGTAGTAGTAGTAGTGGACCAACAGTCTCGGAATTTGTAGGAGATAGAACGGAAGTAGATGTAGGTGTAGGCACCGTTGAGATGGTAAATGATGCGTTTAGAGAGAATGTACAGTATGGCAGTGAAGAGAGAGATAGGTTTGAAGAACCTAATTTAGAAGCAGGAAGATTTTTTGGTATGTTAGACGCATCAAAGCAGCCACTTTATAAGGGGTGTAGAGAAGGTCATTCGCCTTTATCATCTGCCACTAGATTGATGACGATTAAGACGGACCACAATTTGTCAGAGGAGTGTGTTGATGCGATAACAGACTGGGCGAAAGATTTATTGCCTGAAGATAATCTTTTACCCGCATCGTACTATGAGGTACAGAAACTTGTAGCTGGTCTTGGTTTGCCGTATAAGGTGATAGATGTGTGCATCGACAATTGTATGCTATATTGGAGAGAAGATGAAAACTGTAACAGCTGTCGATTTTGTCGCAAACCGCGGTATCAGGAAACGAGTGGTCGAGTTCCAATTCCATATAAACGTATGTGGTATTTACCAATAACAGATAGATTGAAGAGGTTATATACATCTCAGCGTACGGCAGAGCCAATGAGATGGCATGGAGAGCATCGTCAAGATGGAGATATTACACATCCTTCAGACGCAGAGGCGTGGAAATATTTTCAGTCTACCTATCCTGATTTTGCGTACGAGCGCCGGAATGTGTACCTCGGGTTATGCACAGATGGTTTTAACCCATTTGGGAAGCATGGAAGGAAGTATTCGTTGTGGCCTGTAATTGTAACTCCTTACAATTTGCCTCCATCTCTGTGTATGCGTCGAGAGTTTTTGTTTCTCTCCATTCTTGTTCCTGGCCCAGATCATCCGAAGAGATCACTCGATGTATTCCTCCAGCCATTGATTTATGAGTTACAAATGCTATGGGAGCATGGTGCTGAAGCCTACGATGTTTCATGCCAACAAAATTTTAACATGCGTACGGTTCTTATGTGGACCATAAGCGATTTTCCAGCATATGGTATGTTATCTGGATGGACAACTCATGGGAGATTATCATGCCCGTATTGCCAAGACAACACTGGTGCATTCCAACTTAGGAACGGAAGAAAGAGTTGTTGGTTTGATTGTCATAGAAGGTTTCTACCGAGTGATCATCCGTATCGTCGGTCTAGAACATTGTTTACGAAGTCTAAGAAAGTGTTTGATGCGCCACCTCCTGAGATAGACGGATATACTTTATTAGAACAATTGAGAGATTTTGGTGCTGATAGGACTCCTGACTGTGGGGGTAATGGACATGAAGTTGTGTACGGTGCCGGTGAAGTTCATAACTGGCACAAGAAGAGTATTTTTTGGGATCTGCCTTACTGGAAGACCCATTTATTGCGGCACAATCTAGATGTGATGCACGTTGAGAAAAACTTCTTTGAGAACATCATGAACACTGTCTTAAACGTCAAAGGGAAGACGAAAGACAATATCAAATCTAGATTAGACTTGGCCGATATTTGCGATAGGGCTTTTCTTGAAGTTCAGCCGGATGGTAAATACATATTTCCTCCGTACGGGTTGCAAGGAGATAAGAAAAGGGAATTTTTTGATTGGATTCGCGATGATGTCAAATTCACTGATGGGTACGCATCAAATCTGCGTAATTGCATAGATTATGGAGAAGGGAAATTTACAGGAATGAAGAGTCATGATTGTCATGTTGTGATGCAGCGGCTTCTTCCTTTCGCTTTTGCCCATCTTCTTGATCCAGATGTCTACAAAGCAATTGCAGGAGTTGGTTCTTTCTTTCGAGATTTATGCACAAGAACACTTACTGTTGACGGAATCCGAAACTTAGAGGTCAATATCCCCGTGATCCTTTGTAACCTTGAAAAGATATTTCCGCCATCTTTCTTTGATGTGATGGAACATCTTCCTATCCACCTCCCACGAGAAGTTGCACTAGGAGGTCCAGTTCAATACCGTTGGATGTATCCTTTTGAGCGGTATATGTTTCATCTGAAGAAAAAGGTTAAAAATTTAAGTAAAGTAGAGGGATCTATTGTCGCACAGAGCCTCAACGAAGAAGCGTCACAGTTTGCTGAATATTACTTCCCATCCGAAGTTCGTACAAAGAGTAGACGTCCTGGTCGCCATGATGATCGTAATGAGAGAGCGATTTATCCCGTCGTAGTTCCTGAGTTGTTTTCCCAAGTTGGTCGAGTGAGTGGAAAAAGCAAGACACGCACATTATCACAACAAGAGTTTAAACACTTGCATACGTATATCCTAACAAATTGTGAGGAAATTGCGGAATATGAAAGGTTAAAAACTTTATTTATGACAATGTATATATATATTCGAATATATTATATTTAATTTATTAACTTTCATACAAATGTGGTTTTCGTACAGGATTTACATGGCATTAATACGCGGGTGGTTTGTGGATAAGTCAGAAGAAGAGCTTCAACAACATAAGGAGGAAGATTTTATGACTTGGTTTAGGGAATTTTACGTAAGATTTAACAAAACCCTATTATTTTCAAATAAGTATCAATGTCATTTATGTTAACTGCGGTTAATTTTTTTCCTAGATTCCTGAAGGAATAAAGAGCGGAGCCACATTTCCCACATGGTTAATGGAATTTGTTAGTGGTCCAATCTACCGTGCAAAGTCTTATCCTAGGTATTGCAGTCGGGGATATGGGTTTAGGATTCATGACGAAAGAAGGACAAGACCATCTGCAGATTATGGTGTTTCTGTGAAGTCTGGTAATGATGTTTACTACGGCATTCTTCAGGAAATATTGGAAGTTAAGTACCCAGGAATGTTAGACTTGAGGTGCATTGTTTTTAAGTGTGATTGGTATGATCCAGTACTTGGTCGTGGTGTTGTCGTGGACCAATTTGGTGTTACTTCTGTTAACACAAATCGGAGACTACAACATTATGATCTATTCATTCTAGCGTCACAAGCAGATCAGGTTTGGTTCAATTAAATGTTGTGTTTTTACTAATTTTTATGTTTATTTCGGCGTTTACTTACGAAAATTTCTGTATTTCTTTATAGGTGTGCTACATTCGTTACCCTCGCATAACACGGCGGTCAGATCCTTGGGTCACAGTTACTGCAATAAGCCCTAGAGGAAGAATTTATGGAGTTTCTCAACACGATACCATGCAGCCAAGCATAAGTACTCCAATGGATCCAGTTGCGGCCTCTACTGGTGTCGATCTTGTGGTTGATTTCACACAAATCGGTATAGTTCATTCCGAGTCAGAAGAAGAACAAGGAGAATTTTATGACGATACAGACTCAATTACTTTTGAAGGATCAACATCATCAGAGGAAGACGAACAAGGAGAATAAAAAAATATGTTGCAAAAATAATAAATTTGTACAGTGAACTACAGTGTGGCTTGATCCCGATATGGGTACGTAGGCAGCTCTAATCGAGCGCAGCTATTTAACAAAAATAATTTATTCATTTTTAACAATATTCAAATACGAAATAAATGTTATAAAATAAATATGTATTAATTTAAAAACATGTTTTAAATCATATAATGTGAATATTTAAATCCAAAAATGTCAATATATAGTATAATCCTTTATTGTTTTAAATCCTATAATGTGAATATATATATCTCTTTTCATGTTTTACTAATTACTAAACATGGTTCAATGGCTTAACAAAAATAATTTATTCATTTTTAACAATATTCAAATACAAAATAAATATGTATTACACTTAAGTTCTTCATAATGAAATATATAGTTTAACTTAGATGTTTACTAGTTCCTAAGTATAAATCTTAATTTTGATAAATTCTTATACACGGAGGTGAATATTGTAAACTTATCATTGAAATCATTAATAAACCACACAACAAACACATTTCAATTGAAACGAATCGAAAAAAACTCACGAAACCACAAACTGTCGGAAATCCGTCGGAAATTTCCGACGGATTTCCGAAGGGTTTAGAGAAACACGTGTTCGTTTTTAAGGTTTGTCTGACAAAAGGAATAACATATATTTTTCTCAAGTCCGTCGGAAATCCGTCAGAAATTCCGACGGAATTCCGACGGACAGTGAAATTTTCGCAAAATCAAACGTTTTCGTGTCCCGCGTTGGTTGAATTTTACGAAATTATTTCTAAAGTCCGTCGGAAATCCGTCGAAAATTCCGACGGATTTCCGACGGACAGTGAAATTTTCGCAAAATCAAACGTTTTCGTGTCCCGCGTTAGTTGAATTTTACGAAATAATTTCAAAACTTCCGACGGATAAGCCGTCGGAAAATTCTGTTTATAAGCTTCGTCTTCTCCGCGAACTCACACGAAAAATGAGAGGAAAATCTTCAAATTTTATAAATTTTAGGTTTTCAAAGTTAGATTTAGGTTTGGAATGTTAGATTTAGGTTTGGAATGTTAGATTTAGGTTTTTAATGTTAATTTTAAGTTATAAATGTTAGTTTTAAGTTTGGAATGTTAGTTTTAAGTTTTGGAATGTTAGATTTAGTTTTTGTGATGTTAGATATGGGTTTTGAATCTTAGTTTTAGGTTTGGAATCTTATATTTAGATTTTAGAATGTTTGATTTTGGTTTTCAAAGTTAGATTTTAAGTTTTGTTAGTATATATATATATATTGAATGAATTTTAAGAAATTTGTGAATTTAGGGTTTTTGAATGTTATAGATTTAGGTTTTGAATGTTAGTTTTAGGATAAAAATGTTATATTTTAGATTTTGCAATGTTAGATTTAAGGTTTTCAATGTTAGATTTAGTTTTATAATGTTAGTTTTAGGATAAAATTCTTAAATTTATATTTTGGAATGTTAGATTTAGGTTTTCAATTAACATATTTAGGTTTGGAATTTTAGTTTTAGGATAATAATGTTATATTAAGATTTTCGAATGTTAGATTTAAGTTTTGAATGTTAGATTTAGGTTTGGAATTTTAGTTTTAGGATAATAATGTTAGATTTAGGTTTTGTAATTAGATTTAGGTTTGAAATGTTTCTTTTAGGTTTCTAATGTTTAGTTTTAGGTTTGGAATGTTAGATTTAGATTTTGGTTTTTAATGTTAGTTTAAGGTTTATAATGTTAGTTTTAGGATAAAATTATTAGATTTATATTTTGGAATGTTAGATTTAGGTTTTCAATTAACATATTTAGGTTTGGAATTTTAGTTTTAGGATAATAATGTTATATTAAGATTTTCGAATGTTAGATTTAAGTTTTGAATGTTAGATTTAAGTTTGGAATTTTAGATTTAGGATAATAATGTTAGATTTAGGTTTTGTAATTAGATTTAGGTTTGAAATGTTTATTTTAGTTTTCTATAATGTTTAGTTTTAGGTTTGTAATGTTAGATTTAGATTTTTGTTTTTAATGTTAGTTTAAGGTTTGTAATGTTAGTTTTAGGATAAAATTATTAGATTTATATTTTGGAATGTTAGATTTAGGTTTTCAATTAACATAATTTATATAATTATTTATTAAATAATTTTTTTTTTATTATAATTTACCCAGTCCGTCGGAAATCCGTCGGAAATATTCCGACGGATTTCCGACGGAATGATGAAACGACTAAACCGACGGATTTCCGACGGTTTGACGGAACCGGAAAACCGACGGATTCCCGACGGCTCGCCGGAACACGTAAACCGACGTATTTCCGACGGCTCGCCGGAACACGTAAACCGACGGATTTCCGACGGCGTGCCGGAACCGGAAAACCGACGGCTTTCCGACAGATTTCTGATTCATATTATCCGTCGGAAATCCGTCGGAAATACCGACGGATTTCCGACGGATTTTCCATTTCCGACGAGATAGAAGCGACGGACGAATCCGTCGGAAATCCGTCGGTATTGGCCAATTCCGACGGATTCCCGACGGATTTGGCCGTCAGTTTCTCGCCAGTTTTCTTGTAGTGTCCCTTCTCGGAGATCTTGTGCCCTAGGACTATCCCTTCCCTGACCATGAAGTTGCATTTCTCCTAATTCAGAACTAGATTGGTCTCTTCACATCTAGTAAGGACCCTGCATAAATTTGACAAACAGGAGGAGAAGGAAGAACCGTACACAGAGAAATCATCCATGAACACTTCCACCATCTCCTCAATTAGATCTGAAAATATGGAGGTCATGCATCTTTGAAAAGTAGCAGGTGCATTACAAAGGCCAAAATGCATTCTTTTATATGCAAATGTTCCATATGGACATGTGAAATTGGTTTTCTCTTGATCATTAGGGTGTATAGGAATCTGGAAAAATCCACAATACCCATCTAAGAAACAATAAAAAGGGTGATTAGCTAACCTCTCCAACATCTGGTCAATGAATGGTAGTGGAAAATGGTCCTTTCTAGATGCAACATTCAATTTCCTATAGTCTATACACATCCTATGGCCAGTGATTGTTCGGGTGGGAATAAGTTCATCTTTATCATTTTTAACCACAGTTATGCCACCCTTCTTGGGAACACAATGCACAGGAGATACCCAAGTACTGTTAGAAATTGGGTAAATTACTCCAGCATCTAACAGCTTCAGGATCTCCTTCTTAACAACTTCTTTCAAGTTTGGATTCAATCTCCTTTGGGGTTCAATACTAGAATAGAATTCATTTTCTAGATGAATGCGATGTGTGCACAAGTCAGGTGAAATTCCCTTAATGTCATCTAATGAATAACCTATAGCACGTATAAATCTTTTCAGCTCAGTTAACAATTGGGTAAGCTCAGTACTGCTAAGGGAATCGTCTACTATTACAGGGTAGGTAGAGTTTGTTCCAAGGAATGCGTACCTTAGCCCTTTGGGTAGTGGTTTGAGATCCACCTTTGGTGCCTTCAATTCTGACCAATCTGCAGTCGTGGAGTCGATGAACTCGGGTGGATGGCCTGGTTTATTGACCGAGTTAGATGATTCAGGCCGAGAGAAAGACAAGCTCGGGTGATTGTGCTCGGTTTGGCTGACCGAGCTCAAGGCGTTCTTCTCGCAAGCTCGGTTTGTGAGGCCGAGTCATTGCTGATACTTCTGCAAACCGAGTAGATGGACCTTGGTTGGTCCGCTGTTGCTAATCTTTCAGTTTCTGTTCTGATCAATTCTTCAAACCCCTCTGACTCATCCAACACTTTTCTTGAGTCCGAATATTCTTCGAAATCCAGAGTTTCATCATGCAGATACCCTTCCTTACTGCTCCTTGTCAAAACAGTCTTTAAATGATCCTTCTCGGTCATCTCCTCCAAAACATCTTCAGACAGTTGTTCTAACTCTTCTATCCAGAAAACTTGTCCTCCTTTTGTTGGTTTCTTCATAGAATCTTTGATATCAAAGTTCATCTTGAGGTCCTTACCAAAATGGAGTTCAATCTTTCCTTCCCTAACATCAATTACTGCTCCAGCAGTAGCTAAAAAGGGTCTCCCAAGTATCAGAGGATCCTTAGGTTCTTCATCCATTTCTAACACCACAAAATCAGTCGGTACTTCCGTATTTCCAATCTTGACTGGTAGGTCTTCCAGAAGACGATGTGGGAGCCTAACTGATCTGTCTGCTAGAACCAAGGATATATTAGAGGGTTTAAACTAACTGAAACCAAGGCGTTTTGCTACTGAAAGTGGCATGAGGCTTACAGAAGCTCCAAGATCGCACAAACAGTTCTTGAAAGTCAGGGGTCCTAGAGAGCACGGTAAAGTAAAGGAACCTGGATCTCCCAATTTCTCATTAACTATCTTCTTCTGGATTATTGCGCTACACTCCTGACTCAGAACAACCATTCCCTGAACTTCCTTATCCCTTTCCAAAATCGCATCTTTCAAAAAAAATTTATAGTTAGGCATGAGAGTTAAGGTATCCAACAAAGGCATTTTCACCTCAAGATCTTTGATCTGTTTAGCAAACAAAGCCTTGTACTTCTCTAGTAGCTCCTTTTTGATCCTTCCTGGGAATGGGAGTTTAGGGACATACGGAGGGGGAATATAGGGTGCCTTTTTCTCTTCTGGAGCAGCTTGGGATCCAGACTCAGTTTGTTTAGCTCGGTTTGAAGGTCGAGCTTGATGGCTGAGTTCTGGTTCCGGCTCCCCTCGAGTTGCTAATCGAGTTTGATTTTTGAGTCTCTCTTCGGGACTGTCTAACTGGTCTTCTTCTTGATCAAAACCCCCCCAACTTGTTCCTCACTGTCCACAGTGATAGGGATACTTCTTTCTGGTAATTTTCTGCCGCTGCGAAGTGTTATTGCATTAGCTTCATCAGAATCTGGCAATTGTTGAATAGCTTTCCCGGGTCGTTGTCCTGGTTCTGTGGTGTAGGAATAATCAACTTTGTGTTCGACATTGGCCATCTTGGAGGTTAGAATAGCAATTTGGGATGTGAGATTGTTTATAGTGCTTTCCATCTGTGTTTGTATTTCGGATAACCTTGTGGATGTCCCTGTTTCTGCCTTTGCTTGTCCTTGTAATAGTTTATGCAGCATTTGTTCCATTGGAGTTGTTGGTGTTGGGTATTGAAACTGTTGAACAAGATGTGAATTGGAACGATTGTTTGAACCAACGTGATCCTGAATGTAGCTAACTTCTTCATGTTGAACCTGAGCAGTGTTGTGATTCTGAAACTGTTCGTTTTCATGAATCATGTTAACTGTTTTGTGTTGAGCTTGAAGAAGCATATTTAGTTTCTCATTGATAGATGTCATCTCGTTGCGGTTCCGTTCAGCGGATGTGAAGCGCTCCTTAGGTTGTGTATCTATTTCCTGAGTATATGTTCCAACAGATTGTGCAAGATTCTCCACTAAACTCCAACCATCATTGACATCCTTGGTGAGGAAATTACCATTACTTGCTGTGTCGAGCAACATTCTGATATTCGGAAGTACTCCTCTGTAAAGGGTGCTGAGGAGCGATTCAGTACTAAAGCCATGGTGAGGACATTGGATTGTATAACCCTTGAATCTTTCCCAAGCTTCAGAAAATAACTCCCCATGCTGTTGAACAAAGCTTGCTATCTCATTATGCAATCTAGCTGTCCTTGAGTGATTGTAGAACTTATCCAAAAAAACTCTTTTGCATGCATCCCACGAGGTAATAGATCCGGGAGTTAGTGTTTTCTCCCATATCTTAGCCTTTTCACAAAGTGAAAATGGGAATAACCTCAGCTTCAGACTGTCTTCACTCACCCCACTTATCTTTGTGAGGCAGCAGAGCCTGTCGAAATCATCTAAATGGTCTAGTGGATCCTCATTTGGCAAACCATAGAACTTACTACTCTGGACCATACATATCAAGCTGCTCTTGATTTCAAGGTTAACGACATCTGGTGGAACAATTCCTGGTCTGCTAGTGTGTGTGCTTGGTGCATCACCGGCTCCTATGTATCTTGGTTGTCGAGGTTCAGCTGGTTCTCCATTACGTACCTCTTGATTGTCTCTATTTACCCTCTCTGGTTAAGTCGGTCTGTTCTGTGTTCTCTGATTCTGTGGATCCCTTGGTAACTGGTTGATCATGGCTTGGTAACTGGTTGATCACTGAACTCGGGATGATGCACTCGCCTTGGATGACCGAGTGGTGTGAAATGGTGTTCAGCTCGACCACAGTGACCGAGTAGACTAACCGAGTGGTCCACTAGTTGAAAACCTCAGATGCCTTGAGCTCGACTGACTGAACTCGACGTGGCTGACCGAGTGGACTGATGCTGAATAACTGAACTCGAGCTCCTGACCGAGTGGTGTGTCCGAGTGATGTGTCCGAGCTTATGCAACCGAGTGGTACCTGAAACAGATTTAAACCAACAAGTGAGTACAAAGTAAAAAAGAAAAGAACTTGATCTCAGAAGATCTGCAATCCTAAATGAAACAATTAAATCCCAAATGGCAACGGCGCCAAATTGATAACTAGGTTTTTACACCTAAAGCTATCTATTGCCCGATTTGTAGTACAAAGGGCTATCGAATCCAATCGGGATTATTGTAAGCAATCAGGATGTAGCAAATCTATCTAATTCAAGCCAATTAAACTGGATGGAAGTAACAGGGTGAAATAACTTAAAACAAGAACTAAAAATAAGTAACAGAAACTAGAAACAGAGATTCATAACAGCAAAAGAAACTGAAAACAGAGTAAGCTAAGAACAGGAAAAACAGAGTATGATAAAGTAGAAAACTATCAAGGAAGAGAAAGGTCCTAAGGATGAGTTCTGGATCTGGGATTCATCATGGTGAAATCTAGTGATCTAATAAACAACTTTATAGAAGGGATCTCTCAACTATGAGCATCAACAGAGTCATAGTTCCACTTCCCAGTTACAACTATAACCAGATTCTCTAAACTTCCTAATCATGGAATCCACACCTATGCCCCATTGACTGTCACTAACACTCAGATAGGATTCCAATGAAACATAAAGAGAATAAGCATTAAGATTCAGCTCATAAATGTCAAACTACAACTTGCTTTCCTATGATCCTAGATCAATCATTGGAAAGAAGCTCCAGATCTCTGGTGTTAGCAGATCTGGTGTTTCACAAGTGATGTGCAAGGAAACACCAAGATCAGATCCCAAGTGGGTGTACAGGGAATAAGCATTAGAAACAGCTAACCCAGAAGAGATCTTAAGCTCTTAGAACCCTAAATCAACTAGAATCACCATGAATCATTACCCAGATCTTACTCATCCTCAAGAACCCTAAATCACTACTCAGACTTCATCATCAAAATCACAAACCCAGAAAATGAAATAGTTTCCATAATCATAATCTAGAGATTCAGATGAAGAAGGAATAGAAGAAATAAACTTAAAAGGATCAAAGGATCAAAAGTAATTGCAAATACAAAATCAGATAGATCTAGAGAGGTTTCTAAGAACAAAAGGAATAAAAAACGTCGATTGTGCGGCTGCTGACCTAATTAGAGTATAAATACTCTAGGTCAAAAGCCTTAGTACAAAAAGACAAAATAAACTAAAGTCCTTAGGTCGGCTGCCTTGAGCTCGGGTTCCTCTGGTCGAGTGGTGTGGTCGAGTGCGTGCAACTTCAGGCTTTGGATCCTCAGCTCGGGTGACTAAACTCGGTTTGGTGGTCGAGTGGTTGTGGTCGAGTGCTCTTGCCCGAGTGCTAACTCCTCTCTGCCTCCAGCTCGGTCATGAAGTCGAGTGCATGCGACCGAGTGGTGTTGGTGGATTGCTTTGCACTCGGTCTGGCTTCAAGTCGAGTGCTCTTGGTCGAGTGCATGTCGGTCTTGGTCCTTAGCTCGGTCTTGAAGTCGAGTCTTCACACCAAGCTTGTGTCTCCATGTTCCTTGATCTCCAGCAAACATCCAAAACACCTAAAAGATAACTCCAATGTGCAATATGTATGCAATAACTAAAGTAAACCTATCATGTAACCTACATGAGAGAAGTAGATGGATATGAAGTGAAACTGTATATGAAACTATATGCTGAAAGGGATGAAAATGCAAGTTTAAAAGTGGTAAAATGCAGAGACATCAAGTACTTCCGAATATAAGAATGTTGCTCGACACAGCAAGTAATGGTAATTTCCTCACCAATGATGTCAATGATGGTTGGAGTTTAGTCGAGAATCTTGCACAATATGTTTGGACATATACTAAGGAAATTGATACACCACCTAAGGAGCGCTTCATACCCGCTGAACGGATTCGCAACGAGATGACATCTATCAATGAGAAACTGAATATGCTTCTTCAAGCTCAACAAAAAACAGTTAACATGGTTCATGAAAACGAACAGTTTCAGACTCACAACACTGCTCGGGTTCAACAAGAAGAGATTAGCTACGTTCAGGATCACATTGGTTCAAACAATAGATTCAACTCACATCTTGCTCCAAAGCTTCAATACCCAACTCCAACAACTCCAATGGAACAAATGCTGCATCAACTATTACAAGGCCAAGCCACAGCAGCAACAGGCACATCCACAAGGTTATCAGAAATGCAAAACATGCTGGAGTGCAATGTCAATAATCTCAACTCTCAAATTGCAGAATTGACCTCCAAAATGGAGAATATAGTGAACAAGATCACATCTTCCTCTGCTCAGCCTACAGACCACCTCCCATGGACTACTATCCAAAACCCCAAGGAGTTTGCCACTGCCCATGCTATCACATTGCTGAGTGAAGGCAAGCCACCTACCAGAAAACAGACTATACCAGTCACTGAGGACAGTGAGGTTCAAGAAGGGGAGGCTTTCTTTCAAAAAATAGCCAAATCTGAAACTCCAAAGCCTGCACTCGGTCAATGCACTCGATCAGAGGCCCGAGCTCAAGGAGAAAACAAAAATGATCAAACTCGGCCACCAAACCGAGCTGATGTAACCGAGCTCAAGGGTAAAGCTGTTCAAGAAGAGAAAAGGGTACCTTACATTCCCCCTCCTTATGTCCCCAAGATTCCTTTCCCTGGGAGATTCAAGCAGGAACTCTTGGAGAAAGCTACAGCTGATTTCAATAGTGCAGTGGACAAGCTTGAGGAGATAATGCCTTTGGAGACTATCTTGACCATTATCCCCAACCAGGAGAAAACCCTTCGAGAAGAACTGCTGAGGAGAAAGATGAAAGTTGATAGTATGAAAGAAGTGAAATATGATTGCAAAGCGGTCATAGGAGAGTGGGTGATCAAGGATAAGCTTGAAGACCCAGGTTCATTCACTCTTCCATGCTCTATAGGGACTCTAAACTTTAAAAGTAGTCTATGTGACCTTGGAGCTGCTGTCAGCCTTATGCCTCTGTCTATAGCTTAGAAGCTAAAAGTAGAGGATTTCAGACCTTGTAATGTCACCTTAGTGTTAGCTGATGGCTCAACAAGATCCCCTCAGGGGATGTTGAAGGATCTTCCTGTGAAGATAGGCGATGTAACGGTTCTTACCGACTTTGTGGTTTTGAGAATGGATGAAGAACCAGCAGATCCTCTTATTCTAGGAAGACCATTCCTGGCAACTGCTGGGACTGTGATTGATGTGAAGGGAGGTAAGATTGCTCTTAACCTGGTTGACAATCTAAGGATGGAGTTTGATATCAATGATGCTATGAGGAAGCCCACAATAGAGGGACATATCTTCTCCATTAAGGAATTGAATGAGATCACTGATAAGTTGTTGAGAAAGCCTTATGAAGATGATCCACTGAAGCCAGCATTGGTAAAGGATAGTAAAGCTGGATCAGGAGTCTGTCAGGGCATAGCTGGATTTGAAACAGAGTTTAAGGCTGCAAGAAAAGTTTGAATCAAGCTCGACCAGTTAACTTGGTCTACAAACAGAGTCAAGCTCTCACATGTCTGGATGTTTCTAACTCGATGAACAAACTCGGTTTGCAGACCGAGCCTGACATTTGTGGGCCATATGAGTGGATTGCACTTAAGGAAAGGTCCAATTGGCAGGACAAAGCTATAGTGGAGCTAAAAGACATTGTGAAAGAGCTGAAATATCAAATCAAGTCGCTCCAAGGGAAGACCAATCAAGGATCAGAAAACATCAAGGGTATCCCACCTGATATAGCTATAACTCTGATTAGCAAGAAGGGAAGTGAACTCACATCAGAATGGTCTAGAAAAATAGAATGCCCACCTGATCAAGAGGAAGCTTACCTAGTGGAGGAAGCTATTGAGAGTCAGTTTGCTGATTGGTCAAGGGAGCACGATGAGTTTGCTGATCTACCCACCAAGGAAAAGAGGACCTCAGTTCCTCTCTTACAGCCTCCATGAATCCATTAAGGAAGTCAAGCTTAGTGACTTTAAACAAGCTCACTTGGGAGGAAGTCCCATGACTATCTTTGTAAATATTTTGCTTTAAGGTTTCTTGTTTCTTTTAATATGTTTTCTAGTTGTTTTGTTGGTCAGATTTGAGATTTCAGGATAATACAAAGGAAGGCAGAGAATCCCAGAAAATCAGACTCGACCAGTTAGCTCGATCAACCAGGCCGAGTCAAATTCTCAACAAATCAAGCTCGGCCATCAAGCTCGGTTTGCCAAACCGAGCTACCCCTTTATAGGTCAACAATCAAGCTCGGACAGTCTAACTCGATCAGCTTGGCCGAGTTAGATCTTCATACCAAACCACTCGTCCATCAAACTCGACCTTATTACCGAGTTAGAACACCCAACCTTGAGGTACAACTCCACTCTTTACCATTATTTATACCACTCATCTTTAGTTTTTCTTATTGCTTTTTCAGTCTCATACCTTCCTTTGAATCTTTTATTACACAAGGGACTGTGTAATTCAAGTTTGGGGGAGGATTTGAGATGCATTTGATATCGTTTACTGTTTTCTTATTTCAAATTTTGCATATTGAGTCTGCATAGCATCTCATCTATTTGCATAAGAAAAACCATAAAAATTTGAAATTTTTTAGAAAAGCATTCCACAAAAACAGAGTGTTCATGTAGATTGCATTCATGTTTAGGATTGAGTCTAGATGCATTTCATATAGATTTGTGCATCTGCATAGGGGACTAGGATGATAAAAGCCTTGTAAGCATGCTGGTTTATGAAATAGTCTCAATGCCCTAGTTAATAGTTGTCTAATGCATTCATGTAAGTCTGAAGCATAAGACCGCACCATGCCTAGATTGCATTGTTTGACATTTAGTTTTGGCTGAAGCATGTCTTGATCTGATATCATCCCCTATCTATTAGAACCTTAAACTGAATTGCAATTATCATGTATATGCCTTTGATTTGAACTCATGGATACCTTACACATATTTGGATTCTCTTACTCTTTCCACCACTCTTGTGAATCCAAATAGCTGATTCCCCTCATTGGAACAGTTTCCCCTACCTTTAACCTTGACCTTCCTTTCAAGCCAACAATACTCTATGTGTGAATGTGAGGCCCATTTCAGGGTTGAGCTTGGTAGAAAGTGTTAGGTCTGTGCCGACAAGAACGGTTGCTCATACATATAGTTCTGGTTCATAACCTTTGAGCTAGATAGAACTAGGTGGGGAACTGAACTGTGGTTAGGAGGATAGACTGGAATTTAGAATAGGGAATCTAGCTCGGTTGTATAAGCTCGGTTAGGGAACCAAGTTCACACCTCGAGTTCACCAAACCGAGCTTGAGTTTCATTTTGGGATTAAAAGAATAGAAAAGAAAAGAAAAGAAAGGAAAGGAAAGAAGGTTCTGGGAAAAGGGTCTAAGTTGAAAAGAAGATAAGCTGCTCTAGTAAAGGATTTTGGGATTTGAAAAAGAAGAAACGAAATACATAGGCTTAGAAAGCATAATGAGAAAGAAAGGTAAAAAGCTTGAAGTGTCTTAATAAATAAGAAGAATAGAAGAGCCTCAGTTTTAAAAAGAACCCAATCCGCTAGCATAAGCAAGAAAGCATAAGAACCCTTTTCCTTAGAATGAATAAATAAAAAAAGAAGAATGAGTTGATCCAAAAAGGATTCATGTCAGAAAAGTGCCTAAGGGTAGATTTAGGATCATCTTCTGGGTTTAGGATTAGGTGGTAGCAGAATCTTTGTATATAGGATGGGTAGATGAGAAATTGTTCTGGTATGCATCGGTTGGCTATCTTACCTTTAGCCTTCTTCTAAAGCTCAGTCTATTCTTGAGAGTCCCATGATATCTATTGTTTAAACCTGTTGCAAAAAGGGGCCATCTTTGCCTCTTAACCTTTCCCTTAGCCAAATGAGTTCATTGAAATTGCATAGACTTGATCCATGGTTACAGAATGAATGAATGTTAAAGGGAATGATTGATTTGATTGCATGTGTAGGTTAAGGCTGGCGTCAGGTTTGTTCTGAAGGGTATGGCTAAAGTTTTAAAAGTAGGGTTTACTTGTTAATGCATTCTAGAACTACTAACTAGGACCTTGATGCTACTTCCTTTATCAGCATGTTTTGGCTCTGAGTCCCAGCATTTCATAAACTTCACCAGCTTATATCTTATATGTTTTCTTGAGGGCAAGCAAAGACTAAGTTTGGGGGAGTTGATGTCTCTGCATTTTACCATTTTTAAACTTGCATTTCCATCCATTTTAGCATAGTTTCATCACTAGTTTCTCTCCATATCTATCCATTTCACTCATATAGGGTTCATAATAGGGTTTGCATATATATTGCAATTTGGAGCTGTCATCAGGTGTTAAATGAGCTTTTGGGGGCAATTCTGGACAAGAAGGTGAATGCTGTTTTTAGGCTCTGATTTGCACTCGACCACATGCACTCGACCAGGCAACCAGAGCTAGAGGCAGAGGAACAATTGCACTCGGCCACATGCACTCGACCAGGCAACCAGAGCTAGAGGCAGAAAGAACACGAGCACTCGGTTACATGCACTCGACTTCATGACCGAGCTAAGGACCAAGCCTTACATGCACTCGACCAAGATCACTCGGTGTGGCTAGACCGAGTGCAAAGCAATCCACCAATCCAAGTCGGTTACATGCACTCGACTTCAAGACCGAGCTGGAGGCAGAGAGGAGTTAGCACTCGGGCAAGAGCACTCGATCACGTCTACTCGATCACCAAACCGAGTCTGAAGATCCAAAGCCTGAAGCAACGTCCACTCGATCACACCACTCGACCAGAGGAACCCGAGCTTAAGGCAGCCGACCTAAGGACTTTAGTTTATTTTGTCTTTTTGTACTAGGGCTTTTGACCTAGAGTATTTATACTTTTATTAGGTCAGCAGCCGCAGAATCTACGTTTTTATTCTCTTGTTCTCTGAAAAACCTCTCTAGATCTATCTTATTTTGTATCTGCAATTTCTTTTGATCTATGGATCCTTTTTAGTTTATTTCTTCTATTCCTTCTTCATCTCAATCTCTAGATTATGATTATGGAAACTATTTCATTTTCTGGGTTTGTGATTTTGATGATGAAGTCTGAGTAGTGATTTAGGGTTCTTGAGGATGGGTTAGATCTGGGTTATGATTCATGGTGATTCTAGTTGATTTAGGGTTCTAAAAGCTTAAGATCTCTTCTGGGTTAGCTGTTTCTAATGTTGATTCCCTGTACATCCACTTGGGATCTGATCTTGGTGTTTCCTTGTACACCCACTTGTGAAACACCAGATCTGCTAATACCAGAGATCTGGAGCTTCTTTCCAATGATTGATCTAAGATCATAGGAAGCAAGTTGTAGTTTGACATTTATAAGCTGATTCTTAATGCTTATTATCTTTATGTTTCATTGGAATCCTATGTGAGTGTTAGTGACAGTAAATGGGGCATAGGTGTGGATTCCAAGATTAGGAAGTTTAGAGAATCTGGTGATAGTTGTAACTGGGAAGTGGAATTATCACTCTTTTGATGCTTATAGTTGAGAGATCACTTCTATGGAGTTGTTTATGAAATCACTAGTGTTCGCCATGAAGAATACCAGATCCAGAACTCATCCTTAGGACCTTTCTCTTCCTTGATAGTTTTATACTTTTTCATACTCTGTTTTTCCTGTTCTTAGCTTACTCTATTTTTAGTTTCTTTTGCTGATTATGAATCCCTGTTTCTAGTTTCTTTTACTGTTTATTAGTTCTTGCTTTAAGTTATTTCATCTTGTTACTTCCAACCAGTTTAATTGGCTTGAATTAGATAGATTTGCTACATCCTGATTGCCTACAATAGTCCCGATTGGATTCGATAGCCCTTTGTACTACAGATCGGGCAATAGATAGCTTTAGGAGTAAAAACCTAGTTATCAAATACCCTCCTCTGAAATCTTGTGTCCTAAAACAATCTCATCTCTGACCATAAATTGACACTTCTCCCAGTTCAGCAGAAGATGCTTCTCCTCGCATCGCTTCAGTACCCTGCACAAATTAGAAAGACAAACAGAGAAGGAAGATCCATAAACAGAAAAATCATCCATAAAAACCTCCATTATGTCTTCAATCATGTCAGTGAAAATCGATATCATGCATCGCTGGAATGTCGCTGGAGCATTGCACAAACCAAATGGCATTCTGCGATAAGCAAAAGTGCCATAAGGACATGTGAATGTGGTCTTCTCCTGGTCATCTGGATGAATGGGAATCTGAAAGAAACCAGAATAACCATCTAGAAAACAGTAGTAAGGGTGGTTAGCCAATCTCTCAAGCATCTGATCAATAAAAAGCAAAGGAAAGTGATATTTGCGAGTAGCAGCATTCAACTTCCGATAATCAATACACATCATATGCCCTGTAACAGTTCTAGTTGGAATCAACTCATTCTTATCATTCTTAACAACTGTTACACCACCCTTCTTTGGCACAACATGGACAGGGCTCACCTAAGTACTATCTGAAATAGCGTATATGATACCCGCCTCTAGAAGTTTCATTATCTCTTTCTTTACAACATATTTGAGATTCGGGTTTAACCGCCTCTGATGTTCTATAGAAGTCATTGCTTCATCCTCTAGATGTATTCTATGCATGCAAAGATCAGGTGAAATCCCAGTGATATCATCAAGTGAATATCCTAACGCTCTACGGTACTTTCTAAGTTCGCATAGAAATAGAGCAGTCTCAGCATTATTCTGAGCTGCATTGATGATCACAGGGTAAGTAGAGTTAGGACCAAGAAACGCGTACCTTAGCCCAGCTGGGAGTGTTTTGAGCTCAACCTTTGGAGCTTTCAGCTCGCTCCACGGATTGGCAGGAGGCGCAGGAAGAGCTGTTGCTGGAGATTTCTCTGCAGCGTCATCCAAGCTCGTGTAGGCGACCATCTTGCCAACTGTCTAGCTTGAATCTAGAAGCTCGACGTACCCAGCTGTATCCTCGCTTAAGTACCCATATCCAGTCTCAGCTTGTGTCAAAGCAATCTCTAACGGATCTTCTACTAAGAACTCTCCAGCCACTTCATTAGAGATATCCAGCGAATTATTAACCAAGAATGTCTGTCCATCTATCATGGGTTTCTTCAGCAACTTGTCCATCTCAAACGTCATGACAATGTCTCCCAGGTGGAGATCAATACGTCCATTACGAACGTCTATCATGGCTCCTGCAGTGCAGAGGAAAGGTCTTCCCAAAATGAGAGGATCCTTAGGTTCTTCAGCCAGCTCTAGAACCACAAAATCTGCAGGGATGAGTGCATTGCCAATCTTCACATGTAGATCCTCTAGAATGCCAACAGGCAGCTTCACAGAACGATCAGCAAATATCAAAGAGATCTTGGTTGGCTTGAAGTCAGTGAATCCAAGTCGCTTGGCTACAGAGTATGGCATTATGTTGACGCTCGAGCCTAGATCACACAAAGAGCACGCAAACATCATCGCTCCAATCTGTACGGATAAGACAAAACGTCCAGGATCTCCAAGCTTCTTGATACTCTTGTTCTGAAGAACAGCACTGCAGTCTTTTGTAACCTTATCATTGTCCTCTTCACCAGTCATTTTACTTGTCACCAAGCTCTTCATATACCTCTTCATCGCATGCATCATTTGTATCGCATCAGCAAGAGGTAGCTTCACCTCAAGAGCACTCAGCATCTCTTTAAACTTCGCTTCTTCCAAATCCTTGCGTGATTTCTTGGGGCGAGTAGGATATGGAATTCTTGGAGTATAGAATCGCGCAGGCGGTATCTCGTTAGACTTCTCTACAGGATCAGTGACTGTCTCAGTTTCTGGCTCATCTTTATCTTCTAGATCAATCACCACATCAGCTCTCTTATCTTTCTGCGCCACAGGTTCTAATACTCTCCCATTCCTAAGTGTAATGGCATTAACAAACTCGTTCCTAGGATTCTGCTCACCCTTCGCCAGAAGGATTCCCTGCTGTGTCTTCACCGCTTCAGCCGTCTGAGCAACTTGGGTGTCAAGCAGTTTCATATGAGTGGAGACTGCTTCATATTTGCTGTTGAGATCATCGTACATATTGTCCACCTTTGCATTGATCTCATTAGAAGATTTCTGCTGCTGAAGGAGAAGTTGCTGCATAAGAACCTTAAGCTCGTCTTGAGACTCATTTGCAGAGGTCGCAGGAGCTTGAAATGCAACAGGATTACTCCCTTGGATGTTATTGAATGGCTGCTTCTGCTGAAATCCACCTTGAAATTTGTTCTGGCTCAGATTTTGCACGAACTGTTTTCCCTGAAAATTCTGGAGAAATTTTTTTTGAAAGCTCGGATTTTGCACGCTCGTCTGTCCTGTAAATCCCTGAGAAATACCAGTGACGCCCGAATTTTGCACGAACGTTTTTCCTTGAAACTGTTGACCTTGAGCGCCACCCTGCTGTGGATAAACCTGATCCTGAGGATTTTCAACATTTGTGCTTCTGTAGGACAAGTTGGGGTGATTTATGTAATTCTGGTTGAATCCCCTGTTTTGCACGAACCCCTGTCCATTGACATAGTTTACTTCCTGTGACTCATCAATCTCATCAATAGCAACTTCTTGACAGAAAACAGCCTCTGTCCCCTCATTACAGAACTGAACACCTCGCTGATTCGCCCTCATCAACAGACTCACTTTTGCACTCAAATCATCAATCTTCTGAGATTCAACATTGTTACCTTTGCTGGAGCGATCATACTCAGGACAGCGATTGTTAAAACTGGCAGCCAAGTTCTCTATCAGTTGATATGCTCCGTTAATGCTCTTAGTCATAAAGTCTCCATTGCTCGCAGCATTGAGGGCATTCCTGAAATCCCATTCAATTCCATCGTAAAAGATACTAAGAATCTGCTCATCTGAATACCCATTGTGAGGACACTCTCTGCGGTATTCCTTGAATCTTTCCCAAGCTTCCCAATAAGATTCGCTGGGATGCTGCGCGAAAGTAGCGATCTTGTTCCTGAGCGAGGCTGTTCTGGACTTGGTGTAGAAATGATCCAAGAAGGCTGCTCTACATTGTTCCCAAGACCTCAACGAACCAGGAGGTAGTGACTTGAGCCATCTCAGTGCCTTATCTGCCAAGGAGTGGCAGAAGAGCTTGTACTTGAGGTAATCAGCGGGAACCCCATTCGACTTAGTAGTGCTGCAAATCTCCTCGTAATTCTCAATGTGATCCATTGGATTCTCAGGGGGTAATCCATGAAACACATGTCTTTCTACCAGCACTATCATCTGAGGCTTGATCTCGAAATCTTGCCTTACAATCTCTGGCGGACAAATCGCAGCCCTGTTCTGGTAGAAAGTGTGGGGTGTGTCTACATCCCCAATAGCACGCGGATTCTGCTGCGCCTGCTGCTGTTGTAACTGCCAAAGTTGTTGTCGCATGATGCGGATCTCCTCAGCCTGAGCAGCTTGAGCCTCAGTTTGTGCTTGATTGCCGACATTATCGCCCATGGTGGCTTGTTTCGACTTCTTCTTTGTAGCTTTTTTGTTAGTGCGTTCTCTCCTCGCTAACTCTTGATTGGTAAGTTGCAAGGGGTTGCTAGAGCTTTTGCTTCTTGTTTGCATACACCTGAAACACACAAGCAAGCAAAAACAGAACCGAGTTAGTAAATCTTAGACTAAACTTCAATCTTAGAATCGAAGGTAACGCAATTGGTCCCCGGCAACGGCGCCAAAAACTTGATACACAGAGTTTTAACCCACTAAAAGACTGCAAGTGCACAGACAATCGCAATAGAATATATGGGATCGAATCCACAGAGCAAAACAGCAATAAAGACGATAATAAAATCAATAAAGAAAAGCGCTAGGTCTAGTGATTCGCAGGAATTCAGAGTCACAACAGGGAGCCATTTTAGGCTTTGGACAAGGATTTAGTGATGAAATTTCATCAATGGATAAGTTTCAGCCTATTAGGACTCTTGATGAAGTGATAAATCATTCTACCAAGGTGGAGAAGAAAGTTATGGTAAGAAACAAGCATTATACTTTATCCCACAATTATGGTACTTCTTTGAGTGACATAGGAGTTTAAGAGGGTAAAGTTGGGCGTTGCAGAAGCAAGAGACATATTGAGGCTAAAAAAACACCTATGCATGTGAATATGAAGGATCAGTGATACGATTGACAAGGATTTGGATCTCTTACAATTTCTTGGCAATGTTTGAAAGCCCCAACCGGGAGCCATTGTTTGCCTTGTATATGATTTGAGTGATAAAACTTCTACGATGGCTGAGTTTCAGCTTATTATGACTCTTGATGACGTGATATAGCATGCTACCATTTTGTAGAAGAAAGCCATGGTAAGAAACAAGCATTATACCTTATCCCACAATTGTGGTACTTCTTTGAATCCCATAGGAGTTTAGAGAATAAAGTTGGGTGTTATAGGAAGAGGACACATACTGAGGCTAAACCAAAACCTACGGATGTGAATAAGAAGAAACAATGCTTTGATTTACAAGGATTTTGCCATTTACATGCTGAGAGTCCCAGAAACGGAGTTATGACCATTCAAAATACAAAGGAGAGTGAATTGAACTTTTGAAGTGTACTCAATCGAGTAAGGTCTCTTTCAATTGCTTAGCATTGTTCCAGAGCCACAACAAAGAGCCATTGTAGGCTTCGTACAAGAATTGGGTGATGAAATTTTATCAATGGATGAGTTTCAGCCTATTATGACTCTTGACGAAGTGATAAAGCATGCTACCAAAGTGGAGAAGAAAGCCATGGTAAGTAACAAGAATTATTACTTATCCGACAATTCTAGTACTTCTTTGAATCCCATTAGAGTTTCAGTAGGTGAAGTTGGAAGTTATTTCAAGAAGACATCTATTGAGGCTAAACCAACACCAATGGATGTGAATATGAAGAAACAATGTTTTGATTGACAAGGATTTTGCCATTTACAAGGAGAGAGTGTCCGAAAAACGGAGTTATGACCATTCAAAATACAAAGTAGTGTGAATAGAACTATTTAAGTGTACTCAATGGATTAAGGTCGCTTCAATTGCTTGGCAATGTTCTAGAGCCAAAACAGAGAAACATTGTAGGATTTTTACAAGGATTGAGTGATGAAATTTCATCAATGGATTAGTTTCAGCCTATTATGATTCTTGATAAAGTGATAAAGCATGCTACGAAAGTGAAGAACAAAGCCATCGTAAGTAACAAGCATTATACCTTATCGCACAATTCTGGTACTTCTTTGAATCCCATAGGAGTTTCAGAGGGTGAAGTTAGGAGTTATAACAAGAAGACACATATTGAGCCTAAACAAACACCTATGGATGTGAATATGAAGAAACAATGATATGATTGACAAGGATTTAGATCTCTTACAATTTATTGGCAATGTTTAAAAGCCCAACAAGGAGCCATTGTAGGCTTTGTACATGATTTGAGTGATAAAATTTCTACAATGGCTGAGTTTCAGCCTATTATGACTCTTGATGATGTGATATAGCATGCTACCATTGTGTAGAAGAAAGCCATGGTAAGAAACAAGCATTATACCTTATCCCACAATTGTGGTACTTCTTTGAATCCCATAGGAGTTTAGAGGGTAAAGTTGGGTGTTATAGCAAGACGACACATACTGAGGCTAAACCAAAACCCATGGATGTGAATAAGAAGAAACAATGCTTTGATTGACAAGGACCTTGCCATTTACATGTTGAGAGTCCCAAAAAGGGAGTTATGACCATTCAAAATACAAAGGAGAGTGAATTGAACTGTTGAAGTGTACTCAACGGAGTAAGGTCTCTTTAAATTGCTTGGCAATGTTCCAGAGCCACAACAGAGAGCCATTGTAGGCTTGGTACAAGAATTGGGTGATGAAATTTTATCAATGGATGAGTTTCAGCCTATTATGACTCTTGACGAAGTGATAAACCATGCTACCAAACTGGAGAATAAAGCCATGGTAAGTAACAAGCATTATTACTTATCCGACAATTCGAGTACTTCTTTGAATCCCATTGGAGTTTCAGTGGGTGAAGTTGGAAGTTATTTCAAGAAGACATCTATTGAGGCTAAACCAACACTAATGGATGTGAATATGAAGAAACAATGTTTTGATTGACAAGGATTTTGCCATTTACAAGGAGAGAGTGTCCCAAAAATTGAGTTATGACCATTCAAAATACAAAGTAGAGTGAATAGAACTATTCAAGTGTACTCTATGGTGTAAGGTCGCTTCAATTGCTTGGCAATGTTCCATAGCCAAAACAGGGAGCCATTGTAGGATTTTTACAAGGATTGAGTGATGAAATTTCATAAATGGATGAGTTTCAGCCTATTAGGACTCTTGATGAAGTGATAAAGCATGCTACCTACGTGGAGAAGAAAGCCATGGTAAGACACAAGCATTATACTTTATCCCACAATTATGGTACTTCTTTAAGTCCCATAAGAGTTTCAGAGGGTGAAGTTGGGCGTTGTAGAAAGAAGACACATATTGAGGCTAAACAAACACCTACGGATGTGAATATGAAGGAACAGTGATACGATTGACAAGGATTTGGATCTCTTACAATTTCTTGGCAATGTTTAAACGCCCGAACAGGGAGCCATTGTTTGCTTTGTACATGATTTGAGTGATAAAACTTCTACAATGGTTGAGTTTCAGCCTATTATGACTCTTGATGACGTGATATAGCATGCTACCATTTTGTAGAAGAATGCCATGGTAAGAAACAAGCATTATACCTTATCTCACAATAGTGATACCTCTTTGAATCCCATAGGAGTTTTAGAGGGTGAAGTTGGGTGTTATAGTAAGAAGACACATACTGAGGCTAAACCAACACCAATGGATGTGAATAAGAAGAAACAATGCTTTGATTGACAAGGATTTTGCCCTTTACATGCTGAGAGTCCCAAAAACAGAGTTATGACCATTCAAAATACAAAGGAGAGTGAATTAAACAGTTGAAATGTACTCAATGGAGTAAGGTCTCTTTCAATTGCTTTGCAATGTTCCAGAGCCACAACAGAGGGCCATTGTAGGCTTTGTACAACAATTGCGTGATGAAATTTCATCAATGGATGAGTTTCAGCCTATTATGACTCTTGAAGAAGTGACAAAGCATGGTACCAAAGTGGAGAAGAAAGCCGTGGTAGGTAACAAGCATTATTACTTATTCCACAATTCTAGTACTTCTTTGAATCCCATAGGAGTTTCAGTGCGTGAAGTTGGAAGTTATTTCAAGAAAACATATATTGAGGCTAAACCAACACCAATGGATGTAAATAAGAATAAACATTGCTTTGATTGACAAGGATTTTGCCATTTACAAGGAAAGAGTCCCAAAAACGGAGATATGACCATTCAAAATACAAAGGAGAGTGAATAGAACTATTCAAGTGTACTCGATGAAGTTAGGTCGCTTCAATTGCTTGGCAATGTTCCAGAGCCACAACAGGGAGCCATTGTATGCTTTTTATAAGGATTGATTGATGAAATTTTACCAATGGATTAGTTTCAGCCTATTAGGATTCTTGATGATGGGATAAAGCATGCTACCAAGGTGGAGAAGAAAACCATCGTAAGTAACAAGCATTATACCGTATCCCAAAATTCTGGTATTTCTTCGAATCCCATAGGAGTTTCAGAGGGTGAAGTTAGGATTTATAACATGAAGACACATATAGAGGCTAACCCAACACTTATGAATGTGAATAAGAAGAAACAATGCTTCGAGTGACAAGGATTTTGCTATTTAAATGCTGAGAGTCCCTAAAAACGGAGTTATGACCATTCAAAATATAAAAGAGAGTTAATAGAACTATTGAGGAGTTGGGTCTCTTACAATTGCTTGGAAATGTTCAACAGCCACAACAGGGAGCCATTGTAGGCTTAAGACAAGGATTGTGTGATGAAATTTCATCAATGGATAAGTTGAAGCCTAGGACTAAACCAACACCTACAAATGTGAATATAAATAAACAATACTTTGATTGACAAGGATTTTTCCATTTACAAGCTGAGAGTCTCAAAAACGGAATTATGACCATTGAAAATACAAAGGATAGTGAATAGAACTGTTGACGTGTACTCAATGGAGTAAGGTCTCTAGAAATTTCTTGGCAATGTTCAAGAGCCACAACAGGGAGCCAATGTAGGCTTGGACAAGGGCTGAGTGATGAAATTTCTACACTGGATGAGTTTCAGCCTATTAGGACTCTTGATGAAGTGATAAAGCATACTACCTAGGCTGAGAAGAACAAAATAAACTCTAGGTAAAAAACACTAGTACAAAAAAACAAAATAAACTAAACTCCTTAGGTCGGTGGTCTTGAACCCGGATTTCTTGGTCGTGTGGTGAGATCGAGTGGTGTTGGTTCATGCCTTGGATCCTCAGACTCGGTCGGTTGCACTCGGTGGTGAGGTTGAGTGGATGTGGCCAAGTTGGCTTGGTTGGCTCCCTTGCACTGGGTTTAGCTTAACCGATTGCTCTTGGTCGAGTGTTAGTGAGGCTTGATCCTTAACTTGGTCTTAAAGTCGAGTCTCTACACTGAGCTTGCATATCCATGTTTCGTGATCTCCAGAAAGCTTCCAGAACTCCTGAAAACAACTCTAGAATGGAACATATATGCAAACCTAGTGGAAAGCCTATCATGAACCCTATATGAGTGAATTAGATAGATATGGAGTGAAACTTCTATGAAACTATGCTAAAATGGATGGAAATGCAACTTTTAAAGTGGTAAAATGCAGAGACATTATTTAACATAGTTCATTGTTATCTTATTTCAAATTTTGCATATTGAGTCTGCTTTACATCTCATCTATTTGCACAGAAAAAACCATAAAAATTTGAAAAATTTCAGAAAATGATTTCACAAAAACAGAGTGTTCATGTAGATTGCATTCATGTTGAGGATTGAGTCTTGATTCATTTCATATAGAATTGTGCATCTGCATAGGGGACTAGGATGACAAAAGCCTTGTTAAAAATTTGAAAAATTTCAGAAAATGATTTCACAAAAACAGAGTGTTCATGTAGATTGCATTCATGTTGAGGATTGAGTCTTGATTCATTTCATATAGAATTGTGCATATGCATAGGGGACTAGGATGACAAAAGCCTTGTAAGCATGCTGGTTTATGAAATAGTCTCAATGCCCTAGTTAATAGTTGTCTAATGCATTCCTGTAAGCTTGAAGCATAAGACGCATCTTGCCTAGATCGCATTGTTTGATATTTAGTCTTAGATGAAGCATGTTTTAATCTGACATCATTTCCTACTTAAGTAGAACCTAAACTAAATTTGAAATTATCATGTTTATGCATTTGCTTTGAACTCATGGATACTATATACATATTTGGATTCTCTTACCCTTTTTACCACTCGTGTGAATCCAAATAGCTGATTCCCATCCTTGGAACAGTTTTCCCTACCCATTAACCTTAGCCTTCCTTTCAAGCCAACAATGCTCTCTGTTTAACTGTGGGGCGTTTTTCTAAGATTGAGCTTTGTAGAAAGTGTTAGGTTTGTGCCGACAAGAATGGTTTCTCATGTAGTTCTGGTTCATAACTTTTGGACAAGATAGAACTAGGTGTGGAACTGAATTTTAGTTTGAAGTTTAAACTGGAACTTAGGTGGGGAATCAAACTCGATTAGTTAAGCTCGGTTTAGAGAACCCGAGTTGGGGACATCGAGTTCTAGTGACCGAGTTTGTGTGTTTCACTCTGGGTTTGTTGGGAAGAAAAGTAGAAAAAGGAAAGAAGTTATGGGAAAAGGTTTCAGTAAAAAAATGATGAGATAGCTGCTCTAGTAAAGGATCTGGGGGTTTGAAAAAAGAAAAAAATATATGTATAGGATAAGAAAGATAAATAGAAAGAAGGGCAAAAAGCCTGAAGTGTCTTAATGAATAAGAAGAATGAAAGACCCTTAGCTGAAAATAACCAAATCCACTAGCATAAGGAGCAAAGTATAAGATACCTTTCCTTTAGAATTAATGGCAAAAAAAGAAGAATGAGTTGATCCAAAAAGGAATCATGGCAGAAAAGTTTCTAAGGGTAGAATTAGGATCATCCTTTTGGTTGGGTAGAAGCAGAATCTTTGTATTTAGGATGGGTAGATGAGAACCTGTTCTTCTATGCACTGGTTGGCTATCTTACCTTTAGCCTTCTTCTAAAGCCCAGTCTATTCTTGAGAGTCCCTTGTTCTCTATTGCTTTAACCTGTCACAAAAGGGGCCATCTTTGCCTCTTAACCTTTCCTTTAGCCAAATGAGTTCATTGAAATTGCATAAACTTGATTCATGGTTACACAATTAATGAATGTTAAAGGGAATGGTTGATTTGATTGCATCTGTAGGTTAAAGCAAGTGTATGGTTTGCTATGAAGGGTATGGCTAAAGTTTTAACAGTAGGGTTTACTTGTTAGTGCATTCTAGAACTACTAACTAGGACATTGACGCTACTTCCTTTATCAGCATGTTTTGGCTATGAGTCCCCACATTTTATCAACTTCACCAGCTTATATCTTATATGTTTGCTTGAGGGCAAGCAAAGACTAAGTTTTGGGGAGTTGATGTCTCAGCATTTTACCACTTTTAAACTTGCATTTCCATCCATTTTAGCATAGTTTCATCACTAGTTTCACCCCATATCTATCTATTTCATTCATATAGGGTTCATGATAGGATTTGCATTAAGTTTGCATATATCTTGCACTTGGAGTTGTTATCAGGTGTTAAAGGAGCTTTTGGGGACTATTATGGACAAGAAGATGAATGTTGTTTTCAGGGTCTGAATACTAACTCGACTAGATGAACCCGACCAGGTGACAGAGTTAGGGGCAGAGGAACAATTGCACTCGGTCACAACACTCGACTTCGTGACCGAGTCTGAGTCCAAGAACAAACCACACTCAACCACCCAACTCGATCATCAAGCCGAGCTCAAACTCCAAAGGCAGGTCGAACTCGGTCACAAAAGCTCGATCAAGCATCTCGACCACATGCGCGAGTGACACCAACCGAGTCTGAAGATTCAAGGCCTGAGGTCACACCACTCGACCTGCTGCACTCGACCAAGGAACCCGACTTCAATCCCACCGACCTAAGGAGTTTAGTTTATTTTGTCTTCTTGTGTACTAGGGTTTTCACCCAGAGTATAAAACCCTTATTTAGCCTATTGGCCGCGGGATATCTCCATTATTCTCTTAGTTCTCTGAAAACTTCTCATCTAGCTTTCAGTTTTGTATTTCTTCTGTTTCTTCTTCATCTCAATCTCCATATTATGAATATGGAAACTATTTCGTTTTCTGGGTTTATGATTTTCGTGATGAAGTCTGAGTAGTGAATTAGGGATCTTGAGGATGAGTTATATCAGGGATTGATTTATGGTGATTCTAGATGATTTTGGGTTTTAAAAGCTCATGATCTCTTCTGGGTTAGCTGTTTCTAATGCTGATTCCTTGTACACACTTGGAATCAGATCTAGGTGTTTTCTTGTACACCCACTTGTGAAACACCAGATCTGTTAACATTAGAGATCTAGAGCTTCATTTCAATGATTGATCTTGACAGATCATAGGAATAAGGTTGTAGTTTGACAATTATGAGCTGATTCTTAATGCTTATTCTCTTTATGTTTCAATGGAATGCTATTTGAGTGTTAGTGACAATCAATGGGGCATAGCTGTGTATTCTAATATTAGGAAGTTTAGAGAGTATGGTGATAGTTGGAACTTGACAATGGAACTATCAGTCATTGGATGTTCATAGTTGAGAGATCCCTTCTATGAAGTTATTATTGAAATCACTAGAGATCACCATGATGATTCTCACATCCATAGCTCATCCTTAGGATCTTCTTCATCCACTACAACAAATATGGGCATTGATAGCACATTAGGATAGCACAATTTTCACAACTGCTATTAAATATGAATCCGAAATTTCTATTACTATATAATAGTCTTTGAAAGACGCTAAGATTATAATAGCATTTTAAAAATGTTAAGGTAAAAAAATTCATTAAGCAGGAAGCTAAAATCTCTTATTCCGCTAACACTTAACAAAATTTTCACCTTAAGCGGCAACAATATTAGTCAGACAATTCATTTACGCAAAAAAATTAGACAATCTCTCTTTTTCTCATCCACTCTTATTGGAAAAAAAAAACCTAAAACTTAAACCAAATCCCTTAGACCCAAAAATCTCAATTGAGATTTTCTTTCTTGCTTAATCTATTCATTCTTTCTCTCTCTCTCTCTCTCTCTCGTGTAGGTTTTCTTTCTTCATGAGTCGATTTAAAATCCTATGAGATAGAACTGTGTTGAAAGAAGAGTCTCACCCTCTTAACCTTCTTTACTCGATTCATCTTCACGCTGTCGACTTCTTCTTCTCCACCAGCGAATCTGACAGTGTTTCACCACCACCTTGGCGAGCCTCTTTTTGATGTTGGTATAAGGTGAGTTCAATTCTAGATTTTTAGGGTTTCCAGTGAAGGTGAATTCAATTCTTATTGATGTTGGTTTGGGGTGAGTTCGATTTGGTCACTGATTGAGTTTTAATTTTGTGTTTCAATCGCCCACCACATGTTCGATTAAATGACTCAATGAGTTTTTTTTGTCTTGAAGCTGGTTCTCTATGTCCTTGACAGTTTACTGCTTTTCCATACTCTGTTTTCTGTTCTTAGTTTGCTTTACTCTGTTTCTTATCTTGCTTTGCTTTGATTCAGTTCTCTATTTTTAGTACTTTATTTCTGTTTATTGCATCATGTTACTTTCAATCTCATATTGGCTTGAATTAGAACTATCTGTTGCATCTTGATTGAGTACAGACACCTAATTGGATTCGATAGCGCTTTATACTACATTCTGGGCAATAGAAATATTTAGGATTGAAAAATCCCAAGAAGAAAGCCCTGGTAAGTAACAAGCATTATACCTTATCCCACAACTATAGTACTTCTTTGCATCCCATAGGAGTTTAAGTTGGTGAAGTTGGGAGTGATTGCAAGAAGACATATATTGAGGCTAAACCAACACCTATGGATGTTAATATGAAGAAACAATGCTCTGATAGACATGAATTTTGCCATTTACAAGGTGAGAGTACCAAAAACGGAATTATGACCACTAAAAATTCAAAGGAAAGTGAAGAAAACTGTTGAAGTGTACTCAATGGAGTAAGGTCTCTTTCAATTGCTTGGCAATGTTCCGGAGCCACAACAGGGAGCCATTATAGGTTTTGTAGAAGGATTGAGTGAAGAAATTTCATTAATGGATGAGTTTCAGCCTATTAGGACTCTTGATGAAGTGATAAAGCAAGCTAGCAGGGTGGAGAAGAAAGCCATGGTAAGTAACAAGCATTCCTTATCCCACAATTCTGGTACTTCTTTGAATCCCATAGGAGTTTCAATGGGTGAAGTTGGGAGTTATTTGAAGAAGACATGTATTGAGGCTAAACCAACACCTATGAGTGTGAATATGAAGAAACAATCCTTTGATTGACAAGGATTTTGCCATTTACAAGGTGATATTCCCAAAAACGGAGTTATGACCATTCAAAATACAAAGGAGAGTGAATAGAACTGTTGAAGTTTACTCAATGGAGTCGGCTCTATTACAATTGGGACTCTTGATAGAGTGATAAAGCATGCTGCCAAGGTGGAGAAGAAAGCCACGGTAAGTAACAAGCATTATACCTTATCCCACAATTCTGGTACTTCTTTGAATCCCATAGGAGTTTCTGTGGGGGAAGTTGGAAATTATTGCAAGAACACACATATTGAGGCTAAACCAATACCTATGGATGGGAATATGAAGAAACAATGCTTTGATTGACAAGGATTTTTCCATTTACAAGCTGAGAGTCCCAAAAACGGAGTTGTGACAATTCAAAATACAAAGGAGAGTAAATAGAACGGTTTAAGTGTACTCAATGGAGTAATGTCTCTTTCAATTGCTTAGAAATGTTTTAGAGCAACAACATGGAGCCATTGTAGGCTCTGTACAAGTATTGAGTGATGAAATTTCATCAATGGATGAGGTTCAGCCTATTAAGACTATTGGTGAAGTGATAAAACATGCTTCCAAGGTGGAGAAGAAAGCCATGGTAAGAAACAAGCATTATACCTTATCCCACAATTCTGGTACTTCCTTGAATCCCATTGGAGTTTCAGAGTGTGAAGTTGGGAGTTATAGCAAGAAGAAAAATATTGAGCCTAAACCAACACCTATGGATGGGAATATGAAGAAACAACGCATTGATTGATAAGGATTTTGCCATTTACAAGCTGAGAGTCCCAAAAACGAAGTTATGACCATTGAAAATACAAAGGAGAGTGAATAAAACTGTTGAAGTGTACTCAATGGAGTAAGGTATCTTTCAATTGACTGGCAATGTTGCAGAGCCATAACAGGGAGCCATTGTAGGCTTTAGACAAGGATTAAGTGATGAAATTTCATCAATTGATAAAGCATGCTAGCAAGGTGGAGAAGAAAGCCATGCTAAGAAACAAGCATTATACCTTATACCACAATTCTTGTACTTCTTTGAATCCCATAGGGGTTTTAGAGTGTGAAGTTGGGAGTTATTGCAAGAAGAAACATATTGAGGCTTAACCAACACCTGTGGCTGTGAATATAAAAAAACAATGTTTTGATTGACAAGGATTTTGCTATTGAAATGTTGAGAGTCCCAAAAACAGAGTTATTACCATTCAAAATAGAAAGGAGAGTGAATAGAACTATTAAAGTCTACTCAATGAAGTCGGGTCTGTTACAATTGCTTGGCAATATTCAAGAGCAATAACAGAGAGCCATTGTAGGCTTTGGACAAGGATTGAGTGATGAAATTTAATCAATAGATGAGTTTTAGCCTATTAGGAGTCTTGATAGAGTGATAAAGCATGCTACCAAGGTGGAGAAGAAAGCCACGGTAAGTAACAAGCATTATACCTTATCCCACAATTCTAGTACTTCTTTGAATCCCATAGGAGGTTCTTTGGGGGAAGTTGGAAATTATTGCAAGAACACACATATTGAGGCTAAACCAATACCTATGGATGGGAATATGAAGAAACAATGCTTTGATTAACAAGGATTTTTCCATTTACAAGCTGAGAGTCCCAAAAACGGAGTTGTGACAATTCAAAATACAAAGGAGAGTAAATAGAACGGTTTAAGTGTACTCAATGGAGTAATGTCTCTTTCAATTGCTTAGAAATGTTTCAGTGCAACAACAGGGAGCCATTGTAGGCTCTGTACAAGTATTGAGTGATGAAATTTCATCAATGGATGAGGTTCAGCCTATTAAGACTCTTGATGAAGTGATAAAACATGCTTCCAAGGTGGAGAAGAAAGCCATGGTAAGAAACAAACATTATACCTTATCCCACAATTCTGGTACTTCCTTGAATCCCATAGGAGTTTCAGAGGGTGAAGTTGGGAGTTATAGCAAGAAGACAAATATTGAGCCTAAACCAACACGTATGGATGGGAATATGAAGAAACAACGCTTTGATTGATAAGGATTTTGCCATTTACAAGCTGAGAGTCCCAAAAACGAAGTTATGACCATTGAAAATACAAAGGAGAGTGAATAAAACTGTTGAAGTGTACTCAATGGAGTAAGGTATCTTTCAATTGATTGGCAATGTTGCAGAGCCATAACATGGAGCCATTGTAGGCTTTAGACAAGGATTAAGTGATGAAATTTCATCAAGTGATAAAGCATGCTAGCAAGGTGGAGAAGAAAGCCATGATAAGAAACAAGCATTATACCTTATACCATAAATCTGGTACTTCTTTGAATACCATAGGAGTTTTAGAGTGTGAAGTTGGGAGTTATTGCAAGAAGAAACATATTGAGGCTTAACCAACACCTGTGGCTGTAAATATTGAAAAACAATGTTTTGATTGACAAGGATTTTGCTATTTAAATGCTGAGAGTCCCAAAAACAGAGTTATGACCATTCAAAATAGAAAGGAGAGTGAATAGAACTATTAAAGTCTACTCAATGGAGTCGGGTCTGTTACAATTGCTTGGCAATATTCAAGAGCCATAACAGAGAGCCATTGTAGGCTTTGGACAAGGATTGAGTGATAAAATTTCATCAATGGATGAGCGCACTACAACAAATATGGGCCTTGATAGCATATTAGCATAGCACGGTTTTCATAACTGCTATTAAAAATAGATTTATATTTTTTGTTATTATGTAATAGCGTTTAAAAATGCTAAGATCTCAATAGTATTTAAAAAGCGCTAAAATACAAAATTACTAAGTAAAACATTAAAATTACGAAGCAAGAAGCTAAAATATAAACACTTAAAAGCAAACAAAACCTAAACAAAATCAATCCCTCTCTTCTTTTTAGTGAATCATCTAACTTTTTTTTCTTTCACAATCTATCATCTTCCTCTCCACAGTTTCTTCTTCTTCTCACACCTAAAAACTCAGATAATAAAATTAAATTAGATAAATCAAAATTAAAGAGCAACAAATTTCAGATCAGTTCTCGATCTTGTTCTTGGGAGATTTCTATACTTTCTTCTTTTCTCTTATATTTTAAATATTTCTCAAAATTTATAGGATTTTGCAATGAAAATCTAAATTTTGAGGAGAAAGAGATTAGGATCTCATCGTTATATCAAGAGTTAAAAGGAATTTTCGAATATCGTTGCAAAGGCATTCAAGCCCTTCGTTTTCTTCTCCAGTGGTCGAGCTCGAATCGACTGGACCGATTACAACACTACCAGAGAGCTCACTCGTATCCTCCTTCTTCATGAACACAACATTAACTGGTAAAGTTTCACTCTTTTCAATTTCCTCTCAAGAACACCAAAGTCTTTATATATGAAATTGATGTCGCGTCGGTGAGGAACATTGTAAACGTAGTAGGAATGCCTCAAAGAAATTATTTAAATAAACGTAGCCAAAGTGTTCGATGGAATACCTCAAAGAAAATCAATGTCCTCTGATTTGGTTGTGGTGAAGAAAGCAAAGTTAAAGGCTTTGACATTGGTACATGACCCAATTGCATTTATCCTCTTCTCGGTGCATCCCTTTTGGTTAAAGTTTTTTTGCTCAGGTTTCTTTCTTACTCCATTTTCATTCTTATGCATTGCTTCTTTTGGTACTTGTTTGTTTCTCTATGTTCTCAATTGGGTGTGCCAATGTTGTATGCAGATCTTACTGTTGTAGCTCTATAATGGGCAGAGAAGACTGTCAAAAGTAATCCTCATATTTCTGACCTTGTCGAGATCAGAGACTCTCAAGTTGTTCCACATGTCTTAGTTGAAGAGGAAAAATCAGTTGCACATGTCTTAGTTGAAGTTGTTCCAGCATCAGATGTTAAACCATCTGATATACATGGTTAGTTTAGATAATTACCACAATAGTTATGTTTTTTTCAGTTTGAAAATGTTAGATATTTTGGTTTCAGGTTTAGCTGATCAACAAATGATGAGTCTTTGCCTTAGGCCTGCACATTTTATACATTTCCCTGAATCAACTATCATTCGACTCTCTTTCAATTCATTTATAAAAGGAATAATCTTTCATTTTCTTTTTTTTTTTTTTTTGTCGTCAATCTTTCATTTTCTTTTTTTGCAGAAAGTTTATCTAATTGTGGCCTTACTTGTTATACTTGTGGGGAATTTTTACGGTAGTTTAGTTTGCGGGTAAGATTCGGCCCCAAGTATGATGTTACATTCTAGAGGGTTTTAGTTGTCTTTCATGCTTTAAATTTGTTCTAATTTAATGCATCTTCCATTCAATGTATCAGAAGTTGTTTCAAACTTTAAAATCTGGTATCTATTAGTATCTCCTTTATATATCTTCTGCTAACGCTGCTCTAAATGCGATTGCAGGTGGGTAATAAGTCGGATTGTGTCAGCTTCTATCTTCGTCCTTCAGATGCAATTAACATAGTTGTCAGATGCAAGGTACATTACTATTTACCATAGCCATATACTCATCATTTCTTTTTTAACATCTTAAAACACTTGTAGTTCTTGTAAGTGCTTTTGAAGAATTTAGCTTTGTGTCCTATTGTTTAAAGAGTTTTTGGGATTTGGTTTCTAATGTTAAGAGTTGAAGTTGGTTTTGTGCTTTTGAAGAATTTAGCTTTCTGCCATACTGTTAGAGAAGTTAATTTTGAGAAAATTTATTAATTTCAGGACATAGCTAAAACAGAGCTCTTGTAGCTGCATCTATTAGTAGCTATGGAGCTTATCATGCTGATGGATCTAAGTATAGGTGCCTTTTAATATTAAAATTGATTGACTGAGACCTAAAGGGTTCGATTTTGTGATTGAATTTGATGAGTGTTTCATAATTAGTCTTTCCAAGAATTCAAATGAGCTAAAATTTGAGCTCGTAGAAGATTTGACAAGAGTATGAGGAGAAGGGGAGAAACGGATCAACGTTAGAAGGAAGACGTGAGCTCATTTTACTTGTGGCACTCATTGTTGTAATATTAGTGAAGACTTGAACTTTTTTTTTTTTAAGAGATTGGATATTTTGTAAATTTTATATAAATTGGATATTTTGTAAATTTTATATACAATACAACAGATCATAGTAAGACGTATAACTAATATAATAAATGCTACAACAAAATATATTACAGCAAATTTAGTGAGCTATGTTATCATATATTATATATTACAGCAATATAAATGAGTTATAACATAATATACTACAATAATTTAGACGAGCTATAGCATACAATATTACAACAATTTAAATGAGCTATAACAACATATATTACAACATATAACTCATGCTATGAAAGAAGAACATATAATAGCACCCCAAAAAATGCTATCGTAAGGGGTGACTCTATTATAACTACGGCAGAAATAACGTTTATGAAAACGCTATCATACCCCTATGATGACAGTATTCGTGTGCTATCAATGCCCATATTTGTTGTAGTGGTTTCAGCCTATTAGGACTCTTGATGAAGTGATAAAGCATGCTACCAAGGTGGAGAAGAAATCCATGGTAAGAAACAAGCATTATACCATATCCCGCAATTCTGGTACTTCTATAAGTCCCATAGGAGTTTCTGAGGGTAAAATTGGGCGTTGTAGCAAGAAGACACATATTGAGGCTAAACAAACACCTATGGATGTGAATATGAAGGAACATTGATAAGGATTTGGATCTCTTACAATTTCTTGGCAATGTTCAAAAGCCCCAACAGGGAGGCATTGTAGGCTTAGTACATGAATTGAGTGATAAAATTTCATCAATGGCTGAGTTTCAGCATATAATGACTCTAGATAACGTGATATACCATGCTACCAATGTGGAGAAGAAAGCCATAGTAAGAAACAACCATTACACCTTATCCCACAATTCAGGTACTTCTTTGAATCCCATAGGAGTTTCAGATGGTGAAGTTGGGTGTTATAGCAAGAAGACACATATTGAGGCTAAACCAACACCTATGGATGTGAATATGAAGAAATAATGCTTTGATTAACAAGGATTTTTCCATTTACAAGCTGAGAGTCCCAAAAACAAAGTTATGACCATTCAAAATACAAAATAGAGTGAATAGAACTATTGAAGTTGAGTCGGCTCTTTTACAATTGCTTGGCAATGTTCAAGAGCCACAACAGGAAGCCATTGTAGGCTTTGGAAAATGATTGAGTGATGAAATTTCATCAATGGATGATTTTCAACCTATTAGGACTCTTGATGAAGTGATAAAGCGTGCTACTGATGTCTCTGTATTTTTACCACTTTTAAACGTGCATTTCCATCCATTTTAGCAGACTTTCATCAGTAGTTTCACTCCATATCTATCCATTTCACTCATATAGGGTTCATAATAGGTTTTGTATTTGGTTAGCATATATATTGCAATTTGGAGTTTTTATTAGGTGTTAAAAGAGCTTTTGAGGGCTATTTTGGACAAGAAGGTGAATGCTGTTTTTAGGCTCTGGATTCTAACTCGACCAGATGCACTCGACCAGACAACCAGAGTTAAGCTTACTCGACCAAATACACTCGACAAAGCAAGCTCAGTCACAAACCGAGTTTGAGTACCAAGGAACAAGTGCACTCGGTCACCAAGCTCGACCATGTGACTGATTTTGGGGTCCAAAGGGCAATCACACTCGATCACCCACTCGATCTTCAAACCGAGCTAGAACACCAAGGTAAAGTGGAATCGGTTATGCAAGCTCGATCACACCACTCGACCACCTGACCGAGTGCATCCAGCCGAGTCTGAGGAATCTAGGTTTCAACTATCATGAACTCACCAACTCGAATTGCATCACTTAACCAAGCTGCCCGAGTCCAAACGCACCAACCTAAGGAGTTTAGTTTATTTTGTCTTCTTGTGTACAAGGGTTTTTACTCAAGGTATGTATACCCTTATTAGGCTATTGGCCGCCGGATATCTCGATTATTCTCTTAGTTCTCTGAAAACTTCTCATCTATCTTTCAGTTTTGTATTTACAATTACTTTGAGTCCTTTGATTCTTTTGAGTTTATTTCTTATATTTCTTCTTCATCTCAATCTCCAGATTATGAAAATGGAAACTATTTTATTTTCTTGGTTTATGATTTTGGTGATGAAGTATGAGTAGTGAATTAGGGTTCTTGAGGATGAGTTAGATCTGGGCTTGATTCATGGTAATTCTAGATGATTTCGGGTTTTAAAAGCTTAAGATCTCTTCTGGGTTAGCTGTTTCTGATGCTGGTTTCTTGTACACCCACTTGGAACCAGATCTAGGTGTTTCCTTGTACACCCACTTGTGAAACACCAGATCTGCTAACACCAGAGATCTAAAGCGTCATTCCAATGATTGATCTTGACAGATTATAGGAATAAGGTTGTAGGTTGACATTTATAAGCGGATTCTTAATGCTTACTTTCTTTATGTTTCTTTGGAATGCTATCTGAGTGTTAGTGACAATCAATGGGGCATAGGTGTGTATTCCAAGATTAGGAAGTTCAGAGAGTATGGTGATAGTTGGAACTTGACAGTGGAACTATCATTCATTGGATGTTCATAGTTGAGAGATCCCTTTTTTGAAGTTATTATTGAAATCACCATGATGAATCTCAGATCCATAGCTCATCCTTAGGACATTCGTCATCCTTGATAGTTTATTGCTTTTTCATACTCTGTTCTATGTTCTTAGTTTGCTTTACTCTGTTTCTTATCTTGCTTTGCTTTGATTCAGTTCTCTGTTTTCAGTATTTATTTTCTGTTTATTGCATCATGTTACTTTCAATCTCATGTTGGCTTGAATTAGAACTATCTGCTGCATCTTGATTGAGTACAAACACCTGATTGGGTTTTGATAGCCCTTTATACTACATACTGAGCAATAGATAGCTTAAGACCATTAAAATCCTATTGTCAATTTGGCGTCGTTGCCATTTGGGTGTTCTTTGTTTCATTTTGGATTACAGATCTTCTAAGATCAAGTTCGTTTTCTTTTTGCATTGTTACTCACTTGTTGGTTTCAATCTGTTTCAGGTACCACTTGGTTACAACCATTCGGTCACAACACTCGGTTGGCTACTCGAGTTTGATTCAGACACCACTTGGTCAGTCACTCGGTTACCAGGTCGAGTTCAGTCAGTCGAGTTGAGTTGTTCTAGGATTCAAACTCGGTAAAGCACTCGGTTCAGCACTCGGTCATCTACTCGATTCCATTGGTCTAGTTCAGCTTCTACCTATATTCAACTCGGTCTACCAAACCGAATTCCCCAAACCGAGCTAGGTACATCTCTCTGATCTCAAGACAAACTGCAATGGAAAACACACAGACTGCAGAAGGGCCTCAACAGAGGAGGCCAAGACACATTGGAGCAAATGATGCACCTAGTACACATACAAATAGACAAGGCATTGTACCTCCCGATGTGATAATTTTTGAAATCAATAGCAGCTTTATATGTATGGTTCAGAGCAGTAAGTTCTATGGATTGCCTTGTGAGGATCCACTAGACCATCTTGATGACTTTGACAAGATCAGTGGGGTGAGTGAAGATGGTCTCAAACTACGACTTTTTCCCTTATCTCTTCTTGAAAAAGCAAGGACATGGGAGAAAACGCTGCCACCAGAAACAACAACTTCATGGGATGGATGCAAGAAAGCCTTCTTGGATAAGTTCTACAATCACTCTAGAACTGCTAGACTCCGCAATGCAATATCAGGTTTTTTTCAACAGCACGGGGAAACTTTCTCTGAAGCATGGGAACAGTTTAAAAGTTATGGCTCCCAATGTCCTCACCATGGCTTTAGCAAAGAATCTCTCCTTAGTACTCTCTCCAGAGGAGTACTTCCAAAGAGTCGAATGCTGCTTGACACTGCTAGTAATGGGGACTTCCTTAACAAACATGTCACTGATGGCTGGGAGCTAGTGGAAAATCTGGCACAATCTGATGGCACCTATAGTGAAGAATATGATAGAAAAGTTAGAGGAAGCTCTGACTCAGATGATAAGCGTTGGAAAGAAATGAAGGCCCTGAATGAAAAACTTGACAAGCTGCTTCTAGTGCATCAAAAGAATGTACATTTTGTCTCTGAAGAAGACATGGTTCAGGTTCAAGAAGGGGAGACTGATCAGTTTGAAGAAGTGAGTTATGTGCAGAATCAAGGTGGATACAACAAGGGTTTTGTCAACTACAAGGAAAACCTAAATCTCTCATACATGAGTAACAATGTGGCTAATCCACAAGATCAGGTTTATCCACCATGACAACAGGCTCAACACAAACCTTTCATTCCTTACAATCAGAATCAAAGCTATGCACCCAAGCAGCAGTAGCAGAACAACTACAGCCAACAAACAGTGTCTAATGAACCTCCAGGTTTTGTTGCTCAGCAGCCTCAAACCAACAATACTTCAGTAGAACAAATGCTTCAACAACTGATTCATGGACAAGCTACTTGTGCCATGGAACAAGCAAAGAGGTTTTCTGAGATCAAGAACCAGGTGGATTCAAATTACAATGCATTGAATGCAAAGATAGAAGCAATGAACTCAAGGCTGTTGTATTTGGAAAACAAAGGAGCATCCACTTCCTCTACTCAACATCCAGGCAAAGCTATCTAGAACCCCAAAGACTATGCACATGTTAGTGCCATACATGTCACTAAGGACAATGAAGATCAAGAAGGGGAGGCTTTCTATCAAAAAGTTGCCAAATCTGAAACTCCAAGGATTGAACTTGGTCAATGCACTCGACCAGCAAACCGAGTTCAGGAAGAGATCAACAGTGATCAAACTCGGTCACAACCCTGAGTTACATTCACCGAGTCTGAAACCAAAGCTGTTCAAGAGGAGAAAAGGGTACCTTACATTCCTCCTCCGTATATCCCTAAGATCCCTTTTCCTGGTAGATTCAAGCAAGAACTCTTAAAGAAGGGTAAGTGATATGATTCTGGTTAGAGAATCACGCCCCAATCACACATCGGGAAGCTAAGATGACGATGGTAAGGCTCCAGGCTTGAGCAGCAAGCAATCTGGAGTTGAATGGGATGAGTGACGCCACGAGAGGTTGCGGAAGACCTCTTGATAAGTCGGGGTTGAACAGTCTAATCACTAGAAATGTTCACAAGTATTCTAGATGGAATCACTCGAAAAAGAAAACAAGGATCTATCAGAGAAAAATGTTTTTGATTCAAAAGATAGATAAGTAAAACAATAGAGTATCAGAGACATATAAAGGAGTGAAGATGAAGAGGAGAAGAGAAGAGAGAAAGAAGAGCGTGTTTACGACACACGCCTCGGTAAACAACAACTCGAAACCAAGCAGAAACTTAAATGTAGAGTTTGAACTTAAAATCAGAGATAAAGAGGATATGGGCCACGCCTAAAATGTCTTGATAGTGGGCCTAAGTGTGGATCGGACTAGAGGTGACATAGATGACGCATGACCCACAAGCCTCGTTAAAAATCTTATCTCGGAAAACCACTTGGAAAAAACCAGAGATGAAGGAAAAGAGTGCAAGTGGATCATATGGCCATGCTCTAGCCATCTCGAGTGTGTATCTTGACCGGTGTGGCCTTGACACAACGACTAATACCCGAGTGATCCTCTTGAGTCTTTGCTGGATGTAGCAAGACTCCATTAGCGTAGTGTAACTTCTTGATCCGTAACAATTCTTGACTCCTAAAGCTGCTTTCCTAGCTCCTTTTGCTCTTGGCTCGAACACCACTCCTTGTGCATGACCATCTCCAAGTCCTTGTATCTTGATGCTTCCTAGGATCATATCATGCCCCTCCTGTTGAAAAGGATTTGTCCTCAAATCCGCTTGACCTGCCACAAACAACATTAAGTTAGAAGCATCAAAAGGGTAAAACAACAATGACTTATCTTGGTAATGAAAAGAAAGGGAAAGAGTAGTGTCGGGAATTCTCAAGAGAGATTCAGCTTCATGGTGGCATCCTTTGAGGACATTGGGGAGAACTCTCAGCATCTCCATAAGAAGAAATATCTTGAAAACTTTCAGCTCCTTTGACATAACGACTCCAATTCCAGTCCTTGCAAAGAAATTTGGCGAGAGAACTTCCAGATCCGGTGGCTCCTCCTTTGTACCTGCAATGTTTTCAACAGCTTTGGCAAAGAGCAAGTGTGTTATCACAATCATGGAAGTACCATAAACAAATAAACACTTCTTAGCTTGATTCAAAACATTATCCTTATCAAGTTCTTCATTTCCATGCATCTTAATACAAGAATTCTGTTCCGAATATTCTTTGAATAATCCTACCTTTTTCTCAATGATTTCTGGATAAAATAAACTCAAATTCACAGCCCTTAAATCATGAGAAACAAGTCGAGATGAAGAGATACTTACCTTAACAAGGTCCTTGGTGTATTTGGTGCTTGTAAGTATCACATCAAATGAAAATAGTGTTGGATCCGGAGGTTCTTCTTGGATCAGGGCATTGTTGGTGACCATCTCATACTCTCTAGAGGTGTCTAAAAACTCTCCTGGTCACCAATGATAGGTTAAGAATGATCCAGATAATGAAAGATCCATTTTAGGCTCCACGGGAAACTTTTGAAGTGATGTGATCCAAAACTCGAACGGTACAGGTCTTGAACGTTTTAGATAGTCTCCAGGTCTCCAAATGTGGCTTTGAGATGCATCTTGATGAAGAAAATTGATGGTTTTTCCAGTGGGTAGCTTTGTTTGCAATTCAGTGTCTTCGAAAACTTGTTCACGGTTATCTCTTGCTTTATTCCTATCAAGACAAGAAGAAAGCTCCATGTTAGTTAGTAGAACATCAACAACAGGACGATGTTGTACTATCATCGATTTAGAGCGATTAGAAATCATTCTAAAGCCCATGAAAAATACTTGTTGAGCCGAAATACTCCTGGCTTGAACTGGTTGCGTCACCTTAAGAAAGTTTTCATCACTTTGCTCTTCTTTTTCTTTAGCTTTATCTTGAATTCCATCACCATAGATCATCGCCACATTGTAGTTGTAGGAGTGATTAGGCTGTAGCTTCTTCGGTTCAATACCTATAGACACATCCTGCAAAAATTTAAGTTCACTCGGTGGCACCGGTGGAGGGTTAGAAGCACAAGTAATTTTATTCAAAGAGGTAAATAAGTTTGAATCAAAAGTTTCATCCTCTTTCTCTTTACCAGACATGGCCAAGTAATGAGCTTGCTTACCTTGTTCTTGCTTACCTTTGAGTTTGGTTTTGTCAAGATATACTTCATCTGGTGGCAATTGTACAAGACTAATCTTCTTTTCTTGAAAAGGTTTTGACACCGAAATAGTACAATCTGCACCTAGAGAAAGCGAGTTAGCTCTCGTTCGTTTTTGAGAGTCTAGATAATTACCTCGGGTATTCACTCATGGCAAAACGTCTGGTGGTTTCTCATTAGTCTCAACACTGTGACAAGCTGTAGGTAAGTTATTGTTGGCCAGAACTGCTTCAGTTTGAGTAAACCCTCCTAATGCTCGTGGTGTTGCTTCTTTAGGCAATTCTTGGCTTGGAGCTTGTTGTAGTAGTTCTGGTAGTGCTTGTGGAGCATACTTATTCCTAAGTAGTTCCTTAATATCTTTCCAGGTCGTGATAGTCGGCTTGTTATAATACCAGCGTTCATCAACTTCATCCAACAACCATTTGTAAGCATCTCCAATGAGTCAGCCGATAGCATAATCTAACCTCTTCTCTTTCAGAATGTGGTTGTAGTAGAACCAATCCTCCATGTTTTGTTCCCACTCTAAGTATTTTTCTTTTCCTGAAAATTTCCAAAGTCGAAGCTCATTAGTTGGTTGAAAATAAGAACAAAACTCAGATTTCGGAGCGTGAGAGGTTTTATGCGGGCTGCGCCGAGTTGATCTCGTTGTATTGTCTGGCAGCTTAGGCTTAAGATCTTGTTCCCTCATTTTTCGTGCTCTGCTATGCTCTTGTTGAAGTCCTTGACGAAGTCTTTGACGAAGTGCAGCCATGTTGTTATCCATTACTTGCTCCATGTTTGCTGTAATCGCTTCAACGAGTTGCTTGTTACCATTGCTGAGTGTCTCCTCATCATGATCGGCCATCTCTGCCTGAAAATTAACACAAAAAGTAACCAGTAAAGAGTCTTTTGGAAGACTGAATTGGTCCTAATTCATAAGAACACGAAAATGACTCTTGGTATGCAAATCTCTTCAAAGAACCCTAATCGCGACTGTGGAAGTCGATTGGTCACTAAAAATTATCAAAACACTTCAAAAAATTCCGAAATCACTTTTAACAAATACTAGATTCATCTTAAGTTCATTTGCAATTGATTTCATAATTTTTGCACGAGTCAATATTTAACTAAAATTCGAACAGATTGGGATGAAATCACTTAACTTCTTGATGTGGCTCTGATACCACTTGATATGATTCTGGTTAGAGAATATTACGAAACGAGAGAGAGAGAGTGAAGAAGAAGAGAAAAGTTTGTTGGAAGATATTTTCTCATTTATTCAATTAATCTGTACATATTGAGTGTTATATACATGTGTGGTATACTAACTTAACCGGTCTAAACTAACCAATTAATCTAAACCATAAACATACTCCAATAGTCCCCCTCAAGATGAGCCAAATATGTTATGAAGAATCATCTTGGACTGTAAATGAGCAAACTGATGAGGGAATAGAGCCTTTGTTAGTATATCAGCCACCTGATCTTCAGTCTTAACATGAAGCATTTTGAGAAGACCTCTATCTAACTTCTCCTTGACCGTTTGACAGTCGATCTCGATATGTTTGGTACGCTCATGAAAGACCGGGTTAGTAGCAATGTAAATAGCCGCAGTACTATCAGAAAACAGAATAGGAACAGAGACCGTTATCCGTAAATCTGACAGTAAAGTAGATAACCATGTCATTTCGCATGAAGCCAAAGCTAAAGCACGATATTCAGCCTCTGCAGATGAGCGGGAGATAGTAGGCTGTTTCTTAGATCTCCAAGAAATGAGAGAGGAGCCTAAGAACATAGTAAAACCAGTGGTTGATCTCCTACCATCGGGACAGGAACCCCAATCAGCGTCTGCAAAACCTTTCAAAGTGAGATCCGGTTCGGCAGAGTAAAATAGACCTTGTCCCACTGTCCCTTTGATGAACTGTAAAACCCTGTAAACTGCAGCAAGATGAGCTGTGCGAGGTGCGGAAGAAAATTGACACAGCTTATTGACAGCAAATGTAATGTCTGGACATGTAATGGTGAGATACATTAAACGTCCCACAAGACTGCGATACATCTCTCTATCCTCCAACAAATCTCCATCAGTTTTAGACAACTTCAGATTGGGTATCATAGGTATGGAAGATGGTTTACAAGCCAACATACCAGTAGAAGTGAGCAACTCTAAAGCGTATTTCCTCTGGCAAAGTGAAATACCCTCAGAAGTCCGAGCCACCTCCAAACCCAAAAAATACTTCAAAGGTCCAAGTTCACGAAGCCGAAAACTCTATTTTAATGCAGAAGTCAATTGAGTAGCAGCAGTTTCTGTGGTACTTGCTATCACAATATCATCAACATACACCAAAACAGCCAAAAACTCATCATTACCATGACTCCGAACAAACAATGTATGATCTCCATGGCCCTTAGCAAAACCCAACTGCAGCAAAGATTCAGAAAATTTGATGAACCATTGCCGAGAGGCCTGCTTAAGGCCATAAATAGATTTCTTGAGATGAAGAACAGCATTCTTAGGCAACTTGTCCCCCTTAATATCTGCATAACCCTCTGGTAGCTTCATATAGATATCTTCTTCCAAATCCCCATTCATAAACGCATTAGAAATATCAAGTTGTGTAAGATACCATTGTTTGGAGGCTGAAACTTTTAATAACAACTACACAGTAGCCATCTTTGAAACCGGAGAGAACGTTTCAGTGTAATCCAAACCTTCTTTCTGCGTATAACCTTTAGCAACCAAACGTGCTTTGTATCGCTCAAGGCTGCCATCAGCATGAAATTTCACTGTAAACACCCATCTGCAACCGACTGCTTTTTTTCCAGATGGTAAACTCGAAACCACCCAAGTGTCAGTCGTTTCCATAGCATCAATTTCCTTATCAATTGCTCCACACCATTCTTTGGAATTCTTTGCCTCAGAATATGATTGAGGGATTGGAATTTTATTTATGTGATTGATATACATCAAATGTGATGGTGAGATTTGTGAATAGGAAAGAGAAGAAGAAATGGGATGATTGACATCATTGGTTAAGGAATAACAATGATAATCATTTAGATAAGCTGGAGGTTTCCTACCTCTAGGAAGAGAAATTTGTGGTGATGGAGAAATTTGTGTTGTTGGAGAAATTTGTCGTGATGGAAGAGATGAGGAAATGGAATTACCTGTAGACAAAGAATCCATTGGTGTGAAGATTTATGAATCAAGAGGTCCAGACGTTTGATTTGTTGCCAATAGATAAATATCCTCATGAAATTCAACATTCCGAGAGATAAAAATCACATTACTCTCCAGATCCAACAACTTATACCCTTTAAAACCAGCCGGATATCCCAGAAAAACACAGGCCCGAGATCTTGGCTGAAACTTGTGTCTCTGTTGTGGAGATGTTGAACCATAACAAAGACAACCAAAATTCCTGATTTGAGTGTAGTCCGGTGCCTTACCTGTGAGTAATTCGTAAGGGGTCTTGTTAGAAAGCAATTGAGAAGGTGTTCTGTTGATGAGAAACGTTCTGTTGATGAGAAACACAGCCGTTAAGATGCAATCTCCCCAATACGATAAAGACATGTGAGACTGAAATAATAAAGCTCTGGCCACATTAAGAATGTGTGATGCTTTCTTTCCACTACAGAATTCTGTTCTGGTGTCTTAGGACATGAATGAAATGGAATTATCCCTTTTTCCTTATAGAATTCTGTATAATTCAGTTCCTTAGCATTGTCTGACCTCACTGATTTCAACTTTGTGTTGTACTGATTTTCAACTAGTTTGATGAAAGCAGGAAACACTGTGAGGACTTCATTCTTGGTTTTCATTAAAAATACCCAAGTGGCCCTGGAGTGATCATCAACTATTGTAAAAAAATACTTAAAACCATCCACTGTTTCCACTGAAAATGGCCCCCAAACATCAATGTGTAAAAGCTCAAATGCAGAATTACAAATGTTGTTTGCAGATGAGAATGACAACTTCTTCTGTTTAGCTAAATGACAGACATGACAATACGCTGTCTTCTTATTCTTGTGTTTAGTAGTTCCCAAAGCGTCTGAAATAACATCCAGTCTTGAGTAAGATGGATGCCCAAGTCTCTTGTGCCACAAACCAATATCCACCAGAGCATTTACTGAAACTGATGGAGACTGTGTATCAAGCACATAGAGATTTCCAATGCGTCTACCTTGTCCAATCATCAACCCCCTGATAGGATCCTGTATTTGACAACAAGAAGGATCAAAAATCACTCTGGAACCAAGATCAGACGTCAGTGAACTGATACTTAGGAGATTGAGTCTGAATTCAGGAATAAACAAAACATTCTTGAGTAGTATATCACTGTTAATCTGAACCATGCCTACTCCATTGATCTGAACATTAGGTCCTGTTGGTAGATTCACATAACTCAAAACAGAAGTATCTAAAGACTGAAAGAGATTTCTGTCATGAGATACATGATGAGTAGCACCAGAGTCAACTACCCATGTATCATTTGACAATGTATGCTGAGAGACTGCCAAAATTCCAACAAAACTATATGTAGAAGGGGAGAATGAGATACCAGAATGATCCAAGGCTGATTTTGATGAACTGGCTTCAACCGGATTGGAAAGAGATTGAGTCTGGAGTTGGGAACTAAAAGCAGCAATAAAACTTTGAATCTGATCCTTAGAGAGATTACCAATGAAATCATCTAATGTGTTTGTTGATTTGTCAGGAACTGGGGATAAAGTGACCTGAGCAGCCAGTGGAACAACATTAGACTTGGAAACCTTATCATTGGATTTTCCCTTAGGAGTGAAACCTGGTGGAAAACCATGTTTCTTGTAACATCTTTCTGCTATATGATCCACTCTGTTACAGAAAGAACAAATAGGACGCCCTTTGTTTGGTCCATTCTGAACATACATGACTGCAAGAGGAGCCATAGGAGAAGATTGTATTTCTGAAACTTGAAAAGCAGCAGAAGGAGCAACAACATTGGAGAACCCTTTCTGACTATTGTCTTGGTCCAGAATATTGTAAACTTCTACCAAACTTGGAAGAGCTTTCTTAGCAATAATCTGTCGCCGAACTATTGCATATGACTCATTCAAACCAGCTAGAAACTTTACTATCTTAGCTCTCTATGCCTTCTGTTGCAGACGAAGAGCTTTTCCACAAGTACAAGGATCATTAATCTCCTCTGTACTATCCAATTGATCCCAAAGAGTCTTTAACAAAGTGTAATACTCTGATAAAGACATAGATCCTTGACGAAGATCTTGAATCTCTTGAGTCAGATTATATGTGCGTGGGAGATTAGTCAGATGAAATCTACCATACAAATCACGCCATATATCTGCAGCATCGTCTATATGCAAGATACTGCGATAGATCTGAGGAGAAACAGAGTTCAACAGCCAAGCTTTCACCATGCTATGGCATCTAGACCATAGACGAAAATTCCTATCCGTTTCTAAAGGACGAATCAGTGTTCCATCTATGAATCCAAGCTTGTTCTTAGCATCCAAAGATATACGCATAGCAACACTCCAATCACCATAATTCGTTTCATCTAAGCGATGAGAAATGAGATTCGAACCTGGATGATCAGCGCTATGTAAGAAGAACGGAGACTGAGCCGGATCATCTGAGTCAAGTGAAGAACCACCTCGCGAAGCTCCAGAAACTCGAGATCTAGTACCTGGAGGAGAATTCGGAGGGGAATCTGATGGAGAATCGATCACAGCAGCGGATCGAGTTGATTTTCGTGGTTTGATCGCAGCAGAGCTTATCGTAGTCTTTGATCGGGTTGATCGGCGTGGAACTTTCACGATAGACACCATTTTCGTTCAAATCGAGCTTGTAGAAAAAAAGATTGAGCTGGTAAATGGCAAAAATGAAGTCGAAGGAGCCGAATCAAGAAGAAATTGAGCTTGATGGCTCTGATACCATATTACGAAACGAGAGAGAGAGAGTGAAGAAAAAGAGAAAAGTTTGTTGGAAGATATTTTCTCATTTATTCAATTAATCTGTACATATTGAGTGTTATATACATGTGTGGTATACTAACTTAACCGGTCTAAACTAACCAATTAATCTAAACCATAAACATACTCCAATAAAGAATCACACCCCAATAAAACATCGGTAAGCTAAGATGACGATGGTAAAGTTCCAGGCTTGAGCAGCAAGTGATCTGGAGTTGAATGGGATGAGTGACGCCACTAAAGGTTGCGGAAGACCTCTTGATAAGTCGGGGTTGAACAATCTAATCACTAGAAATGTTCACAAGTATTCTAGATCGAATCACTAAAAAAATAAAACAAGGATCTATCAGAGAAAAAGGTTTTTGATTAAAAAGATAGATAAGTAAAACAATAGAGTCTCAGAGACATATAAAGGAGAGAAGACAAAGAGGAGAAGAGAAGAGAAGAGAGAGAGAAGAGCGTGTTTACGAGACATGCCTCGGTAAACAACAACTCGAAACAAAGCAGAAACTTAAATGTAGAGTTTGAACTTAAAATCAGAGATAAAGAGGATATGGGCCATGCCTAAAATGTCTTGATAGTGGGCCTAAGTGTGGATCAGACTAGAGGTGGCATAGATGACGTATGAGCCACAAGCCTCGTTAAAAACCTTATCTCGGAAAACCACTTGGGAAAAATCAGAGATGAAGGAAAAGAGTGCAAGTGGATCATACGGCCATGCTCTAGCCATCTCGAGTGTGTATCTTGACCCGTGTGGCCTTGACACAACAAGTAATACCCGAGTGATCTTCTTGAGTCTTTGCCAGATGTAGCAAGACTCCATTAGCGTAGTGTAACTTCTTGATCCGTAACAATTCTTGACTCCTAAAGCTGCTTTCCTAGCTCCTTTTGCTCTTGGCTCGAACACCACTCCTTGTGCATCACCATCTCCAAGTCCTTGTGTCTTGATGCTTCCTAGGATCATATCAGTAACACTGACTTCTCTACGGTAGTGGACAAGCTTGAGGAAATAATGCCTTTGGAAACTCTCTTTGCCACCATCCCCAACCAAGGAAAAACCCTGCAGGAAGAGATCTTGAAGAGAAAGATGAAGGCTGAGGCTATGAAAGGAGTGAAATATGATTGCAAGGCAGTCATAGAAGAGAGGGTCATTAAGGATAACCTTGAAAACCTAGGTTCATTTACTCTTCAATGCTCTATAGGTGCTCTGAATTTCAAAAGCAGTCGTTGTGATCTTGGAGCTGCAGTCAGCCTTATGCCTCTATTCATAGCTCAGAAGCTGAGAGTTAAGGAATTCAAACCTTGCAATGTCTCCTTGTTTTTGGCTTATGGCTCAACAAGATCCGCTCAGGGGCTGCTGAAGGATCTGCCTGTGAAAATAGGCGAGGTAACGGTTCGCACCGACTTTGTGGTCTTGAAAATTGATGAAGAACCAGCAGACCCTCTTATTCTTGGAAGGCCATTATTGGGAACTGCTGGGACTGTAATAAATGTGATGGGAGCTAAGATTGCTCTTAACCTGGTTGTCAATTTGAGGATGGAGTTTGATATCAATGATGCTATAAGGAAGCCCACAATAGAGGGACAAATCTTCTCCATTGAGGAATTGAATGAGAGCACTGATAAGTTGTTGAGAGAGCCTTATGAAGATGATCCACTGAAGCCATCATTGGAAAAGAATAGTAAAGCTGGATAAGGAGTTTGTCAGAGCATAGCTGGATCTGAAGCAGACTTTAAGGCTGCAGAAAAGACAAGTTTGAATCAAGGTCGACCTGTCAACTCGGTCTATAAACAGAGTCAAGCTCTCACATGTCCGGATATTTCTAACTCAATGAACAAGACCAAGCTGGACGTGTGTGGTCTAGATGAGTGGATTGCACTCAAGGAAATGTCTAATTGGCAGGACAAAACTATAGTGGAGCTAAAAGACACTATGAAAGAGCTGAAAGATCAAATCATGTTGCTCCAAAGGATAACCAGTCAAGGACCAGTAAATATCAAGGATATCCCACCTGATGTAGCTATCACACTGGTTAGCAAGAAAGGAAGTGTACTCACATCAGAATGGTCTAGAGGAATAGACTACCCACCTGATCAAGATGAAGCTTAGCTAGAGGAGGAAGCTATTGAGAGTCAGTTTGCTGTTGGTCAAGGGAGCATGATGAGTTTGCTGATCTACCCACCAAGGAAAAGAGGACCTTAGTTCCTCTATTACAACCTCCATGAATTCAGTAAGGAAGTCAAGCTCGGTGACTTTAAACAAGCTCACTTGGGAGGAAGTCACATGACTATCCTTGTATATATTTGCTTTAAATTTCTTGTTTCTTTTAATATGTTTTCTAGTAGTTTTGTTGGTCAGGTTTGAGATTTCAAGATTATGCAACGAAAGGCAGGGAAGCCCAGAATATCAGACTCGACCAGTTAGCTCGATCAACCAGGCCGAGTCAAGATCTCAAGAAATCAAGCTCGGCCATCAAGCTAGGTTTGCCCAACCGAGCTACCCTTCTATAGGTTAACAATGAAACTCGGACAGTCTAACTCGATCAGCCTGGCCGAGTAAGATCTTCATCACCAAACCACTTGTCCATCAAACTCAACCATGTGACCAAGTTAGAACACACAGCCCTGAGGTACAACTCCACTCTTTAGCATTGTTTATACCGTTCATTTTTAGATTTCTTGTTGCTTTTTCATTCTCATACCTTCCTTCGAATCTTTTGTTACACAAGGGACTGTGTAATTTAAGTTTGAGGGAGGGTTTGAGATGCATTTGATATCGTTTACTGTTTTTTTATTGAGTCTGCATATTTCATCATCTATTGCATAGAAAAACCATAAAAATTTGCAAAATTTTAGAAATTCATTTCACAAAACAGAGTGTTCATGTAGTTGCATTCATGTTTAGGATTGAGTCTAATTTGCATTTCACATAGAACGGTGCATTTTCATAGGGGTTAATGATGATCATAGCCTTGTTTGCATGCTGCTTCATTTGATAATTTCAATGACCTGGTTAGTAGTTCTTTGATGCTTGTCATTTGAGTTTGAAGCATAAGGTAGAACCCTGCTTTGAAAGCATTGCTTGATATTTGGTTTTGACTGAAGCATGCTTTGATTTGATAGCATTCCCTATCTATAGGAACCTAATACTGATTTGCAATTATCATGTTTTTGCTAATGAATTGAACTCATGGATACCTTATACATACTTGGATTTTCTTGCTCCTTTCACCACTCTTGCTAATCCAAGTAGATGATTCCCATCATTGGAACAGTTTACCCTACCCTTAACCTGAACCTTCCTTTCAAGCCACCATTACTCTCTGTGTGAATGTGAGGCCTATTTCAGGATTGAGCTTGGTAGAAAGTGTTAGGTTTGCGCCGACAAGGATAGTTTCTCATGTGGTTTTGGTTCACAATTTTTGGACTAGATAGGACTAGGTGGGAACCGGATTTTGGTTTTGGGATTAGACTGGAAACTCTAGCTTGGGAATCAAGCTCGATTTGATGCACTTGGTCAAGAGGTCGAGTTAGACACCTCGAGTTCCGCAAACCGAGTCTAGATGTTTCACTTTGAGTTGTGTTGAAAAGAAGAGAAAAAGAAAGGAAAAGAGTTCTGGGAAGAAAAATATGTCAAAAAGAAAGTAGCTGCTCTAGTAAAGGATTTGGGAGTTTGAAAAAGGAAAAAAATATAGGCTTAGTAAAGATAGAAAAGAAAGAAGGCAAAAAAAAAACCATGAAAAATCTTATGCAATAAGAAGAATAGAAGAGCTTTAGCTAATAAGAACCCAATCTGCTAGCATAAGCAGTTGTGTATAAGAAACCTCTTCTTAAGAGGAACAACAAGCAAAATAAACAATCAGTTGATCTAAAAAGAATTCAAGGCAGAAGAGTGTCTAAGGGTAGAAATAGGATCATCTTCTGGGTTTAGAATTAGGTGGGAGCAGAATCTTCATGTGTGGTTGGGTAGATGAGAGTCTATTCTTGTATGCATAGATTGGCTACCTTACCTTTAGCATTCTTCTAAAGTTTAAACCAATCACAATGAAGGGACTAACTTTGTCTCTTGACCTTTTCCTTAGCCAAATGACTTCATAGACTTTGCATAAACTTAATTCATGGTTACTGTTTAATGAATGTTAAAGGGAATAATTGATCTGAATGTATGTGTAGGTTAAGGGTAATTTTGGGTAGTGTAGTGAAGGGTATGGCTAACACTTTCAAGTAGAGCTTTGGGCATTGCATTGAGGAATACCTATTTGGGATGTTGCTTGTATCTTATCTAGTGGTGTTGCCTTGGTTCTAAATCCCCATTTTTTAAACCTCTTCTCCTGTTTGGTTCTTGTTTGCTGGATTCTAACTCGACCAGATGCACTCGACCAGACAACCAGAGTTAAGCTAACTCGACCAAATACACTCGACAAAGCAAGCTCAGTCACAAACCGAGTTTGAGTACCAAGGAACAAGTGCACTCGGTCACCAAGCTCGACCATGTGACCGAGTTTGGGGTCCAAAGGGCAATCCCACTCGATCTTCAAACCGAGCTAGAACACCAAGGCAAAGTGGACTCGGTTATGCAAGCTCGATCACACCACTCGACCACCTGACCAAGTGCATCGAGCAGAGTCCGAGGAATCTAGGTGATATTTGCTTTTTAGGCAATCAATTAACCTATGTACGTTGTGTACGATAGGTATCGATCCACGAGGAAACGAGATTCAACGCGTCAAGAATACAAGTCAAATTTTAATCTAAGCAATCCAAATTGTTTGAGATTGTGAGATGCAAATCCAAATGAAAACTAGACAACAAAAGCAAACGAAATCGTTTAAGGAAAATCCAAATAAGGTAAAGAGAGCTCAGGGAAATAGATAGATGACTAGAGTGATCATAAGCTAATGAATGAGGTTTCATTTCTATCTCAAAGAGTTTATCCATAGGCCTTATACACTAATGACAACTAGTTTACTTCCATGATAAAAGCATCTTCATTAAACATTCAATCAACAATAATTTTCATTAGCAATTGAATGAGTAACAAGCATTAATAACAAGTTTAAATAGCCACTAATCAATCTAGACAACTATTCCCATAGGTAAGATATGATTAGAACTTAATAATTTGGTTTGGGAATTTTCACAAACACCTTGTGGGCATAGGAAAACCTAAGTTCTAAACAAGCTTGATCAAGGCCTATCTAGCATTAAGAACTCAGACTAAGCTAGGATGTATCAATTACAAACCTAAACCCCACTAATCTACAAGTAACCAACTCTAGATCTATCAATCCCAAGAACTCAAAAGTGACTACTCACTCATGATCATGTTAACACAATCTAAAGAGATTGAAACTTGGTTAAACATGATAATGATGAGATCAAATAAGAAGATTAAGAAAATGAAAACCCAAATACTTGATTCAATAAAAAGATAGAAACCATACAATGTTCTTGAGAAAATCTCCAAAAGAGGATCCTAGATCTATTTTCTCAACCAAAACTAACACACCCCTCATAATTAGGGTAAATGAGTTTATATAGTAGGAAACTAAAATATTGGTTTAACATATAACCAGCTGAAATAAGACTAATCAGACTTGGGTTAAACCGGATTAGAATCGGTTTAAAGGCTTGATGAAATGCGGATTAGTCACCAACAGGGAGCACTTGGCCGCTACACCATGCCGCAACTAGCCATCGGTCGTCTTCATGCCGCTACACCGTGCCGCAGAGCTCCTCGGAACTTTGCGGATATATCAATCCGCCAGCAGCAGAACGCTACACCATGCGGATATATCAACACTTAGCTTTTGCTTGCCCTCAAGCAAAACAGAAAACTAAACAAGAAAAAGAAGTTTGAAAACCTAGAAACTCATTTCGTCATAAAAATACCACACTTACATTCACCTTAGTGATCCACTAAAAACTCTTACCTGAAAAAATCTAGACCACCATGTACTTCACCGTAGACGTTCATAGCTTTCCCGATTAAATCCACAATTTCACAGCATAGTCCACATTACCTTCATCGGCGGGTCTCATCTCTGATCTCGATGCCCAGAGCCTTCTAAACTCTTTCACGTACAATACCAAAACAAAGACAACCATATACCTATCGGTACTCTTTCTCTCCCCAGACTTACTCTTTTTCTTATTATCTTTTTATTTTTTTATTTCTTTCTCTTTTTTTTTTTATAATTCAAAGGTGTAGTGAATAATGGGGTCACAGGAAATTTTCCTACCCCTCACTTCCACCGCTACAAGCCATCGGTCGTCTTCATGCCGCTACACCATGCCGCTACGAGCCATCGGTTATCTTCATGCCGCTACACCATGCCGCGGAGCTCCTCGAAAATTTTCGGATATATCAATCGGCCAGCAGCAGACCGCTACACCATGCCGCGGGGTCCCATCGGTCATCTTCATGCCGCTACGCGTGATCGCCGACTTTCTAACTTTGCATCGATTGTTTCACTTTTGGTTCTTTTAACTCCATGTTCCTCCTTTGAATCATGATTCACTTCAAACACCTAAGAAACAAGATTGATATGCAAATGATGCACCTAGACTCTAATAATGCAATAAAAACATAAGAACCTATAGTAGAAATGTCACCTAAAATGGTGTAAAATAGAGACATATCACTAGGTTTCAACTATCATGAACTCACCTACTCGACTTGCATCACTCAACCAGGCTGCCCGAGTCCAAACCCACCTACCTAAGGAGTTTAGTGTATTTTGTCTTCTTGTGTACTTGAGTTTTTACTCAGGGTATATATACCCTTATTAGGCTATTGGCCACCGGATATCTCGATTATTCTCTTAGTTCTCTGAAAACTTCTCATCTATCTTTCAGTTTTGTATTTACAATTACTTTGAGTCCTTTGATTATTTTGAGTTTATTTCTTCTATTTCTTCTTCGTCTCAATCTCCAGATTATGAAAATGGAAACTATTTTGTTTTCTGGGTTTATGATTTTGGTGATGAAGTATGAGTAGTGGATTAGGGTTCTTGAGGATGAGTTAGGTCTGGGCATTCAAGGTGATTCTAGATGATTTAGGGTTTTAAAAGCTTAAGATCTCTTCTGGGTTAGCTGTTTCTAATGCTGGTTCCTTGTACAGCCACTTGAAACCATATCTAGGTGTTTCCTTGTACACCCACTTGTGAAACACCAGATCTGCTAACACCAGAGAACTGAAGTTTTATTTCAATGATTGATCTTGACAGATCATAGGAATAAGGTTGTAGGTTGACATTTATGAGCTGACTCTTAATGCTTACATTCTTTATGTTTCACTGGAATGCTATCTCAGTATTAGTGAAAATCAATGGAGCATAGGTGTGTATTCCAAGATTAGGAAGTTCAGAGAGTATGGTGATAGTTGGAACTTGACAGTGGAACTATCATTCATTGGATGTTCATAGTTGAAAGATCCCTTCTCTGAAGTTATTATTTAAATCACTAGATATCACCATGATGAATCTCAGTTCCATAGCTTATCCTTAGGACCTTCTTCATCCTTGATAGTTTATTGGTTTTTCATACTCTGTTTTCTGTTCTTAGTTTGCTTTACTCTGTTTCATATCTTACTTTACTTTGATTCAGTTCTCTAATTTCAGTATTTACTTTCTGTTTATTACATCCTGTTATTTTCAATCTCATATTTCCTTGAATTAGAACTATCTGCTGCATCTTGATTGAGTACAAACATCTGATTGGATTCGATAGCCTTTTATACTATATTCTGGGCAATAGATAGGTTTAGGACCTCAAAAATCCCTAAACCTTATCCCACAATTCTGGGCAATAGATAGCTTTTATACTTACTATATTCTATCAGCTACCAAGGTGGAGAAGAAAGCCACGGTGAGTAACAAGCATTATACCTTATCCCACAATTCTGGTACTTCTTTAAATTCCATAGGAGTTTCAATAGGTGAATTTGGGAGTAATTGCAAGAAGACACATATTGAGGCATTGATTGACAAGGATTTTGCCATTTACAAGCTGAGAGTCCCAAAAACGGTGTTATGACTATTCAAAATACAAAGGAGAGTGAATAAAACTGTTGAAGTATACTCAATAACATCAAGAGCCATAACAAGGAGCCATTGTAGGCTTTGTACAAGGATTGAGTGATAAAATTTTCATCAATAGATGAGTTTCAGCCTATTAGGACTCTTGATGGAGTGATAGAGCATGCTACTGATATGCTCAAATTATCCCTTAGTGATCCACACTTACATTCACCTTAGTGATCCACTAAAAACTCTTACCTGAAAAGATCTAGACCGCCATGTACTTCACCATAGACGTTCATAGCTTTCCCGATTAAACCCACAATTTCACAACATAGTCCACATTACCTTCATCGGCGGGTCTCATCTCTGATCTCGATGCCCAGAGCCTTCTAGACTCTTTCACGTACAATACCAACGCATAGACAACCATATACCTATCCGTACTCTTTCTCTCCCCAGACTTATTCTTTTTCATATTATCTTTTTATTTTTTTATTTCTTTCTCTTTTTTTTTATATAATTCAAAGGCGTAGTGAATAATGGGGTCACATGAAATTTTCCTACCCCTCACTTCCACCGCTACGAGCCATCGGTCGTCTTCATGCCGCTACACCATGCCGCAGAGCTCCTCGAAACTTTGCGGATATATCAATTGGCCAGCAGCAGACCGCTACACCATGCCGTGGGGTCCCATCGGTCGTCTTCATGCCGCTACGCGTGATCGCCGACTTTCTAACTTTGCATCGAATGTTTCACTTTTGGTTCTTTTCACTCCATGTTCCTCCTTTGAATCATGATTCACTTCAAACACCTAAGAAACAAGATTGATATGCAAATGCTGCACCTAGACTCTAATAATGCTATGAAAACATAAGAACCTATAGTAGAAATGTCATCTAAAATGGTGTAAAATAGAGACATATCAACTCCCCCATACTATCTCATGCTTGTCCTCAAGCAACTTGAAGAGATAAGTGAGGAGAAATGATTGAAGGCGGGGATTCATAGCCATTAGGAAACCGGCCAAGCTATCAACACCATATTCCTAAGATAATGAACTAGGCACTACAAATTATCCATAATCAACTTTCCTCCTTGGCACTTATCGCAACTTCCAATTTTTTACTTTAAGAAGGAACTCAAAATATCCACAAGCATCATGTTCAACAACTCTTTAACATTCAATTTAAGGAAAATAGCATGAAGTCTCGCTAAGAGATTGTCAATCGATCTCAATCGGCTTGGTGAGAAAGGGTAAAGAAGTGAGATGGCTTATTACATTTGACGGGTTTTTCTTAATACGAACAAGGAATGTTAGACATTAGGCAAAAGCTATCTAAGAAAGGGATCAATTCATGCATACAAGTTCAACCTCCATTGACCTACCCAATCCTAATCTTTCAATATCCAATTCTTCTTCTTCTCATCCTTAGTTTTAAAGGCTTAAAACCCATAAATCATACACTTTCGAAACTTGACCAACCTCAAAACTGTTTTTTTTTTCTTTGATGTTCTCCTTGGCTCCTCTATTCTTTGTTTTCATTTCTCTCTTTTTGTAGGGAGCTTTCAAGGCACACTTAAAAATGCTAGAGCCATAACTAATTTCACTGTCAATCCCTAGAGCTTTTCTCTTTTTTTTTTTTTATCAATTCCCACAACCTCTTTTTCCTTTTCTTTTACTACCACCTATTCTTGTATCAACATCAAGACTACCAGATTTTTTTTATTCCCATCCTAAACGCTATCTCCTAAGATATTAAGGATTAGCTCATAATGGAGGTCGAGCCTTGTCGTTCCCGATACTCTCAAGATTTTGCCCATGTTAACATTTACGAATAATATTATGAAGAAGGCCTCACTCAAGCAAATAGACATAGGCTAGAAAGAAAGGTTTTGGGTAAAGGGTGGGGGATTATCCTAAAGATGAGGATAGCTACTTGAGTTAACATGAGAGTGGCAGAAAGGATAAGATAACTCAAGCATTTTCATTAAGACCATGAGAACAATCAAACAAGTTTCCATTTAGAATTCAAACTTTCAAGCGAAGAGATCAAAGGATAAGAATTCAAGCCTTTCAAGGATCGATCAAGCACTACAAAGACATTATCAAAGGCATCGCATTTCTAGCTAGGCATTGATCCTCTAAAGGCAAGTGTAATCATTATCCCCTATGCAAATGCAAAATGTGATCCTATATGCTTCTAGACTCAATCCTAACAGCAAAAATGAGACGCAAGCTAGATGATGAGGTCTTTTTTTTTTTTTTTTTTTTTTTTTTTTTTTTTTTTTTGATTTTTTCGATTTTTTTGAATTTTTTTTTGAATTTTTTTTTCTTCTGATTTTTCTTGTAAATAAGGCTATGCACAATGTAAGACTCAAGAGATGTAAAAAAATCAAAATAGATAACATGTTAGACATCGATGCCTCTCCCCCAAACTTATTTCGCACCGTCTCGGTGCGAGAATAGGTGTGAGAAAAAGACCGATTACATAAAAATCAAAATGAAACACTAATATGTACAAAGGAAGTGAAGTGTACCTAGTACCATGAGGAGGATGAAAAAGAGTACGACTCATTGCTTGAATATTGAGGTGGTGTCGGTGACCGTCTAGCTATCCTTTTTCTCCTTTGGCGAGGCTCATAGGACGATGCTCTTGGAGGCTCTTGCATATCCATGTGAGAGCTTGACATTTCTTGGAAAGAGTGTCTTACTCCCACGTCTTCATCCATGTTCTCCACTCCACCCTCTTCTTCATTCATTGGTGGCATCGCAACCGAGTCTACTATGTCTTCGTGTTGAGCACTAGAGCATCCCGCGCTTGAAAGCTTGCTTTTGATGCTTTTGACTTCTTTTGTCAAGTTCTTGACTTGGTCGACTACCTTGCGGAGTCCTCGCCCTTGCCATTTGATAAACCTTTGGAGCATATGGATGTGCTCGTGAGCTTGCCGAAGGGCCGGATCCTTGATAGGCTCGTCATAAGGGTCAAAGTTGTAGCGGGAGTTACCATATATTGGAGGCGGAGGAAGTGAACCATCCCCTCCCGAAAGGCCCGGTCTATCATTCCTCGGAACATGTTTCCTCGGCTTGATTATTAGTTCTAGAGTCCCGTCTCTGGCCGCGTGAAACCAATGCACGCTCCCATGTTCAAAAACGAAGTTTTCGCTTTCACGGATGTTTGTGAGAGAGAAATTTGGCAACAAGATCCGTCGTTGTTGAGTTGCCGTGTAGGAGCACCGGTAGGCGTAAGAATTGTTGACACATCCTCCTAGATAGCTCGCCTTGGTGAGGTAGTAGATGTCGAGTCTTGTGGGGTCAATAGCCCTCCAAAGCTACTTTGCGGAGTCGAGTCCTTCGTTTCCCAACACCATTTTCGGTGGTGTATAATGGCTTTAACAAAGTAAGCTACAAAGCTCACATCATCCCTATTGGCGCGAAGCTTACAAGTCCCGGCGAGGAATGGTTGTAGCCCCACTACAAGATGTGCCAACTCTTTATTTTCTATGGATCCCGTTTCCCGTCTTGCCCAAAGTGCTTGTGCAAGAATCTTGTGTGCATAACGAATTATGGGGTTGCGGACTTTTTGTTTGCGCCTTGATAGTTTCCACTCCCAATTATGCCCCAAATCCTCTCATACTCGGTTTCCGGCACATCAAAGCAGCGATGCATTCCCCTTGGTAGACCGTAGATGTCACTCAATTCAGCACAAGTAACGGTATACGTCTTCTCCTTAAGCCGAAACTCAATCTCTACCACAACGTCACTCTCTCCCTCTCTAGGATCATTTAGCCGGACTTTTAACGATGCCAAGAACTCCTTAGTTAACCCCTCATAAGTCTCATGCGTCGTGCTAAGGAGCTTCCAAATACCCATGTTACGGAGAAGAGCTTCGATGTCTTCTAAAAGTTACGTTTGAGCTAGGAAAACCGGGTCGAGGAAGCGAGTGCCGACGAACTTGATCTTTTTACACTTTGCCATATATTGAGAGTATGACGGTGGCTTGTGTTTTGACGCTTTCTCCTTACGCTTCCCTTTATCCTTAACCGTCGGTGCATCATCAACATCATCATTCTCATCCTCAGAATTACTACTCGGTCCACCTAACCACACATCCTCAATATCATCATTCTCAAAGTCATCTTCAACTATCGCTTTACCCTTATCCTCTCCTTTGGTCTTTGGTTTAGAGGGTTTAGGAGTTGTCGTAGCTTGGGCTTTTCCTTTACTCTTTTGAGCTTTCTTACTGCTCGCCTCATCGATTCCTCTTGTTCTTGCCATTGCGACCTTTGGAATCGAATTAGGGAGCTTGAATGTTTGGTTGTTTGAAAGTGATAACTTGAAAAACACAATCAAAACTCGGATTTTGCTTCAGAAATTGGTGAAAATGATAAAGATTTGAGAGAGTTCTACAAGTTTTAGTGTGAGAGAGGTTGAAGAACAATGGAGTTGAAGTTGAAATCGTGAAGAAGGAAGAAAATAAAGGGGAAAATCGGTCCAAAATCGAGCTGGTTCTGGGTAAGTGAACCGGGTTAAACCGGGTTTTCAAATAAGAAGACTTACCTGGGAGATGTCGCAGCTAACGTTTGGCCACTGCACCATGCCACAGGGTCCCATCGGTCATCATCTCCCCGCTACGCCATGCCGCGACGAGGCTCAGCAAAATCTCTGAGGCACTCGGCGGTCTCCTCTTGACCGCTACGTTTGACCGCTAGAGGCTACCGGTGACCTTGTAGCTGCTACGCTTGACCGATGATGGCTAGCGGTTGACATTAAACCGCTACACATCATCGCTGCGAGACTCGGCAAAAGTTAGGAGGCACTCGGCGGTCTCCCCTTGATCGTTGCACGTTACGAGGCACTCGGCGGTCTCCCATTGACCGCTGTACATGGATATTATGGGAATGCCTCCAAAACGCACTAGTTTAAAGTCGCGATCTTGACTTCCCATGGCTTTAGGCGGATTGAGGGTCCGAGAGGTACGCCGTAGTACCCTCTCCCAGAGAAACGTTCGCCAAATATGGCTTCACTTTTTGACCATTCACCACAAATTCCCCTCCTTCCTTGTTCAATAACACAATAGCACCATAAGATCGAAACTCTTTAATCACAAACGGACCCGGCCAACGTGACTTCTTAATGTCTCTGCATTTTACTACTTTTAAACTCGCATTTCCATCCATTTTAGCATAGTTTCATCTACAGTTTCACTCCATATCCATCTACTTCATTCATATAGGGTTCATGATAGGTTTACTTTAGTTTTGCATACATATTGCATATTGGAGTTGTCTTTCAGGTGTTTTGGATGTTTGCTGGAGATCAAGGAACATGGAAACACAAGCTCGGTGTGAAGACTCGACTTCAAGACTGAGCTAAGGACCAAGACTAACATGCACTCGACCAAGATCACTCGACTTGTAGCCAGACCGAGTGCAAAGCAATCCACCAACACTACTCGATCGCATGCACTCGACCTCATGACGGAGCTGGAGGCAGAGAGGAGTTAGCACTCGGGCAAGAGCACTCGATCACGTCCACTCGACCACCAAACCGACCTCAGGAAACCGAGTCTAAGGATCCAAAGCCTGAAGCAACACCACTCGATCACACCACTCGACCAGAGCGACCCGAGCTCAAGGCAGCCGGCCTAAGGACTTTAGTTTATTTTGTCTTTTTGTACTAGGGCTTTTGACCTAGAGTATTTATACTTTTATGAGGTCAGCAGCCGCACTATCGACGTTTTTATTCTCTTTGTTCTCTAAAAACCTCTCTAGATCTATCTTATTTGTTATCTGCAATTACTTTTGATCCTTGGATCCTTTTGAGTTTATTTCTTCTATTCCTTCTTCATCTCAATCTCTAGATTATGATTATGGAAACTATTTCATTTTCTGGGTTTGTGATTTTGATGATGAGGTCTGAGTAGTGATTTAGGGTTCTTGAGGATGAGTTAGATCTGGATTATGATTCATGGTGATTCTAGTTAATTTAGGGTTCTAAAAGCCTATGATCTCTTCTGGGTTATCTGTTTCTAATGCTGATTCCCTGTACACCCACTTGGGATCTGATCTTGGTGTTTCCTTGTACACCCACTTGTGAAACACCAGATCTGTTAACACCAGAGATCTGGAGCTTCTTTCCAATGATTGATCTAAACAGATCATAGGAAGCAAATTGTAGTTTGACATTTATGAGCTGATTCTTAATGCTTATTCTCTTTATGTTTCATTGGAATGCTATCTGAGTGTTAGTGACAATCAATGGGGCATAGGTGTGGATTCCAAGATTAGGAAGTTTAGAGAATATGGTAATAGTTGTAACTTAGCAGTGGAACTATCACTCTATTGATGCTCATAGTTGAGAGATCCCTCTGAGGAGTTGTTTATGAAATCACTAGCTTTCACCATGATGAATCCCAGATCCAGAACTCATCCTTAGGACCTTCTTCATCCTGATAGTTTATTGCTTTTTCATACTCTGTTTTTTGTTCTTGTTTAGTTCTGTTTTGTTTCTTACTCTGTTCCTAGTTTCTTTTACTTGTCTTTAGTTTCTGCTTTAGTTATTTCACCCTGTTACTTCCAACCATTTTATCTGGCTTGAATTAGATTGATCTTCTACATCCTGATTGCTTACAAATTTCCCAATTGGATTCGATAAGCCCTTTATACTACTTCTGGGCAATAGATAGTTTTTAGGAGAAAAACCTTACTATCACTTCTTCTTCCGCAACACATCGCCTATAGAGATTGTCCTTGCAAAGTGTATATAAATAAGGTTCATCCCAATAGTAACGACTCATATCCTTAAAGAATTTCTTCCTTTGGTAGCCGTCAAGTTTGGGTGGCTCAATACCGCATGCCAAGTAATTAACAATATCCCTGTACCAAGGTCCATCTTCTTTCAATGCCATGGCCTCCTCAAACCTTTTATGGATTTCAAAACTTGATTCAAGGAGATGAATTGCCATAAGTTGTTCTTCGGGGAGGGAATCATCAAGTGGAATGTTGTCGACAACACTCATCCTAGAAAGGTGATCCGCTACTCCATTTTCAATACCCTTCTTATCCTTAATCTCCAAATCAAATTCTTGAAGTAGCAATATCCATCTCAATAACCTAGGCTTAGCATCCTTCTTGGCCAATAGATGTCTCAACGCCACATGATCCGTGTGCACTATAACCTTAGACCCAACCAAGTACGATCTAAACTTCTCAAATGCGAATACTATTGCAAGTAGTTCCTTCTCCGTCGTAGCATATTTCACTTGTGCATCATCGAGGGTCCTACTTGCATAGTAAATCACATGGAGCCTCTTATCCTTCCTTTGTCCAAGAACCGTGCCAACCACATAATCGCTTGCATCACACATTATCTCCAATGGCAAATCCCAATCCGGTGCTTACACTATAGGAGAGCTTACCAACTCCTTCTTTATCAAATCAAAAGCCTCAAGGCACTCATCATCAAACACAAAGGCAATCTCCTTACACAACAACCTTGTAAGCGGCCTAGCAATCTTTGAAAAGTCCTTGATGAACCTTCTATAAAATCTCCGTGACCCAAGAAACTCCTGATTTCTTTTACCGTTCTTGGAGGTGCCAAGCTTGTCATCACCTCAATCTTTTCCCTATCAACCTCTATTCCCTTCTCGGAGATCTTTTTCCCAATTCAACACAAGATTCGTCTCTTCACATCACGCCAATACCCTACAAAGGTTAGCAAGACAAGAAACAAAAGAGTTTCCATGTACGGAAAAATCATCCATAATCACCTCTACCACACTCTCTATTAGATCCGAGAAAATTGACAACATACATTTTTGAAATGTCGCGGGAGCGTTACACAACCCAAAGGGCATCCTTCGATATGCAAAGGTACCATATAGGCACGTGAATGTTGTCTTTTCTTGGTCATTCGGGTGTATAGGTATTTGAAAGAATCCTGAATAACCGTCAAGGAGTGGGAAGTGGTCTTTCCTAGAAGTGGCATTCAACTTTCGGTAATCGATACACATTCTATGTCCCATTATGGTTCTAGTAGGGATCAGTTCATCTTTATCGTTTTTAACTACCATTATTCCACCCTTCTTTGGTACCACATGTACCGGGGAAACCCATGTGCTATCCGAAATTGGGTATATTATCCCCGCATCCAAAAGTTTGCGGATCTCTTTCCGAACAACATCTCTAAGGTTCGGGTTTAACCGCCTTTGATGTTCCACAGAAGTCATAGACTCATTTTCAAGATGGATCCTATGCACACAAAGGGTTTCCGAGATTCCTTTTTTATCATCAAGTGAATACCCTATAGCCTTTCAAAATTTCTTTAATTCTCCTAGAAGGGTGAATGTTTCTAATTCACTTAGCTCATCACCAATGATAACCGGGTAAGTAGAGTTTGTTCCAAGAAAAGCGTACCTTAGCCCTTTGTGTAGCGGTTTAAGATCCACCTTTGGACCCTTGATTTCACTCCAATCTTCATCCAAACTAGTCTTACCATTGCTAGCCTCATCTATCTTGATCAACTCTCCAACCCTTAGTGCAGCAACCTCATGTACTTCTTGTTTTAACTCAAGGTAGGGACTATCTCCACAAGAAGGCATATGCGAATCCAAGATCTTGTCGTAACCCATTCTCATCTCTTCAAGCAACCCAAACTCTCATCTTTTTACTGTTAGGGCGCATTGAAGCGAATCCTCTTAAGCTATCTCTTCCAACAACTCATCTGCTAAGGCATCCGTTTCCTCAATGTATAATATTTGGCCCTCAATGGTTGGATTCTTCATCACGTTGTTAATGTCAAAGGTCAAAACTTCACTTCCCGAGCGTAAATTTATCCTTCCTTTATCAACATCTATCATCGAACCGCGGTACGCAAGAATGGACGACCCAAGATAAGAGGGTCTTTTGGTTCTTTATCCATTTCTAAGACCACAAAGTCCGTTGGTATCTCAAAATGACCAACCATTACGGGGAGATCCTCTAGAAAACCAATAGGAGTCCTAATTGACCGATCTGCAAGGACAAGAGAGATTCTACAATCTTTATACCTTGTAAAACCCAATCGCTTTGCAACCGATAGAGGCATCAAACTCACGGAAGCACCCAAATCACATAAGCAATGCTTAAAAGAGAGTGGCCCAAGAGAACATGGAAGTGTGAAGCTACCCGGATCATATTTCTTGGTGGCAACTACCTTTCATTGGATGATGGCGCTACACTCGTGAGTAAGCACAACCATGCTTTCCATTGCACTCTTACTTTCCTTGACCGCATCCTTAAGGAACTTACTATAAGGTGGAGATAGCACAAAAGCATCCAAAAATGGCATTGTAACGGTGACCTCGCTCATTTGTTTATCAAACATGGCTCGATATTTCTCCATTATTTGTTTCTTAAACTGGCCCGGGAATGGGAGCTTGGGTTCATAAGGTGGTGGAACAAAAAGAGTCTATTTTTTTGAAAAATTTGTACCCTTTTTAGATGTCCCTTCCTTGGCTTTTTCCTTAGTAGTCTCTTCAACTACTTTTCCTTTGCCTTTGTCGAGCACAAACCGTTCCACAACAACCTCTTCATCTTTGTTCTTCTCACTCGACACCTCATCCTTGTTCAATACCTCATCATCCTTGGTTTCAATCAGTACCCCCCTTTCTTAAGCACAATGTCCTCATTGATGTCTCCACTAGGTAACGTCTTCCCACTCCTAAGGGTAATAGCATTGATATACTCCTTAGGGTTTGTTTCGGGTTTCCCCGGTAGTGTACTGATACGACGTTTGGAAGAGGAACTATTCAAGTTATCCACTTCTTTAGATAGCTTCTCAAACTTGGCGTTTAGCACTTGATAGACCCCATCAACATTGTTGTGGATCGCCGTCATTTGAGTAGTGAGCTCCATAGCTCCTCTACCTTGTCCCTCTAGAAGCTTCTTGAGAAGAGTGTTAGTGTCCTCTTCATTAACTTGTGGCTTGGAAGCACTAGCGTGACTTTGGATTGGGTTTGGGTTTTGGTAGTAAGGTTGGTTTGGTATGAATTGAGGTTTAGGCTTGAAGTTGCTTTGTTGGTTGTTTGGTTGGAAGTTTCCTTGTTGGTTGGTGTCTTGAAAGTTTCCTTGAGGTTTCATGGTAGGATAAGTTTGGTCTTGCGGGTTTTCAACAGTGGGGTTTCTATAGGAAAAGTTTGGATGGTTCCTATAGTTCGGGTTAAATCCTTTGTTGTAGCCTTGGCCTTGCCCACCAATGTAGTTTATCTCCTCTTGCTCCTCAATACAATTCTCATGTCGTTCAATGCCTTGATCTCTTTGCGATGACTCTCATTCGCTTAACCACTATCCCTTGGAGTACGGTCATAGTCTTCACCATAATTACCATCACTTTGAGCTAGATTTTCAACCAAAGTCATACCATCGTCCGCACCTTAGTCCAAGAAATTTCCGTTACTTGGCGTGTCTAAGAGCATACGGTATTTTAGCAAGACACCACGGTAAAGAGTGCTTAAGAGGCTTTCCTTAGAGAAGCCATGATGTGGGCATTGAGAAGTGAACCCCTTGATACGCTCCCAAGCTTCGCAAAAACTCTCATTAGCATGTTGTGTAAATCCCGAAATCTCATTCCTTAAGTGAGCAGTCCTTGATGTTGAGAAAAACTTAGCCAAAAAACACTTGTTTGCATTGGTCCCATGAGGTGATGGAGTTGTGAGGAAGATTCTTTCCCCACACATGAGCTATGTCTCCCAATGAGAATGGAAATAGGCGAAGCTTAAAGGCATCTTCCAAGATCCCGTTAATCTTAACCGTCCCACAAAAACGATCGAATTGGTCTAAGTGGTCAAGTAGATCCTCCATCGCAAGACTATGATACTTCGAGCTTTGAACCATGTTTATCAAGCTCGCCTTTATCTCGAAGCTGTTGTTTGCTACCGGTGGAGGTCTAATCCCGGTTCGATTCCCATGAATGTTAGGCGCATCATATGCTCCAATCACAACCGCGGGCCTTGGTGCATGGTTAGGCGGATTTCCTTGATTGTCTTTGTTAGCACCATTCCCTTGGCCATTATCTTGTCCAACTCTATTAGCTTCAACATCACCCGGTGGCTGATTGTGCACCATGTTCAGTAGTTAAGTCGTATATAAAACTTAGTCTCAAAGTAAAACCAAATCCTAATGGTTAAATGCGTCGCTTCCCCGGCAACGGCGCCAAATTGATATTTGCTTTTTAGGCAATCAATTAACCTATGTACGTTGTGTACAATCGGTATCAATCCACGAGGAAACGAGATTCAACGCATCAACAATACAAGTCAAACTTTAATCTAAGCAATCCAAATTATTTGAGATTGTGAGATGCAAATCCAAATGAAAACTAGACAACAAAAGCAAACGAAATCGATTATGGAAGATCCAAATAAGGTAAAGAGAGCTGAAGGGAATAGATAGATGACTAGAGTGATCATAAGCTAATGAATGAGGTTTCATTTCTATCTCAAAGAGTTTATCCATAGGCCTTATACACTAATGACAACTAGTTTACTTCCATGATAAAAGCATCTTCATTAAACATTCAATCAACAATAATTTTCATTAGCAATTGAATGAGTAACAAGCATTAATAACAAGTTTAAATAGCCACTAATCAATCTAGACAACTATTCCCATAGGTAAGATATGATTAGAACTTAATAATTTGGTTTGGGAATTTTCACAAACACCTTGTGGGCATAGGAAAACCTAAGTTCTAAACAAGCTTGATCAAGGCCTATCTAGCATTAAGAACTCAGACTAAGCTAGGATGTATCAATTACAAACCTAAACCCCACTAATCTACAAGTAACCAACTCTAGATCTATCAATCCCAAGAACTCAAAAGTGACTACTCACTCATGATCATGTTAACACAATCTAAAGAGATTGAAACTTGGTTAAACATGATAATGATGAGATCAAATAAGAAGATTAAGAAAATGAAAACCCAAATACTTGATTCAATAAAAAGATAGAAACCATACAATGTTCTTGAGAAAATCTCCAAAAGAGGATCCTAGATCTATTTTCTCAACCAAAACTAACACACCCCTCATAATTAGGGTAAATGAGTTTATATAGTAGGAAACTAAAATATTGGTTTAACATATAACCAGCTGAAATAAGACTAATCAGACTTGGGTTAAACCGGATGAGAATCGGTTTAAAGGCTTGATGAGAATCGGTTTAACATATAATTTTGTTCTTAGTTTGCTTTACTCTGTTTCATATCTTACTTACTTTGATTCAGTTCTCTAATTTCAGTATTTACTTTCTGTTTATTACATCCTGTTACTTTCAATCTCATATTTGCTTGAATTAGAACTATCCGCTGCATCTTGATTGAGTACAAACATCTGATTGGATTCGATAGCCTTTTATACTATATTCTGGGCAATATATAGCTCAAAAATCCCCAAACCTTATCCCACAATTTTGGGCAATAGATAGCTTTTATACTTACTATATTCTATCAGCTACCAAGGTGGAGAAGAAAGCCACCGTGAGTAACAAGCATTATACCTTATCCCACAATTCTGGTACTTCTTTGAATTCCATAGGAGTTTCAATAGGTGAATTTGGGAGTAATTGCAAGAAGACACATATTGAGGCTTTGATTGACAAGGATTTTGCCATTTACAAGCTGAGAGTCCCAAAAACAGAGTTATGACTATTCAAAATACAAAGGAGAGTGAATAGAACTGTTGAAGTGTACTCAATAACATCAAGAGCCACAACAGGGAGCCATTGTAGGCTTTGTACAAGGATTGAGTGATAAAATTTCATCAATGGATGAGTTTCATCCTATTAGGACTCTTGATGACGTGATATAGCATGCTACCAATGTGGAGAAGAAAGTCATGGTAAGAAACAAGCATTATACTTTATCCCACAATTCTGGTATATCTTCGAATCCCATAGGAGTTTTAGAGGGTGAAGTTGGGAGTTATAGCAAAAAGATACATATTGAGCCTATACCAAAACATATGGATGTGAATATGAAAAAAAAGAATGCTTCGAATGACAAGGATTTTCCTATTTAAATGCAGAGAGTCCCAAAAATGGAGTTATGGCCATTCAAAATGCAAAGGAGAGGGAATAAAAGTATTGGAGTGTACTCGATGGAGTTGGGTTTCTTACAATTGCTTGGCAATGTTCAAGAGCCACAACAGAGAGCCATTTTAGGTTTTGGACAAGCATTGAGTGATTAAATTTCATCAATAGATGAGTTTCAGCCTATTAGGACTCTTGATGAAGTGATAAAGCATGCTACTGATATGCTCAAATTATCCCTCAGAGCTACTCTCTCAAATTAAAAGATCACAGTAGTAATTAGGGGTCGAATCCACAAAGACTCTGTTGTTTCGCAATAGACCTTTTCACTTCAAATCCAGCTAAGCAGTAAATAAGTATTTAAAAGACAGATTGCTAAAAAGTAAATAAAGATGTAATCAAATGAATAAAAGCGTCAGGTCTAGGGAACTTCACAGGAAATCAATCTAAGCAGATAGAACAATTGGTCAAGATCTAATTAAGAATCGTTCTAGAACTCGAATCACTAATTCATAGCTAACCAACTGTCGTTGCAAAAACTATCTATGACATAAATCTAAGTGACCAACTGTCGTTGCGAATCCTAAAGTCCTGACAAGATTTATGTACAAGTTCGATATGTTCCCAAGTTATCTAAACCAACTGTCGTTGCGAATATCTAACATGGTCACTAGGATTAGTTTAGATTATAAATCACGCTGTTGCACCAATTTAACAACCTAATATCACACTTCTAGGTGATCAAGCTAAAAGAAGCATTAAGTACAATCATAGATGAATAACTAACAAGTTTGAATCTTAACCAGTGCTAAACCTAACAAATCATGAAAACCCTTGTTAGAATCCCTAAACCTAACTAGGGATCTACTAAGACATATCAGATGAAACACAAGACATAGCTGAAATAGATATCATAAAAATGAATCAATAGTAGAATAATAGACACGGTAAAGACTCGATAAAACACTTATATCATCTCTTAAAACAGGTAAAATCCATGATATATCAACTCCTCAAGACTTAGCTTTTGCTTGTCCTCAAGCAAAACAGAAAACTAAACAAGCGAAAGAAGTTTGAAATCATAGAAACTCATTTCGTCATAAGAATACCACACTTACATTCACCTTAGTGATCCACTAAAAACACTTACCTGAAAAGATCTAGACCACCATGTACTTCACCGTAGACGTTCATAGCTTTCCCGATTAAACCCATAATTTCACAGCATAGTCCATATTACCTTCATCGGCGGGTCTAATCTCTGATCTCGATGCCCAGAGCCTTCTAGACTCTTTCACGTACAATACCAAAACAAAGACAACCATATACCTATCGGTACTCTTTCTCTCCCCAGACTTATTCTTTTTCTTATTATCTTTTTATTTTTTTTTATTTCTTTCTCTTTTTTATATAATTCAAAGGTGTAGTGAATAATGGGGTCACAGGAAATTTTCCTACCCCTCACTTCCACCTGCATGATCATCTCAATCTTAAGTAAAATAATGAGGTCACGAGATATTTTCCTACCCCTTTACTCAAGACGAGAATCATATCATTCTTTCTGCTTTTTTATTTTTTTTCTTTGGAATAAGGGAGAGGAGTACCACTTTTATTGGTGTTTACAGAAGTTGTCTTGTCCAGTATGAACGATGAGTCAAGCCCCACAACACATGTCACATTGATGAGGTAAAAAGAACTAACAGAAATTGTTTCGGGTGTTTGTTGACTTCTGCTGGAAATATAGGCGTCTCAAGTCCACGATTAAGCCTTTGGTTTTTCCATTAGTCTTAGATACCTAACAAGCTTGAATCAATTGGTAACTTATGTACCTGCAAAATGTGATGGTTTCCTCGAAAAATCATAGTTTCATGAACTGGTTTTGACTCAATAAAACTGACTCAACTGACTCGATAGATTTATAAGAAAAGAAAACACATAGTTAGTAACTACCTCGCCCAGACTTGAACAACACTGTCCCCAGTGGTGCCAAACCAGAAATTGGTAAACAAAAGAGAAAACGGAAACAAAGTTAGAACCAAAATCACAGGAAATCAATCAAAGCAGATAGAACAACTGGTCAAGATCTAATTAAGAATCGTTCTAGAACTCAAATCACTAATGCATAGCTAACCAACTGTCGGTACGAATACTATCTAAGACATAAATATAACAGACCAACTGTCGTTGCGAATGCTAAAATACGGACAAGCTTTAAGTACAAGTTCGATATGTTCACAAGTTATCTAAACCAACCGTCGTTGCGAATATCTAACATGCTCACTAGGATTAGTTCAGATTATAAATCATGTTATCACGCCAATTTAACAACCTAATATCATACTTCTAGGTGATCAAGCTAAAAGAAGATTTAAGTACAATCCTAGATGAAGAACTAACAAGTTTGAATCTTAACCAGTATTAAACCTAACAAATCATGAAATCCCTTGTGAGAATCCCTAAACCTAACTAGGGATCTACTCAGACATATCAGATGAAACACAAGACATAGCTGAAATAGATATCATAAAACTGAATCAATAGTGAAATAAAGAAATAGGGGTTCAAGATCTGCTCTCTGAAGTACAAGTAGCAAGATCAGCCCCTAAGCAAAGTAATAGATAGATAAAAGATGACATATGCTGGACGAATAAAACTTAACCTGAAAACCTAATATATAGACTAAGAGCTGGGTGTCTTTTGTAAACTTCTGGAACTTCTAGGAAAAAACTGCAAATCTTCAGAACTTGGTAATTCCGCATGGACGCCTAACGATGGGTGTCGACCGACACCAGTGATGAGTGTCGATCAACACCATTGATCACTGAAAGCATCGACTTCATCTTCACAGAAACAAATGCTCCATAATGCTCCATAATCATCCAAAAATTCTCCAACGCATAAAAACCTGTAAAACACTCGATAAAGACTCGAAAGTAGTGATTAAGACTCGATAAAACACTTATATCATGGCTTAAAATCGGTAAAATCCATGATATATCAGCTATCAAGGTGGAGGAGAAAACCATGGTAAGAAACAAACATTATACCTTATCTTACAATTCAAGTACTTCTTTAAGTCCCATAGGAGTTTGTGAAGGTAAAGTTGAGCGTTGTAGCAAGAAGACACATATTGAGGCTAAACAAACACATATGGATGTGAATATGAAGGAACAGTGATTTGAATGACAAGGATTTGGATCTCTTACAATTTCTTGGCAATGTTAAAAAGCCCCAACAGGGAGCCAATGTAGGCTTTGTACATGAATGGAATGATAAAATATCATCGATGGATGAGTTTCAACCTATTATGACTCCTGATGACGTGATATAGCATTCTACTAATGTGGAGAAGAAAGCCATGGTGAGAAACAAGCATTATACCTTATCCCAGAATTCTGACACTTTTTTTAATCCCAGAGGATTTTAGAGGGTGAAGTTGGGTGTTATAGCAAGAAGACACATATTAAGGCTAAACCAACACCAATGGATATAAATATAAAAAAAAACAATGCTTTGATTGACAAGGATTTTGCTATTTAAATGTTGAGAGTCCCAAAAACGGAGTTATGACCATTTGAAATACAAAGGAGAGTGAATAGAACTATTGAAGTGTACTTAATGGAGTTGGGTCACTTACAATTGCTTGGCAATGTGCCAATGCCACAACATGGAGCCATTGTGGGTGAATAGAACTGTTGAAGTGTGATTAGAACTGTTGTTTCAAAGGAGGGTGAATAGAACAGTTGAAGAGTACGCAATGGAGTAAGGTCTCTTTCAATTGCTTGGCAATGTTGCAGAGCCACAACGAGGAGCCATTGTAGGCTTTGAATAAGAATTGAGTGATGATATTTCATCAATGTTTGAGTTTCAGCCTATTAGGACTCTTGATGAAGTGATAAAGAATGCTACCAAGGTGGAGAAGAAAGCTATGGTAAGTAACAAGCATTATACCTTATCCCACAATTCTGGTACTTCTTTGAATCCCATAGGAGTTTCAGTGGGTGAACTTAGGAGTTATTGCAAGAAGACACATACTGAGGCTAAACCAACACCTATGTATGTGAATATAAAAAAAACAATGCTTTGACAAGGATTTTGCTATTTAAATGTTGAGATTCCCAAAAACAGAGTTATGACCATTCAAAATACAAAGGAGAGTGAATATAACTATAAAAGTGTACTCAATGTAGTTGAGTCTCTTACAATTGTTTTGTAATGTTCTAGTGCCACAACAGGGAGCCATTGTACAAGGATTGAGTGATGAAATTTCAGCAATGAATGAGTTTCGGCCTATTAGGACTCTTGATAAAGTGATAAAGCATGCCATCAAGGTGGAGAAGAAAGCCATGGTAAGAAACAAGCATTTTACCTTATACAATTCTGGTACTTCTTTAAATACCATAGGAGTTTTAGAGAGTGAAGCTGGGAGTTATTGCAAGAAGACACATATTGAGGCTAAACCAACACGAATGGATGTTAATATGAAAAAACAATGCGTTTGTTGACAAGAATTTTGCTATTTAAATGCTGAGAGTCTCAATAACGGAGTTATGACCATTCAGAATACAAAGGAGAATGAATAGAACTATTGAAGTGTACTCAATGGAGTTGGGTCTCTTACAATTGCTTGGTAATGTTCCAATGCCACAACAGGGAGCCATTGAACAAGGATTAAATGATTAAATTTTATCGATGGATAAGTTTCGGCCTATTACGACTCTTGATGAAGTGATAAAGCATGCTACCAAGGTGGAGAAGAAAGCCATGGTAAGAAACAAGCATTATACCTTATCACACAATTCTGGTACTTCTTTGAATCCCATAGGTGTTTCAGTGGGTGAAGTTAGGAGTTATTGCAAGAAGACACATGCTGAGGCTAAACCAACACCTATGTATGTGAATATGAAAAAAAAAAAAACAATGCTTTGATTGACAAGGATTTTGCTATTTAAATGTTGACAATCCCAAAACAGAGTTATGACCATTCAAAATACAAAGAAGAGTGAATAGAACTATAAAAGTGTACTCAATGTTGTTGAGTCTCTTACAATTGTTTGGCAATGTTCTAGTGCCACAACAGGGAGCCATTGTACAAGGATTGAGTGATGAAATTTTATCAATGGATGAGTTTCGGCCTATTAGGACTCTTGATGAAGTGATGAAGCATGCTACCAGGGTGGACAAGAAAACCATGGTAAGAAACAAGCATTTTAGCTTATCCCACAATTCTTGTACATCTTTAAATCCCATAGGAGTTTAGAGAGTGAAGTGGGGAGTTATTGCAAGAAGACACATATTGAGGCTAAACCAACACCAATGGATGTTAATATGAAAAAACAATGCGTTGATTGACAAGAATTTTTCTATTTAAATGCTGAGAGTCCCAATAACGGAGTTAAGACCATTCAGAATACAAAGGAGAATAAATAGAACTATTGAAGTGTACTCAATGGAGTTGGGTCTCTTACTATTGCATTGTAATGTTCCAATGCCACAACCTGGAGCCATTGTACAAGGATTAAGTGATTAAATTTTATCGATGGATGAGTTTCAGCCTATTCGGACTCTTGATGAAGTGATAAAGCATGCTACCAATGTGGAGAAGAAAGCCATGGTAAGAAAGAAGCCTTATACCTTATCACACAATTCTGGGACTTCTTTGAATCCCATAGGAGTTTTAGAGGTGAAGTTGGGAGTTGTAGCAAGAAATTACATATTGAACCTAAACCAACACCTATGAATGTGAATATGAAGAAACAATGCTTTGATTGACAAAGATTTTGCCATTTACAAGCTAAGAGTCCTATAAACGGAGGGTGAATAGAACTGTTGAAGTGTGATTAGAACTGTTGTTTCAAAGGAGGGTGAATAGAACTGTTGAAGTGTACTCAATGGAGTAAGGTCTCTTTCAATTGCTTAGAAATGTTGAGAGCCACAACAAGGAGCCATTGTAGGCTTTGAACAAGGATTGAGTGATGATATTTCAGCAATGTTTGAGTATCAGCCTATTAGGACTCTTGATGAAGTGATAAAGAATGCTACCAAGGTGGAGAAGAAAGCTATGGTAAGTAACAAGCATTATACCTTATCCCACAATTCTGGTACTTCTTTGAATCCGATAGGAGTTTCAGTGGGTGAAGTTAGAAGTTATTGCAAGAAGACACATATTGAGGCTAAACCAACACCTATGTATGTGAATATGAAATAAAAACAATGCTTTGATTGACAAGGAATTTGCTATTTAAATGTTGAGATTCCCAAAAACAGAGTTATGACCATTCAAAATACAAAGGAGAGTGAATATAACTATAAAAGTGTACTCAATGTAGTTGAGTCTCTTACAATTGTTTTGCAATGTTCTAGTGCCACAACCGGGAGATATTGTATAAGGATTGAGTGATGAAATTTGAGAAATGAATGAGTTTCGGCCTATTAGGACTCTTGATAAAGTGATAAAGCATGCCATCAAGGTGGAGAAGAAAGCCATGGTAAGAAACAAGCATTTTACCTTATCCTACAATTCTGGTACTTCTTTAAATACCATAGGAGTTTTAGAGAGTGAAGCTGAGAGTTATTGCAAGAAGACACAAATTGAGGCTAAACCAACACGAATGGATGTTAATATGAAAAACAATGCGTTTGTTGACAAGAATTTTGCTATTTAAATGCTGAGAGTCTCTATAACGGAGTTATGACCATTCAGAATACAAAGGAGAATGAATAGAACTATTGAAGTGTACTCAATGGAGTTGGGTCTCTTACAATTGCTTGGTAATGTTCCAATGCCACAACAGGGAGCCATTGTACAAGAATTAAATGATTAAATTTTATCGATGGATGAGTTTCGGTTTATTATGACTCTTGATGAAGTGATAAAGCATGCTACCACGGTGGAGAAGAGAGCCATTGTAAGAAACAAGCATTATACCTTATCACACAATTATGGTACTTCTTTGAATCCCATAGGTGTTTCAGTGGGTGAAGTTAGGAGTTATTGCAAGAAGACACATGCTGAGGCTAAACCAACACCTATGTATGTGAATATGAAAAAAAAACAATGCTTTGATTGACAAGGATTTTGCTATTTAAATGTTGACAATCCCAAAACAGAGTTGAATAGAACTATAAAAGTGTACTCAATGTTGTTGAGTCTCTTACAATTGTTTGGCAATGTTTTAGTGCCACAACAGGGAGCCATTGTACAAGGATTAAGTGATGAAATTTCATCAATGGATGAGTTTCGGCCTATATGGACTCCTGATGAAGTGATGAAGCATGCTACCAGGGTGGACAAGAAAACCATGGTAAGAAACAAGCATTTTAGCTTATCCCACAATTCCTGTACATCTTTAAATCCCATAGGAGTTTAGAGAGTGAAGTGGGGAGTTATTGTAAGAAGACACACATTGAGGCTAAACCAACACCAATGGATGTTAATATGAAAAAACAATGCGTTGATTGACAAGAATTTTTCTATTTAAATGCTGAGAGTCCCAATAACGGAGTTAAGACCATTCAGAATACAAAGGAGAATAATTAGAACTATTGAAGTGTACTCAATGGAGTTGGGTCTCTTACTATTGCTTGGTAATGTTCCAATGCCACAACCTGGAGCCATTGTACAAGGATTAAGTGATTAAATTTTATCGATGGATGAGTTTCTGCATATTACGACTCTTGATGAACAGATAAAGCATGCTACCAATGTGGAGAAGAAAGCCATGGTAAGAAAGAAGCCTTATACCTTATCACATAATTCTGGTACATCTTTGAATCCCATAGGAGTTTCAGAGGGTGAAGTTGGGAGTTATAGCAAGAAAACACATATTGAACCTAAACCAACACCTATGAATGTGAATATGAAGAAACAATGCTTTGATTGACAAAGATTTTGCCATTTACAAGCTAAGAGTCCTATAAACGGAGGGTGAATAGAACTGTTGAAGTGTGATTAGAACTGTTGTTTCAAAGGAGGGTGAATAGAACTGTTGAAGTGTACTCAATGGAGTAAGGTCTCTTTCAATTGCTTGGAAATGTTGAGAGCCACAACAAGGAGCCATTGTAGGCTTTGAACAAGGATTGAGTGATGATATTTCAGCAATGTTTGAGTATCAGCCTATTAGGACTCTTGATGAAGTGATAAAGAATGCTGCCAAGGTGGAGAAGAAAGCTATGGTAAGTAACAAGCATTATACCTTATCCCACAATTCTGGTACTTCTTTGAATCCCATAGGAGTTTCAGTGGGTGAAGTTAGTAGTTATTGCAAGAAGACACATACTGAGGCTAAACCAACACCTATGTATGTGAATATGAAATAAAAACAATGCTTTGATAGACAAGGAATTTGCTATTTAAATGTTGAGATTCCCAAAAACAGAGTTATGACCATTCAAAATACAAAAAAAAGTGAATAGAACTATAAAAGTGTACTCAATGGAGTTGGGTCTCTTATAATTGTTTGGCAATGTTCTAGTGCCACAACAGGGAGCCATTGTACGAGGATTGAGTGATGAAATTTCATCAATGGATCAGTTTCGGCCTATTACGACTCTTGATGAAGTGATAAAGCATGCTACCAAGGTGGAGAAGAAAGCCATGGTAAGAAACAAGAATTTTACCTTATCCCACAATTCTGGTACTTCTTTGCATTACATAGGAGTTTTAGAGAGCGAAGTTGGGAGTTATTGCAAGAAGACACATATTGAGGCTAAACCAACACCAATGGATGTTAATAAGAAAAAACAATGCGTTTATTGACAAGAATTTTGCTATTTAAATGCTGAGAGTCCCAATAACGGAGTTATGACCATTTAGAATACAAAGGAGAATGAATATAACTATTGAAGTGTACTCAACGGAGTTGTGTCTCTTACAATTGCTTAATGTTCCAATGCCACAACAGGGAGCCATTTTACAAGGATTGAGTGATGAAATTTCATCAATGATGAGTTTCGGCCTATTAGGACTCTTGATGAAGTGATAAAGCATGCTACCAAGGTGGAGAAGAAAGCCATGGTAGGAAACAAGCATTATACCTTATCACACAATTCTGGTACTTCTTCGAATCCCATAGGAGTTTCAGAGGGTGAAGTTGGGAGTTATAGCAAGAAAACACATATTGAACCTAAACCAACACCTATGAATGTGAATATGAAGAAACAATGCTTTGATTGACAAAGATTTTGCCATTTACAAGCTGAGAGTCCTATAAACGGAGGATAAATAGAACTGTTGAAGTGTGATTAGAACTGTTGTTTCAAAGGAGGGTGAATAGAGCTGTTGAAGTGTACTCAATGGAGTAAGGTTTCTTTCAATTGCTTGGCAATGTTGCAGAGCCACAACAAGGAGTCATTGTAGGCTTTGAACAACGATTGAGTGATGATATTTCATCAATGTTTTAGTTTCATCCTATTACGACTCTTGATGAAGTGATAAAGAATGCTACCAAGGTGGAGAAGAAAGCTATGGTAAGTAACAACCTTTATACCTTATCCCACAATTCTGGTACTTCTTTGAATCCCATAGGAGTTTCAGTGGGTGAAGTTAGGAGTTATTGCAAGAAGACACATACTAAGGCTAAACCAACACCTATGTATGTGAATATAAAAAAAACAATGCTTTGATTGACAAGGATTTTGCTATTTAAATGTTGAGATTCCCAAAAACAGAGTTATGACCATTCAAAATACAGAGGAGAGTGAATAGAACTATAAAAGTGTACTCAATGTAGTTGAGTCTCCTACAATTGTTTGGCAATGTTCTAGTGCCACAACAGGGAGCCATTGTACAAGGATTGAGTGATGAAATTTCATCAATGGATGAGTTTCGGCCTATTAGGACTATTGATGAAGTGATAAAGAATGTTACCAAGGTGGAGAAGAAAGCCATGGTAAGAAACAAACATTTTACCTTATCCCACAATTCTGGTGCTTCTTTAAATCTCATAGGAGTTTTAGAGAGTGAAGTTGTGAGTTATTGCAAGAAGACACATATTGAGGCTAAACCAACACCAATGGATGTTAATACGAAAAAACAATGCGATTATTGACAAGAATTTTGCTATTTAAATGCTGAGAGTTCCAATAACGGAGTTATAACCATTCAAAATACAAAGGAGAATAAATAGAACTATTGAAGTGTACTCAGTGGAGTTGGGTCTCTTACAATTGCTTGGTAATGTTCCAATGCCACAACATGGAGCCACTGTACAAGGATTAAGTAAGTAAATTTTATCGATGGATGAGTTTCGGCCTATTACGACTCTTAATGAAATGATAAAGCATGCTACCAATGTGGAGAAGAAAGCCATGGTAAGAAACAAGCATTATACCTTATCACACAATTCTAGTACTTCTTTGAATCCCATAGGAGTTTCAGAGGGTGAAGTTGGGAGTTATAGCAAGAAAACACATATTGAACCTAAACCAACACCTATGAATGTGAATATGAAGTAATAATGCTTTGATTGACAAAGATTTTGCCATTTACAAGCTGAGAGTCCTATAAACGGAGGTTGAATAGAACTGCTGAAGTGTGATTAGAACTGTTGTTTCAAAGGAAGGTGAATAGAGCTGTTGAAATGTACTCAATGGGGTAAGGTTTTTTCAATTGCTGGGCAATGTTGCAGAGCCACAACAAGGAACCATTGTAGGCTTTGAACAACGATTAACTGATGATATTTCATCAATGTTTGAGTTTCAGCCTATTAGGACTCTTGATGAAGTGATAAAGATTGCTACCAAGGTGGAGAAGAAAGCTATGGTAAGTAACAAGCATTATACCTTATCCCACAATTCTGGTACTTCTTTGAATCCCGTAGGGGTTCCAGTGGGTGAAGTTAGGAGTTATTGCAAGAAGACACATACTGAGGCTAAACCAACACCTATGTATGTGAATATGAAATAAAAACAATGCTTTGATTGACAAGGATTTTGCTATTTTAATGTTGAGATTCCCAAAAACAGAGTTATGACCATTCAAAATACAAAGAAATGTGAATAGAACTATAAAAGTGTACTCAATGGAGTTGGGTCTCTTATAATTGTTTGGCAATGTTCTAGTGCCACAACAGGGAGCCATTGTACAAGAATTGAGTGATGAAATTTCATCAATGGATGAGTTGGTTTAGATTCATCAACATTAAAATGCTATTTTAATGTTGAGATTCCCAAAAACAGAGTTATGACCATTCAAAATACAAAGAAATGTGAATAGAACTATAAAAGTGTACTCAATGGAGTTGGGTCTCTTATAATTGTTTGGCAATGTTCTAGTGCCACAACAGGGAGCCATTGTACAAGAATTGAGTGATGAAATTTCATCAATGGATGAGTTTCAGCCTATTAGGACTCTTGATGAAGTGATAAAGCAAGCTACCAAGGTGAAGAAAGCCATGGTAAGAAACAAGCATTATACCTTATCACACAATTCTGGTACTTCTTTGAATCCCATAGGAGTTTCAGAGGGTGAAGTTGGGAGTTATAGCAAGAAAACACATTTTAAACTTAATCCAACACCAATGAATGTGAATATGAAGAAACAATGCTTTGATTGAAAAAGATTTTACCATTTACAAGCTAAGAGTCCTATAAACGGAGGGTGAATAGAACTGTTGAAGTGTGATTAGAACTGTTGTTTGAAAGGAGGGTGAATAGAACTATTGAAGTGTACTCAATGGAGTAAGGTCTCTTTCAATAGCTTGGCAATGTTGCAGAGCCACAACAAGGAGCCATTTTTGGCTTTGAACAAGGATTGAGTGATGATATTTCATCAATGTTTGAGTTTTAGCCTATTAGGACTCTTGATGAAGTTATATAGAATGCTACCAAGGTGGAGAAGAAAGCTATGGTAAGTAACAAGCATTATACCTTATCCCACAATTCTGGTACTTCTTTGAATCCCATAGGAGTTTCAGTGGGTGAAGTTAAGAGTTGTTGCAAGAAGACACATACTGAGGCTAAACCAACACCTATGTATGTGAATATGAAATAAAACCAATGCTTTGATTGACAAGGATTTTGCTATTTAAATGTTGAGATTCCCAAAAACAGAGTTTTGACCATTCAAAATACAAAGGAGAGTGAATAGAACTATAAAAGTGTACTCAATGGAGTTGGGTCTCTTATAATTGTTTGGCAATGTTCTAGTGCCACAACAAGGAGCCATTATACAAGGATTGAGTGATGAAATTTCATCAATGGATGAGTTTCAGCCTATTCGGACTCTTGATGAAGTGATAAAGCAAGCTACTAAGGTGGAGATGAAAGCCATGGTAAGAAACAAGTATTTTACCTTATCACACAATTCTGGTACTTCTTTGAATCCCGTAGGAGTTTCAGCGGGTGAAGTTGGGAGTTATAGCAAGAAATTACATATTGAACCTAAACCAACACCTATGAATGTGAATATGAAGAAACAATGGTTTGATTGACAAAGATTTTGCCATTTACAAGCTAAGAGTCCTATAAACGGAGGGTGAATAGAACTGTTGTAGTGTGGTTAGAACTGTTGTTTCAAAGGAGGGTGAATAGAACTGTTGAAGTGTACTCAATGGAGTCAGGTCTCTTTCAATAGCTTGGTAATGTTGCAGAGCCACAACAAGGAGCCATTGTTGGCTTTGAACAAGGATTGAGTGATGATATTTCATCAATGTTTGAGTTTCAGCGTATTAGGACTCTTGATGAAGTGATAAAGAATGCAACCAAGGTGGAGAAGAAAGCTATGATAATTAACAAGCATTATACCTTATCCCACAATTCTGGTACTTCTTTGAATCCCATAAGAGTTTCAGTGGGTGAAATAAAAACAATGCTTTGATTGACAATGCTATAAAAGTGTACTCAATGTAGTTTAGTCTCCTATAATTGTTTGGCAATGTTCTAGTGCCACAACAGGGAGCCATTGTACAAGGATTGAGTGATGAAATTTCATCAATGGATGAGTCTTGACCTATTAGGACTCTTTATGAAGTGATAAAGCATGCTACCAAGGTGGAGAAGAAAGTCATGGTAAGAAACAAGCATTTTACCTTATCCCACAATTCTGGTACTTCTTTTAACCCCAAAGGAGTTTTCGAGAGTGAAGTTGGGAGTTATTGCAAGAAGACACATATTGAGGCTAAACCAACACCAATGGATGCTAATATGAAAAAACAATGCGTTTATTGACAAGAATTTTGCTATTTAAATGCTGAGAGTCGCAATAACGGAGTTTTGACAATTCAGAATACAAAGGAGAATGAATAGAACTATTGAAGTGTACTCAATGGAGTTGGCTCTCTTACAATTGCTTAGTAATGTTCCAGTGCCTCAACATGGAGCCATTGTACAAGGATTAAGTGATTAAATTTTATCGATGGATGAGTTTCGGCCTATTACGACTCTCGATGAAGTGATAAAGCATGCTACCAATGTGGAGAAGAAATTCATGGTAGGAAACAAGCATTATACCTTATCACACAATTCTGGTACTTCTTTGAATCACATAGGAGCTTCAGAGGGTGAAGTTGGGAGTTATAGCAAAAAAACACATATTGAACCTAAACCAACACCTATGAATATGAATATGAAGAAACAATGCTTTGATTAACAAAGATTTTGCCATTTTCAAGCTGAGAGTCCTATAAAGGGAGGTTAAATAGAACTGTTGAAGTGTGATTAGAACTGTTGTTTCAAAGGAGGGTGAATAGAACTGTTGAAGTGTACTCAATGGAGTAAGGTCTCTTTCAATAGCTTGGCAATGTTGCAGAGCCACAACAAGGAGCCATTTTTGGCTTTGAACAAGGATTGAGTGATGATATTTCATCAATGTTTGAGTTTCAGCCTATTAGGACTCTTGATGAAGTTATATAGAATGCTACCAAGGTGGAGAAGAAAGCTATGGTAAGTAACAAGCATTATACCTTATCCCACAATTCTGGTACTTCTTTGAATCCCATAGGAGTTTCAGTGGGTGAACTTAAGAGTTGTTGCAAGAAGACACATACTGAGGCTAAACCAACACCTATGTATGTGAATATGAAATAAAAACAATGCTTTGATTGACAAGGATTTTGCTATTTAAATGTTGAGATTCCCAAAAACAGAGTTTTGACCATTCAAAATACAAAGGAGAGTGAATAGAACTATAAAAGTGTACTCAATGGAGTTGGGTCTCTTATAATTGTTTGGCAATGTTCTAGTGCCACAACAAGGAGCCATTATACAAGGATTGAGTGATGAAATTTCATCAATGGATGAGTTTCAGCCTATTCGGACTCTTGATGAAATGATAAAGCAAGCTACTAAGGTGGAGATGAAAGCCATGGTAAGAAACAAGCATTATACCTTATCACACAATTCTGGTACTTCTTTGAATCCCATAGGAGTTTCAGCGGGTGAAGTTGGGAGTTATAGCAAGAAATTACATATTGAACCTAAACCAACACCTATGAATGTGAATATGAAGAAACAATGCTTTGATTGACAAAGATTTTGCCATTTACAAGCTAAGAGTCCTATAAACGGAGGGTGAATAGAACTGTTGAAGTGTACTCAATGGAGTCAGGTCTCTTTCAGTAGCTTGGTAATGTTGCAGAGCCACAACAAGGAGCCATTGTTGGCTTTGAACAAGGATTGAGTGATGATATTTCATCAATGTTTGAGTTTCAGCGTATTAGGACTCTTGATGAAGTGATAAAGAATGCCACCAAGGTGGAGAAGAAAGCTATGATAAGTAACAAGCATTATACCTTATCCCACAATTCTGGTACTTCTTTGAATCCCATAGGAGTTTCAGTGGGTGAAATAAAAACAATGCTTTGATTGACAATGCTATAAAAGTGTACTCAATGTAGTTGAGTCTCCTATAATTGTTTGGCAATGTTCTAGTGCCACAACAGGGAGCCATTGTACAAGGATTGAGTGATGAAATTTCATCAATGGATGAGTCTTGACCTATTAGGACTCTTGATGAAGTGATAAAGCATGCTACCAAGGTGGAGAAGAAAGCCATGGTAAGAAACAAGCATTTTACCTTATCCCACAATTCTGGTACTTCTTTTAATCCCAAAGGAGTTTTCGAGAGTGAAGTTGGGAGTTATTGCAAGAACACACATATTGAGGCTAAACCAACACCAATGGATGTTAATATGAAAAAACAATGCGTTTATTGACAAGAATTTTGCTACTTAAATGCTGAGAGTCCCAATAACGGAGTTATGACAATTCAGAATACAAAGGAGAATGAATAGAACTATTGAAGTGTACTCAATGGAGTTGGCTCTCTTACAATTGCTTAGTAATGTTCCAATGCCTCAACATGGAGCCATTGTACAAGGATTAAGTGATTAAATTTTATCGATGGATGAGTTTCGGCCTATTACGACTCTTGATGAAGTGATAAAGCATGCTACCAATGTGGAGAAGAAAGTCATGGTAGGAAACAAGCATTATACCTAATCACACAATTCTGGTACTTCTTTGAATCACATAGGAGTTTCAGAGGGTGAAGTTGGGAGTTATAGCAAGAAAACACATATTGAACCTAAACCAACACCTATGAATATGAATATGAAGAAACAATGCTTTGATTAACAAAGATTTTGCAATTTACAAGCTAAGAGTCCTATAAACGGAGGGTGAATAGAAATGTTGAAGTGTGATTAGAACTGTTGTTTCAAAGGAGGGTGAATAGAACTGTTGAAGTGTACTCAATGGAGTAAGGTTTCTTTCAATAGCTTGGCAATGTTGCAGAGCCACAACAAGGAGCCATTTTTGGCTTTGAACAAGGATTGAGTGATGATATTTCATCAATGTTTGAGTTTCAGCCTATTAGGACTCTTGATGAAGTTATATAGAATGCTACCAAGGTGGAGAAGAAAGCTATGGTAAGTAACAAGCATTATACCTTATCCCACAATTCTGGTACTTCTTTGAATCCCATAGGAGTTTCAGTGGGTGAAGTTAAGAGTTGTTGCAAGAAGACACATACTGAGGCTAAACCAACACCTATGTATGTAAATATGAAATAAAAACAATGCTTTGATTGACAAGGATTTTGCTATTTAAAAGTTGAGATTCCCAAAAACAGAGTTTTGACCATTCAAAATACAAAGGAGAGTGAATAGAACTATAAAAGTGTACTCAATGGAGTTGGGTCTCTTATAATTGTTTGGCAATGTTCTAGTGCCACAACAAGGAGCCATTATACAAGGATTGAGTGATGAAATTTCATCAATGGATGAGTTTCAGCCTATTCGGACTCTTGATGAAGTGATAAAGCAAGCTACTAAGGTGGAGATGAAAGCCATGGTAAGAAACAAGCATTATACCTTATCACACAATTCTGGTACTTCTTTGAATCCCATAGGAGTTTCAGCGGGTGAAGTTGGGAGTTATAGCAAGAAATTACATATTGAACCTAAACCAACACCTATGAATGTGAATATGAAGAAACAATGCTTTGATTGACAAAGATTTTGCCATTTACAAGCTAAGAGTCCTATAAACGGAGGGTGAATAGAACTGTTGAAGTGTGATTAGAACTGTTGTTTCAAAGGAGGGTGAATAGAACTGTTGAAGTGTACTCAATGGAGTCAGGTCTCTTTCAATAGCTTGGTAATGTTGCAGAGCCACAACAAGGAGCCATTGTTGGCTTTGAACAAGGATTGAGTGATGATATTTCATCAATGTTTGAGTTTCAGCGTATTAGGACTCTTGATGAAGTGATAAAGAATGCAACCAAGGTGGAGAAGAAAGCTATGATAATTAACAAGCATTATACCTTATCCCACAATTCTGGTACTTCTTTGAATCCCATAAGAGTTTCAGTGGGTGAAATAAAAACAATGCTTTGATTGACAATGCTATAAAAGTGTACTCAATGTAGTTGAGTCTCCTATAATTGTTTGGCAATGTTCTAGTGCCACAACAGGGAGCCATTGTACAAGGATTGAGTGATGAAATTTCATCAATGGATGAGTCTTGACCTATTAGGACTCTTGATGAAATGATAAAGCATGCTACCAAGGTGGAGAAGAAAGCCATGGTAAGAAACAAGCATTTTACCTTATCCCATAATTCTGGTACTTCTTTTAATCCCAAATGAGTTTTCGAGAGTGAAGTTGGGAGTTATTGCAAGAAGACACATATTGAGGCTAAACCAACACCAATGGATGTTAATATGAAAAAACAATGCGTTTATTGACAAGAATTTTGCTATTTAAATGCTGAGAGTCCCAATAACGGAGTTATGACAATTCAGAATACAAAGGAGAATGAATAGAACTATTGAAGTGTACTCAATGGAGTTGGCTCTCTTACAATTGCTTAGTAATGTTCCAATGCCTCAACATGGAGCCATTGTACAAGGATTAAGTGATTAAATTTTATCGATGGATGAGTTTCGGCCTATTACGACTCTTGATGAAGTGATAAAGCATGCTACCAATGTGGAGAAGAAAGTCATGGTAGGAAACAAGCATTATACCTTATCACACAATTCTGGTACTTCTTTGAATCACATAGGAGTTTCAGAGGGTGAAGTTGGGAGTTATAGCAAGAAAAGACATATTGAACCTAAACCAACACCTATGAATATGAATATGAAGAAACAATGCTTTGATTAACAAAGATTTTGCCATTTTCAAGCTGAGAGTCCTATAAAGGGAGGTTAAATAGAACTGTTGAAGTGTGATTAGAACTGTTGTTTCAAAGGAGGGTGAATATAGCTGTTGCAGTGTACTCAATGGAGTAAGGTTTCTTTCAATTGCTCGGCAATGGTGCAGAGCCACAACAAGGAGCCATTGTAGCCTTTGAACAACGATTGACTGATGATATTTCATCAGTGTTTGAGTTTCAGCCTAGTAGGACTCTTGATGAAGTGATAAAGATTGCTACCAAGGTGGAGAAGAAAGCTATGGTAAGAAACAAGCATTATACCTTATTCCACAATTCTGGTACTTCTTTGAATCCCATAGGGGTTTCAGTGGGTGAAGTTAGGAGTTATTGCAAGAAGACACATACTGAGGCTAAACCAACACCTATGTATGTGAATATGAAATAAAAACAATGCTTTGATTGATCAGGATTTTGCTATCTAAATGTTGAGATTCCCAAAAACAGAGTTATGACCATTCAAAATACAAAGGAATCTGAATAGAACTATAAAAGTGTACTCAATGGAGTTGGGTCTCTTATAATTGTTTGGCAATGTTTTAGTGCCACAACAGGGAGCCATTGTACAAGAATTGAGTGATGAAATTTCATCAATGGATGAGTTTCAGCCTATTAGGACTCTTGATGAAGTGATAAAGCAAGCTACCAAGGTGGAGAAGAAAGCCATGGTAAGAAACAAGCATTATACCTTATCACACAATTCTGGTACTTCTTTGAATCCCATAGGAGTTTCAGAGGGTGAAGTTGGGAGTTATAGCAAGAAAACACATATTAAACTTAATCCAACACCAATGAATGTGAATATGAAGAAACAATGCTTTGATTGACAAAGATTTTGCCATTTACAAGCTAAGTCCTATAAACGGAGGGTGAATAGAGCTGTTGAAGTGTGATTAGAACTGTTGTTTCAAAGGAGGGTGAATAGAACTGTTGAAGTGTACTCAGTGGAGTCAGGTCTCTTTCAATAGCTTGGCAATGTTGCAGAGCCACAACAAGGAGCCATTGTTGGCTTTGAACAAGGATTGAGTGATGATATTTCATCAATGTTTGAGTTTTAGCCTATTAGGACTCTTGATGAAGTGATAAAGAATGCCACCAAGGTGGAGAAGAAAGCTATGGTAAGTAACAAGCATTATACCTTATCCCACAATTCTGGTACTTCTTTGAATCCCATAGGAGTTTCAGTGGGTGAACTAAAAACAATGCTTTGATTGACAATGCTATAAAAGTGTACTCAATGTAGTTGAGTCTCCTATAATTGTTTGGCAATGTTCTAGTGCCACAACAGGGAGCCATTGTACAAGGATTGAGTGATGAAATTTCATCAATGGATGAGTATTGGCCTATTAGGACTCTTGATGAAGTGATAAAGCATGCTACCAAGGTGGAGAAGAAAGCCATGGTAAGAAACAAGCATTTTACCTTATCCCACAATTCTGGTACTTCTTTGAATCCCATAGGAGTTTCAGAGGGTGAAGTTGGGAGTTATAGCAAGAAAGCACATATTAAACTTAATCCAACACCAACGAATGTGAATATGAAGAAACAATGCTTTGATTGACAAAGATTTTGCCATTTACAAGCTAAGAGTCCTATAAACGGAGGGTGAATAGAACTGTTGAAGTGTGATTAGAACTGTTGTTTCAAAGGAGGGTGAATAGAACTGTTGAAGTGTACTCAATGGAGTAAGGTCTCTTTCAATAGCTTGGCAATGTTGCAGACACACAACAAGGAGCCATTGTTGGCTTTGAACAACGATTGAGTGATGATATTTCATCAATGTTTGAGTTTCAGCCTATTAGGACTCTTGATGAAGTTATATAGAATGCTACCAAGGTGGAGAAGAAAGCTGTGGTAAGTAACAAGCATTATACCTTATCACACAATTCTGGTACTTCTTTGAATCCCATAGGAGTTTCAGCGGGTGAAGTTGGGAGTTATAGCAAGAAATTACATATTGAACCTAAACCAACACCTATGAATGTGAATATGAAGAAACAATGCTTTGATTGACAAAGATTTTGCCATTTACAAGCTAAGAGTCCTATAAACGGAGGGTGAATAGAACTGTTGAAGTGTGATTAGAACTGTTGTTTCAAAGGAGGGTGAATAGAACTGTTGAAGTGTACTCAGTGGAGTCAGGTCTCTTTCAATAGCTTGGCAATGTTGCAGAGCCACAACAAGGAGCCATTGTTGGCTTTGAACAAGGATTGAGTGATGATATTTCATCAATGTTTGAGTTTCAGCCTATTAGGACTCTTGATGAAGTGATAAAGAATGCCACCAAGGTGGAGAAGAAAGCTATGGTAAGTAACAAGCATTATACCTTATCCCACAATTCTGGTACTTCTTTGAATCCCATAGGAGTTTCAGTGGGTGAAGTTAAGAGTTGTTGCAAGAAGACACATACTGAGGCTAAACCAACACCTATGTATGTGAATATGAAATAAAAACAATGCTTTGATTGACAAGGATTTTGCTATTTAAATGTTGAGTATCCCAAAAACAGAGTTTTGACCATTCAGAATACAAAGGAGGGTGAATAGAACTATAAAAGTGTACTCAATGGAGTTGGGTCTCTTATAATTGTTTGGCAATGTTCTAGTGCCACAACAAGGAGCCATTGTACAAGGATTGAGTGATGAAATTTCATCAATGGATGAGTTTCAGCCTATTCGGACTCTTGATGAAGTGATAAAGCAAGCTACCAAGGTGGAGATGAAAGCCATGGTAAGAAACAAGCATTACTATTACATGAAAATACAATACACAAAACAATAAACCTTGTAAAAGGAAAACAAAATCATATTCAATCTTTACAAGAAGAAATAACCTATAGAAAAATAGAAGAACAACTTAAATCACCCTACATCATAGATAAAATAAAATCAATAGAGAACGACTTATTAAATCAAGTATGTTCAGATATTCCAAACGCATTTTGGGAAAGAAAACAACATACTGTTGATCTTCCCTATATCAAAGATTTTAACGAAAAAATTATTCCAACAAAAGCCAGACCTATTCAAATGAATAGCGTACAGTTAGAACATTGTAAACAAGAAATTAACGATCTATTAAAAAAGAAACTTATAAGACCGTCCAAATCCCCTTGGAGTTGTTCGGCCTTCTATGTTAATAATCAAGCAGAAAAAGAACGCGGAGTACCACGATTAGTAATCAACTATAAACCACTAAATGATGTATTACAATGGATAAGATATCCGATACCCAATAAAAGAGACTTATTAAAAAGATTATATGATGCAAAAATCTATTCAAAATTCGACATGAAAAGCGGTTTTTGGCAAATACAAATAGCCGAAAAAGATAAATACAAAACCGCATTCACTGTACCATTTGGACATTACGAATGGAACGTAATGCCCTTTGGCCTTAAAAACGCACCCTCTGAATTTCAACACATTATGAATGATATATTCAATAATTATTCAAAATTCACTATAGTCTACATAGACGATGTATTAGTATATTCAAACTCAATTGACCAACACATAAACCATCTAAACATATTTCTAAATGTAGTCAAAAAACACGGATTAGTGCTATCCGCTAAAAAAATGTCCTTATTCCAAACAAAAATAAGATTTTTAGGACACAACATTTATCAAGGAACGATAACACCTATTTCAAGATCTATTGAATTTGAGGATAAATTACCTAATGAACAAAGATAAAAAACGCAACTTCAAAGATTCTTAGGATGTCTGAACTATGTGTCAGATTTTCTTCCAAATCTAAGACAAACTATTCAACCATTATTTCAAAGATTACAGAAAAATCCTAAACCATGGACCAGTATTCATACTGACCTGGTTAAGCAAGTCAAGGAGAAAGTTAAAATTTTACCTTGTCTTACTTTACCAAATCCAAACGCCTATATGATAGTAGAAACCGACGCATCCGATCTCGGATACGGTGGTATTCTTAAACAACAATTACCTAACTCTAAACAAGAATCTTTAGTTTCAGTGGGTGAAGTTAAGAGTTGTTGCAAGAAGACACATACTGAGGCTAAACCAACACCTATATATGTGAATATGAAATAAAAACAATGCTTTGATTGACAAGGATTTTGCTATTTAAATGTTGGGATTCCCAAAAATAGAGTTTTGACCATTCAAAATACAAAGGAGAGTGAATAGAACTATAAAAGTGTACTCAATGGAGTTAGGTCTCTTATAATTGTTTGGCAATGTTCTAGTGCCACAACAAGGAGCCCTTGTACAAGGATTGAGTGATGAAATTTCATCAATGGATGAGTTTCAGCCTATTCGGACTCTTGATGAAGTGATAAAGCAAGCTACCAAGGTGGAGATGAAAGCCATGGTAAGAAACAAGCATTATACCTTATCACACAATTCTGGTACTTCTTTGAATCCCATAGGAGTTTCAGCGGGTGAAGTTGGGAGTTATAGCAAGAAATTACATATTGAACCTAAACCAACACCTATGAATGTGAATATGAAGAAACAATGCTTTGATTGACAAAGATTTTGCCATTTACAAGCTAAGATTCCTACAAACGGAGGGTGAATAGAACTGTTGAAGTGTGATTAGAACTGTTGTTTCATAGGAGGGTGAATAGAACTGTTGAAGTGTACTCAGTGGAGTCAGGTCTCTTTCAATAGCTTGGCAATGTTGCAGAGCCACAACAAGGAGCCATTGTTGGCTTTGAACAAGGATTGAGTGATGATATTTCATCAATGTTTGAGTTTCAGCCTATTAGGACTCTTGATGAAGTGATAAAGAATGCCACCAAGGTGGAGAAGAAAGCTATGGTAAGTAACAAGCATTATACCTTATCCCACAATTCTGGTACTTCTTTGAATCCCATAGGAGTTTCAGTGGGTGAAGTTAAGAGTTGTTGCAAGAAGACACATACTGAGGCTAAACCAACACCTATGTATGTGAATATGAAATAAAAACAATGCTTTGATTGACAAGGATTTTGCTATTTAAATGTTGAGATTCCCAAAAACAGAGTTTTGACCATTCAAAATACAAAGGAGAGTGAATAGAACAATAAAAGTGTACTCAATGGAGTTGGGTCTCTTATAATTGTTTGGCAATGTTCTAGTGCCACAACAAGGAGCCATTGTACAAGGATTGAGTGATGAAATTTCATCAATGGATGAGTTTCAGCCTATTCGGACTCTTGATGAAGTGATAAAGCAAGCTACCAAGGTGGAGATGAAAGCCATGGTGAGAAACAAGCATTATACCTTATCACACAATTCTGGTACTTCTTTGAATTCCATAGGAGTTTCAGCGGGTGAAGTTGGGAGTTATAGCAAGAAATTACATATTGAACCTAAACCAACACCTATGAATGTGAATATGAAGAAACAATGCTTTGATTGACAAAGATTTTGCCATTTACAAGCTAAGAGTCCTATAAACGGAGGGTGAATAGAACTGTTGAAGTGTGATTAGAACTGTTGTTTCAAAGGAGGGTGAATAGAACTGTTGAAGTGTACTCAATGGAGTCAAGTCTCTTTCAATAGCTTGGCAATGTTGCATAGCCACAACAAGGAGCCATTGTTGGCTTTGAACAAGGATTGAGTGATGATATTTCATCAATGTTTGAGTTTCAGCCTATTAGGACTCTTGATGAAGTGATAAAGAATGCCACCAAGGTGGAGAAGAAAGCTATGGTAAGTAACAAGCATTATACCTTATCCCACAATTTTGGTACTTCTTTGAATTCCATAGGAGTTTCACAACTCTTAACTTCATCTAGTAGGGTCGTGTAGACTAACGTATTGAGTTATAGGTTTGGTTATATTGGTTGTCATAAGGTGTTGCTTATTTTCTTTAAGAAAGTATTGGGCCTTTTGGGCTGGTGTTTGAGTAGATGGCTGGCCCTTTTCAGGATTGGCCGCTTTTGCATAAGAAAGGGGTGGATATTCAGCTAGAGCCGAAAAGTTGTTTTGGATAGATAGAGGCTTTCCTTGCATATGTGGTTGATTCTTGATGTAATCCGATGCAGTCATCGGTTTCTTGCTTTTACGGTCTGTCATCTTGAGTATTTGTTGGAATATCTTGATTTTTTCCCTGTAAATATTCTCTTGTTAGAAAATCTGGTAATGAATTATTTTCTCCTTTTATGTATTGAATATCGAAATCAAATGCAGATAAAATAGCTTGCCATCTGGCAAAGATCTGTTTTGATACTAAGTTTTTAACATCTTTTTGTAATATTTCTTTTGCCGATTTACAATCGACTCTTAGTAAGAAACGTTTGTTAATTAGACCGCCAATCAAATCATCATCCTGGAGGCCAGGGTTTTGATAGGTGTTTGCGGTATCCTCTTCGTCGGAGCTGTCGAGGTGCTCGATAGCGCTGGCGAGAATTTGCTTGAGTTTGCTTGATCTTGATTTATTGGATTTTTTTGAGCTAGAGGAAGCCGTAGGGCTTGCTGGTTTTGATGGTTTTGGGGATTGTTGCTTAGGTTGGGTAGGTTGTGGTTTTGGTTGAGTAGATTGGGGTTTTGGTTGAGTAAGTTGACTTGGTGTGAGCAGAGGTATCAATTTAGATACTGATTTGACTAAGTGGGTAAGTTTGTTATTGGTTTCGAAGAATTTTTGAATATTGGATAATGAACAACGGTCAAGGTTGTACTTATCCCACCACTTGACTCGAAACTCTCGAACCAAGGAATATGGCATGTTGTGTAGAAGGTTGGTTAGGGTGAAATGCCAACAACATATCCATGGGATCCCCATATCGATATGGAATTGGATTTGGTTTAATGGAATTATTGGTTGAGTAGGGATGTGTTTTAGGTAGTATGGTCTAGATGTTTTGATTATTTCTGTTGGGTAAATTTTGTTGACGGGGCCAAACCAATGCCACCATTCGTAAAACAAGCCTGGTATTTGTTTAGGACATTGATGGTCAAAGGTTATAAACCAGGAATGGTCATACGACCGAAGGTAGAAGGTGTTGAAAAAGGCATTTTTGTAGTCTGTATAGGTATAGCCAGATATGAAAGCCTTTATTATAAAAGGGTTTTAGAGTATGATGGTTTATGAATCCAAGGTCTTGAATAAAAGCTACTCTTAGTATTTTGCAAGTTGAGTAGGATATAAGGTTTAAGTCATTTTTGTCTGGATAATGAGTTATTTCAGCAGACTTAGAGTCTACTAGAATGTACTCATAGAAGGTACGGTTTTTGATAACGTTATCTGTTGGATATAAGGAGTCTTCATAGAAGACGGAAGAGGTGAATCGTTGTAACCTAAATGATTCTTCTACAGAAACTCAACAATTTTTAGATGATCTATGCATCTGCAAAAATATCAATGTAATCACAAAAGATAGTGATAAACAATTTCTCTTGGATATCATAGACAAAATAGATGATCCAGAAATTAAAAAAAAATACTTATTAAAACTAAAAGATTTAGTATCTCGAGAAAATAAATTCATTACTCAAGAATCTTTTAGTTTAAACAAAATATACGAAAAATATCCTAGGCAAAGTTTATTTAAACAAGTCACCACAGGTGAATTACAAAGTGAAATTAAGCAACTAAAAACACAAGTCAAAGAATTACAAATTATAGTTAATCAACAAGAATTAAAATAATTACAGATAGATGCAAAATTAACAATAATAGAAAATAATAATTAACCATCAACTAGTAATTCAAAAGGAAAAGAAATTGAATCAGATATTCAAAACGAAGAAGACTATATTCAAATAATCGATAAAATTAATTATCAAAAATGGTATACAAAAATTAAGCTTCACATAGGACATGATTTCCAAATCGAAATCATAGCCCTTATGGATTCCGGAGCAGATTATAACTGCATCCGTGAAAGCTTAATACCAACAAAATATTATAAAAAAACTACCGAACGCCTAAGTGGCGCAAACGGCAGTAGTCTAAATGTAAAATACAAATTACCATGTGGGAAAATATGCAATAACGGTTATTGTTTTAAAAATCAATTTATTTTAGTAAAAAATTTATCTCAAGAAGTAATTCTAGGAACACCATTCTTTACTCAAATATACCCATTTAGCGTAAACCAATACGGAATTAATACCAAAGTAATGGAAACTAAATTATTATTCAAATTCCTATCACCAATAAAAATGAAAGAAGTATTACTATTACAAGAAAATACAATACACAAAACAATAAACCTTATAAAAGGAAAACAAAATCATATTCAATCTTTACAAGAAGAAATAACCTATAGAAAAATAGAAGAACAACTTAAATCACCCTACATCATAGATAAAATAAAATCAATAGAGAACGACTTATTAAATCAACTATGTTCAGATATTCCAAACGCATTTTGGGAAAGAAAACAACATACTGTTGATCTTCCCTATATCAAAGATTTTAACGAAAAAATTATTCCAACAAAAGCCAGACCTATTCAAATGAATAGCGTACAGTTAGAACATTGTAAACAAAAAAATTAACGATCTATTAAAAAAGAAACTTATAAGACCGTCCAAATCCCCTTGGAGTTGTTCGGCCTTCTATGTTAATAATCAAGCAGAAAAAAAACGCGGAGTACCACGATTAGTAATCAACTATAAACCACTAAATGAAGTATTACAATGGATAAGATATCCGATACCCAATAAAAGAGACTTATTAAAAAGATTATATGATGCAAAAATCTATTCAAAATTCGACATGAAAAGCGGTTTTTGGCAAATACAAATAGCCGAAAAAGATAAATACAAAACCGCATTCACTGTATCATTTGGACATTACGAATGGAACGTAATGCCCTTTGGCCTTAAAAACGCACCCTCTGAATTTCAACACATTATGAATGATATATTCAATAATTATTCAAAATTCACTATAGTCTACATAGACGATGTATTAGTATATTCAAACTCAATTGACCAACACATAAACCATCTAAACATATTTCTAAATGTAGTCAAAAAACACGGATTAGTGCTATCCGCTAAATAAATGTCCTTATTCCAAACAAAAATAAGATTTTTAGGACACAACATTTATCAAGGAACGATAACACCTATTTCAAGATCTATTGAATTTGAGGATAAATTCCCTAATGAACAAAGAGAAAAAACGCAACTTCAAAGATTCTTAGGATGTCTGAACTATGTGTCAGATCTTCTTCCAAATCTAAGACAAACTATTCAACCATTATTTCAAAGATTACAGAAAAATCCTAAACCATGGACCAGTATTCATACTGACCTGGTTAAGCAAGTCAAGGAGAAAGTTAAAATTTTACCTTGTCTTACTTTACCAAATCCAAACGCCTATATGATAGTAGAAACCGACGCATCCTATCTCGGATACGGTGGTATTCTTAAACAACAATTACCTAACTCTAAACAAGAATCTTTAGTTTCAGTGGGTGAAGTTAAGAGTTGTTGCAAGAAGACACATACTGAGGCTAAACCAACACCTATGTATGTGAATATGAAATAAAAACAATGCTTTGATTGACAAGGATTTTGCTATTTAAATGTTGAGATTCCCAAAAACAGAGTTATGACCATTCAAAATACAAAGGAGAGTGAATAGAACTATTGAAGTGTACTCAACGGCGTTAGGTCTCTTATAATTGTTTGGCAATGTTCTAGTGCCACAACAGGGAGCCATTGTACAAGGATTAAGTGATTAAATTTTATCGATGGATGAGTTTCGGCCTATTACGACTCTTGATGAAGTGATAAAGCAAGCTACCAAGGTGGAGATGAAAGCCATGGTAAGAAACAAGCATTATACCTTATCACACAATTCTGATACTTCTTTGAATCCCATAGGAGTTTCAGCGGGTGAAGTTGGGAGTTATAGGAAGAAATTACATATTGAACCTAAACCAACACCTATGAATATGAATATGAATAAACAATGCTTTGATTGACAAAGATTTTGCCATTTACAAGCTAAGAGTCCTATAAACAGAGGGTGAATAGAACTGTTGAATTGTGATTAGAACTGATGTTTCAAAGGAGGGTGAATAGAACTGTTATAGTGTACTCAATGGAGTCAGGTCTCTTTCAATAGCTTGGCAATGTTGCAGAGCCACAACAAGGAGCCATTGTTGGCTTTGAACAAAGATTGAGTGATGATATTTCATCAATATTTGAGTTTCATCCTATTAGGACTCTTGATGAAATGATAAAGAATGCCACCAAGGTGGAGAAGAAAGCTATGGTAAGTAACAAGCATTATACCTTATCCCACAATTCTGGTACTTCTTTGAATCCCATAGGAGTTTCAGTGGGTGAAATAAAAACAATGCTTTGATTGACAATGCTATAAAAGTGTACTCAATGTAGTTGAGTCTCCTATAATTGTTTGGCAATGTTCTAGTGCCACAACAGGGAGCCATTGTACAAGGATTGAGTGATGAAATTTCATCAATGGATGAGTCTTGGCCTATTAGGACTCTTGATGAAGTGATAAAGCATGCTACCAAGGTGGAGAAGAAAGCCATGGTAAGAAACAAGCATTTTACCTTATCCCACAATTCTGGTACTTCTTTTAATCCCAAAGGAGTTTTCGAGAGTGAAGTTGGGAGTTATTGCAAGAAGACACATATTGAGGCTAAACCAACACCAATGGATGTTAATATGAAAAAACAATGCGTTTATTGACAAAAATTTTGCTATTTAAATGCTGAGAGTCCCAATAACGGAGTTATGACAATTCAGAATACAAAGGAGAATGAATAGAACTATTGAAGTGTACTCAATGGAGTTGGCTCTCTTACAATTGCTTAGTAATGTTCCAATGCCACAACATGGAGCCATTGTACAAGGAATAAGTGATTAAATTTTATCGATGGATGAGTTTCGGCCTATTACGACTCTTGATGAAGTGATAAAGCATGCTAGCAATGTGGAGAAGAAAGCCATGTAGGAAACAAGCATTATACCTTATCACACAATTCTGGTACTTCTTTGAATCACATAGGAGTTTCAGAGGGTGAAGTTGGGAGTTATAGCAAGAAAACACATATTGAACCTAAACCAACACCTATGAATATGAATATGAAGAAACAATGCTTTGATTAACAAAGATTTTGCCATTTTCAAGCTGAGAGTCCTATAAAGGGAGGTTAAATAGAACTGTTGAAGTGTGATTAGAACTGTGAATATAGCTGTTGCAGTGTACTCAATGGAGTAAGGTTTCTTTCAATTGCTTGGCAATGTTGCAGAGCCACAACAAGGAGCCATTGTAGCCTTTGAACAACGATTGACTGATGATATTTCATCAATGTTTGAGTTTCAGCCTATTAGGACTCTTGATGAAGTGATAAAGATTGCTACCAAGGTGGAGAAGAAAGCTATGGTAAGTAACAAGCATTATACCTTATTCCACAATTCTGGTACTTCTTTGAATCCCATAGGAGTTTCAGTGGGTGAAGTTAGAAGTTATTGCAAGAAGACACATACTGAGGCTAAACCAACACCTATGTATTTGAATATGAAAAAAAAACAATGCTTTGATTGACACGGATTTTGCTATTTAAATGTTGAGACTCCCAAAAACAGAGTTATGACCATTCAAAATACAAAGGAGAGTGAATAGAACTATAAAAGTGTACTCAATGTAGTTGAGTCTCTTACAATTGTTTGGCAATGTTCTAGTGCCACAACAGGGAACCATTGTACAAGGATTGAGTGATGAAATTTTCATCAGTGGAAGAGTTTCGACATATTACGACTCTTGATGAACTGATAAAACATGCTACCAATGTTGACAAGAAAGCCATGGTAAGAAACAAGCATTATACCTTATCACACAATTTTGGTAATTCTTTGAATCCCATAGGAGTTTCAGAGGGTTTAGTTGGGAGTTATAGCAAGAAAACACATATTGAATCTAAACCAACACCTATGAAGGTGAATATGAAGAAACAAAGCTTTGATTGACAAAGATTTTGCCATTTACAAGCTAAGAGTCCTATAAACAGAGGGTGAATAGAACTGTTGAAGTGTGATTAGAACTGTTGTTTCAAAGGAGGGTGAATAGAACTGTTGAAGTGTAATTAATGGAGTAAGGTCTCATTCAATTGCTTGGAAATGTCGCAGAGCCACAACAAGGAGCCATTGTAGGCTTTGAACAAGGATTGAGTGATGATATTTCAGCTATGTTTGAGTTTCAGCCTATTAAGACTCTTGATGAAGTGATAAAGAATGCTACCAAGGTGGAGAAGAAAGCTTTGGTAATTAACAAGCATTATACCTTATCCCAAAATTCTGGTACTTCTTTGAATCCCATAGCAGTTTCAGTGGGAGAAGTTAGGAGTTATTGCAAGAAGACACATACTGAGGCTAAACCAACACCTATGTATGTGAATATGAAAAAAAAAACAATGCTTTGATTGACAAGGATTTTGCTATTTAAATGTGGAGATTCCCAAAAAGAGAGTTATGACCATTCAAAATACAAAGGAGAATGAATATCACTATTAAAGTATACTCAATGGACTTGGGTCTCTTACAATTGCTTGGTAATGTTCCAATGCCACAACATGGAGCCATTGTACAACGAATAAGTGATTAAATTTAATCGATGGATGAGGTTCGGCCTATTACGACTCTTGATGAAGTGATAAAGCATGCTACAAATGTGGAGAAGAAAGCCATGGTAAGAAACAAGCATTATACCTTATCACACAATTCTGGTACTTCTTTGAATCCCATAGGTGTTTCAGAGGGTGAAGTTGGGAGTTATAGCAAGAAAATATATATTAAACCTAGACCAACACCTATGAATGTGAATATGAAGAAACAATGCTTTGATTGACTAAGATTTTGTCATTTACAAGCTGAGAGTCCTATAAACGGAGGTTGAATAGAACTGTTGAAGTGTGATTAGAACTGTTGTTTCAAAGGAGGGTGAATAGAGCTGTTGAAGTGTACTCAATGGAGTAAGGTTCCTTTCAATTGCTTGTCAATGTTGCAGAGCCACAACGAGGAGCCATTATAGGCTTTGAACAACGTTTGACTGATGATATTTCATCAATGTTTGAGTTTCAGCCTATTAGGACTCTTGATGAAGTGATAAAGATTGCTACCAAGGTGGAGAAGAAAGCTATGGTAAGTAAAAAGCATTATACCTTATCCCACAATTCTGGTAGTTCTTTGAATCCCATAGGTGATTCAATGGGTGAAGTTAGGAGTTATTGCAAGAAGACACCTACTCAGGCTAAACCAACACCTATGTATGTGAATAAGAAATAAAAACAATGCTTTGATTGACAAGGATTTTGCTATTTAAATGTTGAGATTCCCAAAAACAGAGTTATGACCATTCAAAATACAAAGGAGAGTGAATAGAACTATTGAAGTGTACTCAACGGCGTTAGGTCTCTTATAATTGTTTGGCAATGTTCTAGTGCCACAACAGGGAGCCATTGTACAAGGATTTAGTGATTAAATTTTATCGATGGATGAGTTTCGGCCTATTACGACTCTTGATGAAGTGATAAAGCATGCTACCAATGTGGAGAAGAAAGCCATGGTAGGCAACAAGCATTATACCTTATTACACAATTCTGGTACTTCTTTCAATCCCATAAGAGTTTCAGATGGTGAAGTTGGGCGTTATAGCAAGAAAACACATATTGAACCTTAACCAACACCTATGAATGAGAATATGAAGAAACAATGCGTTGATTGACAAAGATTTTGCCATTTACAAGCTAAGAGTCCTATAAACGGAGGGTGAATAGAACTGTTAAAGTGTGATTAGAACTGTTGTATTAAAGGAGGGTGAATAGAACTGTTGAAGTGTACTCGATGGAGTAAGTTCTCTTTTAATAGCTTGGCAATGTTGCAGAGCCACAACAAGGAGCCATTGTTGGCTTTGAACAGGGATTGAGTAATGATATTTCATCAGTGTTTGAGTTTCAGCCTATTAGGACTCTTCATGAAGTGATAAAGAATGCTACCAAGGTGGAGAAGAAAGCTATGGTAAGTAACAAGCATTATAGCTTATCCCACAATTCTGGTACTTCTTTGAATCCCATAGGAGTTTCACTGGGTGAAGTTAAGAGTTGTTGCAAGAAGACACATACTGAGGCTAAACCAACACCTATGTATGTGAATATGAAAAAAACAATGCTTTGATTGACAAGGATTTTGCTATTTAAATGTTGAGATTCCCAAAAACAGAGTTATGAACATTCAAAATACACGGGAGAGTGAATAGAACTATAAAAGTGTACTCAATGTAGGTGAGTCTCCTACAATTGTTTGGCAATGTTCTAGTGCCACAACAGGGAGCCATTGTACAAGGATTAAGTGATGAAATTTCATCAATGGATGAGTCTCGGCCTATTAGGACTCTTGATGAAGTGATAAAGCATGCTACCAAGGTGGAGAAGAAAGCCATGGTAAGAAACAAGCATTTTACCTTATCCCACAATTCTGGTACTTCTTTAAATCCCATAGGAGTTTTCGAGAGTGAAGTTGGGAGTTATTGCAAGAAGACACATATTGAGGCTAAACCAACACCAATTGATGTTAATATGAAAAAACAATGCGTTTATTGAAAAGAATTTTGCTATTTAAATGCTGAGAGTCCCAAAAACGGAGTTATGACCATTCAGAATACAAAGGAGAATGAATAGAACTGTTGAAGTGTACTCAATGGAGTTGGGTCTCTTACAATTGCTTAGTAATGTTCCAATGCCACAACATGGAGCCATTGTACAAGGATTAAGTCATTAAATTTTATCGATGGATGAGTTTCGGCCTATTACGACTCTTCATGAAGTGATAAAGCATGCTACCAAAGTGGAGAAGAAAGCCAATATAGGAAACAAGCATTATACCTTATCACACAATTTGGGTACTTCTTTGAATCCCATAGGAGTTTCAGAGGGTGAAGTTGGGAGTTATAGCAAGAAAACACATATTGAACCTAAACCAACACCTATGAATGTGAATATGAAGAAACAATGCTTTAATTAACAAAGATTTTGCCATTTACAAGCTGAGAGTCCTATAAAGGGAGGTTGAATAGAACTGTTGAAGTGTGATTAGAACTGTTGTTTCAAAGTAGGGTGAATAGAGTTGTTGAAGTGTACTCAATGGAGTAAGGTTTCTTTCAATTGCTTGGCAATGTTGCAGAGCCACAAAAAGGAGCCATTGTAGGCTTTGTACAACGATTGACTGATGATATTTCATCAATGTTTGAGTTTCAGCCTATTAGGACTCTTGATGAAGTGAGAAAGATTGCTACCAAGGTGGAGAAGAAAGCTAATGTAAGTAACAAGCATTATACCTTATTCCACAATTCTGGTACTTCTTTGAATCCCATAGGAGTTTCAGTGGGTGAAGTTAGGAGTTATTGCAAGAAGACACATACTGAGGCTAAACCAACACCTATGTATGTGAATATGAAAAAAAAAAACAATGCTTTGATTGACAAGGATTTTGCTATTTAAATGTTCAGATTCCCAAAAAACAGAGTTATGACCATTCAAAATACAAAGGAGAGTGAATAGAACTATAAAAGTGTACTCAATGGAGTTGGATCTCTTACAATTGTTTGGCAATGTTCTAGTGCTACAACAGGGAGCCATTGTACACGGATTGAGTGATGAAATTTCATCAATGGATAAGTTTTGGCCTATTAGGACTGTTGATGAAGTGATAAAGCATGCTACCAAGGTGGAGAAGAAAGCAATGGTAAGAAACAAGCATTTTACCTTATCCAACAATTCTGGTACTTCTTTAAATCCCATAGGAGTTTTAGAGAGTGAAGTTGGGAGTTATTGCAAGAAGACACATATTGAGGCTAAACAAACACCAATGGATGTTAATATGAAAAAACAATGCGTTTATTGATAAGAACTTTGCTATTTAAATGCTGAGAGTCCCAATAACTGAGTTATGACAATTCAAAATACAAAGGAGAATGAATAGAACTATTGAAGTGTACTCAATGGAGTTGGGTCTCTTACAATTGCATCATAATGTTCCAATGCCACAACATGGAGCTATTGTAAAAGTATGGAGTGATGAAATTTCATCAATGGATTAGTTTCGGCCTATAAAGACTCTTGATGAAGTGATAAAGCATGCTGCCAAGGTGGAGAAGAAAGCTATGGTAAGGAACAAGCATTATACCTTATCACAATTCTGGTACTTCTTTGAATCTCATAGGACTTTCAGTGGGTGAAGTTAGGAGTTATAGCAAGAAGACATATTTTGAGCCTAAACCAACACCTATGGATGTGAATATGAAGAAACAATGCTTTGATTGACAAAGATTTTGCTATTTAAATGCTGAGAAGTCCCAAAAACAGAGTTATGACCATTCAAAATACAAAGGAGAGTGAATAAAACTATTGAAGTGTACTCATTGGAGTTGGGTTTCTTACAATTGTTTTGTAATATTCAAGAGCCACAACAGGGAGCCATTGTAGGCTTTGAACAAGGATTGAGTGATGAAATTTCATCAATGGATGAATTTCAGCCAATTAGGACTCTTCATGAATCGATAAAGCATGCTACCAAGGTGGAAAAGAAAGCCATGGTAAGAAACAAGCATTATACTTTATCCCACAATTCGGGTACTTCGTTGAGTCCCATAAGAGTTTCTGGGGTAAAGTTAGGCGTTGTAGCAAGAAGACACATATTGAGATCAAACAAACAGTTATGGATGAGAATATGAAGGAAAATTGATATGATTGACAAGGATTTGGATCTCTTACAATTTCTAGGCAATGTTCAAAACCCCAACAGGGAGCCAATGTGGGCTTTGTACAAGGTTTGAGTGATGAAATTTCATCAATGGATAAGTTTTGGCCTATTAGGTGTAACACCCGTGTTCCGAAAATGGAGATTTCGGAAATTAAAACCAGGATTAATGCGTAGATTTTCTGGGAAATTAATTCCGAGAATTTCTGGGGTAATTTGGAAGTTACACGCATTTTTCCCGTAAGGGGGTGTTCGGAGTTAATTTACGAGTTTGGGGTCAGTTGGTGAATTTTTCGGGAATTCAGGGACCCAGATCCTAAATTAGCGCCCGTGTTCCGAAAAAGGAAAATTTTGGAATTACACCCGGGATTATGCGGAGAATCTCTGGAAAATATTTCCGGGAATTTTTGGAGTAATTGGGAAATTACGCCGCATTTTTCCCGTAGGGGTGTTCGGGATCGATTTGGAAGTTTGGGGTCCGTTTGTGAACTTTTGGGAAGTTCAGGGATCAAATCTTAATTGATTTTAATCTGATTTAAATCAGATCAGCCACCATCATTTTCCACCATTCTCCACCGAAGCTTCCCCTCTTTTTTCCCCTAAAAGTCTTGCACCTATTTTTCCACACCTACTCCCTACAAAGCTAGCCTAGTGTCCCCACCTCTTCACCTTCTAAAGTCAGCCATCCTCTTCTCCTCCAAAGAAGCTGCCGACACTTCCATCTGCAGCAAGAGAAAAAGAAAAGTTAAGAAAAGAGTGAGAAGAGGAGGAGAGTTTGAGGGTGTGAGGCTGGTTTTGTTGGAGGCAAAGGGGAAGGTGAGCTTGGGTGCTGGGTGGTGTGGAGAGCCAAGTGAGGCTGAGACTTGTGAGTCTTGTGGCTGTGTGTGGCGTGAGAGGCTAGAGGTGAAGGAACGGGGTTGCCGTGACGGTGTAGCTTCGTGGCTCTATCGTAGCTTGTGTCATCACCGTGAGTTTGGGTAACGTTCTTTCCCTCTTAGTCTGTTTTTGTTGGTGTGTTGAGTTGGTGTTGCCAGGAGATGTCCCAAGTTCGTCGGTTCGGTGAGAGGAACCAAGTGTGTGAGTCACGGTGGTGACGTTGGGAGACACGTGTTAGAAGACGTGTTGGTGTGGCGGTGTTTGTGGCCGCGAGTTGTGAGCGGTGTTGGTTGCGGAGAGTGCTTGTTCGTGTCTCCGTGGCGGTGGTTTGTGATTGAGGAGTTGGAGTTCGATCGCGTGGCCAAGGAGGTGTGAGTGTTGCAAGTCGGTGCTGTTGTCTAGCACTGAGATCGATCGTTCTGGGGCTAGATCGATCGATCCAGCTTGGATCGATCGATCTAGGGGTGAGACGATCGATCTGGCAACCTCACGGCCGGCCAGGATCGATCGATCCAGGCGGGATCGATCGATCTGGTCGGGAATGATCGATCCTGGCCGGATCGATCGTTCGGTGTAGTTCACGGCTGTTCTGGATCGATCGATCCTGGCCAGGATCGATCGATCTGGTCATTCTGGCCGTTTTTTGTGTTCGTTTCTTGTGTTTAAAGTTTCGTTTTGGGTTTATTTGTTAGGCACGCGTTTGGGGATTGAAGTCTTTTCATTCCGGGAAGTTTTTGGGAATTTCCGTGCGTGGCTAAAGGTGAGTGCAGGACCGTAAGCTTCTGAACGGTTTGAGTTATTTGATGTGTTTACATGATTGTAGGCCGTGTGATCTCATGGGGGATCTAGATCGAGTGTTTCTTGAGATGGTTGATTTATTGCGTTATTTTCGTGTTTAATACGTTGAATAATTTTAATCGTTTGTGTGTATAGCTTGTAGACGGGAGGATTGCCTCACTAAGTATTTGTTGAAATACTTATGCATCTCATTTTGTTTGATGCAGAAAAAGAAAGTGTGTGACCGTGGAATTATTGCGAAGAAGAGGGGATGATCTAGGAACTCGGTTGTTTGTTTAAGAGTCTTCCGCTGTAAAAGAATTTGTGTGTTGAATAAATTACATGAAGTAATTTATGGTTTGTATGTAATTATTATTCATGAGTAGTTGAATAATAATTGTTTGGGGAAGTAATTAATATTTATGGGAATATTAATTATTTAAAAAAAAAAAAAAAACGAGTGCGGTCGTTTCAATTTGGTATCAGAGCAATTACGGCTCTAGGACGGGTTAGAAAAATTAAATTGGATATAATTTAATTTTTCTGGTGCGGTGATGCATGGGCAAACCGTAGTTGAATTGATTATGGGAGTTAATCAATTGTTGGGTATGGAGCCTTTACGGTTCTAGGATGGTTTAGAAAAATTAAATCGGGTTGGATTTAATTTTTGGTGCTTTGTGTAGCATGAGTGAATTGATTATGGGAGTTAGTCAATTGTTTGAGTATGGAGTTCTAGATCATCCTCTTCGAGCCTTTAAAGAGATTCCACGGTAAGTTGTTTTGTGTTGCTTGTTGTGTGGTTAGTTAAAAGACTCTTGGAATAGTCTTTTGGGGCCGAGGTTTTAATCACATAATATTTTATGTGATTTAACCTGTGGTGTCCGGTTGGGTCGGGTTAATCCGTGAAGCGGATTAAAGTAATTCAGTTGAGGAATTACGGTTTTTAAGTTAACTCAAGACCAAGGGTTTGGTTGAGTTAGGAGGTTAACCATTATTTAATTTTGGGAATTAAATATGGATTAATCTTGTTCGGTTAAATCTTAACCGTAGAAGTTCGGGTATGTTGTTGAGCCGGCTTCTGTGGTAGTTAGGGTTTGATCGAAGAGTCATCTATTGGGTATAGATGGCTAGAAGAGGTAGAGGTCGCGGTCAGAGGAACGCGAGGACTCCGGTGGTAGAGGAGAGTGTGACACAAAGTGTTACGTTTGAGCGGATCGGGAACTCGCATACGGATCGGGTTGGGACGGAGGGTGTAGCCGGTGTTGGTGCCGGTGTTGCTGGAGTTCCAGTGGGTGCTGCGGGTGTGGCAGCTGGTGTAGCTCCGGCCCAAGAGGATCGTATTGCGAATTTCTTGGCCTTGCTGTTGGAGCGGTTACCGGAGAGGGTACCGGTGCAGGCTCCAGTTGTACCACCGGTAGTTGAGGTGCAACCAAGGGTTGTGGTTGCGGAAGAGCGGCCATCATACCTCAAGATGATGGAGCAGCTGCAGAGGATTGGCACGAGTTTCTTCGAGGGTGATGCCAAACCTGAGGAGGCAGATGAGTGGAGGATGCGGATGGAGCGGAATTTCCGTTCGATCAGGTGTCCAGCGGGATACCAAGTGGATCTCGCAGTCCACTATCTGGAGGGTGACGCACATCTCTGGTGGAGAGGTGTTGCGGCCCCGAGGGTCCAAGCAGAAATGTCTTGGGAGGAAAGACCTCGAGTTTGAGGTGGGAGTTAGAGTGTAGCTTAAGATGGCTATGTTGCCATGGAAGTTAAGTGAACATGAGGTTTTGAAAAGAGTTTTTATGAATAATTAAAAACTTGGAGTATAATCGGAAAGGATTATGTGGGTACCCTGAAGGACGGGGTATGTTGAGAGATAACCTGAGTAGTGGTTATGGAAAAGATGTTATTCCGGTTTGGAATGAGTGTGATGCCGATATTACCTGGAGAGGTCGTATGCGGATCACGGGAGGTAGTTCAGTCGGGAGTGCTTATAGACGTATTGTGGGTCGAGGATGCTCAAAGGACGGTATGGTCCTGTACAACTCTTGGGAGGATGAATAGTTCCTCTGATACCCAGAACTCGAAAGGCATATGGCCCAGGGCGGAGTGGTATGTGATATCGAGAACCTATAAGGTTATAGTTCCCAGAGTTGAGGGGTATGAGTGTGATACCCAGAACTCGGAAAGTATATAGTCCAGAGTGGAGTGGTATGTGATTACCAAGGACTCGGAAGGTTATACTACCCAGAGTTGAGTGGTATGAGTGTGATACGTAGAACTCGTAAGGAATATAGCCCAGGGTGGAGTGTTATGTGATACCGAGAACCCGTAAGGTTAGACTGCCCAGAGTGGAGTGGTATGTGTGCGATGTCGAGAACTCGTAAGGTGTATAGCCCAGAGTGGAGTGGTACGTGGTTACCGAGAACTCGTAAGGTTATAGTGCCCAGAGTGGAGTGGCATGAATTTGATACCTAGAACTCGTAAGACTTGGTGTCTTAGAGTGTGGAGGTATGAGTTTGAGTTGTGAGCAATGATCTATGACCAGAGTCTTAAGCTAGTGACTGAATGTAGACCTCGGAGGTCAATAGTGTTTGATCTCGTGACTGGTTGTGTAGCCAGTGGGTCAAGTGTGACCACTGTGTTATGAGATTATGGTAGAGTTCATTGGGGATGGACTGAGGCGTTAGATTCGAGGACGAATCTATGTTAGTGGGGGAGAATTGTAACACCTGTGTTCCGAAAATGGAGATTTCGGAAATTAAAACCAGGATTAATGCGTAGATTTTCTGGGAAATTAATTCCGAGAATTTCTGGGGTAATTTGGAAGTTACACGCATTTTTCCCGTAAGGGGGTGTTCGGAGTTAATTTACGAGTTTGGGGTCAGTTGGTGAATTTTTCGGGAATTCAGGGACCCAAATCCTAAATTAGCGCCCGTGTTCCGAAAAAGGGAAATTTTGAAATTACACCCGGGATTATGCGGAGAATCTCTGGAAAATATTTCCGGGAATTTTTGGAGTAATTGGGAAATTACGCCGCATTTTTCCCGTAGGGGTGCTCGGGATAGATTTGGAAGTTTGGGGTCCGTTTGTGAACTTTTGGGAAGTTCAGGGACCAAATCTTAATTGATTTTAATCTTATTTAAATCAGATCAGCCACCATCATTTTCCACCATTCTCCACCGAAGCTTCCCCTCTTTTTCCCCCTAAAAGTCTTGCACCTATTTTTCCACACCTACTCCCTACAAAGCTAGCCTAGTGTCCCCACCTCTTCACCTTCTAAAGTCAGCCATCCTCTTCTCCTCCAAAGAAGCTGCCGACACTTCCATCTGCAGCAAGAGAAAAAGAAAAGTTAAGAAAAGAGTGAGAAGAGGAGGAGAGTTAGAGGGTGTGAGGCTGGTTTTGTTGGAGGCAAAGGGGAAGGTGAGCTTGGGTGCTGGGTGGTGTGGAGAGCCAAGTGAGGCTGAGACTTGTGAGTCTTGTGGCTGTGTGTGGCGTGAGAGGCTAGAGGTGAAGGAACGGGGTTGCCGTGACGGTGTAGCTTCGTGGCTCTATCGTAGCTTGTGTCATCACCGTGAGTTTGGGTAACGTTCTTTCCCTCTTAGTCTATTTTTGTTGGTGTGTTGAGTTGGTGTTGCCAGGAGATGTCCCAAGTTCCTTGTTTCGGTGAGAGGAACCAAGTGTGTGAGTCACGGTGGTGACGTTGGGAGACACGTGTTAGGAGACGTGTTGGTGTGGCGGTGTTTGTGGCCGCGAGTTGTGAGCGGTGTTGGTTGCGGAGAGTGCTTGTTCGTGTCTCTGTGGCGGTGGTTTGTGATTGAGGAGTTGGAGTTCGATCGCGTGGCCAAGGAGGTGTGAGTGTTGCAAGTCGGTGCTGTTGTCTAGCACTGAGATCGATCGTTCTGGGGCTAGATCGATCGATCCAGCTTGGATCGATCGATCTAGGGGTGAGACGTTCGATCTTGCAACCTCACGGCCGGCCAGGATCGATCGATCCAGGCAGGATCGATCGATCTGGTCGGGAACGATCGATCCTGGCCGGATCGATCGTTCGGTGTAGTTCACGGCTGTTCTGGATCGATCGATCCTGGCCAGGATCGATCGATCTGGTCGTTCTGGCCGTTTTTCGTGTTCGTTTCTTGTGTTTAAAGTTTCGTTTTGGGTTTATTTGTTAGGCACGCGTTTGGGGATTGAAGTCTTTTCATTGCGGGAAGTTTTTGGGAATTTCCGTGCGTGGCTAAAGGTGAGTGCAGGACCGTAAGCTTCTGAACGGTTTGAGTTATTTGATGTGTTTACATGATTGTAGGCCGTGTGATCTCATGGGGGATCTAGATCGAGTGTTTCTTGAGATGGTTGATTTATTGCGGTATTTTCGTGTTTAATACGTTGAATAATTTTAATCGTTTGTGTGTATAGCTTGTAGACGGGAGGATTGCCTCACTAAGTATTTGTTGAAATACTTATGCATCTCATTTTGTTTGATGCAGAAAAAGAGTTTGTGTGATCGTGGAATCAAGGCAAGGAAGAGGGGATGATCTAAACTCGTTGTGTGTTTAAATGTTTTCGGTTTAGCATTTAAAAGTGTTGTTATTGTGGGATGATGATCTATCGATCTCGAGTCCGGTTTTTCGTTATCGAGAACCGTTATAGACAACAGAAATTGTCTATGAAAGCCAAGGTGGCTATACAGACCAACTTCGACTCTCAACTCAAGTCGTCGTATTCTGGAAAGATCAATTGATTTATTATCTTTTCGGTGTTTGTGTGTTTGTATTTTTATTGTTGGATAATATTTGTTTTGGGAAGTTAATTATTATTTATGGGAATAATAATTAATTGTTTGCAAAAAAAAAAAAAAAAAACGAGGGCGGTCGTTTCATTAGGACTCTTGATGAAGTGATAAAGAATGCTACAAAGGTGGAGATGAAAGCCATGGTAAGAAATAATCATTATTCCTTATCCCACAATTCTGGTACTTATTTGAATCTCATAGGATTTTCAGAGGGTGAAGTTGGGTATTACAGCAAGAAGAAACATATTAAGGCTAAACCAACACCTATGGATGTGAATATGAAGAAACAATGATTTAATTGATAAGGATTTTGCCATTTACAAGTTGAGAGTCCCAAAAACGGAGTTATGACCATTCAAAATACAAAGGAGAGTGAATTGAACTGTTGAAGTGTACTAAATGGAGTAAGGTCTCTTACAATTGCTTGGCTATGTTCAGGAGCCACAACAGGGAGCCACTGTAGGCTTTGGACAAGGATTGTGTGAAGAAATTTCATCAATGGATGAGTTTCAGCCTATTAGGACTCTTGATGAATCGATAAAGCATGCTACCAAGGTGGAGAAGAAAGCCATGGTAAGAAACAAGAATTATACCTTATCCCTACAATTCTGGTACTTCTTTGAATCCCTTAGGATTTTCAGAGGGTGAAGTTGGGTGTTATAGCAAGAAGAAACATATTATGGCTAAACCAACACGTATGTATGTGAATATGAAGAAACAATTCTTTGATTGACAAGGATTCTGCCATTTACGAGCTAGGAGTCCCAAAAACGGAGTTATGACTATTCAAAATACAAAGAAGAGTGAATTGAACTGTTAAAGTGTACAAAATGGAGTAAGGTCTCTTTCAATTGCTTCGCAATGTTCAATAGCCACATTAGGGAGCCCTTGTAGGCTTTGTTCAAGGATTGAGTAATGAAAATTTCATCAATGGATGAGTTTCAGCCTATTAGGACTCTTGATGAATTGATAAAGCATGCTACCAAGGTGGAGAAAGAAAGCTATGGTAATCAACAAGCATTATACCTTATCCCACAATTATGGTACTTCTTTGAATCCCATAGGAGTTTCAGTGGGTGAAGTTGGATTTATTGCAAAAAGACATATATTGAAGCTAAACCAACACATATGGATGTGAATATGAAAAAAATAATGCTTTGATTGACAAGGACTTTGCTATTTAAATGCTGAGGGTCCCAAAAACGGAGTTATGACCATTGAAAATACAAAGGAATGTGAATATAACTATTGAAGTGTACTCAATGGAGTTGTGTTTCTTACAATTGCTTGGCAATGTTCAAGAGCCACAACAGGGAGCCATTGTAGGCTTTGGACATGGATTTTGTGAAGATATTTCATCAATGGATGAGTTTCACCCTATTAGGACTCTTAATGAATCGATAAAGCATGCTAACAAGGTGGAGAAGAAAGCTATAGTAAGAAACAAGAATTATACCTTATCCCCACAATTCAAGTACTTCTTTGAATCCCTAGGATTTTCAGAGGGTGAAGTTGGGTGTTATAGCAAGAAGAAACATATTAAGGCCAAACCAACACGTATGGATGTGAATATGAAGAAAAAATGCTTTAATTGACAAGGATTCTGCCATTTACAAGCTGAGAGTCCCAAAAACGGAGTTATGACTATTCAAAAACCAAAGGAGAGTGAATTGAACTGTTTAAGTGTACAAAATGGAGTAAGGTCTCTTTCAATTGCTTGGCAATGTTCCATAGCCACAACAGGGAGCCATTGTAGGCTTTGTACAAGGATTGAGTAATGCAAATTTCATCAATGGATGAGTTTCAGCCTATTAGGACTCTTGATGAAGTAATAAAGCATACTACCAAGGTGGAGATGAAAGCTATGGTAAATAACACGCATTATACCTTATCCCACAATTCTGATACATCTTTGAATCCCATAGGAGTTTCAGTGGGTGAAGTTGGGAGTTATTGCAAGAAGATATATATTAAAGCTAAACCAATACCCATGTATGTGAATATGAAAAAAAGAATGCTTTGATTGATAAGGACTTTGCTATTTAAATGTTGAGAGTCCCAAAAAGGAGTTATGACCATTCAAAATTGTAACGCCAATGTTTCAGAAAAGAGAAGTTTAATAATTATCGATAAAGTAATTATTTTTGGTATTGCTGACTAAATTTATTTGAGGAAGGTGTGTGAGAAAAACAAATAAAGATCTCGGGTGTTTAAAGAGAAATCATAAGTTGTGGGGTTCATTTGAAAAGATTAGAAATTGGGAGGGGTTAAGTGAAATTTTATATAAGAGAGGAGGGAGACTTATATAAAGGATTTTAGGGGTTTTGGCTCTAATTTTCGTGCCTTCCTGATCATAAGAGAGGGAGAAAAATCCTAAGTGAAAAAAAAGAGAAAAGAAAAAGACAGATTCGACCAGTTCTGGGAGAAAGAGAAAATGGACAAGCAAAAGGAATCATATTCGTCTAATATTTCATGGAGAGATGAAAGACATATCAGGGTTCTGGTCGAAAAGTTATATCCTTTCTACAGGAGCGGATCTCTGCAGATTGGATTCCGCCATAGTCCAACTTCAAGAGCAGTTTCCCGATGAACCGTAAGGAGTTAGGAAATGAATAATATATCGTTGGAAAGCTCTTGCTGTTAGTTTTCCATATCTTCTTACAGATCAAAATTCAGAGGTAATTTGTAGCCAGAATCTGTGTTTTAATTTGATGGTGACTTTAGCATATTTTAATAAAACCCTATTTTCCCTAATTCAGAGAATTTGTGGCGAAGAAGATTCCGAAAAGGAAAGTGTGACATCCCGAGGCCCAAAAATCCAGCCCATTAAAAATTCTCACCAACCCCCCTCCTTCTTCCCTAAGTGTATAAAAGGACACATGTTTTTGGAACTCACCCTAGAGACCTCAGCCACCAAGTCGCTAAGCGCCGCCGCCGTCGTCGTCGAGTCTGCTCCGTCAAGTTCAACCGCCGGCGACCCAAAGAGGTAACCACCATGAGTTGTTGTTTATTTTTGTTGATTTTAGATCCGAACCTTCAATCGAGCATATCTCCCAAACCGCGTTGAATCTCGCAAAACCAAGACCACCAGTAGAACCGTATCGACGAGACGAAGCCGGAGCACCAAACCGCGGCTCGATCCGCCTCCGGACGCGCCCTCACGCGCCGCCGGAAGCTCCGTGAGCGCCGCCGCACGCGCCGCCGCCGCGCCGCCGCCTGTGATCCACGCGCCGCCGCCTCTCGCCGGTGACCGCCGTGACTCGCCGGTGACTCGCCGAGTTGACTCGTCGGTGACCGCCGTGACTCGCCGGTGACTCACCGAGTCGACTCAGTTGACCGAGTTGACTCAGTTGACCCGGTTTGATCTGGTTTAACCGGTTTGATATGGTTTGACCCGGTTTGATCTGGTTTGACCCGGTTTGATCTGGTTTGACCGATTTTGACTGGTTTGACTTGGGTTGACCGGGTTGACTTTGACCGTTGACTTTGACCGTTGACTTTGACCGACCGGTCAGTCCGGTTTGGTTCGACCGGTTTGGCCCGGTTAACCGGTCTAAAGCGGTTTCTCGGTTATCAATCCCTTCTAACTCGTTTTTCGTGCTGGTTACAGATTCAGAGTCGGTTCAAGCATCCTAGAGTGGGAAAGCTTCGTTTGTGGCTAAGGTGAGGGCTAACCGCGTAACTCTTTCTTCGCCTTAACTCTTCCATTGATAGTTTAGTTCCTGGATGCGTATTGTCTCCTTGATCGAGTCGGTCTTTCATGTTAAATCGGATGTAGGTAATTTAGATGAATTCACATATTGATTGATTCGCATGTTATTGTGTTAGTGTGGTGAAATATGGGTATAGAACTGTGTTAGAGGACTTGGGCGGGATACGCAGTGAGAGGACTGTGGTATAACCCGGAGTCATGTGTGCGGGAGGGTATGGGCGGCAAGTCGATCTGCCGAGCCGTAGCCCTCAAGATCGATAAAGCGTCCACTGGGCGGTGTGATTGGGCACTATCCCATAGTTTTGTGAAGCCTCTTCGGAGGGTGGGCGATCACTTAACTCGCATAGGGCCATTGATTGTTCTTCTTGGGTGATTTAGGTGCCGTGTTTGCTACATGTTTAGGACTTCACTGTCGTGGTTGTGGTGTAAGCCGGGTTCGACTTGCGTGGCTTAGCACTCCATACCTCGCTGAGTAACTCCCCTGTTACTCACCCCTTTCTCTTCCTTTCAGGTGAGCGTGTTGAGTAGTCGGATGTGCGGGACAGAGTGTGGTGCTATTTTGGGATCAACACTGTTTTTATCGCATTTATTTCCGTTGTTATCTTATTTACGTATTTGGTTTTTAAAAGAAACAGAATCGTTTTAATATTATTTCGGTTATTGTGGAACGGATTTCTGATTAATAAAGTTGGTTCGTGGTTTTATCGTTACTTGAGTAAGAAGTTAATGTTGTTGACTCGCCGGTCTCGAGAGAGAATGAGACGGGTGTCACATTTTGGTATCAGAGCGAGGTTTGCCAAACCGGTTCTGACCCGGGAGGCAGTGTAGGAGTAGAGTATCTTAATCGGTTTTTCAACGGTTTTCTAAAAATTTTATGGGATTGGGGAAAATATGTTTTGAAAAATAAAAGAGCACCACTCTGTTCAGCTTCATTCGGTTGTCATTAATGTTTGTGGTTCGAAGTGGAGTCTAAGGATTATGTTTCTTTCTCAGATGGGACCAAAGAAAAATACCGGAGCCCGTAGGACCAGGGTCGTAGGGAGAGCAGCTGCTCGTGAGGTGGAGTCTGAGAGCACTGATGTCGTGGATGGTCAGCATGTTGCTGGACATGTTGACCTAGAGGCAGTTAGGCTGATTGCACAGGAGGCAGCACGACAAGCTGCGCAAGAGGCTGTGCAACAGGTTGCGCAGGAAGCTGCTCGGGTTGCTGCGCAGGAAGCTGCTCGGGTTGCTTTGCAGGAGATAGCTCGCCAGGCCACTGTCCAAGCCGAGCAAGCCGCCGCCGCCCAGCAGGCTCAGCAAGCCGCGGCTCAGGCAGAGGGAGTTGCAGCGCAAAATGTGAGAGTGCAGCAGAATGCACCACCACCAGCTGTGGAGCCGATACCGTATCCGCCGCCACCACCACCTGCCGTGCACCACCAGGGACCTAGCTATTGGGAACTGATGAGACAGATGAGGGAGATGAGGTTAGAGTCGTTTGGGGGATCTGTTGATGCTATTGCTGCGGATAACTGGAAGAGGCAGCTTGAGCGCAACTTGGATCACATGAGGTGTCCAGCCGAGCACCGCCTTGACCTAGCCACTCAGCATCTAAGGGACGATGCTCTGGTTTGGTGGGAGGGAGTAGTTGAGAGGAGCCGTGGTCACTACGTCTTGACTTACGAGGACTTTCAGATGGAGTTTACGAGGAAGTTCTTTCCCCGTGAGACTATGGATGAAAAGGAGAATGCGTTTCAAGACATTCGCCAGGATACTATGAGCGTTAGAGAGTATGAGCTTGAGTTCAGTCGTCTCCGCAGGTTCGCAGGGAGGGTTATGGACGAGCAAGAGCTGATCAGAAGGTTTCTTAAGGGTTTGCGAGTGGAGATTCGCAACCGTTGTTCTCTGAGGGACTACCACAGCATGGTAGAGCTGGTAGAGAAAGCTGCAATTCAGGAGGCGGGTTTGGCAGAGGAGCAGAAGATCCAAAGGGGAACGCAGCCGAAACCCGGAAAGGCTCCAGAGACTCAGAAGAGGACATGGGAGCAGGTGGGATCACCACAGTGTCGTCGTTGTTATCGGTACCATTCTGGAGAGTGCTACAAGTGCCATATTTGTGGTCAGTTTGGGCACTTAGCGAGGTATTGTACTCAAAAGCCAGTGGAGGCAGCAAGAGGTTGTTTCAACTGTGGTGAGCTTGGCCATTTCATCAGAGACTGCCCGAAGAACAAGCAAATGATGAATGGACCACCACCCAAGCGCCAAGCCATCGCGCCGCGAGTGTTTGCAGTTGGAGGTCACGAGGGAGCTGAACCGGTAGCTGAACCGGCAGCCGGTACGTGCCTTTTTCCGTTTTATTTATTTCTTTATGTGTTATTGTTGTGAAAGTCTTGTGTGATTAGTATTGTTTGTAGGATAAGTTTTTGTTTGGGGGTGGGGTAGGGTATATATGGTTTGATATCGGAGCTAAGCTTAGGTTTGCGGGTCTGTGTCTGGGCAAGTGTAAGCCTTTAGTGTGTGTTTAAATCGAAGATCAAGGAGAGTCAGTCGACGCCGTCGAGAAGTTTGGGATTGTCATGTATCCACCGTGATGTACTGGTGTTACGCCTAGTGATTGCGCAAGCCTTGAATTCGAGGACGAATTCCTCGTTAGTGGGGGAGAATTGTGACATCCCGAGGCCCAAAAATCCAGCCCATTAAAAATTCTCACCAACCCCCCTCCTTCTTCCCTAAGTGTATAAAAGGACACATGTTTTTGGAACTCACCCTAGAGACCTCAGCCACCAAGTCGCTAAGCGCCGCCGCCGTCGTCGTCGAGTCTGCTCCATCAAGTTCAACCGCCGGCGACCCAAAGAGGTAACCACCATGAGTTGTTGTTTATTTTTGTTGATTTTAGATCGGAACCTTCAATCGAGCATATCTCCCAAACCGCGTTGAATCTCGCAAAACCAAGACCACCAGTAGAACCGTATCGACGAGACGAAGCCGGAGCACCAAACCGCGGCTCCATCCGCCTCCGGACGCGCCCTCACGCGCCGCCGGAAGCTCCGTGAGCGCCGCCGCACGCGCCGCCGCCGCGCCGCCGCCTGTGATCCACGCGCCGCCGCCTCTCGCCGGTGACCGCCGTGACTCGCCGGTGACTCGCCGAGTTGACTCGTCGGTGACCGCCGTGACTCGCCGGTGACTCACCGAGTCGACTCAGTTGACCGAGTTGACTCAGTTGACCCGGTTTGATCTGGTTTAACCGGTTTGATCTGGTTTGACCCGGTTTGATCTGGTTTGACCCGGTTTGATCTGGTTTGACCGATTTTGACTGGTTTGACTTGGGTTGACCGGGTTGACTTTGACCGTTGACTTTGACCGTTGACTTTGACCGACCGGTCAGTCCGGTTTGGTTCGACCGGTTCGGCCCGGTTAACCGGTCTAAAGCGGTTTCTCGGTTATCAATCCCTTCTAACTCGTTTTTCGTGCTGGTTACAGATTCAGAGTCGGTTCAAGCATCCTAGAGTGGGAAAGCTTCGTTTGTGGCTAAGGTGAGGGCTAACCGCGTAACTCTTTCTTCGCCTTAACTCTTCCATTGATAGTTTAGTTCCTGGATGCGTATTGTCTCCTTGATCGAGTCGGTCTTTCATGTTAAATCGGATGTAGGTAATTTAGATGAATTCACATATTGATTGATTCGCATGTTATTGTGTTAGTGTGGTGAAATATGTGTATAGAACTGTGTTAGAGGACTTGGGCGGGATACGCAGTGAGAGGACTGTGGTATAACCCGGAGTCATGTGTGCGGGAGGGTATGGGCGGCAAGTCGATCTGCCGAGCCGTAGCCCTCAAGATCGATAAAGCGTCCACTGGGCGGTGTGATTGGGCACTATCCCATAGTTTTGTGAAGCCTCTTCGGAGGGTGGGCGATCACTTAACTCGCATAGGGCCATTGATTGTTCTTCTTGGGTGCTTTAGGTGCCGTGTTTGCTACATGTTTAGGACTTCACTGTCGTGGTTGTGGTGTAAGCCGGGTTCGACTTGCGTGGCTTAGCACTCCATACCTCGCTGAGTAACTCCCCTGTTACTCACCCCTTTCTCTTCCTTTCAGGTGAGCGTGTTGAGTAGTCGGATGTGCGGGACAGAGTGTGGTGCTATTTTGGGATCAACACTGTTTTTATCGCATTTATTTCCGTTGTTATCTTATTTACGTATTTGGTTTTTAAAAGAAACAGAATCGTTTTAATATTATTTCGGTTATTGTGGAACGGATTTCTGATTAATAAAGTTGGTTCGTGGTTTTATCGTTACTTGAGTAAGAAGTTAATGTTGTTGACTCGCCGGTCTCGAGAGAGAATGAGACGGGTGTCACATTTTGGTATCAGAGCGAGGTTTGCCAAACCGGTTCTGACCCGGGAGGCAGTGTAGGAGTAGAGTATCTTAATCGGTTTTTCAACGGTTTTCTAAAAATTTTATGGGATTGGGGAAAATATGTTTTGAAAAATAAAAGAGCACCACTCTGTTCAGCTTCATTCGGTTGTCATTAATGTTTGTGGTTCGAAGTGGAGTCTAAGGATTATGTTTCTTTCTCAGATGGGACCAAAGAAAAATACCGGAGCCCGTAGGACCAGGGTCGTAGGGAGAGCAGCTGCTCGTGAGGTGGAGTCTGAGAGCACTGATGTCGTGGATGGTCAGCATGTTGCTGGACATGTTGACCTAGAGGCAGTTAGGCTGATTGCACAGGAGGCAGCACGACAAGCTGCGCAAGAGGCTGTGCAACAGGTTGCGCAGGAAGCTGCTCGGGTTGCTGCGCAGGAAGCTGCTCGGGTTGCTTTGCAGGAGATAGCTCGCCAGGCCACTGTCCAAGCCGAGCAAGCCGCCGCCGCCCAGCAGGCTCAGCAAGCCGCGGCTCAGGCAGAGGGAGTTGCAGCGCAAAATGTGAGAGTGCAGCAGAATGCACCACCACCAGCTGTGGAGCCGATACCGTATCCGCCGCCACCACCACCTGCCGTGCACCACCAGGGACCTAGCTATTGGGAACTGATGAGACAGATGAGGGAGATGAGGTTAGAGTCGTTTGGGGGATCTGTTGATGCTATTGCTGCGGATAACTGGAAGAGGCAGCTTGAGCGCAACTTGGATCACATGAGGTGTCCAGCCGAGCACCGCCTTGACCTAGCCACTCAGCATCTAAGGGACGATGCTCTGGTTTGGTGGGAGGGAGTAGTTGAGAGGAGCCGTGGTCACTACGTCTTGACTTACGAGGACTTTCAGATGGAGTTTACGAGGAAGTTCTTTCCCCGTGAGACTATGGATGAAAAGGAGAATGCGTTTCAAGACATTCGCCAGGATACTATGAGCGTTAGAGAGTATGAGCTTGAGTTCAGTCGTCTCCGCAGGTTCGCAGGGAGGGTTATGGACGAGCAAGAGCTGATCAGAAGGTTTCTTAAGGGTTTGCGAGTGGAGATTCGCAACCGTTGTTCTCTGAGGGACTACCACAGCATGGTAGAGCTGGTAGAGAAAGCTGCAATTCAGGAGGCGGGTTTGGCAGAGGAGCAGAAGATCCAAAGGGGAACGCAGCCGAAACCCGGAAAGGCTCCAGAGACTCAGAAGAGGACATGGGAGCAGGTGGGATCACCACAGTGTCGTCGTTGTTATCGGTACCATTCTGGAGAGTGCTACAAGTGCCATATTTGTGGTCAGTTTGGGCACTTAGCGAGGTATTGTACTCAAAAGCCAGTGGAGGCAGCAAGAGGTTGTTTCAACTGTGGTGAGCTTGGCCATTTCATCAGAGACTGCCCGAAGAACAAGCAAATGATGAATGGACCACCACCCAAGCGCCAAGCCATCGCGCCGCGAGTGTTTGCAGTTGGAGGTCACGAGGGAGCTGAACCGGTAGCTGAACCGGCAGCCGGTACGTGCCTTTTTCCGTTTTATTTATTTCTTTATGTGTTATTGTTGTGAAAGTCTTGTGTGATTAGTATTGTTTGTAGGATAAGTTTTTGTTTGGGGGTGGGGTAGGGTATATGTGGTTTGATATCGGAGCTAAGCTTAGGTTTGCGGGTCTGTGTCTGGGCAAGTGTAAGCCTTCAGTGTGTGTTTAAATCGAAGATCAAGGAGAGTCAGTCGACGCCGTCGAGAAGTTTGGGATTGTCATGTATCCACCGTGATGTACTGGTGTTACGCCTAGTGATTGCGCAAGCCTTGAATTCGAGGACGAATTCCTCGTTAGTGGGGGAGAATTGTGACATCCCGAGGCCCAAAAATCCAGCCCATTAAAAATTCTCACCAACCCCCCTCCTTCTTCCCTAAGTGTATAAAAGGACACATGTTTTTGGAACTCACCCTAGAGACCTCAGCCACCAAGTCGCTAAGCGCCGCCGCCGTCGTCGTCGAGTCTGCTCCGTCAAGTTCAACCGCCGGCGACCCAAAGATGTAACCACCATGAGTTGTTGTTTATTTTTGTTGATTTTAGATCCGAACCTTCAATCGAGCATATCTCCCAAACCGCGTTGAATCTCGCAAAACCAAGACCACCAGTAGAACCGTATCGACGAGACGAAGCCGGAGCACCAAACCGCGGCTCCATCCGCCTCCGGACGCGCCCTCACGCGCCGCCGGAAGCTCCGTGAGCGCCGCCGCACGCGCCGCCGCCGCGCCGCCGCCTGTGATCCACGCGCCGTCGCCTCTCGCCGGTGACCGCCGTGACTCGCCGGTGACTCGCCGAGTTGACTCGTCGGTGACCGCCGTGACTCGCCGGTGACTCACCGAGTTGACTCAGTTGACCGAGTTGACTCAGTTGACCCGGTTTGATCTGGTTTAACCGGTTTGATCTGGTTTGACCCGGTTTGATCTGGTTTGACCCGGTTTGATCTGGTTTGACCGATTTTGACTGGTTTGACTTGGGTTGACCGGGTTGACTTTGACCGTTGACTTTGACCGACCGGTCAGTCCGGTTTGGTTCGACCGGTTCGGCCCGGTTAACCGGTCTAAAGCGGTTTCTCGGTTATCAATCCCTTCTAACTCGTTTTTCGTGCTGGTTACAGATTCAGAGTCGGTTCAAGCATCCTAGAGTGGGAAAGCTTCGTTTGTGGCTAAGGTGAGGGCTAACCGCGTAACTCTTTCTTCGCCTTAACTCTTCCATTGATAGTTTAGTTCCTGGATGCGTATTGTCTCCTTGATCGAGTCGGTCTTTCATGTTAAATCGGATGTAGGTAATTTAGATGAATTCACATATTGATTGATTCGCATGTTATTGTGTTAGTGTGGTGAAATATGTGTATAGAACTGTGTTAGAGGACTTGGGCGGGATACGCAGTGAGAGGACTGTGGTATAACCCGGAGTCATGTGTGCGGGAGGGTATGGGCGGCAAGTCGATCTGCCGAGCCGTAGCCCTCAAGATCGATAAAGCGTCCACTGGGCGGTGTGATTGGGCACTATCCCATAGTTTTGTGAAGCCTCTTCGGAGGGTGGGCGATCACTTAACTCGCATAGGGCCATTGATTGTTCTTCTTGGGTGCTTTAGGTGCCGTGTTTGCTATATGTTTAGGACTTCACTGTCGTGGTTGTGGTGTAAGCCGGGTTCGACTTGCGTGGCTTAGCACTCCATACCTCGCTGAGTAACTCCCCTGTTACTCACCCCTTTCTCTTCCTTTCAGGTGAGCGTGTTGAGTAGTCGGATGTGCGGGACAGAGTGTGGTGCTATTTTGGGATCAACACTGTTTTTATCGCATTTATTTCCGTTGTTATCTTATTTACGTATTTGGTTTTTAAAAGAAACAGAATCGTTTTAATATTATTTCGGTTATTGTGGAACGGATTTCTGATTAATAAAGTTGGTTCGTGGTTTTATCGTTACTTGAGTAAGAAGTTAATGTTGTTGACTCGCCGGTCTCGAGAGAGAATGAGACGGGTGTCACAGAAAGGCAGGACACGGAGTCCATAAAAAGAAGGTCCAGACACGGAAGTTCAAGAAAGGAAACTTCACATAAATGAAGTTTCAGAAAGGAAAAGTTTCTTAAAATGGAAAGTTTCCTAAAAAGGAAAAAAAAACGCCTTAAAAGGAAAGTAAATGAGGAAAGTCCAGAACAGGAAACCATGTGTTGTCTCCGTCGTCTAGTGACAAAAGGTGAGGGCATGACCATGAGATTAGCTGCAAGCTATTGAGTGTATTAACATGTTTTCATGTGTAGAGGCCATTGGATGAGAATCTATAGCATGTTATTGATAGGATGATTGGTATTGGTTTATATGTTTTTACTTTCATTTTCCTGTGTGTGTATATCTCGTAGATGGATGGATTGCCTTACTAAGTATTTCTTGAAATACTTTTGCATCTCTTCGTTATGATGCAGGAAAAGAAAAAGGTGTGATCGTGGAATCATGACGAGGAGATGAGAATATTAATTATCTGTTTAATTGAGGTTTAAAAAAACGGGTGCGGTTGTTTTAAAAATACAAAGGAGATTGAATAGAACTGTTGAAGTGTACTCAATGGAGTTGGGTTTCTTACAATTGCTCGGCAATGTTCAAGAGCCACAACAGGGAGCCATTGTAGGCTTTAGACAAGGATTGTGTGAAGACATCTCATCAATGGACAAGTAACAGCCTATTAGGATTCTTGATGAAACAATAAAGCATGCTACCAAGGTGGAGAAGAAAGTCATGGTAAGAAACAAGCATTATACCTTATCGCACAATTTTGATACTTCTTTGAGTCCCATAGGAGTTTATGGGGTAAAGTAGGGTGTTGTAGCAAGAAGACACATATTGAGGCTAAACAAACACATATGGATGTGAATATGAAGGAACATTGATATGATTAACAAGGATTTGGGTCTATTACAATTTCTTGGCAATGTTCAAAAGCCCTAACAGGAAACCAATGTAGGCTTTGTACATGAATTGAGTGATAAAATTGTATCGATGGCTGAGTTTCAGCCTATTATGAATCTGGATGACGTGATACAGCATGCTACCAACGTTGAGAAGAAACCCATGGTAAGAAAGAAGCATTATACCTTATCCCACCGTTCTGGTACTTCTTTGAATCCCATAGGATTTTCAGAGGGTGAAGTGGGGTGTTATAGCAAGAAGACGCATATTAAGGCTAAACCAACACTTATGGATGTGAATATGAAGAAACAATGCATTGATTGACAAGGATTTTGTCATTTACAAGCTGAGAGTCCCAAAAACGGAGTTATGACCATTCAATATATAAAGGGGAGTGATTTGAACTGTTGAAGTTTACTTAATGGAGTAAGGTCTCTTTCCATTGCTCGGCAATGTTCCAGAGCCACAACAGGGACCCATTGTAGGCATTGTACAAAGATTGAGTGATGAAATTTCATCAGTGGATGAGTTTCAACCTATTAGCACTCTTGATGAAGTAATAAAGCATCCTACCAAGGTGCAGAAGAAAGCTATGAAAAGTAACAAGCATTATACCTTATCCCATAATTCTGGTACTTCTTTGACTCCCATAGAAGTTTCAAGGGGTGAAGTTGGGAGTTATTGCAAGAAGATATATATTGAGGCTAAACCAACACCTATGGATGTGAATATGAAGAAACAATGCTTTGATTGACAAGGATTTTCAAATTTACAAGCTGAGAGACCCAAAAACAGAGTTATGACCATTAAAAAAAAAGGAGAGTGAATAAAACTATTGAAGTGTACTCAATGGAGTTGGGTCTCTTACAATTTCTTGGCAATGTTCCAGTGCCACAACAGGGAGGCATTGTACAAGAATTGGGTGAAGCAATTTCATCAATGGATGAGTTTCGGCCAATTAGGACTCTTGATGAAGTGATAAAACATGCTACAAAGGTGGAGAAGAAAGCCATGGTAAGAAACAAGAATGATACCTTATCCCACAATTCTGGTACTTTTTTTAATCCCATAGGAGTTTGAGAGGGTGAAGTTGGGAGTTATAACAAGAAGACACATATTGAGCCCAAACCAACACCTATGGATGTGAATATGAAGAAAAAATGCTTTGATTGACAAGGATTTTGTCATTTACAAGCTGATAGTCCTAAAAACGGAGTTATGACCATTCAAAATACAAAGGAGAGTGAATAGTACTGTTAAAGTGTACACAATGGAGTAAGGTCTCTTTAAATTGCTTGGCAATGTTGCAGAGCCACAAAATGGAGCCATTGTAGGCTTTGGAAAAGGATTAAGTGATGAAATTTTATCAATGGATGAGTTTCAGCCTATTAGGACTCTTGATGAAGTGATAATGCATGCTACCAATGTGGAGAAGATAACTATGGTAAGAAACAAGCATTATACCTTATCCCCCACTTCTTGTACTTCTTTGAATCCCATAGGAGTTTTAGAGGGTGTAGATGTGAGTTATTGCAAGAAGACACATATTGAGGCTAAACCAACACGTATGTATGTGAATATTAAAAAACAATGCTTTGATTGACAGGTATTTTGCTATTTAAATGCTGAGAGTCCCTAAAAACGGAGTTATGACCATTCAAAATACAAAGGAGAGTGAATTGAACTGTTGAAGTGTACTTAATGGAGTAAGGTCTCTTTCAATTCCAGAGCCACAATAGGAAGACTTTGTAGGATTGAGTGATGAAAATTTCATCAATGGATGAGTTTCAGCCTATTAGGACTCTTGATGAAGTGATAAAGCATGCTACCAAGGTGGAGAAGAAAGCTATGGTAAGTAACAAGCATTATATCTTATCCCACAATTCTGGTACTTCTTCGAATCCCATAGGAGTTTCAGTGGGTGAAGTTGGGAGTTATTGCAAGAAGACATATATTGAAGCTAAACCAACACCTATGGATGTGAATATTAAAAAAACAATGCTTTGATTGACAAAGACTTTGCCATTTAAATGTTGAGAGTCCCAAAAAGGAGTTATGACCATTCAAAATTGTAACGCTAGTGTTCCAGAAAAGAGAAGTTTAATGAGGAAAGTCCAGAACAGGAAACCATGTGTTGTCTCCGTCGTCTAGTGACAAAAAGTAAGTGCATGGCCATGAGATTAGCTGCGAGCGTTTGAGTGTATTAACATGTTTTCCTGTGTAGAGGCCATTGGATGAGAATCTATAGCATGTTATTGATAGGATGATTGGTATTGGTTTATATGTTTTTATATTCATTTTCCTGTGTGTGTATATCTCGTAGATGGATGGATTGCCTAACTAAGTATTTCTTGAAATACTTATGCATCTCTTCGTTACGATGCAGGAAAAGAAAAAGGTGTGATCGTGGAATCATGACGAGGAGATGAGTATGATTTAGGACTCGGTTTTTGAGGTTGGGATGGTCGAATTAAATTAGAATCGGAAGATTTTTAATATTTTTGGGAATATTAATTATCTGTTTAATTAAGGTTTAAAAAAAATGGGTACACGAATTGAGTGATAAAATTGCATCGATGGCTGAGTTTCAGCCTATTATGACTCTTGATGACGTGTTATAGCATGCTACCAATGTGGAGAAGAAAGCCATGGTAAGAAACAAGCATTATACCTTATCCCACAATTCTGGTACTTCTTTGAATCCCATAGGATTTTCAGAGGGTGAAGTAGGGTGTTATAGCAAGAAGATGCATATTAAGGCTAAACCAACACCTATGATGTGAATATGAAGAAACAGTGCTTTGATTGACAAGGATTTTGCCATTTACAAGCTGAGAGTCCCAAAAAGGGAGTTATGACCATTCAAAATACAAAGGAGAGTGAATTGAACTGTTGAATTGTTCTTAATGGAGTAAGGTCTCCGACAATTGCTTGGAAATGTTCCAGATGTGGTCATCAGCCCTGATCAAACCAAAGCAGACCGAGGAGGGTGAACCAAAGCTGAGCCGGAGCACACAATGGAGCCAAGACGAGTTAAGGAGACATGCGACCTTCCTTCAGCTCAAATGAAGACCATGACAGACATTTCTAGCTCCACAACCACTTGGGATATATACTCACCTCATCTAGAGAACAACACGATGAAGATTCATCCCCAAAGCTTTTCACATGAAGAAGATATTGGAGTTACATACCGGCAGACCTCCAAAGGACCCAATGGAGACATACGACCACTTAATAAAGCACCCCGACCAGAAGGACTTAAGGTATGAAACCACTTGGTATACAATTCTAATCCAATATAGGCCCTCAGAGAATTGGAATCATCCAAATTCGAGTTCAGACGAAGGAGAAATTCAGTTTACAAACCGGGTGATTCCCAACTTACCCGATTTGGATATATGCGCATCAATTGGAGGATTACGACCAAACCAAGAGGAATTAAGCTATGAACCGACTTATTATGGAATCTTTGTTCATCATAGAATCAGGAAAAATTGGAATCATACCGAGAACGGTTTTGGTTGGAAAGATATTCAATTTCTAATCCAAGAGAATCTACACTTGCCTTATTTGGAGTCTCTCGCCAATACTCTCCAACAGCTATATTTCCTGAAGTTAAGCCACGACTTGAAGCTTTACTAAGTCAACCAGAATATTTCTAGACACTCTACATTTTCCTCCAAGTTGTCAAGACTCAAGCACAACTCACATTTCCTTATTTTGGCCGATTCACTCTTTATGTCACCAACAGCTTGCTTTCATTTAATTTACAATTTCTTTTCTATTCTAGACTTTAGGAATGTTTTACTGAGCCCCTATATAAGCTAAATCATTCATTCATTGTAAATCACCTTTCAATCCATAATTATTCAAAGTATTTTGTTCGTTTCTTTCAAGTGTGTTTTCTTGAAAAAGTGCTTCTTTCTTTAGACATAAGTGTGTGATTCACTTAAATCTTTAGAGGCTGCGACTTAGTTTGTTTGTGTGATTCAAACTATCTATTTCATTCACAGATTGAGAGAGTCAATCAACCCCTTTGATTGAGAGAGTCAATCAAAGTCACCACCTTTCATCTCGACTTCACGCCCACTTACGCAACAAAACTTGTAAACTCTTGATTATCTTGTGGTCATAAGTTTGGTGGATTCCTCTTACATCATCTGGTATCAGAGCACAAGTTCCTATCAAGGTGCTTTTGTTCTTTATCTTTTGTTTTAGTTATTTTAATTCAGTTTTTTTTTGTTTCATTCATCAAATCGAAAACCCATAAAAATTGATTTCATTGTTTCTGTTTATTTGAATTTTATAAACTAAAAAAAACCACAAAAAATTTTTTTGTCTTGTTTTCTGAATACTTACTTTATTAAAAAAAAAAAAATTGCTTCATTTTGCTATTTGTTTTGAATTTGTCAAAGAAAACCCATAAAAAATCATTTTTGTTTTAATTTATTTTAAATCGATTTTTATTTGGATTAAAATTATAAAAACAAAATAAAAAGTTAATTTTCTGCTTTCTGAATTAATATTTTTGTGCCCTAATTTTATTTTTTTAGAAAAGTCAAAAAAAAAAAAATCAGAAAATTTCCCATATTTCTATACAATTTATTTGCTCTTTCCTTTTTGAGTTATTTTAACTTTCTACGCTCTAAATTTATGTATCCTTGCAAGAGAAAGTCCAAGGAACGCAGCCATGGGAGATTATTCAAAAGGTTCTTACGATTCAAGACCCTATGACTCCGAGCAAGAAGAGTCAAACCATGGATGATTCGATGAAGAAACTGGTTATGAGACACCCCCATGGCCTCACGAAGACTACTCAGGCTCAGACTATGGTGATGAACCTTATAAAGAATAGCCTGAACCGGAGCCACCAGATTATAGCCGAGATGATTCCATCCACCAGAGTTGGTGTGAGGAGGAAACTGATTCCCAGAATGGAGATAAAGATTCCCAAATCAGTAACGGAGATGAGTCATGGCATGAGGAAGAGCAAAACGACCATGAGGGCTTCAGTCAAGAAGGAGAACCAGACAACTTCGTGGAGTCTTACCATGAAGATAGACCGTGGTGTGAAGAAACTGACTCTCAAATCAGTTTGGGTGAGACTGATCCGATTGATGAAGAAGATTTCAGTGAGACTAATTCTCAAATCAGTTTAAGGTTCACCAATCAGTCCTATGAAGAAAATTCAGAAGTTAACTTTGGTGAGGAACCAGAGTACGAAGAAGGATATGAGCAGGAGAGCGATGAAGAGCTTGACGAGAAGAACGTAGAAAAAAGTGAGGCTGAAAGATAAGATTTCGGAAAAGAATACGCCAAAGAGGATGAAGACGTCAGTGAGGCTGGAAGAGATGAATCCCATTACATTAACTTTGCAGGGCATCACCAAGGACCAGAAACCTATTGGCGTTGGGAACAGGACATGGAAGAAGGGTTTTCATCTAACCAAATTTCGGAGGAAGAAAAGACACGTTATGTGGAAGATACGTTAACTGAAGATGCCTTTAGGCATTGGTAACAAGATGCATACATTCGTCTTGAGTATGAGGAACCATAATCTTCTTGGGAAGAGATGAAGCAACTCTTGTATACAGAATTCGTGGAGGATGCTAGCAACATGCGCCAACACAGTTTACGAATCTACTCCAATCCCGAGCCATGAAGACAAATTCTAATAACAAGCTCAAACCAAAGGACTACATCTAAGGATGCTTACAGACCCAAGCCAAAGAAAACGACCACACCTACTCTAAAGGTGAAGACTGAGTCTAATTAAACAACTCAAGAAAAGGAAAAGAAGCCAAAGTCCAATCCCCAAGCCATAGCTAAAGACCCGAGTGCAAAGCCATTGCGTGAACAGCAAGACATAGGAATTCAACGTAAGTCTTCTGAGCATTCTAAGTCAAGAGAAGTAATATATTACAGATGCCATTAGAGGGGTCACTTTGCTGCAGTATGTCCTGAAAGACAAGTAGTTAATGTTACAACACTTGAACCAAAACCAAATTCATCTAACTCAAGTGTTTGTTTAGCACAATCTGGTTTTGACATTTCCAATTCTAGTATAATGTGCTTGTCTCCGCCAAGGGTTAATGAGGAAGGTCTAGATCAAGACATGGAGCACACGATGAGAAAACTATCCCCTCAGAAAGATGAAGTTACCCCCAGCTTCATTCTAATGCAAGAAGAGCCACCGGATCACAACTTTACTCCATATGTCGTGGCATCAAAGGAAACAAAAATCATCGAGAGTTTTAATCATGTAAGTGCCTCATTGCTTCAAATAATCTCTAATGATTCTAAGACCCTGATCATGAATTTGTTAAATCTAGAAGAATCTAAAGAAGATAAAATTTCAGTGGCAAAACCTATAGCTCTGATTGTTTATCTTAAACCACATGTCAACGAGGAACTAGGTCAAGTGATCCAATCTGATTCATGTTCCTTTTCTTATAATAATACCATGACACACTTGTTCTTGCCCAAAGTGTAGAAACCATTGTAGGAAAAAAGGAGAAGTAACAAGAGTACCAACCACAAAGAATCAACGGAGATACAAATTGTGAAAGAGGAGATTTCACAAAGACGGTTGCCATGCTGCCCAACAGAGTCAGCAACAAACCTTGGGAAGGCGTCATTGATTATTTTCTAATCAAAAAAGAACCACCAGATACCCCATACCGACCATACCCGAGCTACACTCGAACACAGACACAAGGTAATTCCCTAAACCCTCAAGTAAAGCTAAATACTAACTTGCTTTATCGTTGTGCAGATAACAAGTTTTGAGGACAAAATTTTTTTGAAGAGGGAGGGTATGATGCAGTCATCAGCCCTGATCAAACCAAAGCAAACCGAGGAGGGCAAACCAAAGCTGAGCCGGAGCACACAATGGAGCCAAGACGAGTTAAGGAGACATGCGAGATTCCTTCAGCTCAAACGAAAACCATGACCGACCTTTCTAGCTCCACAACCACTTGGGATATATACTCACCGCATCTAGAGAACAACACGATGAAGATTCATCCCCAAAGGACCCAATGGAGACATACGACCACTTATTAAAGCACCCCAACAAGACCAGAAGGACTTCAGGTATGAAACCACTTGGTATACAATTCTAATCCAATATAGGCACTCAGAGAATTGGAATCATCCAACAGCTATATTTCCTAGAATTGGAATCTAATACAACGGTTTTGGTTGGAACGATATTAAATTTCTAAACCAAGAGAATCTACACTTGCCTTATTTGGAGTCTCTCGCCATTAGTCTCCAACAGCTATATTTCCTGAGGTTAAACCACGACTTGAAGCTTTACTACTACATTAACCAGAATATTTCTAGACACACTGAATTTTCCCCCAAGTTGTCAAGACTCAAGCACAACTCACATTTCCTTATTTTGGCCAATTCACTCTTTATGTCACCAAAGGCTAGTTTTCATTTAATTTGCGATTTCTTTTCTATTCTAGACTTTAGGAACGTTTTACTGAGCCCCTATATAAGCTCAATCATTCATTCATTGTAAATCACCTTTCAATCCAGAATTATTCAAAGAATTTTGTTCGTTTCTTCCAAGTGTATTTTTCTTGAAGAATTGCTTCTTTCTTTAGACTTAAGTGTGTGACTCACTTAAATCTTTAGAGGATGCGACTTAGCTTGTTTGTGTGATTCAAACAATCTATTTCGTTCACAGATTGAGAGAGTCAATCAACCCTTTCGATTGAGAGAGTCAATCAAAGTCAGCACCTTTCATCTCGACTTCACGCCCACTTCTGCAACAAAACTTGTAAACTCTTGATTATCTTTTGGTCATAAGTTTGGTGGATTCCAATCTTAAATCAAGCCACAACAGGGACCCATTGTAGGCATTGTACAAGGATTGGGTGATGAAATTTCATCAATGAATGAATTTCAACCTATTAGGACTCTTGATAAAGTGATAAACCACGCTACCAAGGTGGAGAAGAAAGCTATGGTAAGTAACAAGCATTATACCTTATCCCACAATTCTGGTACTTTTTTGGATCCCATAGGAGTTTCAGTGGGTGAAGTTGGGAGTTATTGCAAGAAGACATATATTGAGGCTAAACCAACACCTATGGATGTGAATATGAAGAAACAATGCTTTGATTGACAAGGATTTTCAAATTTACAAGCTGAGAGACCCAAAAACAGTGTTATGACCATTACAAAAAAAAAGGAGAGTGAATAAAACTATTGAAGTGTACTCAATGGAGTTGGGTCTCTTACAATTTCTTAGCAATGTTCCAGTGCCACAACAGGGAGCCATTGTACAAGGATTGGGCGAAGAAATTCCATCAATGGATGAGTTTTGGCCTATTAGGACTCTTGATGAAGTGATAAAACATGCTACCAAGGTGGAGAAGAAAGCCATGGTAAGAAACAAGCATGATTCGTGGAGGAGTTTTTTGAATCCCATAGGAGTTTCAGAGGGTGAAGTTGGGAGTTATAGGAAGAAGACGCATATTGAGCCTATACCAACACCTATGGATGTGAATATGAAGAAAAAAATGCTTGGATTGACAAGGATTTTGTCATTTACAAGCTGATAGTCCCAAAAACGGAGTTATGACAATTCAAAATACAAAGAAGAGTGAATAGTACTGTTAAAGTGTACACAATGGAGTAAGGTCTCTTTAAATTGCTTGGCAATGTTGCAGAGCCACAAAATGGAGCCACTGTAGACTTGGAAAAGGATTAAGTGATGAAATTTTATCAATGGATGAGTTTCAGCCTATTAGGACTCTTGATGAAGTGATAATGCATGCTACCAATGTAGAGAAGATAACTATGGAAAGAAACAAGCATTATACCTCATCCCAAAATTCTGGTACTTCTTTGAATCCCATAGGAGTTTTAAAGGGTGAAGTTGTGAGTTATTGCAAGAAGACACACATTGAGGCTAAACCAAGACGTATGTATTTGAATATTTAAAAAAATAATGCTTTGATTGACAGGTATTTTGCCATTTAAATGCTGAGAGTCCCTAAATACGGAGTTATGACCATTCAAAATAAAAAGGAGATTGAATAGAACCATTGAAGTGTACTCAATGGAGTTGGGTATCTTACAATTGGTTGGCAATGATCAAGAGTCACAACAAGGAGCCATTGTAGGCTTTGGACAAGGATTGAGTGAAGAAATCTTATCAATGGATGAGTTTCAGCCTATTAGGACTCTAGATTAATTGATAAAGCGTGCTACCAAGGTGGAAAAGTAAGCCATGGTAAGAAACAAGCATTATAGCTTACCACACAATTCTGGTACTTGTTTGAGTCCCATAGAAGTTTTTGGGGTAACGTTATACGTTGTAGCAAGAAGACAGATATTGAGGCTAAACAAACACCTATGGATGTGAATATGAGGGAACATTGACAAGGTGGAGAAGAAAGCATGCTACCAAGGTGGAGAAGAAAGCCATGGTAAGAAACAAGCATTATAGCTTATCGCACAATTCTGGTACTTCTTTGAGTCCCATAGGAGTTTCTGGGGTAAAGCTAGGCGTTGTAGCAAGAAGACACATATTGAGGCTAAACAAACACCTATGGATGTGAATATGAAGGAACATTGATATGATTGACAAGGATTTCCATCGCTTACAAATTTTTTGGCAAAGTTAAAAAGTGATATGGTTCTGGTTAGAGAATCACGCCCCAATCACACACCGGGAAGCTAAGATGAGGATGATAAGACTCCAGGCTTGAGCGGCAAGCGATCTGGAGTTGAATGGGATGAGTGACGCCACGAGAGGATGCGGAAGGCCTCTTGCTAAGTCTGGTTTTGAACAATCTAATCACTAGAAATAATCACAAGTTTCCTAATTCGAATCACTCGAAAAAGAAGACAAGGATCTATCAGAGAAAAATGTTTTTGATTAAAAAGATAGATAAGAATTACAATAGGAGTTCAGGGACATATAAAGAGAAAGGAGACGAAGAGGAGAAGAGAGGAGGAGCGGGGAGAGTTAATGTTCGGTGAGTTTCGAGACATGCCTCGTAAACTCACCAAAGACTAACTCGAAAATGAACACACGACTAAATTCTCACACAAATACAATCTCTCAGACATAAGTTTAAATTCAAAATAATGAAAATAGAAATAAGATAGAAAGATAAAAAACGGGCCGTGCCAAATGATCTCGAGACGGGCCGGACTAGGTCGGACCAATGCCAAGCAAAGATGTACCTATGGATCACGAACCTCATTAAAAACCTTCCTTGGAAAACCACTTGGGAAAAACTAAAGGCAAGGGAAAAAGAGTGTAAGTGAGCCATAGGACTTGACACTAGTCTTCCCGGACGTGAACCATGACCAAGGTGGCCGCGGTACCACATGCATCCGAGTGACCCCTTTAAGCCAATGCTTGACGTAGCAAGACTCCAACAGTATGGTTAAGCTCCTTAGTCCTAGAGCGAGTCATAGAACCAGCTGGTACGTTCAGTACTTCCTTGGCCGTCCAAGAACGAGTCCTAGCTCCAAGTGGCTCGTCCGGAGATTCCTTCTCGACTGGTTCAAGCAATTCCTCGGCCATCGGCTTCCATTCCTGACCGCTATCCATTATCACATCAAAAAGCCCCAACAGGTAGCCAATGTAGGCTTTGTACATGAATTGAGTTATAAAATTGCATCGATGGGTGAGTTTCAGCCTATTATGACTCTTGATGATGTGATATAGCATGCTACTAATGTGGAGAAGAAAGCCATCGTAAGAAACAAGCATTATATCTTATCCCACAATTCTGGTACTTCTTTGAATCCGATAGGATTTTCAGAGGGTGAAGTTGGGTGTTATAGCAAGAAGACTCATACTAACGCTAAACCAACACCTATGGATGTGAATATGAAGAAACAATGCTTTGATTGACAACGATTTTGCCATTTACAAGCTGAGAGTCCCAAAAACGGAGTTAAGACCATTGAAAATACAAAGGAGAGTGAATTAAATTGTTGAAGTGTACTTAATGGAGTAAGGTCTCTTTCAATTGCTTGGGAATGTTCCAGAGCCACATAAGGGACCCAATTTTGACCAAGGATTGAGTGAAGAAATTTCATCAATGGATGAGTTTCAGCCTATTAGGTCTCTTGATGAATTGATAAAGAATCCTACCAAGGTGGAGAAGAAACCCATGGTAAGAAACAAGCATTATACCTTATCCCACAATTCTGGTACATCTTTGAGTCACATAGAAGTTTTTGGGGTACAGTTGGGCGTTGTAGGAAGAAGACACATATTGAGGCTAAACAAACACCTATGGATGTGAATATGAAGGAACAGTGATATGATTGACAAGGATTTGGATGTCTTACAATTTCTTGGCAATGTTCAAAACCCCAAAAGAAAGCCAATGTATGCTTTTAACATGAATTGAGTGATTGAATTGCATCGATGGCTGAGTTTCAGCCTATTATGACTCTTGATGACGTGATATAGCACGCTACCAATGTGGAGAAGAATGCCATGGTAAGAAACAAACATTATACCTTATTCCACAATTCTGGTACTTCTTTGAATCTAATAGGATTTTCAGAGGGTGAAGTTGGGTGTTATAATAAAAAGACACATATTAAGGCTAAACGAACACCTATGGATGTGAATATGAAGAAACAATGCTTTGATTGACACAGATTTGGCCATTTACAAGCTGAGCCCAAAAATAGAGTTATGACCATTCAAAATACAAAGAAGAGTGAATTGAACAGTTGAAGTGTATTAAATGGAGTAAGGTCTCTTCAATTGCTTGGTAATGTTCCAGAGCCACAACAGGGAGCCATTGTAAGCTTTGTACAAGGATTGAGAGATTAAAATTCATCAATGGATGAGTTTCCACCTATTAGGACTCTTGATGAAGTGATAAAGCATGCTAGCAAGGTGCGAAAGAAAGCCATGGTAAGAAACAAGCATTATACCTTATCCCACAACTCTGGTACTTCTTGGAATCCCATAGGAGTTTCAGTGGGTGAAGTTGAGAGTTATTGCAAGAAGACATATATTGTGGCTAAACCAACACCTACGGATGTGAATATAAAGAAACAATGCTTTGATTGACAAGGATTTTAAAATTTACTAGCTGAGAGTTCCAAAAACGGAGTTATGACCATTTAAAATACAATGGAGAGTGAATAGAACTATTGAAGTTTACTCAATGGAGTTGGGTCTCTTACAATTGCTGGAAAATGTTCCAGTGCCACAAGAAGGAGCCATTGTACAAGGATTGAGTGATTAAATTTCGTCGATGGATGAGTTTTGGCCTATTGGGACTCTTGATGAAGTGATAAAGCAGGCTACCAAGGTACATAAGAAAGCCATGGTAAGAAACAAGCATGATAGCTTATCCCACAGTTCTGGTACTGTTTTGAATCCCATAGGAGTTTCAAATGGTGAAGTTGGGAGTTATAGCAAGAAGATACATATTGAGCCTAAACCAACACCTATGGATGTGACTATGAAGAAACAATGCTTTGATTGACAAAGATTTTGCCATTTACAAGCTGAGAGTCCCAAAAACGGAGTTATGATCATTCGAAATACAGGGGAGAGTGAATAGAAATGTTGAAGTGTACACAATGGAGTAAGCTCTCTTTCAATTGCTTGGCAATGTTGCAGTGCCATAACATGGAGCCATTGTAGGATTTCAAAAAGGATTGAGTGAAGAAATTTCATCAGTGGATGAGTTTCATCCTATTAGGACTCTTGATGGCTCAATCCTTGTACAAAGCCTACAATGGCTCCCTATTGTGGCTCTGGAACATTGCCAAGCAATTGAAAGAGACCTTACTCTATTGAGTACACTTCAATAGTTCAATTCGCTCTCCTTTGTATTTTCAATGGTCATAACTCCGTTTTTGGGACTCTCAGCTTGTAAATGGCAAAATCCTTATCAATCAAAGCATCGTTTCATCATATTCACATCCATAGGTGTTGGTTTAGCCTTAATATGTGTATTCCTGCTATAACACCCAACCTCACCCTTTGAAAATCCTATGGGATTCAAAGAAGTACCAGAATTGTGGAATACGGTATAATGCTTGTTTCTTACCATGACTTTGTTCTCCACATTGGTGTAGCATGCTATATCACATCATAAAGAGTCATAATAGGCTGAAACTAAGCCATCGATGCAATTTTATCACTCAATTCATGTACAAAGCCTACATTGGCTCCCTGTCGGAGCTTTTGAACATTGCTAAGAAATTGTAAGAGATCCAAACCCTTGTCAATCATATCACTGTTCCTTCATATTCACATCCATAGGTGTTTGTTTAGCCTCAATATGTGTCTTCTTGCTACAACGCCCAACTTTACCCCATAAACTACTATGAGAATCAAAGAAGTACCAGAATTGTGGGATAAGGTATAATGCTTGTTTCTTACCATGGATTTCTTCTCCACCTTGGTAGCATGCTTTATCGATTCATCAAGAGTCCTAATAGGCTGAAACTCATCCATTGATGAAATTTTTTCACTCATCCTTGTCAAAAGCCTACAATAGATCCATGTTATTGCTCTTGGACACTGCAAAGCAATTGTAAGAAACCGACGCCATTGAGTAGAGTTCAACAGTTCTATTCACTCTCCTTTGTATTTTGAATGGTCATAACTCCGTTTTAGGAACTCTCAGCATTTTAATAGCAAAATCCATGTTAATCAAAGTATTGTTATTTAGTATTCACATCCATATGTGTTGGTTTACCCTCAATATGTGTCTTCTTGCAATAACTCCTAACTTCACCCTCTAAAATCCTATGGGATTCAAAGAAGTACCATAATTGTTGGATAAGATATAGTGATTTTTCCTTACCATGGCTTTCTTCTCCACCTTGGTAGCATCCTTTATCACTTTATCTAGAGTCCTAATAGGCTGAAACTCATCCATTGATGAAATTTCAACACTGAATCCTTTTCGAAACCATACAATGGCTCCCTATTATGGCTCTGCAACATTGCCAAGCAATTGAAAGAGACCTTACTCGATTGTGTACACTTCAACAGTTCTATTCACTCTCCTTTGTATTTTGAATGATCATAATTCCGTTTTTGGGACTCTCAGCTTGTAAATAGCAAAATACTTGTCAATCAAAACATTGTTTCTTCATATTTACATCCATAGGTGTTTATTTAGGCTCAATATGTGTCTTTAAAATACAATTCATACTTGTTAAATTATATTGGGAACACCGTTTTTTACACAAAGCTATCCCTATAAAGTAACTGAATTAGGAATTACTACCAAAATCGTAGGAGAAAAAATAACGTATGAATTTCTATTTCCAATGAGAACCAAAGAAATAATAGTTTTACAATACTTTATAATAGAAAAATCTATAAACGTAATACATGGAAAACAAAATCATATTCAATACTGACAACCAGAAATTAAATATCAACATATAGAACAACAACTACATGATCCATTAGTAATAAGTAAAATTAAAAAACTTGAAAACGAATTATTATACCAAGTATGCTCCGAACTTCCAAATGCACTTTGGGAAAGGAAAAAACATATCGTTGAAATTCCTTACGAAAAAGATTTCAATGAAAAAAATATCCCAACCAAAGCTAGACCTATTCAAATGAATCAAGAACATTTAGAACGTTGTCAAAAAGAAATACAAGAATTATTAGACAAAAAATTAATATGAAAATCTGAATCATCTTGGAGCTGTTCAACTTTTTATGTAAATAATCAAGCTGAAAAAGAAAGAGGAGTACCTCGATTAGTAATAAACTATAAACCATTAAACAATGTTATACAATGGATAAAATATCCAATACCTTATAAAAGAGATTTATTAAAAAGATTATATGATGCCTGTGTATTTTCAAAATTCGACATGAAAAGCGGATTTTGCCAGATACAAATAGCCGAAAAGGATAAATATAAAAACAGCATTCACTGTACCTATTCGGCACTATGAATGGAATGTCATGCCTTTCGGTTTAAAAAATGCACCTTCTGAATTTCAAAATATTATGAATGAAATTTTTAACCCCTACTCCACATTCTCTATAGTATATATAGATGACGTATTAATATTTTCAAAATCAGTCGACCAATATTTTAAACATTTATATACCTTTCTACATATAGTTAAAAAACATGGACTAGTAGTATCTGCAAAAAAGATGCACATATTTCAGACTAAGATCAGATTTCTAGGACATAATATATATTAAGGAACTATCGTACCTATATCAAGATCTATAGAATTTACAAATAAATTCCCTGATGAAATAAAAGAAAAAAAAAAACACAATTTCAAAGATCTTTAGGTTGTTTAAACTATATATCAGATTTTTTACCTAATATATGAAAAATAATTCAACCTTTGTTTCTGAGATTGCAGAAGAATCCAGTCCAATGGTCTAGTCTGCATACTAGCATAGTTCAAGATATTAAGAAAAAGATTACAACATTACTATGTTTAGTCATCCCACATCCTAATGCATTTATGATAGTAGAAACCGATGCATCAGAAATAGGATATGGGGACATCCTTAAACAAAAAATGTCAGAGTCTACTCAAGAGTCTATAGTACGTTTTCATTCAGGAGTTTGCTTAGGACCACAAAAGAATTATTCTAAACAGATTTTCGCAAGATGGCAAGCTATCCTATCAGTTTTTGATTTTGATATACAATATATAAAAGCGAAAAATAATTGTTTACCTGATTTTCTAACCAGAGAGACTTTACAGGGAAACAATCAAGAACAACAAAATGAGTGAGCAAAAGAAGCATATGTTTGCTTCAGACTATATCAAGAATCAATCGTATCTACAAGGAAAACAAATATCTACCCAAAACCAATTCTCTAATCTAGCAGAATTCCCTCCTTTATCCTAAGCAAAAGATGTTGACCCAATACTACAAAAAACAACTATCACCTCTACCCAACAAAAAACAACTGACCAAAAATCATCATACTACCTCAAACCACATCGCCAACACCTAACCACTACATCCTTCTTTAAACCAATATCCCTAAAAGTTTTAAATATCTTTACCAACCGTCTCTTCTATGAAGATAGTCAATACCTTAAAGACAACCTTACCAAAAACCGTACCTTCTATGAGTTTATTCTCGTAGACGCCAAATCAGCTGAAATTATCCATCATACTGATTAAAAAAAACCCAAACCTCATATCATACTCCACGTGCAAGATTCTAAGAATATGTGTTGCCTCAAAACTTGGGTTCATCAACCTCAACACTACCAAAGACTTCTCAATTCCCGGGTATCACATCTCCGACTTTACATACATGGACTATCAAAATGCCTTTCTACATACCTTTTATTTACGTACCTACGACCACTCCTGTATCATATCATTCGACTTTCACTGTCCTAAGTCTATCACAGGATGGTTCTATGAATGGTGGCATTGGTTTGGACCTTGTGACCAGATATATCCTTCACAAATACCAAAACTCTCCTTACCCTTATACACCAAACACGAAAAATTACTAATTCATCGGACCATTACCAAAAATAGCCATCCACATCGACATGGGAGTACCCTGGATATTATCACGACATTTTAACCTTGTACCCTTTTTACCACATATGCCATACTCCCTAGTCCGTGAATACCGAGTAAAGTGGTGGGACAAGTACAACTTGGATCGCTGTTCAGTTACCAACTTAGAAAAATGGATCCAGACTCACCAACAAATAAAACAATCCGTCACCTCTATATCCCAAGCCCTACCACCGATACAAACAAAAACCCCACCACCATCTAGTCCAACAGAGTCGACAACATCCTCGGGATCCAAGAAAACAAAAGGAAAAGATAAACTCAAGAAAATACTTGATATATTACGGTTTTTATGTATTCTAACTAAGGTTTTCAATAGGTTTTGGAGTCTTTTCTTTAGTTTTAGATTATTTTAGTCTCCTATCGAGTTTTTCCAGGTATTAGGTGTCTTTGGAGGAAACTTTGGTGTTTAATGAAGAAAATACGGATTTGGAGATGCAGAATCATGCAGAATCATGAAGTATTTTCTTTATCTTTTCCTTTTTTTTCTTGGATCCCGAGGATGTTGTCGACTCTGTTCAGCTAGATGGTGTTGGATTTTTTGTATGTATCGGTGGTAGAGCTCGGGATATAAAGGTGATGGATTGTTTTATTTGTTGGTGACTCTGGATCCATTTTTCTAAGTTGGTAATTGAACAGCGATACAAGTTGTACTTGTCCCACCACTTTACTCGGTATTCGTGGACTAGGGAGTATGGCATATCTGGTAAAAAGGGTACAAGGTTAAAATGCCATGATAATATCCAGGGTACTCCCATGTCGATGTGGAAGGCTATTTTTAGAAATGGTCCAATGGGTTGGTATTTTTTCGTGTTTGGTGTATAAGGGTAAGGTGGGTTTTGGTATTTGTGGAGGATATATCTGGTCACAAGGTCCAAATCATTGACACCATTCATAGAACCATCCTGGGATTGACTTAGGACAGTGAAAGTCGAATGATATGAACCAGGAGTGGTCGTAGGTACGTAAAAAAAAGGTATGTAGAAAGGCTTTTTGATAGTCCATGTATGTAAAACCGGAAATGTGATACCCGTGAATTGAGAAGTCTTTGGTAGTATGGAGGTTTATGAACCTGAGTTCTGAGGCCATACATATTCTTAGAATCTTGCACGTGGAGTATGATATCAGGTTTAGGTTTTTTTTATCGGTCTGATGGATAATTTCAGCTGATTTGGTGTCTACGAGAATAAACTCATAGAAGGTACGGTTTTAGGTAAGGTTGTCTGTAAGGTATTGACTATCTTCATAGAAGAGACGGTTGGTGAAGAGATTTAAATCTTTTAGGGATATTGGTTTAATGAAGGATGTAGTGGTTAGGTGTTGACGATGTGGTTTGAGGTAGTATGATGATTTTTGGTCAGTTGTTTTTTGTTGGGTAGAGGTGATAGTCGTTTTTTGTAGTATTGGGTCAACAGCTTTTGCATAGGATAGAGGAGTGAATTCTGATAGATTAGAGAATTGGTTTTGGGTAGATATTTGTGTTCCTTGTAGATGCGGTTGATTCTTGATATAGTCTGAAGCAGACATAGGCTTCTTTTGCTCACTCATTTTGTTGTTCTTGATTTTTTCCGTATAACTAATATCTGGTTAGAAAACCAGGTAAACAATTATTTTTCCCTTTTATATACTGTATATCAAAATCAAAAACCGATAGGATAGCTTGGCATCTTGCGGAAATCTGTTTAGAAACAAAATTTTTAACATCTTTTTGTAAAATTTCTTTTGCGGATTTACAATCAACACGTAGTAAAAATTTTTTTTATCAAATCATCTTGAAATTTATAAATACAGTTAACTATAGATAAAACTTCTTTTTTGACTGTAGAATAATTCTTTTGTGGTCCTAGCCAAACTCCTGAATGAAAACGTACTATAGACTCATGAGTAGACTCTGACATTTTTTTGTTTAAGGATGCCCCCATATCCTATTTCTGATGCATCGGTTTCTACTAGCATAAATGCATTAGGATGTGGGATGACTAAACATGGTAATGTTGTAACCTTTTTCTTAATATCTTGAACTATGCTAGGATGCAGACTAGACCATGGGACTGGATTCTTCTGCAATCTCTGAAACAAAGGTTGAATTATTTTTCGTATATTAGGTAAAAAATCTGTTATATAGTGTAAACAACCTAAAAATCTTTGTAATTGTGTTTTTTCTTTTATTTCATCAGGGAATTTATTTGTAAATTCTATGGATCTTGATATAGGTGTGATAGTTCCTTGATATATATTTTGTCCTAGAAATCTGATCTTAGTCTGAAATATGTGCATCTTTTTTGCAGATACTACTAGTCCATGTTTTTTTAACTATATGTAGAAAGGTATATAAAAGTTTAAAATGTTGGTCGATAGATTTTGAAAATATTAATACGTCATCTATATATACTATAGAGAATGTGGAGTAGGTGTTAAAGAATTTATTCATAATATTTTGAAATTCAGAAGGTGCATTTTTTAAACCGAAAGGCATGACATTCCATTCATAGTGCCCAAAAGGTACAGTGAATGCTGTTTATATTTATCCTTTTCAGCTATTTGTATTTGCCAAAATCCGCTTTTCATGTCGAATTTTGAAAATACACAGGTATCATATAATCTTTTTAATAAATCTCTTTTATTAGGTATTGGATATCTTATCCATTGTATAACATTGCTTAACGGTTTATAGTTTATTACTAATTGAGGTACTCCTCTTTCTTTTTCAGCTTGATTATTTACATAAAAAGCTGAACAGCTCCAAGGTGATTTAGATTTTCTTATTAATTTTTTGTCTAATAATTCTTGTATTTCTTTTTGACAATGTTCTAAAACTTGATATTAAATTTCTTGTTGTAGGTATTGAATATGTTTTTGTTTTCCATGTATTGGGTTTATAGATTTTTCTATTGTAGAGTGTTGTAAAGCTAGTATTTCTTTGGTTCTGATTGGAGAAAGGAATTCAAACATTATTTTTTCTCCTACGATTTTTGTAGTAATTCCAATTCAGTTACTTTAAAGGGATAGCTTTGTGTAAAAAACGGTGTTCCCAATATAATTTCTTGGCTTAGATTTTTGACAAGTAAAAATTGTGTTTTAAAGACACATATTGAGCCTAAACAAACACCTATGGATAAGAATAAGAAGAAACAATGCTTTGATTGACAAGGATTTTGCCATTTAAAGGTTGAGAGTCCCAAAAGCGGAGTTATGACCATTCAAAATACAAAGGAGAGTGAATAGAACTATTGAAGTGTACACAATGGAGTAAGGTCTCTTTCAATTGCTTGGCAATATTGCAGAGCCACAACAGCGAGCCATTGTAGGGTTTTGAAAAGGATTGAGTGATGAAATTTCATCAATGGTTGAGTTTCAGCTTATTAGGACTCTAGATGAAGTGATAAAACATGCTACCAAGGTGGAGAAGAAAGCCATGGTAAGAAAAAAGCATTATACCTTATCCCACAATTCTGGTACTTCTTTGAATCCCATATGAGTTTTAGAGGGTGAAGTTAGGAGTTATTGCAAGAAGACACATATCGAGGCTAAATAACCATGTATGGATGTGAATATGAAAAACCAATGCTTTGATTGGCATGGATTTTGCTATTTAAATGCTGAGAGTCCTAAAAATGGAGTTTTGACCATTTAAAATACAAAGGAGAGTGAATAGAGCAATTGAAGTGTACTCAATGGAGTTGAGTTTCTTACAATTGCTTGGCAACGTTCAGGAGTAACAATAGGGAGCTATTGTAGGCTTTGGACAAGGATTGAGTGAAAAAATTTCATGAATGGATGAGTTTCAAGACTCTTGATAAATCGATAAAGCATGCTACCAAGGTGGAGAAGAAAGCGATGGTAAGACACAAACATTATACCTTATCCCACAATTCTGGTACTTCTTTGAATCCCATAGGAGTTTCAGTGGGTGAACTAGGGAGGTATTTCAAGAAGACATATATTGAGGCTAAACCAACACCTATGGATGTGAATATGAAAAAACTATGCTTTGATTGACAAGGATTTTAAAATTTACAAGCTGAGACTTCCCAAAGCGGAGTTATGACCATTCAAAATACAAAGGAGAGTGAATAAAACTATTGAAGTGTACTCAATGGAGTAAGGTCTCTTTCAATTGCTTGGAAATGTTTCAGAGGCACAACAGGGAGCCATTGTAGTCTTTGTACATGAATTGAGTGATAAAATTTCATCAATGGCTGAGTTTCAGCCTGTTAGGACTCTTGATGACATGATTTAGTGTGCTACCAATGTGGAGAAGAAAGCCATGGTAAGAAACAAACATTATACTTTATCCCACAAATCTGTTACTTCTTTGAATCCCGTAGGAGTCTCAGTGGGTGAAGTGGGGAGTTATTGTAAGAAGACACATATTGAGGCTAAACCATTACCTATGGATGTGAATATGAAGTAACAATGCTTTAATTGACAAGGATTTTGCCATTTACAAGCTGAGAGTCCCAGAAACGGAGTTATGACCATTCAAAATACATAGGAGAGTGAATAGACCTGTTGAAGTGTACTCAATTTAGTAAAGTCTATTTCATTTGCTTGGCAATATTGTAGAGCCCGAACAGGGAGCCATTGTAGGATTTATACATGAATTGAGTGATAAAACTTCATCAATGGAATAGTTTCAACCTATTTTGACTTTTAATGACGTGATATAGCATGCTACCAATGTGGAGAAGAAAGCCATGGTAAGAAACAAGCATTATACATTATCCCACAATTCTCGTATTTCTTTTAATCCCATAGGAGTTTCACAGGGTGAAGTTGGGTGTTATAGCAAGAAGACACATATTGAGGCTAAAAAAACACCTATGGATGTGAATATGAAAAAACAATGCTTTCATTGACAAGGTTTTTGCCATTTACAAGCTGAGAGTCCAAACGGATTTATGACCATTCAAAATACAAAGTGGTATAGGAACTAAACCGTAGGAGAGCAAGGATAGGGTGGTGACGAGCAGCTGGTGGTAACACTCCGGCCGCTAGGTCAAGAGATGATTGATGTGGAAGCGATGGAGCCTTACAGACGGTGGTAACACTCAGTCTGAGCCGGCGAAGTAATGGGATTATTGATAGCGATGATGGTGGATCGAGAGACGCCACAAGACTGATGGAAGAAGTCTTGATAAGTCTAAGCTTCAAATCTGCAAGCGAATCACACGCAGGAGATAACAAGCGGCTAGGGTTTTCTCCAAGAAGAAAAACGTGGTTCTTTATTAATAATAGGGTAAATGATACAAGCTGAGAAGGAGCTTTATAAATAGCTCAGCAGCTGGTGGCTTCTTAGGCCCAAAATACAAATAAGGAAAGAAATAAAACGACACGCTTTCTAGACTCTCTATTACAAAACGCTGGGACTTATAACGACTCAAATAAAAAGAAAACCCTGCAAAACAACAAAATAAAACTCGTGAGTCTAAAGCATATTTCAAATACTCACGTTGCGTTCTTGGTGATGACGAAGAGTGTCGATTCTTGATGTCCTTGTAAAACTGGCAAAAACGCTATTGATGAAGACTTGAGTTGTGCGCGTATAATCTGCTTTGACTCCTCATCTCCTAAAGTGTTTCCCATGTTTGTCGGATCCATTGGAGTCTCTTGATCGATCTCCTTAGTGAGAAGTGTCCCCTTAAGCTCTTCATGTTCCATTAGAGTAATCAAGCTCTCTACGGACTTGTTAAAGTCTTCTCTTACGCTCTTGAGTCCTCCTCTTGTTCTGGGACTTCTCCTTAGTTTCGGAATTGTAATGACACTCTCCTCAGCTCCAGGGGTGCTTGTAGGGATGTCCTCATCATTCCCTCCCTCTTGAAAAGGTTCTGACCTCAGAACTGGTTCATCTGCAGTATAAGGAGCTAAATCAGTAACGTTGAAGGTAGAAGAGATGTTAAACTCACCTGGCAGCTCCAGTTTGTACGCGTTGTCATTGATTTTCTCCAGTATGCGGAATGGGCCATCACCCCGTGGTGAAAGCTTAGATTTCCTCTGTGTTGGAAATCTCTCTTGGCGCATGTGAAGCCAAACCCAATCCCCTGGTTCAAATGTGATCTTTTTGCGTCCCTTGTCTGCATGTTCCTTAGTCTTCTCATTCTTCTTCTCCAAGTTATCCTTGACCTTTTGGTGCAGTTTCTTTACGAAGTCAGCCTTTGTTTCGCCTTCTGCACTAGAGTAAACAGCTTGGGGCAAAGGAGAAAGATCTAGTGGGGCACTGGGGTTAAAGCCGTAAACAATTTCAAATGGAGAATGCTTAGTAGCTGAATGCTTAGCGTGATTGTATGCAAATTCTACATGTGGTAAACATGACAGCCAATTGCGTAAATTCTTACCGACCGTGGCCCTCAATAATGTTGAGAGGGTCCGGTTCACTACCTCAGTCTGCCCATCGGTCTGGGGGTGACAAGTCGTTGAAAAGAGCAGCTTAGTCCCTAGTTTCTTCCATAAGGTTCTCCAGAAGTGGCTCAGGAACTTGGTGTCGCGGTCTGAGACGATGGTTCTCGGCACTCCATGTAGACGGAAAACTTCTTTGAAAAATAGGTCAGCCGTCTGTGTGGCATCATTCGTTTTGTTGCAAGGTATGAAGTGTGCCATCTTTGAAAACCTGTCAACAACTGCAAAGATAGAATCCTTGTGGTTTATCTTTGGCAGTCCTAAGACAAAGTCCATTGATATATCCACCCAAGGCATGTTAGGTATAGGTAGAGGTAAGTACAAGCCATGTGGATGTAACCTGGATTTTGCTTTTAAGCAAGTGATGCATTTGGAGCAGAATCTCTCCACATCTCTCTTCAAATGTGGCCAGAAGAAATGATCCATCAGCACACTCAAAGTCTTGTCTCGTCCGAAATGCCCCATTAGGCCTCCTCCATGAGCTTCCCTAATTAGTAACTCACGCATTGAGCCCTGTGGAATGCAAAGGCGCTTATCTTTGAATAAGAATCCATCTTGCTGGTAGAAAACTCCAAAAGCAGCCGTAGTAGTCTCCTTGTGGATTCTTTGAAAGTCTGGGTCCTCTTCGTATAGCGTCTTGATATGCTCAAAACCCATGATCTTAGCCTCCATTGTTGTAATGAGCGTGTATCTCCTTGATAGAGCATCTGCTACAATGTTTTCCTTACCTTTCTTGTACTTGATCACGTATGGAAAAGTTTCCACAAACTCCAACCACCTAGCGTGTCTTTTCTTAAGTGTCGTCTGTCCTCTAAGGTGCTTTAACGTCTCGTGATCTGTATGAATAACAAACTCTTTGGATAAAAGGTAATGTTGCCAAGTTTCTAAACTCCTTACCAACGCATAGAGTTCCTTGTCGTATGTTGGATAGTTCAACGAAGCCCCACTTAGTTTTTCACTAAAATATGCTACGGGCTTTCCTCCTTGAGTTAGTACAGCTCCAATACCTGTACCTGAGGCGTCACATTCAATCTCAAACATTTTGTCAAAGTTAGGGAGTACCAAGACCGGTGCATTGGTGAGGCTGTCCTTGAGTTGACTGAAGGCGTCCTCTTGAGCTTGTCCCCACACAAAAGAACTATTCTTCTTGATCACCGCGGTTAAGGGTGCTGCAATGGTACTGAAGTCTTTGACAAATCTTCTATAGAAGCTGGCTAGTCCGTGAAAGCTTCTAACATGGCTGATCGTAGAGGGTGTTGGCCAGTCTTGTATTGCTTTTATCTTCTCCTCATCAACCTTCAGACCCTGTGAACTAACAACAAAGCCTAAAAAGACCAACTGATCAGTGCAAAAAGTACATTTCTTAAGGTTCGCATATAAACCCTCCAACCGAAGCGTCTCTAGAACTTGTTCTAGATGCTCCACATGATCTGCAGGACATGTACTATATATTAGGATGTCATCAAAGTACACAACTACGAACTTACAGATGTAGTCTCGCAAAACATGGTTCATGAGTCTCATGAATGTGCTCGGGGCGTTTGTAAGCCCAAATGGCATGACGAGCCACTCATATAACCCCCGTTTGGTCTTGAATGCAGTCTTCCACTCATCCCCTTCTTTCATCCTAACCTGGTGGTACCCACTCTTTAAGTCTATCTTAGAGAATATGGTTGCACCGTTAAGCTCATCTAACATATCGTCTAGCCGAGGGATAGGATGCCTATACTTAATGGTGATGTTGTTTATTGCTCGGCAGTCCACACACATTCGCCAAGTTCCGTCTTTCTTAGGAACTAACAGAACTGGAACTGCACAAGGGCTTAGGCTCTCTCTAATATACCCCTTAGACATTAGGTCTTGAACTTGAAGCTCTAACTCCTTAGCTTCTTCCGGGTTCACTCTATAAGCGGGTCTATTGGGCAACGGCGCTCCAGGAACTAAGTCTATCTGATGTTCTATGCCCCTAAGAGGTGGTAATCCTGGTGGTATCTCTTCTGGAAACACGTCTTGAAATCTGTCCAACAGCTTAAGTATTTCGTCCGGTGTTTCCTTTTCGTCTTGACCTAAAAACAATCCTTCCTTAAAGATCATTAGTAGCACCTGCTCCTTGGATTCTAGAGATTTCAAAACAGAATGAGAGGATACAAATAAGTTAGTCTTACTTACCTTAGCCCCTTTGTCCATTTCTTTTTGCATCTCATGGACCTCTTGTGGAGTAAGTGGTGCTAGACTATGCTTTCGGTTGTTATGGCTGAAACTATAGTAGTTGGTGCGGCCACTATGAATGGTATCCTTGTCAAACTGCCACGGCCGTCCTAGGAGTAAGTGACCAGCTTGCATGGGAACTACGTCGCATATGACTTGATCCGCATACTTCCCAATGCTGAATGCCACAGTGACTTGCTCCGAGATCTTAAGCTCCGTTTCATCATTGAGCCACTTGAGACGGTAGGGCCTTGGATGCTTTGTCTTCTTGAGACCTAGCTTATCAACCAAATACTTACTTGCAACATTAGTACAAGAGCCGCCATCGATTATAAGACTACATACCTTAGAATCTATGGTGCACCGAGAGTGGAATATATTTTCCCTTTGCACGGTCTCGGGATCAAAGAACGAGCTGAGGGCTCTTCTTGTCACTAGGAGCTGTCCCACCTCTGGATAGTCAACTATATCCTCTTCGGACTCCACTTGTTCTTCATTGACTTCATCCTCGGACTCGTACTCTCCATTGTCTCTAAGCACCATAACTCGCTGGTTTGGGCACTCCCTTGCATAGTGACCCTTTCCCTGGCATTTGAAACAAGTGATGTCACGAGTTCTAGTATTTTGAGATTGGAACTTACCTGGTTCGGTCCTGCTCGGTTTCGAAGGTTCCAGAACATTTTTCTTGAACTTAGATTCTGCTTCTATAGACTTTCCTTTGTCTAGGCTTCGCTGGGGCTGGGAAGTCCAAGTAGGCTTGCCCCTACTAGTCTGAGCAGTCTTCCTCTTAATGTGCTGCTCGGCTTGTATAGCTAAATGCAATAATTCCTCTAAATCTCGGTAGGCTTGCCTTTCAACCTTCCATGCGATTCTGTCATGTAAGCCGTCCAAGAACTGAGCCATTAGAGTCTCCTCCGAGTCCTCAACCTCTAATCTGTTCCTAAGCATCTCAAACTCCTCAAAATATTCCTCTACTGATTTGCTCCCTTGAGTGAGTTTCCTAAACTTCTTATGCAAATCCCTATGGTAGTATGATGGAACATATCGTTTCCTGAGCTGGTACCTCATATCACCCCATGTACTAATCTGGTCGTGTCTAAGTCTTCTTCTCTCAGAAACTTCTCTATCCCACCACGCCAATGCGTTCTCCGTGAACTGAGCAGCGGCGAGAGAAACTTTTCTCGCATCTGAATAACCATAATACTCGAATATATTCTCCATTCTCTTCTCCCAATCTAGGTAGGCTTCAGGGTTTACTCTCCCAGCAAACGTTGGTGCAGTCAGCTTCAAATCTTTGCCTTCAGGCCTTGGTCGTTCATCACCTAGGTTCCGATCTCTAGCCCTCTCCTGTCTCCTAACGCGAATATTGGGAGCTGGTAATGGATCATCCTCATAATCCTCCGAGTCTTCAACAACTTCGTCCTCTGTTCGAGCTCTAGCCCTGTTGGGGTTCTCTCCCTGTCCCTCTCTAACCGGCTGAGGTCGCGCTTCTAGGCGTGCGAGACGGTCATTAACGGACCTTATGGCTTCCAAGAGCTGGTTCATGTTGACGTGTGCCTCCTCTCCCATGTCAAGGTTCCTGTAGTACACTAGCAAACAGATCAAGTGCAAAGGAAATTGAACAAAAAAATCAAACAAGAAACCAAAGTTCCTTCAAGCCAAACACAAAACAGGAAAATTAGCAAAATTTATGTGTCTCAAGTTTTCGTGAACGAAAAATAGCAAACGAATTTCTAAAATAAGGGGAACAATTTTTATAGTTTTTAAAAGGTTTTGAGAAGCTAAAACAGAAGACGAAATATTTTTATAAATTTTTTTGAATTTTATAAAATCGAAACAATACAACAGACGAAAATTGAAAAACTATGAAACCGATTTTTTTTTTTTTTTTTTTTTTTGATAGGGATTGAAACCAACAACCACAGCAAACTAAATAAAGGTAAAAGGGGTTGAAACAACCTGAGAGGGGAGCGTTTAGGCTCTGATACCAGATGGTATAGGAACTAAACCGTAGGAGAGCAAGGATAGGGTGGTGACGAGCAGCTGGTGGTAACACTCCAGCCGCTAGGTCAAGAGATGATTGATGTGGAAGCGATGGAGCCTTACAGACGGTGGTAACACTCAGTTTGAGCCGGCGAAGTAATGGGATTATTGATAGCGATGATGGTGGATCGAGAGACGCCACAAGACTGATGGAAGAAGTCTTGATAAGTCTAAGCTTCAAATCTGCAAGCGAATCACACGCAGGAGATAACAAGCGGCTAGGGTTTTCTCCAAGAAGAAAAACGTGGTTATTTATTAATAATAGGGTAAATGATACAAGCTGAGAAGGAGCTTTATAAATAGCTCAGCAGCTGGTGGCTTCTTAGGCCCAAAATACAAATAAGGAAAGAAATAAAACGACACGCTTTCTAGACTCTCTATTACAAAACGCTGGGACTTATAACGACTCAAATAAAAAGAAAACCCTGCAAAACAACAAAATAAAACTCGTGAGTCTAAAGCATAATTCAAATACTCACGTTGCGTTCTTGGTGATGACGAAGAGTGTCGATTCTTGATGTCCTTGTAAAACCGGCAAAAACGCTATTGATGAAGACTTGAGTTGTGCGCGTATAATCTGCTTTGACTCCTCATCTCCTAAAGTGTTTCCCATGTTTGTCGGATCCATTGGAGTCTCTTGATCGATCTCCTTAGTGAGAAGTGTCCCCTTAAGCTCTTCATGTTCCATTAGAGTAATCAAGCTCTCTACGGACTTGTTAAAGTCTTCTCTTACGCTCTTGAGTCCTCCTCTTGTTCTGGGACTTCTCCTTAGTTTCGGAATTGTAATGACACTCTCCTCAGCTCCAGGGGTGCTTGTAGGGATGTCCTCATCACAAAGGAGAGTGAATTGAACTGTGGAAGTGTACTCAATGGAGTAAGGTCTCTTTCAATTGCTTGGAAATAATACAGAACCACAACAGGGAGCCATTGTAGTCTATGTACTAGAATTGAGTGATAAAATTTCATCAATGGCTGAGTTTCAGCCAATTAGGACTCTTGATGACGTGATTTAGCGTGCTACCAATGTGGATCTCGTAGGAGTTTCAGTGGGTGAAGTTGGGAGTTATTGCAAGAAGATACATATTGAGGCTACACCAACACCTATGGATGTGAATATGAAGAAAAAATGCTTTCATTGACAAAGATTTTGCTATTTACAAGCTGACAGTCCCAAAAACGGAGTTATGACAATTCAAAATACAAAGGAGTGTGAAAACTAGCTCTAGCTGTCGTAATGTCAGCTCGAAAACTTAGACCATATTTCCAGTCTCACTCAATAGCGGTGATGACCTCACAGCCACTTTGCACCATTTTGCACAGCCCAAGTCAGTCTGGACGCCTTGCGAAATGGGCGATTGAACTAAGTGAGTACGACATCGAATATCGCACTCGAACTTGCGCCAAGTCACAGGTCTTGGCGGATTTTGTCATCGAACTTTCGAACGAAGACAATAACGACCCGGCCTCGACCTATAAATGGTTACTCCACGTGGATGGAGCCTCCTAGAGACAAGGAGCGGGAGTCGGAATACAACTCACATCTCCATCTGGCGAAGTCATAGAGCAATCTTTCCGACTCGCTTTTAACGCTTCGAACAATGAGGCCGAATACGAAGCACTCATCGCTGGTCTCAAGCTCGCACTTGGGATCGGGGTCCGAGAGCTCAGCGCGTTCAGCGATTCTCAGCTCATAACGAACCAATTCAGCGGGGAGTATGAAGCTAGAGACGTGCGATTTGACGCCTACGTCAAAATAGTTCGTCAGCTTGCTGAACAGTTCAAAGTTTTTGAGCTAACCCGAATACCCAGAGGAGAAAACACCTCTGCTGACGCACTAGCCGCGTTAGCATCCACTTCGAGCCCCGCCGTCAAGAGGGTTATACCTGTTGAGAGCATCGATAAACCAAGCATAGACTTAGCAGCTCCATCACTGCGGTCAATATGGTCACGACAAATACAGGGACTGAACCCATAGGATCCGGAACCTCGAACCAAGAGTCCAGAGAAAACCCCGACCAGGACCCAAACGACACCGAGCCCGAAAATTGCTTGGCAATGTTCCAGAGGCACAACAGGGAGCCTTTGTAGGCTTTGTACAACGATTGAATGATGAAATTTCATCAATGGATGAGTTTAAGCCTATTGGGACTCTTGATGAAGTGATAAAGCATGCTACCAAGGTGGAGAAGAAAATTATGGAAAGTAACAAGCATTATACCTTACCCCACAATTCTGGCACTTCTTTGAATCCCATAGGAGTTTTAGTGGGTGAAGTTGTGAGTTATTGCAAGAAGACACATATTGAGGCTAAACCAACACCTATGGATGTGAATATGAAGAAACAATGCTTTGATTGACATGGATTTTGCTATTTACAAGGTGAGAGTCCCAAAAACAGAGTTATGACCATTCAATTTATAAAGGAGGGTTAATAGAACTGTTGAAGTGTACTCAATGGAGTTGGGTCTCTTAAAATTGCTAGGCAATGTTCAAGAGCCACAACAGGGAGCCTCTGTAGGCTTTGAACAAGGATTAAGTGATGAAATTTCATCAATGGATGAGTTTCAGCCTATTATCACTCTTAATGAAGTGATAATGCATGCTACCAAGGTGGAGAAGAAAGTCATGGTAAGTAAAAAGCATTAGACTTTATCCCCTAGTTCTGGTATTTCTTTGAATCCCATAGGAGTTTTAGTGGGTGAAGTTGGGAGTTATTGTAATAAGACACATATTGAGGCTAAACCAACACCTATGGATGTGAATATGAAGAAACAATGATTTGATTGAAAAGGATTTTGCTATTTACAAGCTTATAGTCCCAGAAACAGAGTTTTGACTATTCAAAATACACAAGAGAGTGAATAAAACTGTTGAAGTGTACTCAATGGAGTAAGGTCTCTTTTAATTGGTTGGAAATGTTCCAGAGCCACAACATGGAGCCTTTGTAGGCTTTGGACAAGGCTTGCGTGATGAAATTTCATCAATGGATGAGTTTCAGCATATTAGGACTCTTAATGAAGTGATAAAGCATGCTACCATGGTGGAGAAGAAAGTCATGGTAAGTAAAAAGCATTATACTTTATCCCACAGTTCTGGTATTTTTTTGAATCCCATAGGAGTTTTAGTGGGTGAAGTTGGGAGTTATTGTAATAAGAAACATATTGAGGCTAAACCAACACCTATGGATGTGAATATGAAGAAACAATGATTTAATTTAAAAGGATTTGCTATTTATAAGCTTAGAGTCCCAAAAACAAAGTTTTGACTATTCAAAATACAAAGAAGAGTGAATGAAACTGTTGAAGTGTACTCAATGGAGTAAGGTCTCTTTTAATTGGTTGGAAATGTTCCCGAGCCATAACATGGAGCCACTATAGGCTTAGTACAAGGATTCAGTGATGAAATTTCATCAATGGATTAGTTTCAGCATATTAGGACCCTTGATGAGTGATAAAGCATGCTACCAAGATGGAGAAGAAAGCCATGGTAAGTAACAAGAATTATACCTTATCCCACTATTTTGGTATTTCTTTGAATCCCATAGGAGTTTCAATGGGTGAAGTTGGGAGTTATTGCAAGAAGACACATATTGAGGCTAAACCAACACCTATGGATGTGAATACGATGAAACAATGCTTTGATTAACATGGATTTTGCTATTTACAAGCTGAGAGTCCCAAAAACAGAGTTATGACTTTTCAAAATACAAAGGAGAGTAAATAAAACTGTTGAAGTGTACCTAATGGAGTAAGGTCTCTTTCAATTGGTTGGAAATGTTACGGAGCCACAACATGGAGCCACTTTAGGCTTAGTACAAGGATTGAGTGATGAAATTTTATCAATGCATGAGTTTCAACCTATTTGGACTCTAGATGAAGTGATAAAGCATGCTACCAAGGTGGAGAAAAAAATCATGGTAAGTAACAAGCATTCTTCCTTATCCCACAATTCTGGTACTTCTTTGAATCCCATTGGAGTTTTAGTGGGTGCAGTTGGGAGTTATTGCAAGAAGACATATATTGAGATTAAACCAACACCTATGGATGTGAATACGTTGAAGTAATGCTTTGATTGACAATGATTTTGCCATTTACAAGGTGAGAGTCCCAAAAATGAAGTTATAACCATTCAAAATAGAAAGGAGAGTGAATAGAAATGTTGAAGTGTACTCAATGGAGTTAGGTCTCTTACAATTGCTAGGCAATGTTCAAGAGCCACAACAGGGAGCCTTTGTAGGCTTTGGGCAAGGATTGAGTGAAGAAATTTCATCAATGGATGAAGTGACAAAGCAAGCTACCAAGGTGCAGAAGAAAGGTATGGTAAGTAACAAGTATTATATCTTATCCCACATTTCTGGTACTTCTTTGAATCCCATAGGAGTTTCAGTGGGTGAAGTTGGGAGTTATTGCAAGAAGACACATATTGAGGCTAAACCAACACCTATGGGTGTGAATATGAAAAAAACAATGCTTTGATTGACAAGGATTTTGCTATTTACAAGCTGAGAGTCCCAAAAACGGAGTTAGGCCATTCAAATTATAAAGGAGAGTGAATAGAACTGTTGAAGTGTACTCAATGGAGTTGGGTCTCTTACAATTGCTTGGCAATGATCCAGAGCCCCAACTGGGAGCCATTGTAAGCTTTGTACAAGGATTGAGTGATGAAATTTCATCAATGGATGAGTTTCAGCCTATTTGCGCTCTTGATGAAGTGATAAAGCATGCTACCAAGGTGGAGAAGAAAGCCATGGTAAGTAACAAGCATTATACATTATCCCACAATTCTGGTACTTTTTTGAATCCCATAGGAGTTTCAGTGGGTGAAGTTGGGATTTATTGCAAGAAGACATATATTGAGGCTAAACCAACACCTATGAATTTGAATATGAAGAAACAATGCTTTGATTGACAATGATTTTGCCATTTACAATGTGAGAGTCCCAAAAATGGAGTTATGACAATTCAAATTATAAAGGAGACTGAATAGAACTGTTGAAGTGTACTCAATGGAGTTCGGTTTCTTACAATTGTTACGCAATGTTTAAGATCCACAACTATGAGGCTTTGTAGGCTTTTTACAAGGATTGAGTGATGAAATTTCATCAATGGATGAGTTTCAGCCAATTTGCACTCTTGATGAAGTGATAAACCATGCTACCAAGGTGGAGAAGAAAGCCATGGTACGTAACAAGCATTATACCTTATCCCACAATTTTGGTACCTCTTTGAATCCCATAGGACTTTCAGTGGGTGCAGTTGGGAGTTATTGCAAGAAGACATATATTGAGGCTAAACCTACACTTATGGATGTGAATATGAAGAAACAATACTTTGATTGACAAAGACTTTAAAATTTACAAGCTGAGAGACTCAAAAACGGAGTTACGACCATTCAAATTACAAAGGAGAGTGAATGAAAATATTGAAGTGTACTCTATGGAGTTGGGTCTCTTACAATTGCTTGGTAACATTCAAGAGCCACAACTGGGTGTCATTTTAGACTTTGGAAAAGGATTGAGTGAAGAAATTTCATCATTGGATGAGTTTTAGCCTATTAGGACTCTTGATGAATCGATAAAGCATGCTACCAATGTGGAGAAGAAAGCCATGGTAAGAAACAAGCATTATACCTTATCCCACAATTCTGGTACTTCTTTGAATCCCATAGGATTTTCAGAGGGTGAAGTTGGGTATTATAGCAAGAAGACACATATTAAGGCTAAACCAACACCTATAGATGTGAATATGAAGAAATAATACTTTGATTGACAAGGATTTTGCCATTCACAAGCAGAGAGTCCCAAAAACGGAGTTATGACCATTCAAAATACAAAGGAGAGTGAATTGAACTGTTGAAGTGTACTCAATGGAGTAATATCTCTTTCAATTGCTTCGCAATGTTCTAGAGCCACAAAAGGGAGCCATTGTAGGCTTTGTTTAAGCATTGAGTGATGAAATTTCATCAATGGATGAGTTTCAGCCTACTAGCACTCTTGATGAAGTGATAAAGTACGCTACCAAGGTGGAGAAGAAAGCTATGGTAAGTAACAAGCATTATACATTATCCCACAATTATGGTACTTCTTTGAATCCCATAAGAGTTTCAGTGGGTTAAGTGGGGAGTTATTGCAAGAAGACATATATTGAGGTTAAACCAACACTTGTGGATGTGAATACGAAGAAACAATACTTTGATTGACAAGGACTTTAAAATTTACTAGCTGAGAGTCCCAAAAACAGAGTTACGACCATTCAAAGTACAAAGGAAAGTGAATAAAACTGTTGAAGTGTACTCAATGGAGTTGGGTCTCTTACAATTGCTTTGCAACGTTCAAGAGCCACAACTGGGAGCCATTGTCGGCTTTGGACAAGGATTGAGTGAAGAAATTTCATAAATGGATGAGTTTCAGCCTATTTGCACTCTTGATGAAGTGATAAAGCATTCTACCAAGGTGGAGAAGAAAGCCATGGTATGTAACAAGCATTATACCTTATCCCACAATTCTGGTACTTCTTTGAATCCCATTGGAGTTTCGGTGGGTGAAGTTGGGAGGAGTTATTGTAAGAAGACATATATTGAGGCTAAACCAACACTTATGGATTTGAATATGAAGACACAATACTTTGATTGACAAAGACTTTAAAATTTACAAGCTGAGAGTCCTAAAAACGGAGTAACGACCATTCAAAATACAAAGGAGAGTGAATGAAACTATTGAAGTGTAATCAATGGAGTTGGGTGTCTTACAACTGCTTGGCAACGTTCAAGAGCCACAACTGGGAGCCATTGTAAACTTTTTAAAAGGATTGAGTTAAGAAATTTCATCAACGGATGAGTTTTAGCCTATTAGGACTCTTGATGAATCGATAAAGCATGTGATATATCATGGTTTTTATGGGTTTTAACCATGATATAAGAGTCTTTAATCGTGTCTTTTTGGTGTTTTTTAGAGTCTATTAGAGTCTTTTGTCTTCAGATATGCATTTAGGACTAATGTGAAGAATATGGGAGATTTTGGAGCAAAGACCAAGAAGTTGCGTAGAAGGATCATGTTTTGAGGCGATGTGTGACTTGGTGTCGATCGACACCAGCCATGCGTGTCGATCGACACCACAGGCGGACAACTTCGGAGATTTTGGAAGATTTACAATTTTGCCCAGAAGTTTCCATTATTTCAACATTAGTCCCTGTACGAGTTTTTAGCTATATATTGTGTTTTATATCAGGGTTTTAGGGATTATCAAGCAGCAGACCCTCTTTCTATCTCAAGCTTGTATCATCTTTCTCTAATCTCTGATACTCTTTGTTCTCTACTTTTATTTTCTATTATACAGTGATTTCTATTCATATCATGATGATTGTTTCTTTCACCATGTCTGAGTAGTTCCCTTGTTAGGCTATGGGTTTTCAAGGGTTTCTGAGGAATTGTTGAACCAGTGATTTATTAGGGTTAATTGATAGAGTTCTTCATCTAGGATTTAACTTACTGCTTATTCTAGATTCGCGACCTAGAATCTGATTTAGGGTTGTTAGTTGACATGAAAGTGTAATTGATTGCTAGATTTATCTTAGGTGAGCAAAATACCTATCTGCAAAGGAATTTGATTTAGGGATTTTGTGAACAAATTAAACCTGATCATTACTGCTTGTTTGGATCTTAGAATTTAGCAAAGGAATTTGGAATTCTAGATTCAGGGATAGATAGTTTCCGCAGCGGAAGCTGGTAGGTTTTACAATTATGTTTGAGTTCTAGAACGGTTCTTAATTATAATCCTAATGATTCAATTGATCCACAGTTCTGAAGATTCCTGAGATTTCCCTATGCCTAGCACTTTTCTCCATTGATTTACACTTTGTTTAATTATTCGCACTGCAATTTCATTACATTATACTTTATTTAGCATAATACTTTTACTGGGATTTATTGAGTATTTCATAGTCCTTGTGGATTCGATCCCTAAGTACTACAGTGATCTCTTAATTTGAGAGAGTAGCTCAGGGTAAATTTGAGCATATCAAATTTTGGCGCCGTTGTCGGGGACATTTGAATTTACCATTAGATTTAAGTTTAAGTTTTTGTCTAAATTTTCTTTTATTTTGTTACTGATCTCGTTCTTTCTTTCTTTCTTGTGTGTTTCAGGTGCATGCTCAATCGCAAAACTCGGAGCAACAAGAATCTTGAGCTAGTAACCCTTTCAAATCAAGAGCTAGCTAAGTTAGAACGAAGAACCCGGAAAGCAAAGAATTCAGAAGCGATGTTGCGTACTATCATCATGGCTGATGAACATGGAGTTCTCCGGGACAGGGATGGCCATGCATACAATGCAGAGGGCCAAAGGATCGATGACAACGGCCAAGTCATTGTTGAGGCTGAAGTACACGCCCAGGGTGCTGGTGTCGACCGACACGCACCACCTGGTGTCGATCGACACCTACCAGCGGCTGGTAGTGTTTTGGTTGGACAAGGTGCACCTGGTGCCTTAGGTCCACGTGCAATGACATTGGGGGATTACAACCGGCCAGAGCAGTTCTATGCCAACCGGTCTGCCATCCGCCCGCCTCCGTTTCAAAGGAATGACTTTGAACTCAAACCTGCATACTACACGCTTGTAGGTCAGAACCCTTTCCACGGGCTATCACATGAGCACCCTATGGATCACATTGAGCGGTTTGAGGATCTAGTCACTAGCATCAAGGCTAACGGGGTGTCGAACGACTATCTGTTCTGTAAGCTCTTCCCATACTCTCTTGCTGGGGAAGCAGCTTATTGGCTTAAGCAGTTGAAGCCGGGATCACTGACCACTTGGGAGGACACTAAAAATGCTTTCCTGAACAACTTTTATGATGATGCACGGTCTGAAGAGCTGAGGACAAAGATTTCAGCCTTCTCTCAAGGACCTACTGAGGCATTTAAGGCCGCTTGGGCGAGGTTCAGGGCTTATCAGAGAGATTGTCCACACCACGGGTTCAGTGAGGTTCAGTTGCTTGGGATTTTCTTCAGGGGTATCGATTGGAGGTATCAGATGGCTCTGGATGCTGCAAGTAATGGCAACTTCAATACCAGATATCCTGAAGATGCTGTGGTACTAATAGAGAATTTGGCCTCAAGCAACAGCACTAAGAATGCTGATTTTGAGAGAAAGAAGCAAGCTGGGAACTTAGATGGAAGTCAGATAGCTGAGGTGAAGGCGAAACTTGATACGGTTCACAACCTTCTAATAAACAAGAAGCAGGTCCAGTTTGCTGCTGAGGTTGAGACCTATGAGCCAGTTGATGCGCATGAGGAGCAGGATGTTAATTATGTCAGTGGCACAGGCTTTCAGCGTTTCGGTAACTCACAAGGAAACCGAGGCTACAATGGAGGCAGTCCGCGGGGCAACTATCAAGGGAATCAGTCCTCCTCTTCTTTCACACAGCAGCCTCAATATCAGAAGCCATATCAGAACAACAACAACTTCAATCAGAGGAACTATGGTTCATCTTCATATCAGAGCGTTCCACCACCTACTACAGAGAGCAAGATGGAATCGATGCTTGAACAGATTCTAGAAGGTCAACAGAAGATCACCGTGGAATTCAATGGAAAGTTAGACTCACTGTATCAGGATTTGAATGGGAAGTTGATGCGAGAATGGATAGCGACCCGGAAGAACAGCCGTTGGCCGAGGAAATGGTGGACCTGGTCGAGGACACGTCCGAGCTGGTCGAGAAGGAAGTTAAGGATGAGCCATTTGGGGATAGGATGTATTACTGTTCGGCCAAGGAAGTGTTAGCTGGTTCTAAGACTCGTTCTAAGGCTAAGGAACTCATTCACACAGTTGGAACTTGGCTTCGTCAATCTTTGGTTCATAGGGGTCACTCGGACGAAGATGATACCTCGGCCACGTTGGTCTTGGTTCATGTCCGAGATGATTAGTATCAAGCCCTATGGCTCACCTACACTCTTTTTCCCTTGCCTTTGGTTTTTCCCAAGTGGTTTTCCAAAGGAAGGTTTTTAATGAGGTTCGTGATCCATAGGTCCATCTTTGCTTGGTGCTAGTCCGACCTAGTCCGGCCATTTCGAGATTACTTGGCGCGGACCGTCTATCTTTTCTTTCTATCTTTATTTATATTTTTAGTTATTTGAATTTAAACTTATGTCTGAGAGTTGTATTTGTGTGAAACTTTAGTCGTGTGTTTATTTTTCGAGTTGGTCATGGCGAGTTTCCGAGGCATGTCTCGAAACTCACCATGTATTAACTCCCTCCGCTCCTCCTTCTCTTCTCCTCTTCGTCTTCTCTCTTCTTTATATCCTCTGAGACTCTGTGTATTTTTCTCAACCTCTTTTGAATAAAAATTATCTTTCTCTCTATCTCTTTTTCGAGTGATTCGAATTAGAACCCAAGAACAATCCTAGTGATTAGGTTGTTCGCACCAGACTTATCAAGAGGCCTTCCGCATCCTCTCGTGGCGTCTATCCTTCCACCCCAACTCTAGATCAGCTTGCTGTTCAAGCCTGGAGTCTAAACTTGTCACCTTAACCTCTCAGTGAGTGATTGGGATGAGATTCTTCACCCAGAATCGTATCAAGTGGTATCAGAGCAACATTGAGAAGTTAAGTGGTTTTCGTCCTATCTTGTCCGAATTTTAATTAAATATTGGCTTGCGATAAAATCGTGAAATCAATTGGATCGGAACCGATTTTGAGTCTAGTATTTGTTAAAATTGGTTTGAGAATTTTTGGAAATGTTTTGATAATTTTTCGAGATCGTTTTCTGAAAACAGTCGCGTTTAGTGTTCATCTGAGAAAATAGGATACCAAGAGTCATTTTCGTGTTCTTATGATTTAGGGTCAATTCGATCTTCAAAAGGACTCTTTACTGGTGTATTCTTGTGTTTTGTTTCAGGAAAAAGATGTCTGATCATAGTGGAACCAGCCGCAACAACAATCAACTCTTGATCGATGCTCTCATGGCAAGGATGGCTCGATTGATGGATGAAAGATTTAATGTTCTTCAAGATCAAATTATTCCAGAGATGATTCGTGATGCTAGAGGATCTCAAGGAGCTAATACAGCAAAAAATGGTGAGGAAAACGTTCATCAAGCAAGGCAACAAGAAGAAGTTCTACGAGAACCCCGTGAATTCAATCAAAGACCGCTTCCAAGGGAACCTGGAGATTTTGAAGCAGAAAATTATTACAGTGGCTCTTCTCGTGGCAGCCATAGGAGGCATAGGAACGTGAGGAATGAGAGGAACCAGCCCCAGGATGGTTTTGGAGGACTCAAGCTTCGCATACCTTCTTTTCAAGGGAAAAATGATCCGAGTGCTTACTTGGAGTGGGAAAAGAAGATTGAGTTGGTATTTGAATGTCAACATTACACTGAGGTGAACCGAGTTAAAGTGGCAGCTACTGAGTTCACTGACTATGCTTTGAGTTGGTGGGATCAGTTGGTTACGTCTAGAAGAAGAAACCAAGAGTATCCGGTTTCTACTTGGAATGAGATGAAAACTATCATGAGGAAACGTTTTGTGCCTAGCTACTACTACCGTGAGTTGCATAACCAGCTTAGGAGACTTGTGCAAGGTAGCAAGGGTGTAGAGGAGTATTACCAGGAGATGGAAACCCTGTTGATCCAAGCTGATGTTCAAGAGGATCGAGAGGCTACCATGTCTAGGTTTCTAGGAGGTTTGCAGCGTGACATTCAAGATAGATTGGAAATGCAGCCTCATGTTGATTTACAGGAAATGCTACACCAAGCTATACTAATAGAGCAGCAGCTTAAGAGGAGAGGTCCCATACGGACACAATTTGGAGCTGGAGGTAGTAGTTACTCAAGAGGTTATCCAAGAGAAGAGAAGCCGAGGGTACCAAGCGAAAGTAAGCAGCCGGCTATTTCAAACTCTGAAGCAAGAACTTATGGAGATAAAGGGAAAACGGAATCCAGAACCAGCAGAATCAAATGCTACAAGTGTCAAGGAATGGGACACTATGCGAGTGAGTGTACCAACAAGAGGATAATGGTTCTAAAGGATAACGGCGAGTATGAATCTGAAGATGAACAACCAGTAGTTGAGAAGCCTGAAGATGAGAATGTTGAGTTACCAGCTAAGGGAGAGTTGCTAGTATCAGTAAGGACGCTCAGCATACAGTCTAAGTCCGAAGAGCAAGAACAAAGAGCTAACTTGTTTCACACGCGATGCTTTGTCAAAGGAAAAGTGTGCAGCCTTATCATCGATGGTGGTAGTTGTACTAATGTGGCGAGTGAAACAATGGTTAAGAAGCTGGGATTGGAAATTAAGAAGCATCCAAAGCCGTATGATCTTCAGTGGCTTAGCAAAGAGGGAGAAATGAAAGTGAAACATCAAGTGGAGGTTCCTATAGTAATCGGCAAATATGAAGATGAGATTTTGTGTGATGTGCTACCGATGGAAGCTGGACATATTCTGCTTGGAAGGCCGTGGCAATCAGATAGGAGGGTAGTTCATGATGGCTTTACCAACCGGCATACGTTCGAGTTCAAGGGAAGGAAGACTACTCTAGTACCGATGTCTCCACACGAAGTTTATCTTGATCAAGTCCGACTCCAAAGCAAACAGGAACCAAACAAGAAAGCCAATCATTTTGCTATGGCCAGGATAAGTGAAAGAAACAAACTTTGGGCTGAACCAAATTATTTTGGACTTGATGATAATTTTACTTGTTCGTTTAACCTTACACCGGTGCCACCGAGTGATCTCAAAACTTTGCAGGTTATAGGTGATGGACCGATGCCAAAGGATCAGTTCTACCACTACAGTGTGTCTCTAGGATCAAACAAAGCTCCACCATCTGACCGAGACAAGGAAGCACCAAAGGAACAAAATGAAGTCTTCGAGAAATATCCATCCGACTTGAGTGCCAAATACTTTGCTTATGATGGCGAGAAGACTCTATACATTTTTCAAGTCAAGGAAGAGTGCCAGACCCATGCAACCATCGAAGACATTCCGGACTTAACAGGATTTCTTAAACTCTTTAAAATAGTTTCTAATGGCTTTAAGTTTATGATAGTACAACCCGGTCCTGTTGTAGATTTCCTATCTTCTAATCGGGATTACACTTATCTTTGTGATATGACAGGAACAAGGGACAGAGCTAGGACTTACAAGGAACAGACGTTTGAAATGAAGAACAGAAACTCAACTAATGAAGCTCCATGTCATCGAACCTTTGTTCTAGACTACTTCCGTGATACAAAGCTTGGAACCAAGGGATATCTTTGGAAAGAGTTCAGCTCCTCTGAAGTTCAAGGGCGAGACCGATGTTCTCCATTCACCTACCGCCCTTATGCCAAACCTTTTCCTAAGCTTTTTCCTTACCTTTCTCTCATTTTTAAATATTGGTTTGGTTTTATACGTTTTCTACTCTTTTGGAAAACTAACTTGGCGTTGTTCTTGGCAGGTAGTCCGGATTTGAGGACAAATCCTTTTCAACTGGGGGAGCCTGATGCGAGAATGGATAGCGACCCGGAAGAACAGCTGTTGGCCGAGGAAATGGTGGACCTGGTCGAGGACACGTCCGAGCTGGTCGAGAAGGAAGTTAAGGATGAGCCATTTGGTGATAGGATGTATTACTGTTCGGCCAAGGAAGTGTTAGCTGGTTCTAAGACTCGTTCTAAGGCTAAGGAACTCATTCACACAGTTGGAACTTGGCTTCGTCAATCTTTGGTTCATAGGGGTCACTCGGACGAAGATGATACCTCGGCCACGTTGGTCTTGGTTCATGTCCGAGATGATTAGTATCAAGCCCTATGGCTCACCTACACTCTTTTTCCCTTGCCTTTGGTTTTTCCCAAGTGGTTTTCCAAAGGAAGGTTTTTAATGAGGTTCGTGATCCATAGGTCCATCTTTGCTTGGTGCTAGTCCGACCTAGTCCGGCCATTTCGAGATTACTTGGCGCGGACTGTCTATCTTTTCTTTCTATCTTTATTTCTATTTTTAGTTATTTGAATTTAAACTTATGTCTGAGAGTTGTATTTGTGTGAAACTTTAGTCGTGTGTTTATTTTTCGAGTTGGTCATGGCGAGTTTCCGAGGCATGTCTCGAAACTCACCATGTATTAACTCCCTCCGCTCCTCCTTCTCTTCTCCTCTTCGTCTTCTCTCTTCTTTATATCCTCTGAGACTCTGTGTATTTTTCTCAACCTCTTTTGAATAAAAATTATCTTTCTCTCTATCTCTTTTTCGAGTGATTCGAATTAGAACCCAAGAACAATCCTAGTGATTAGGTTGTTCGCACCAGACTTATCAAGAGGCCTTTCGCATCCTCTCGTGGCGTCTATCCTTCCACCCCAACTCTAGATCAGCTTGCTGTTCAAGCCTGGAGTCTAAACTTGTCACCTTAACCTCTCAGTGAGTGATTGGGACGAGATTCTTCACCCAGAATCGTATCAGAAGTTTGAGCAGCTGAACACTCATGTCAAGAAGTTAGACACTCAGGTTGCTCAGACCGCTGGAGCTATTAAGAGACAGGACGGTTTTCTTCCTGGGAAGACGGACACTAATCCGAGGCATCCAGTGAATGCCATCTCATTGAGGAGTGAGAAGAAAGTTGAGCCTGTGATCAGGAATAAACTGACGCTTGAAGAGAAGATAGACTTAGAAGAGGTCGAAGACGACGATGTTGTTCTTCCGGAGTTAGTGTCGATCGACACCAACACTATGTGTCGATCGACACCAGTTGATACAGAAGAGATTGGCAAGGACAAAGCTGTGTCGATCGCTACCAAGGACACGACACAGGATGTTAGTGTCGATCGACACCACTCGGGTGTCGATCGACACCCTTCACAGACAGACAAGGCTTCTTCATCATCGGCTAAGCCGATCACCGAATCATCATACAAACCGAGGATCCCTTATCCTCGAAACCCCAGGAAGTCTAAGCATGAGATAGATGATGCCAGGTGTAAGGCTATGATGGACAAGCTCATTGTTGAGTTACCGTTGATTGATGCCATCAGGACATCCCCCGTAATCAGACGGTACGTGAAACACATGGTCACTAAGGATTTGAATGTTGAACAGGGTGCGATGATGATTTCTGCACAGGTTAGTGCCGTGATTCAGAACAAGATTCCAGAGAAGCTTCCAGACCCAGGTAGTTTCGTTCTTGACTGCACCATCTTTGCAGAGAAGTTCGAACAGTCTTTATGTGATCTTGGGTCTAGTGTGAACTTGATGCCCAGATCAGTTGCTGTGAATCTTGGTATGACAGACTTTCAGCCGACAAGGATCACTCTCATCCTTGCTGATCGTTCTGTTCGTCTTCCAGATGGTATACTTGAGGATGTTCCTATCAAGATAGGAGGGTGCTTGATTCCTACGGACTTCGTTGTGTTGACATATGAGGAAGAGCCTAAGGACCCGTTGATATTGGGACGACCATTCTTGGCTACAGCTGGTGCCATGATTGATGTCAGAAGGGGACGCATTGGTCTGAATGTAGGCGATTTAGTTATGAACTTTGAGATGGATAAGCTTGTAAAGCGGCCTACGATCGATGGTCAGACCTTCTGCGTCGAGACTCTCACAGATCTTGTCGAGGAGAGTTTCAAAGAGTTGCATTGTGAGGACCCTCTGGAACGTGCTTTGATTGCTTCAGTGGATGAGGTTGAGCATTTGGATGATATTGCTGCTGGGTATGTCAAGCTAATGGATGCAACCAAGGAAGTGATGCACGTACCGGGTGTCGATCGACACCCATCACTAGTGTCGATCGACACCAGTGTCCGGACATACAAGAAAACAGCTGATTGGAGCTTTGAGCAAGCTCCAAAGATAAAGCTTAAGCAACTCCCTGCGGGGCTCAGGTACGCATTCCTTGGTGAACATAATTCATATCCTGTTATTGTTAATGCGTCCTTGAACAACGCAGAGCTGACCCTATTGCTAAGTAAGCTGCGCAAGTTTCGCAAGGCTCTTGGCTATTCTCTTGATGACATTTCAGGTATCTCTCCAGATCTGTGCATGCATAGGTTACATCTTGAGGATGAGACCAAGTCATCAATTGAACATCAAAGACGGCTGAATCCAAACCTGAAGGATGTGGTTAAGAAAGAAATCATGAAGCTGTTGGATGCAGGAATCATCTATCCAATTTCCGACAGTGGTTGGGTCAGTCCAGTGCAGGTTCTGCCTAAGAAAGGAGGAGTCACAGTGGTACAGAATGAGAAGGATGAGCTGATACCGACTAGGACTGTGACAGGGCACAGAATGTGCATTGACTATAGGAAGCTGAACGCCGCTACAAGAAAGGATCATTTTCCTTTGCCCTTCATTGATCAGATGCTTGAGCGGTTAGCTAATCACCCTTATTACTGTTTCCTTGACAGTTATTCAGGGTTCTTTCAGATTCCTATTCACCCAGATGACCAGGAGAAGACCACGTTTACATGTCCCTATGGCACTTTCGCATACCGCAGAATGCCCTTTGGACTATGTAACGCTCCTGCTACGTTTCAGAGGTGTATGATGTCTATCTTCACAGACATGATTGAGGACAGTATGGAGGTATTTATTGATGATTTTTCAGTTTATGGGTCTTCATTCAAGGGTTGTTTGGATAACCTATGCAGGGTGCTAGCTAGATGTGAAGAGACGCATTTAGTTCTGAATTGGGAGAAATGCCACTTTATGGTCAGAGACGACATTGTTCTTGGGCATAGGGTATCAGAGGCTGGTATTGAGGTTGATAGAGCTAAGATTGAGGTGATGACTAATCTGCAGCCTCCTTCTAATGTCAAGACATTGAGAAGCTTTCTTGGACACGCTGGATTCTATAGACGTTTCATCAAGGATTTCAGCAAGATAGCACGTCCACTCACCGCTTTGCTCTGTAAGGATGTCACATTTGAGTTTGATACTGACTGTTTTGATGCCTTTCAACAGCTAAAGCGTGCATTAGTGAGTGCTCCAATTATTCAACCGCCGGATTGGGATTTGCCTTTTGAGGTAATGTGTGACGCCAGCGACTTTGCAGTTGGGGCTGTGCTGGGACAAAGGAAGGACAAGAAGCTTCATGCCATATACTATGCCAGCCGTACATTGGATGATGCACAGAAGAACTACGCTACCACAGAGAAAGAACTGCTTGCTGTTGTGTTTGCTTTTGAGAAGTTCAGGCAGTATCTTGTTGGCTCTAAGGTAGTAGTGCACACTGAACATTCTGCACTCAAGTACCTGATGCAGAAGAAGGATTCTAAGCCTAGACTGTTAAGATGGATTCTGTTACTCCAGGAGTTCGATATCGAAGTCAAGGATAAGAAAGGTACTGAAAATGGAGTTGCTGATCATCTTTCGCGGATTAGGATTGAGGACGACATCCCTATTGATGATTCTCTGGCCGAAGAGAATGTGCACTTATTGGAAACAGGATGGAGTGATTTTTCTTGCGGTGATCTGCAGTATTCTCGGACAACAGGTCCTGGTGTCGATCGACACCACGTCCTTGTGTCGATCGACACCCACGTTCCAGACAGCTCCGGCTTGGCAGATAACCTCTCAATAGCTGTTGTTGAGGGTCAGGATCGACCATGGTTTGCTGATATTGCCAATTACCTTTCTGCAGGAGATGAACCGGATGAGTTTACAGGGTATTCGAAGAAGAAGTTCATGCGTGAGCTAAGACGGTTCTATTGGGATGAACCTTACTTGTATCGACATTGTTCAGATGGGGTCTATCGTAGATGCATAGCTAATACTGAGATTCTGGATGTTTTGTTTCATTGTCATGGTTCTGAGTATGCTGGGCACTTTGCCACCTTCAAGACAGTATCTAAGGTTCTACAAGCAGGTTTCTGGTGGCCGACTCTGTTCAGAGACACCCATGCCTTTGTGTCTCGATGTTATGCATGTCAGAGGAGAGGGAAGATCAGTAAGCGGCACGAAATTCCTCAGAACTTCATCCTCGAGGTCGAGGTCTTTGATTGCTGGGGTATAGACTTCATGGGTCCTTTCCCGACATCATACAAGAACAAGTACATCTTGGTTGCTGTTGATTATGTGTCGAAGTGGGTCGAAGCGATCGCCAGTCCTACCAACGACGCTTCAGTTGTCCTTAAGCTGTTTAAGACCATTATCTTCCCACGATTTGGAGTCCCGAGGATTGTCATCAGCGATGGCGGCAAGCACTTCATCAACCGCGTGTTTGAGCGGCTTCTTAAGAAGCACGGTGTACATCATCGCGTTGCTACTCCATATCATCCGCAGACAAGTGGACAAGTTGAGGTCTCTAACAGGCAGATCAAGGAGATTTTAGAGAAGACAGTAGGATGCTCTAGAAAGGACTGGTCCGCAAAGTTAGATGATGCACTCTGGGCTTATCGAACTGCATTCAAGACGCCACTTGGTACTACACCGTTTCATTTGCTTTATGGGAAAGCATGTCATCTTCCAGTAGAGCTTGAGCATAAGGCCGCCTGGGCTGTAAAGCTACTGAACTTCGACATCAAGCCAGCAGCAGAGAGACGTTTGATTCAGCTCAATGAGCTTGATGAGATTCGACTCAATGCTTATGAAAGCTCTAAGCTGTACAAGGAAAGGACCAAAGCTTATCACGATAAGAAGATCATTTCCAGGACTTTCGAACCCAATGTTCAGGTACTTCTGTATAACTCTCGCTTACAATTGTTTCCTGGGAAATTGCGTTCTCGTTGGTCAGGTCCTTTCACAGTCAAGGAAGTTCGACCATATGGTGCTGTTGTCTTGCTCAGTCCTGAGGGCAATGAATTTACAGTCAACGGTCAGAGGGTCAAACATTATTGGGCACATGCCAAGATCCCGGACGGACACATATTGCGTCTGGATGATGCACCCTCTGCCTAAACCGTCACAAAGTCAAGCTAATGACTTTAAACAAGCGCTTGGTGGGAGGCAACCCACTGGTAAGTTGTGAATATAATTTATTTATTTGATTTTTAATTATTTAGGTTTTTCTATATTTTTCAATCTAACTTTGACTAATTTTTCTTTTTGGTTTTCTTTTGTTTTCTGTTATCAAAAAAAAAAAAAAAAAAAAAAAAAAAAAAAAAAAAAAATTTGTTGGTGTCGACCCTTGTTGCTAGTGTCGATCGACACCAGTCGATGGTGTCGATCGACACCCATACCACGGATTCAGGTTTTGTGTTTTAATATTCCGACTTTTTCACTTTGGTTCATCAGTTTTATTTTCTTTTTCACCAACTCCTTGCTTAATAACACTGGGGACAGTGTTGTTTAAGTCTGGGGGAGGTAGTTACTAACATCATTCTTTTTGTTTTTTTAGAGTCAGTCCAATTTTTGTTTTATTGAGTCAAAACTTAGTTTGGAAACTATGATTTTTCGAGGAAATCACCACATTTGCAGGAGCTTGAGTGACCATTGATTCAAGCTTGACTTGTGTCTGAGACTAATGAAAAACCCCAAGGCTGATCAACCTACCAATGTTACCCATGTTCACCTGAGCTTTCAGAGGATCCATCACCGACTTCGCCTATTAACCTGACTTTATTTTGCTTGTCCAGGGGCTTGATATACATTGGATCGGACTCTCCCTTCAGTCCTGAAAGACTTGTCTGTGTGAGTATGGTTCCCCTCTCTCTTCCCTTCATAAAGAAAAAAAAAAAAAGAAGAAAAAAAAATATATATATATACTAAGCAGTAAGCAGTAAAAGATAAAATGATTTTCTTTTGAGTAGAGAGGTAGGAAAATTTCCAGTGACCTCATTATTCTTCTTTGAAAGGAATGATCACACTAAGGTTGGAAGCAAGGTTAGGAAAATTTCCCGTGATATCATTATTCGCCTACACCTTTGATATAATTAACTGCAGAAGTGAGAAAAGAGAGAGGAAAGGAACCAGAAGTAAAGACAGTCTGTGTGCTCAGGAAAACTGATTGAGAAAGAGTCCATGTGTCCTTTGATTGATACTCCCTAGATGAGTCTTCACTTTAGTTTATAGAAGTCAGTATGGTGAATTTGGATTGTTTATTTGGATTGTGGAGTTGTTTGGGACAGTTGCTAAGTCTGGGGGAAGTACATGGTGGTCTGGACCTTGTCAGGTAAGAATTTCCAGTGGCTTTACTATGGTGAATGTGAGTCTGGTGCTCTTATGACAAAATGAGTTTCCTGTGTTTTCAAACTTCTTTCACAGGCTGAGTTTCTGTTTTGCTTGAGGGCAAGCAAAAGCTAAGTCTGGGGGAGTTGATATATCATGGTTTTTATGGGTTTTAACCATGATATAAGAGTCTTTAATCGTGTCTTTTGGTGTTTTTTAGAGTCTATTAGAGTCTTTTGTCTTCAGATATGCATTTAGGACTAATGTGAAGAATATGGGAGATTTTGGAGCAAAGACCAAGAAGTTGCGTAGAAGGATCATGTTTTGAGGCAATGTGTGACTTGGTGTCGATCGACACCAGCCATGCGTGTCGATCGACACCACAGGCGGACAACTTCGGAGATTTTGGAAGATTTACAATTTTACCCAGAAGTTTCCATTATTTCAACATTAGTCCCTGTACGAGTTTTTAGCTATATATTGTGTTTTAGATCAGGGTTTTAGGGATTATCAAGCAGCAGACCCTCTTTCTATCTCAAGCTTGTATCATCTTTCTCTAATCTCTGATACTCTTTGTTCTCTACTTTTATTTTCTATTATACAGTGATTTCTATTCATATCATGATGATTGTTTCTTTCACCATGTCTGAGTAGTTCCCTTGTTAGGCTATGGGTTTTCAAGGGTTTCTGAGGAATTGTTGAACCAGTGATTTATTAGGGTTAATTGATAGAGTTCTTCATCTAGGATTGAACTTACTGCTTATTCTAGATTCGCGACCTAGAATCTGATTTAGGGTTGTTAGTTGACATGAAAGTGTAATTGATTGCTAGATTTATCTTACGTGAGCAAAATACCTATCTGCAAAGGAATTTGATTTAGGGATTTTGTGAACAAATTAAACCTGATCATTACTGCTTGTCTGGATCTTAGAATTTAGCAAAGGAATTTGGAATTCTAGATTCAGGGATAGATAGTTTACGCAGCGGAAGCTGGTAGGTTTTACAATTGTGTTTGAGTTCTAGAACGGTTCTTAATTATAATCCTAATGATTCAATTGATCCACAGTTCTGAAGATTCCTGAGATTTCCCTATGCCTAGCACTTTTCTCCATTGATTTACACTTTGTTTAATTATTCGCACTGCAATTTCATTACATTATACTTTATTTAGCATAATACTTTTACTGGGACTTATTGAGTATTTCATAGTCCTTGTGGATTCGATCCCTAAGTACTACAGTGATCTCTTAATTTGAGAGAGTAGCTCAGGGTAAATTTGAGCATATCAGCATGCTACCAAGGTGGAGAAGAAAGTCATAGTAAGAGACAAGCATTACACCTTATCTCACAATTCTAGTACTTCTTTGAGTCCCATAGGCGTTTCAAGGGTAAAGTTGGGCGTTGTTGCAAGAAGACACATATTGAGGCTAAACAAACACCTATGGATGTGACTATGAAAGAACAGTTATATAATTGACAAAGATTTGTATCTCTTACAATTTCTTGGCAATGTTCAAAAGCCCCAACAGGGAGCCAATGTAGGCTTTGTACATGAATTGAGTGATAAAATTGCATCGATGGATGTGTTTCAGCTTATTATGACTCTTGATGACGTGATATAGCATGCTACCAATGTGAAAAAGAAAGCCATGGTAAGAAACAAGTATTATAGCTTATCCCACAATTCTGAATCTCATAAGATTTTTAGAGGGTGAAGTTGGGTATAATAGCAAGAAGACACATATTAAGGCTAAATCAACACCTATGGATGTGAATATAAAGAAACAATGTTTTGATTGACAAGGATTTTGCCATTTACAAACTGAGAGTTCCAAAAACGGAGTTATGACCATTCAAAATACAATGGAGAGTGAATTGAACTGTTGAAGTGTACTCAATGGAGTCTTTCAATTGCTTGGCAATTTTCTAGAGCCACAACAGGGAGCCATTGTAGGATTTGTACAAGCATTGAGTGATGAAATTTCATCAATGGATGAGTTTCAGCCTATTAGGACTGTTGATGAAGTGATAAAGCTTGCTACCAAGGTGCAGAAGAAAGCTATGGTAAGTAACAAGCATTATACCTTATCCCACATTTCTGGCACTTCTTTGAATCCCATAGGAGTTTCAGTGGGTGAAGTTGGGAGTTATTGCAAAAAGATATATATTGAGGCTAAACCAACACCTTTGAATTTGAATATGAAGAAACAATGCTTTGATTGACAATGATTTTGCCATTTACAAGGTGAGAGTCCCAAAAATGGAGTTATGACCATTCAAATTATAAAGGAGAGTGAATAGAACTGTTGAAGTGTAGCAATGGAGTTTGGTCTCTTACAATTGCTTGGTAATGTTCAAGAGCCATAACAGGAAGCCATTTTAGGCTTTGGACAATGATTGAGTGATGAAATTTCATCAATGGATGAATTTCAGCCTATTAGGACTCTTGATGAAGTGATAAAGCATGCTATCAAGGTGGAAAAGAAAGCCATGGTAAGTAACAAGCATTATACACTATCCCACAATTCTTGTACTTTTTTGAATCCCATAGGAGTTTTAGTGGGTGAAGTTGCGAGTTATTGCAAGAAGACATATATTGAGGCTAAACCAACACCTTTGAATTTGAATATGAAGAAACAATGCTTTGATTGACCATGATTTTGCCATTTACAAGGTGAGAGTCCTCAAAATGGAGTTATGACCATTCAAATTATAAAGGAGAGTGAATAGAACTGTTGAAGTGTAGCAATGGAGTTAGGTCACTTACAATTATTACGCAATGTATAAGAGCCACAAAAGGGAGCCTTTGTAGGCTTTGGACAAGGATTGAGTGATGAAATTTCATCAATGGATGAGTTTTAGCCTATTTGCCATGGTACGTAACAAGCATTATACCTTATCCCACAATTCTGGTACTTCTTTGAATCCCATAGGATTTTCAGAGGGTGAAGTTGGGTATTATAGAAAGAAGACACATATTAAGGCTAAACCAACACTTATAGATGTGAATATGAAGAAATAATGCTTTGATTGACAAGGATTTTGCCATTCACAAGCAGAGAGTCCCAAAAATGGAGTTATGACCATTCAAAATACAAAGGAGAGTGAATTGAACTGTTGAAGTGTACTCAATGGAGTAATATCTCTTTCAATTGCTTCGCAATGTTTTAGAGCCACAAAAGGGAGCCATTGTAGGCTTTGGTCAAGCATTGAGTGATGAAATTTCATCAATGGATGAGTTTCATCCTACTAGCACTCTTGATGAAGTGATAAAGCACGCTACCAAGGTGGAGAAGAAAGCTATGGGAAGTAACAAGCATTATACATTATCCCACAATTCTGGTACGTCTTTGAATCCCATAAGAGTTTCAGTGGGTTAAGTTGGGAGTTATTGCAAGAAGACATATATTGAGGTTAAACCAACACTTGTGGATGTGAATACGAAGAAACAATACTTTGATTGACAAGGACTTTAAAATTTACAAGCTGAGAGTCCCAAAAACGGAGTTACGACCATTCAAAATACAAAGGAGAGTGAATAAAACTGTTGAAGTGTACTCAATGGAGTTGGGTCTCTTACAATTGCTTTGCAACGTTCAAGAGCCACAACTGGGAGCCATTGTCGGCTTTGGACAAGGATTGAGTGAAGAAATTTCATAAATGGATGAGTTTCAGCCTATTTGCACTCTTGATGATGTGATAAAGGATGCTACCAAGGTGGAGAAGAAAGCCATGGTATGTAACAAGCATTATACCTTATCCCACAATTCTGGTACTTTTTTGAATCCCATAGGAGTTTCGGTGGGTGAAGTTGGGAGGAGTTATTGTAAGAAAACATATATTGAGGCTAAACCAACACTTATGGATGTGAATATGAAGAAACAATACTTTGATTGATAAAGACTTTAAAATTTACAAGCTGAGAGTCCTAAAAACGGAGTAACGACCATTCAAAATACAAAGGAGAGTGAATGAAACTATCGAAGTGTACTCAATGGAGTTGGGTGTCTTACAATTGCTTGGCAACGTTCAAGAGCCACAGCTGGGAGCCATTGTAGACTTTGGAAAAGGATTGAGTGAAGAAATTTTGTCAATGGATGAGTTTTAGCCTATTAGGACTCTTGATGAATCGATAAAGCATGCTACCAAGGTGGAGAAGAAAGTCATAGTTAGAAACAAGCATTACACCTTATCTCACAATTCTAGTACTTCTTTGAGTCCCATAGGCGTTTCAAGGGTAAAGTTGGGCGTTGTAGCAAGAAGACACATATTGAGGCTAAACAAACACCTATGGATGTGACTATGAAAGAACAGTTATATAATTGACAAAGATTTGTATCTCTTACAATTTCTTAGCATTGTTCAAAAGCCCCAACAGGGAGCCAATGTAGGCTTTGTACATGAATTGAGTGATAAAATTGCATCGATGGATGTGTTTCAGCTTATTATGACTCTTGATGACGTAATATAGCATGCTACCAATGTGGAAAAGAAAGCCATGGTAAGAAACAAGTATTATAGCTTATCCCACAATTCTGAATCTCATTGGATTTTCAGAGGGTGAAGTTGGGTATTATAGCAAGAAGACACATATTAAGGCTAAATCAACACCTATGGATGTGAATATAAAGAAACAATGCTTTGATTGACAAGGATTTTGCCATTTACAAACTGAGAGTTCCAAAAACGGAGTTATGACCATTCAAAATACAATGGAGAGTGAATTGAACTGTTGAAGTGTACTCAATGGAGTCTTTCAATTGCTTGGCAATTTTCTAGAGCCACAACAGGGAGCCATTGTAGGATTTGTACAAGCATTGAGTGATGAAATTTCATCAATGGATGAGTTTCAGCCTATTAGGACTGTTGATGAAGTGATAAAGCTTGCTACCAAGGTGCAGAAGAAAGCTATGGTAAGTAACAAGCATTATACCTTATCCCACATTTCTGGCACTTCTTTGAATCCCATAGGAGTTTCAGTGGGTGAAGTTGGGAGTTATTGCAAAAAGATATATATTGAGGCTAAACCAACACCTTTGAATTTGAATATGAAGAAACAATGCTTTGATTGACAATGATTTTGCCATTTACAAGGTGAGAGTCCCAAAAATGGAGTTATGACCATTCAAATTATAAAGGAGAGTGAATAGAACTGTTGAAGTGTAGCAATGGAGTTGGGTCACTTACAATTATTACGCAATGTTTAAGAGCCACAAAAGGGAGCCTTTGTAGGCTTTGGACAAGGATTGAGTGATGAAATTTCATCAATGGATGAGTTTTAGCCTATTTGCACTCTTGATGAAGTGATAAAGCATGCTACAAAGGTGGAGAAAGCCATGGTACGTAACAAGCATTATACCTTATCCCACAATTCTGGTACTTCTTTGAATCCCATAGGATTTTCAGAGGGTGAAGTTGGGCATTATAGAAAGAAGACACATATTAAGGCTAAACCAACACTTATAGATGTGAATATGAAGAAATAATGCTTTGATTGACAAGGATTTTGCCATTCACAAGCAGAGAGTCCCAAAAACGGAGTTATGACCATTCAAAATACAAAGGAGAGTGAATTAAACTGTTGAAGTGTACTCAATGGAGTAATATCTCTTTCAATTGCTTCGCAATGTTTTAGAGCCATAAAAGGGAGCCATTGTAGGCTTTGTTCAAGCATTGAGTGATGAAATTTCATCAATGGATGAGTTTCATCCTACTAGCACTCTTGATGAAGTGATAAAGCACGCTACCAAAGTGGAGAAGAAAGCTATGGTAAGTAACAAGCATTATACATTATCCCACAATTCTGGTACTTCTTTGAATCACATAAGAGTTTCAGTGGGTTAAGTTGGGAGTTATTGCAAGAAGACATATATTAAGGTTAAACCAACACTTGTGGATGTGAATACGAAGAAACAATACTTTGATTGACAAGGACTTTAAAATTTACAAGCTGAGAGTCCCAAAAACGGAGTTACGACCATTCAAAATACAAAGGAGAGTGAATAAAACTGTTGAAGTGTACTCAATCGAGTTGGATCTCTTACAATTGCTTTGCAACGTTCAAGAGCCACAACTGGGAGCCATTGTCGGCTTTGGACAAGGATTGAGTGAAGAAATTTCATAAATGGATGAGTTTCAGCCTATTTGCACTCTTGATGAAGTGATAAAGCATGCTACCAAGGTGGAGAAGAAAGCCATGGTATGTAACAAGCATTACACCTTATCCCACAATTCTGGTACTTTTTTTAATCCCTTAGGAGTTTCCGTGGGTGAAGTTGGGAGGAGTTATTGTAAGAAGACATATATTGAGGCTAAACCAACACTTATGGATGTGAATATGAAGAAACAATACTTTGATTGATAAAGACTTTAAAATTTACAAGCTGAGAGTCCTAAAAACGGAGTAACGACCATTCAAAATACAAAGGAGAGTGAATGAAACTATTGAAGTGTACTCAATGGAGTTGGGTGTCTTACAATTGCTTGGCAACGTTCAAGAGCCACAACTGGGAGCCATTGTAGACTTTGGAAAAGGATTGAGTGAAGAAATTTCGTCAATGGATGAGTTTTAGCCTATTAGGACTCTTGATGAATCGATAAAGCATGCTACCAAGGTGGAGAAGAAAGTCATAGTAAGAAACAAGCATTACACCTTATCTCACAATTGTAGTACTTCTTTGAGTCCCATAGGCGTTTCAAGGGTAAAGTTGGGCGTTGTAGCAAGAAGACACATATTGAGGCTAAACAAACACCTATGGATGTGACTATGAAAGAACAGTTATATAATTGTCAAAGATTTGTATCTCTTACAAATTCTTGGCAATGTTCAAAAGCCCCAACAGGGAGCCAATGTAGGCTTTGTACATGAATTGAGTGATAAAATTGCATCGATGGATGTGTTTCAGCTTATTATGACTCTTGATGACGTGATATAGCATGCTACCAATGTGGAAAAGAAAGCCATGGTAAGAAACAAGTATTATAGCTTATCCCACAATTCTGAATCTCATAGGATTTTCAAAGGGTGAAGTTGGGTATTATAGCAAGAAGACACATATTAAGGCTAAATCAACACCTATGGATGTGAATATGAAGAAACAATGCTTTGATTGACAAGGATTTTTCCTTTTACAAACTGAGAGTTCCAAAAACAGAGTTATGACCATTCAAAATACAATGGAGAGTGAATTGAACTGTTGAAGTGTACTCAATGGAGTCTTTCAATTGCTTGGCAATTTTCTAGAGCCACAACAGGGAGCCATTGTAGGATTTGTACAATGATTGAGTGATGAAATTTCATCAATGGATGAATTTCAGCCTATTAGGACTCTTGATGAAGTGATAAACCATGCTACCAAGGTGGAGATGAAAGCCATGGTAAGTAACAAACATTATACACTATCCCACAATTCTGGTACTTTTTTGAATCCCATAGGAGTTTTAGTCGGTGAAGTTGCGAGTTATTGCAAGAAGACATATATTGAGGCTAAACCAACACCTTTGAATTTGAATATTAAGAAACAATGCTTTGATTGACAATGATTTTGCCATTTACAAGGTGAGAGTCCCAAAAATGGAGTTATGACCATTCAAATTATAAAGGAGAGTGAATGGAACTGTTGAAGTGTAGCAATGGAGTTGGGTCACTTACAATTATTATGCAATGTTTAAGAGCCACAACAGGGAGCCTTTGTAGGCTTTGGACAAGGATTGAGTGATGAAATTTCATCAATGGATGAGTTTTAGCCTATTTGCACTCTTGATGAAGTGATCAAGCATGCTACAAAGTTGGAGAAAGCCATGGTACGTAACAAGCATTATACCATATCCCACAATTCTGGTACTTCTTTGAATCCCATAGGAGTTTCAGTGTTTGAAGTTGGGAGTTATTGCAAGAAGACATATATTGAGGCTAAACCAACACTTATGGATGTGAATATGAAGAAACAATACTTTGATTGACAAAGACTTTAAAATTTACAAGTTGAGAGTCCCAAAAACGGAGTTACGACCATTCAAAATACAAAGGAGAGTTAATGAAACTATTGAAGTGTACTCAATGGAGTTGGGTCTCTTACAATTGCTTGGCAACTTTCAAGAACCACAACTGGGAGCCATTGTAGACTTTGGAAAAGGATTGAGTGAAGAAATTTCATCAATGGTTGAGTTTTAGCCTATTAGGACTCTTGATGAATCTATAAAGCATGCTACCAAGGTGATGCGAGAATGGATAGCGACCAGGATGAACAGCCGATGGTCGAAGATATGTTGGACCCGGTCGAGGAAATGTTTGGACCGGTCGAGAAGGAAGCTCCGGATGAACCATGTGGAGCTAGGACACGTTCTTGGTCGGCCAAGGGCGTACCAGTTGTGACTATGACTCGTTCTAGGACGAAGGTACTCATTCATACAATCGGAGCCTTGCTACGTCAAGGTTTGGTTCAAAGGGGTCACTCAGACGCAAGTTATTTGCGGCCACCTTGGTCATGGTTCATGTCCGGGAAGATTAGTGTCAAGCCCTATGGCTCACTTACACTCTTTTTCCCATGCCTTTGGTTTTTCCCAAGTGGTTTTCCAAAGGAAGGTTTTTAATGAGGTTCGTGGTCCATTGGTTCCTCATTGCTTGGCATTGGTCCGACCTAGTCTGGCCCGTCTCGAGAGCTTAGGCGCGGCCCGTCTATCTTATTTCTGTTTAGTTTATTTAAATTTGAACTTATGTTTGAGAATTATGTGTGTGCGGGATTGTATTGGTGTGTTGGTCGTTGGTAAGTTCCTAGGCATGTCTTGGAACTCGCCGAGACTTTAATGCTCCGCTCCTCCTCTCTTCTCCTCTTCGTCTCCTCTCTTCTTTCTATGTCTCTGAGACTCTAGTGTTTTACTCATCTATCTTTTTATCAAAAATATCTTTTTCTTGATAGATCCTTGTTATCTTTTTCGAGTGATTCGATCTAGATTAACTTGTGAACATTTCTAGTGATTGGAGTGTTCAAAACCGACTTATCAAGGGGTCTTTCACAACCTCTCGTGGCGTCACTCATTCCCTCAACCCCAGAACCGCTTGCTTCTCAAGCCTGGAGTCTAAAATTTTCATCTTAGTTTCCCGGTGTGTGATTGGGGCGTGATTCTCCTCCCAGAATCGTATCAAGTGGTATCAGAGCCACATCGAGAAGTTAAGTGATTTTCGAACCAATTTGTTCGAATTTTAATTAAATATTGGCTCGTGCAAAAATTGCGAACTCAATTTCATAGGAATCTAGGATGAGTGTAGTATTTGTTAAAATTTATTTGGGATTTTTCTGAAGTATTTTGATATTTTTTCGTGACCGATCGACTTCCACAGTCGCGTTTAGGGTTCTTCAGAGAAAATAGGATACCAAGAGTCATTTTCGTGTTCTTATGATTTACGGTCAATTCGATCTTCACAAGGACTCTTTACTTGTGTATTTTGTTGTGTTGTTTCAGGGAAAAGATGTTCGTCACAGTGTAACCAGCGGCAACAACAATCAACTCTTGATTGATGCTCTCACGGCAACGATGGCTCGATTGATGGATGAAAGATTTAATGGTCTGCAAGAACAAGTTCTTCCAGACATGATTCATGATGCTAGAGGATCTCAAGGAGATAATACAGTAAGAAATGCTGAGGGAAACGTTCATCAAGCAAGGCAACAAGAAGAAGTTCTAAGGGATCCCCGGGAAATTAATCAAAGACCGCTTCCAAGAGAACCTGGAGATTTTGAAGCAGAGAATTACTACAGTGGCTCTTCTCGTAACAGTCATAGGAGGCACAGGCACATGAGAAATGAGAGGAACCAACCTCATGATGGTTTTGGAGGACTCAAGCTCCGTATACCTTCTTTTCAAGGAAAAAATGATCCGAGTGCTTACTTGGAATGGGAAAAGAAGATTGAATTGGTGTTTGATTGCCAACATTACACTGAAGTGAACCGAGTGAAGGTTGCAGCTACTGAGTTCACTGACTATGCCTTGAGTTGGTGGGATCAGTTGGTTACATCTAGAAGAAGAAATCAAGAGTATCCGGTTTCTTCTTGGAACGAGATGAAGACTATTATGCGGAAACGTTTTGTGCCTAGTTACTATTACCGGGAGTTGCATAATCAGTTGAGGAAGCTTGTGCAAGGTAGTAAGGATGTTGAGGAGTACTACCAGGAGATGGAAACGTTGTTAATACAAGCTGATGTACAAGAGGACCGAGAGGCAACCATGTCTAGGTTCCTCGGAGGCTTGCAGTGGGACATACAAGACCATTTGGAGATGCAGCCTCATGTTGATCTACAGGAAATGCTACACCAAGCTATACTAATAGAGCAGCATCTTAAGAGGAGAGGTCCTATACGGACTCAGTTTGGAGCTGGAGGTAGTAGTCACGCGAGAAGTTATCCAAGAGAAGAGAAGCCGAGGTTACTAAGTGAAAGCAAGCAGCCGGCTATTTCAAAACCTGAAGTAAGGACTTATGGAGATAAAGGAAAAGCTGAATCCAGAACCAGTAGAATCAAGTGCTACAAGTGCCAAGGAATGGGACACTATGCGAGCGAGTGTACCAACAAAAGAGTAATGATTCTAAAGGATAATGGCGAGTATGAATCCGAAGATGAGCAACCAGAAGTTAAGCAGTCTGAAGATGAGGAAGTTGAGTTACCAGCTAAAGGAGAGTTGCTAGTAGCAGTGAGGACGCTCAGCATACAGTCTATGTCCGAAGAGCAAGAACAGAGAGCTAACTTGTTTCACAGGCGATGCTATGTCAAAGGAAAAGTGTGCAACCTTATCATTGACGGTGGTAGTTGTACTAATGTGGCAAGTGAAACAATGGTTAAGAAGCTAGGACTAGAAATCAAGAAGCATCCAAAGCCGTATGATCTTCAATGGCTTAGCAAAGATGGAGAAATGAAAGTAAAGCATCAAGTGGAGGTTCCTATAGTCATCGGCAAATATGAAGATGAATTTTTGTGTGATGTACTACCTATGGAAGCTTGACATATTATACTTGGGAGGCCGTGGTAATCTGATAGGAAGGTAGTTCATGATGGCTTCACCAACCGGCATACGTTCGAGTTCAAAGGAAGGAAGACCACTCTAGTGCCGATGTCACCGAATGAGGTTTATCTTGATCAAGTTCGACTCCAAGGCAAACAGGAACCAAGCAAGAAAGCCAATCATTTTTCTATGGCTAGGATAAGTAAAAGAAACAAACATTGGGCTGAACCGAACTATTTTGGGCTTAATGATGATTTTACTTGTTCATTTAACATTAAACCGGTGCCACCGAGTGAGTTTAAATCTTTGCAGGTTATAGGTGATGGACCAAAGCAGGAGGATTATTTCTACCACTACAGAGTGTCTCTAGGGCCATACAAAGCTCTACCATCGGACCAAGACAAGGAAGCACCAAAGGAACAAAATGAAGTCTTCAAGGATTATCCCTCCGATTTGAGTGCCAAATACTTTGCTTATGATGGCGAGAAGACTCTATACATCTTTCAAGTCAAGGAAGAGAGCCAGACCCGTGCAACCATCCAAGTCCAGTCCGCGGACATTCCGGACCTAACAGGATTCCTTAAACTCTATAAAATAGTTTCTAATGGCTTTAAATTGATGATAGTACAACCCGGTCCTGTTGTAGATTTCCTATCTTCTAATCAAGATTTTTCTTATTATTGTGATATGACAAGATCAAAGGACAGAGCTAAGGCTTCCAAGGAACAGACGTCTGAAATAAAGAACAGAAACTCAACTAATGAAACCACATGTCACCGAGCCTTTATTCTAAACTACTTCCGTGATACAAATTTCATGAATGGCTTATCTTAAGCCTATGATGACTCTTGATGACGTGATATAGCATGCTACCAAGGTGGAGAAGAAAGTCATGGTAAGAAACAAGCATTATACCTTATCCCACAATCATGTTACTTCTTTGAATCTCATCAGAGTTTCTGAGGGTGAAGTTTGGTGTTATAGCAAGAATGAAACATATTGAGGCTAAACCAACACCTTTGGATATGAGTATAAAGAAACAGTGATTTGATTGAAAAGGATGTGGATCTCTTACAATTGCTTGGCAATGTTTAAGAGCCGCAGCAGGGTGCCATTGTAGGCTTTGTACATGGGTTGAGTGATAAAATTTCATCAATGGCTTAGCTTAAGCCTATTATGACTCTTGATGACGTGATAAAGCATGCTAACAAGGTGGAGAAGAAAGCCATGGTAAGAAACAAGCGTGATACCTTATCCCACAATCATGTTACTTCTTTGAATCCCATAGGAGTTTCTGAGGGTAAAGTTTGGAGTTATAGCAAGAATGAAACATATTGAGGCTAAACCAACACCTATGGATGTGAATATGAAGAAACAGTGATTTGATTGATATGGATTTGATTCTCTTACAATTGCTTTGCAATGTTCAAGAGCCGCAGAAGGGAACCATTGTAGGCTTTGTACAGGGGTTGAGTGATAAAATTTCATCAATGGCTTATCTTAAGCCTATTATGAGTCATGATGATGTGATATAGCATGCTACCAAGGTGGAGAAGAAAGCCATGGTATGAAACAAGCATTATACCTTATCCCACAATCATGTTACTTCTTTGAATCCCATAGGAGTTTCTGAGGGTGAAGTTTGAAGTTATAACAAGAATGAAACATATTGAGGTTAAACCAACACCTATGGATGTGAATATGAAGAAACAGTGATTTAATTGAAAAGGATTTAAATCTCTTACAAATGCTTTGCAATGTTCAAGAGCCGCAGCATGGAACCATTGTAAGCTTTGTACATGGGTTGAGCGATAAAATTTCATCAATGGCTTATCTTACACCTATTATGACTCTTGATGACGTGATATGGCATGCTACCATGGTGGAGAAGAAAGCCATGAGAAACAAGCATTATACCTTACCCCACAATCATGTTACTTCTTTGAATCCCATAGGAGTTTCTAAGGGTGAAGTTTTGAGTTATAGCTAGAATGAAACATATTGTGGCTAAACTAACACCTATGGATGTGAATATGAAGAAACAGTGATTTGATTGAAAAAGATTTGAATCTCTTACAATTGCTTTGCAATGTTCAAAAGCCGCAGGAGGGAGCCATTGTAGGCTTTGTACATGGGTTGAGTGATAAAATTTCATCAATGGCTTATCTTAAGCCTATTATGACTCTTGATGACGTGATAACGCATGCTAACAAGGTGGTGAAGAAAGCCATGGTACGAAACAAGCAATATACCTTATCCCACAATCATATTACTTCTTTGAATCCCATAGGAGTTTCTGCGGGTGAAGTTAGGAGTTATTTCAAGAATGAAACTTATTGAGGCTAAACCAACACCTTTGGATATGAGTATAAAGAAACAGTGATTTGATTGAAAAGGATGTGGATCTCTTACAATTGCTTGGCAATGTTTAAGAGCCGCAGCAGGGAGCCATTGTAGGCTTTGTACATGGGTTGAGTGATAAAATTTCATCAATGGCTTAGCTTAAGCCTATTATGACTCTTGATGACTTGATAAAGCATGCTAAGAAGGTGGAGAAGAAAGCCATGGTAAGAAACAAGCATTATACCTTATCCCACAATCATGTTTGTAATAACCCCAACGAGAGCTATGGATGCTGAAGGAATATTTTCTCGGACATAAGGAAATATTTCGTAAGGACAGGAGACGGTCGAGGAAATTTCGAGACTGGACGGGCGAAGGATTATTATCCAAGTTATTTTTGTCATGGGCCGAAAGCCGCGACAATCGTCCAGGAGGGATCGACCGTGCGAACTGGACTAAGTGCGAGACCACAGAAGGCCGAGACAAATAATTCTCGACCTGGGTGTGTGCTACACCATGAGTCGTATTCTCATTGGATGTAGGGTGATCAGACCGGAGCTGGTCAAGAATGTCACATTCCTATTGGTGGAAAAGTGATCAGATTGGAACTGATCAAGGATGTCATGTTTTTATTGGTTGAAGGGTTATCACACCAAAGCTGGTCAAGGTGTGCCATGATCTGATTGGAGCAAAAACTTCCAGATCATTATCCCTTGAGAATGTCGCAACCGGATTGGTTGGAAGGAGATATGGGCGGATAGGAGCTTTGAAGTGCGGGCCGAGCTACCATTGGATGGAAAGGCTGCCCCAAAGTCCTATAAATACCGCCAACCCCTCTCAGACCTGGTAGCACCATTCAGAACCGTGAAGAGACTAGAGAAATTTGTGAGAGAAAAATTGAGAGTGGAAACTCTGGAGAAAATCCGAGAGTTTGCAAGAAGTGTGAGTAAGCGATCGGTAAGCGAGTAACCCCGGAGTTAGGATCTGTACACTGGAATAAGGGAACCAGCGCGGACCTAAGGGTTAGAAGTGTGGAGAACCGGTCAGAGTTGCCGAGAATTGTGAGTCCCGGTAGTTAGTTTCTTGTGTGACTAACGTTTCAGGTTGGCCAAGGATTGGGCGTTTGGAACGTCCCAGTCGAGAGCCAGAAGGGACATCGGCGAGTTGTAGCAGTTCGGACCTTGTAAAAATTCATGGAATTTTTATGAAGGGTTACGCTGCTTAATTTGTGAAACGCTCGCGTGAGGTTTACAAGGACCCACGCCTAGCGTTTATTGTTATGTGTGTGAGGAACGCTCGCGTGTGGTCTACAAGGACCCATGCCTAGCGTTCGTGTGGTAAGTTTTGACACACGGGAACTGGGAGTTCCGGCAGTGTATTACTATTTGTGTTGTATGATGAAACGCTAACCTGAGATCTACAAGGACTCAAGTGTAGCGTCTTGATATATTGTGTGTGAAGGAACGTTGGCATGTGGTCTGCGCGGATCCATGCTCAACGGTTCCATGAGTTGTGTTTATGCATTAATATGTGAGGTTAATGCATAGTGGTGTTGAGACAGGTCATGCAGCTACACGGTCGTCATGATTTAGGGACGGTGTAGCCAGCGTTCCCCGCTTGCCTTACCCGGTGGGACTGGGTAGGAAGACTCGGAGTGGTAACGGGATTGCAGCCCAGGGCCGAGTACTATCCGACGGGATATTTTGTGTGAGACAGCCGTGCGTAGTCGAGGAATCCCCCGAGTTGTTACCGTGGGACGGTACTCGGACCGAGATGCACCGTGGGATGGGGCTCGGTTTTGCATAGTTCCGGCCTGGATATCTGTGAGGTATCGCAGGTGCAGGATGTCTGCGAAGGGAATGACCAGACGGGCCTCGGGCCGAGATGCACCGTGGGACGGGGCTCGGTCATGTGGTGTTCCGGCCTGGTTATCTTTGTGATCTCTCAGGTGCAGGATGTTCACGAGGGGAACGGCTGGTGTACTTAGAGGCCTCTGTGTCCAGTGTGTGATGTGTTGCATGCCTAGTAGTGAAGGCTAGGGTCATGCATGGTTAATTGTGTGTGTGATGTTGCATGCCTAGTTGTGAGGCAACTAAGGCTATGCATGTTTATTATGCTTCCGTTTGTGCAGAGCTGTGATATCGTGGATATTATTGCTTGTTGCTTCGGCTATTTTATTTGGGGTTTAGGATGGGAAGCTAATATTGTGTTGTGAGTCTGGGACTCACTGAGTAATGTTAAATTACTCACCCCTCATTTTCCCATCTTGCAGGAAACCAATAGGTGACCGGTAGAGCGGAGCGGAACGATAGGACACTGGAGTAGTTTGTGTTGGCTTTTGTAAACTGCTTTGGAACTAAAGTATGTAACAACTCTTTTTGGCTTTTAGCCGCGGCCGCAAAGTTATATGAGTTTGTAAGGACGTATTTTGAATGATATGTTATATAAATAAAAGTGTGTTTTTCTGAACTCGGCTTGCTTAAATGATATTAGCTCTGTCCGGGCTAACACAACTCAAAAACCTTAGTATGGGTTGAAAAGCCTTAGGCTCGGGTTTAGAGGTACGGGTGCCGTGGACGACCAGGTCTTGGTGTGGATTTATCCATTACTAGGACTAGGACGGCCATAGTAACCGGATTGTGGCATCTTCGGTTCGCCTATGTCTATAGACCGAACCGGGAGTGTTACAAATGGTGGTATCAGAGCATGGTTTCTGATCATGCTCACGGGACAAGCCTTTTTCGATGTTTTATCGAGTCAAAAAGAGTCGCAAAAGCCAATTAGGGTAATCCGGTACGTTCCGCTGTTTAGATAGTTAAGGTTAATTATTACCTTTGCGGATGTCTGACCATCAGGCTAGCGGCGTGCAACCGAGGGGTTCATTATCGAGTCAAAATGTGGTGGAGCCACTGGATACGCCTGTGTATGTGAATGAGGATGCATTTCGGGAGTGGTGGTTAATGCAAGATTATCCACCCGAGATGGATGATGTTTCTGATAATCGAAGTTACGAGCACCCCTGGATGCGGGACATCTCTATGTCCCCATGCTTATCCTCAAGTTCCCCTAGGCCAAATATTGCACATATACCTCGAGTGCGACGTAGGCGAAATCGTCAAGACGATATGTCGGAAGGCCAAGCTGAACCTATGGACTGCCCGGATAATCCGAATGATGTTGGAGAATAACCAAATCTGGCGGGGCAGCAACGAGCTGATCCCACTCTATCTATGGTACATGATCTGTTATCTCAAGTATTGCTAAAGCAAGTTCCACCAGACGCACATGCCGGAGAAGCACAAGGGCCGGACTTCTTGAAGATTGTGACGACAATGAAGTCCTTAGGAACTTACCGTTTCCAAGGAAAGTCGGACCCGTATGAAGCTGATGCATGGTTGTTATGCATTGAGAAGAATTTTGCGGCGACAAGATGTCCATCAGACTTCAAGAAAGATGTTGGCGTCTATTATTTAGAAAACGAAGCGTTGGGATGGTGGAACAGTATTGATCGACAAACCACCCATACTATAGACACATGGGAAAGGTTTAAGGAGGAATTCGAGCAGAAGTACTTCCCACCTGAAGCTCGTGATCGCCTAGCACAAGAATTCCTGAGGTTGGAACAAGGGGAGAAGAGTGTTAGGGAGTATGAGGCAGAATTTATGAGGTTACAAAGGTATGTTTCCTATTGTAAGTCAGTGAGAAAGCTTTGGCGAGACAGTTCATGCAAGGGTTGAACCCGGAGATCGGAAGCCGACTACAATCGGTGACCTTTACTAACCCTCATGAGGCGATAGAAAAAGCTGTAAATGTGGAATCCTTTCTGAATCAAGAGAGGACGGTACAGAACAAGAAGAAAGGAGATGCTGGATCCGGTTCGACGAATTCGAACCAATCCTTTAAGCGTGGCCAGTTTGTAAATCGTGGAAGAACTCGAGGTGGAAGGAGTTCAAGACCATGTGAGCTCATAACTAGTAGGGCTTGCTTTAAATGTGGGGAAGGAGGACATTTTTGCTCGTGAATGTCCAAGGAATGTTAGTATGCCTGAACCTTCAGCATACGTAACATGTTTCACTTGTGGTGAGAAAGGGCACTATGCAACGTCATGTCCAGCAAGGACAGTTGAGACAGCCCGAAGGGGCGGTAGGCAAGGGGCACCGACTCGAGTAATGAATGAACCCTCGGCCAAACGTCAGGCAGCCGCTGGTAGAGTGTATGCATTTGAGGGGGAAGCGTCAGGTTCTGCGAGACCTGAGAAAGGTCTCATATCAGGTAGGTTTGGGCGCTAACTCTCTTTTGCGTGATTGATGGTCTGGGTAATTGTTTACTTGTTAAGTATACATATTGTTATTTTTGGAATGTTAGGAACATTACATGTTGGTGGTAACCCCACACATGTTTTGTTCGACTCGGGAGCGACACATAGTTTTGTGACTCCCGAGGTGGCATCTATGTTTGGAGATGCATTTGTGGTGAAGGGAGTGAGTGTTTCCGTGGAAACCCCCGGAGACGAAACCCTTAGAGCATTGAGTGTGGTGTTAGGAGTACCTGTGGTAATCCATGAGATAGTCTATGAGGCTGATCTCTTGGTACTACCCTTGAGGCGTTATGAGGTGATCCTAGGAATGGATTAGTTGGCTAGTTATCGAGCCCAGCTGGATTGTGAAAAAGGAAGAGTAACCTTTAGAGAAAACCAGCAACCAATGATTGCGTACTGTGGAATCAGTCCTAGTACGGCGGTGTCTCTAGTCTCAGCTTCACGGGTGGAAAAGCAATTAGAACGCGGGGAAGCGTATTTGGTTGCTATCCAGGTGGTCGAGGAGGACCAGGACGGGGACGTGAAAGTGGAAGATATTCCGGTGGTACGGGAGTATGGAGATGTGTTTAAATCTCTAACGGAGTTACCCCCACCACGGAAAAATCCGTTTATGATAAACCTGGAGCCGGGAGCCGCGCCGATAGCAAGAGTGCCGTATCGGATGGCCCCAGCTGAGTTGGCTGAATTGAAGAGTCAGCTAGAGGATTTAATGGAGAAAGGATTTATTCGACCGAGCACATCACCTTGGGGAGCACCGGTCTTGTTTGTGAAAAAGAAGGATGGTAGTATGAGGCTGTGTATTGATTACCGTGGAATCAATAACATTACCATCAAGGATAAGTATCCACTTCTGAGAATTGATGAATTATTGGATCAACTACGTGGAGCGAGTTGGTTCTCGAAAATAGACTTAGCCTCGGGTTACCATCAGATCTCGATTGCAGAACCAGATGTGTTGAAGACGGCGTTCAATACGAGATATGGTCAATATGAATTTGTGGTAATGCCGTTCGGGCTAACCAATGCGCCGGCAGCATTTATGAGGCTAATGAATGAAGTGTTTCACGAGTATCTGGATGGTTTCGTGATTGTCTTCATTGACGATCGTTTGATTTACTCTCGAACCAAGGAGGAGCATGGGATGCACCTACGAAAGGTTCTGGAAAGGTTAAGAAGCCAGAAATTGTATGCTAAGTTTAGCAAGTGTCGATTCTGGAAACGAGAGATTGGGTTTTTGGGACATCGAGTCTCAGAACGTGGTGTGACAGTCGATCCGGAGAAGGTGACCGTCATTCAGGATTGGCCACAACCTACAACTGTCACAGAAGTTCGAAGTTTCCTTGGCCTAGCTGGCTATTATCGGAACTTTGTTAAGAACTTCTCGTCGATTGCGAAGCCTTTAACGAAGTTAACGGGCAAGGGAGTTCCATTCAATTGGACTAAGGAAACCGAGGAAGCATTTGTCAAGCTTAAGGGAGCTTTAATGACTACACCAGTCTTGGTTTTACCAGAACCTGGTAAACCTTATGTGGTATATACTGATGCTTCAAGGATCGGTTTGGGCTGTGTCCTAATGCAAGAGGACAGGGTAATAGCATATGCCTCAAGGCAGTTGCGGAAACCTGAGGAGAATTACCCAACACATGATCTCGAGATGGCAGCCGTTGTGTTTTCTTTGAAGATATGGAGGTCTTATTTATATGGAGATAGTGTATAAGTATTTACTGACCATAAAAGTCTTAAGTACTTGTTCACGCAAGCGGATCTCAACTTGCGGCAAAGGCGATGGATGGAATTCATCGCAGATTATGATGTTAAAATTCAGTACCATCCGGGCAAGGCAAATGTAGTTGCTGATGCACTAAGCCGCCGGAAGACTGAAGTTAGTATGGAAAAAGAGGTAGAAGCTTTGGGCCAGGAGTTGAAGTTGGTAAGCTTGTCAGCTTTGGAAGGTGAATCAAGCGAACCATTAGGACTCCAAGCTGTGAATCAAGTTGGCCTCATTCAGAGAATTCGGGAAGAGCAAAGGCGAGATGAAAAGATACTTAAAATCATTCGGAGTATCGAAGATGGCACGGAAGAGAACCCAAGTGAATATCACTTGGCGGGAGATGGAACCCTGTTACTCAAAGGGCAGATTACTGTGCCTAGAGGAGGAAAGCTAAGAGATGAGATCTTACAAACAACGCATAGATCTGTATACAGTATTCATCCTGGAAGTACAAAGATGTACAAAGACATCCGAAGGTACTACCATTGGCCAGGCGTGAAGCGAGCTGTTGCACAATGGGTTGCACAATGTCTAGTGTGCCAACAAGTTAAAGCCGAACACCAAGTGCCGGGGGGATTATTACAAAGTCTACCAATACCACAATGGAAATGGGATTCCATTGCTATGGATTTCATTGTTGGATTGCCAACCATGAAAGGGAGGATGAATAATGCTGTGTGGGTAATCGTGGACCGATTAACCAAGGTAACACATCTACTCACGATTAGAGATTCAGATAAAACGGAGGTATTGGCTATGTTGTACATCAATCAGATTGTAAGACTGCATGGTGTACCAACGGATATAGTATCCGATAGAGATCCCAGATTTACGGCAGCATTCTGGAGAGCGCTACAAGGTGCTCTGGGGACGGAATTGCATATTAGTACGGCATTTCATCCCGAAACGGATGGGCAAACCGAGAGAACTATCCGAACTTTGGAGGATATGTTAAGGTTATGCGTCTTGGATTGGGGAGGTGTATGGGAGGAATACTTACCTTTGATCGAGTTCTCCAATAATAATAGCTATCATGCGAGCATAGGCATGTCACCATTTGAGGCATTGTATGGAAGACCATGTCGAACACCCCTCTGTTGGACAGAAATTGGTGAGAGAAGAGTGTTTGGTCCCCATATGGTTGATGAAACGATGGAAAGACTTAAGGTCATCAAAGCCAACATGAAGAAGGCTCAAGAGAGACAAAAGAAGTATGCCGATCAAGGGCGCCGAGAAGTGACATTTGAAGTGGGAGATTTGGTATATCTTAAAGTATCGGCGCAGAAGGGCAAAGACCGATTCGGAAAGATTGGCAAGTTGGCTGTACAATATATAGGCCCATATCGTATCAAAGGAAGAGTTGGCGAAGTTGCCTACCGATTGGATTTACCAGCAGATATGAATCTGCATCCGGTATTCCATGTGTCAATGCTGCGAAAGCATGTACGGGTCCCCAATGCAATTGAACCAGAGAAGATTCAGGAATTGCAGACGGACCTGACCTATCCTGAAGGACCCCTCAAGATAGGTATCAGGCGGGTTCAAAAATTGAAGAATCGAGAGATCCCTCAAATTCAAGTCTTTTGGGGAAGACAGAATCGAATGGTCATCACCTGGGAGGACGAGCAGCGGTTCAGAGAAAATTATCCAGAATTTTTTTTGAGCCAAACTCGATAATGAAAGAAGCTGAACCATCACGATCATGAAAGAATTCGAGGCAAATTCTATTAAGGAGGGGAGAATGTAATAACCCCAACGAGAGCTATGGATACTGAAGGAATATTTTCTCGGACATAAGGAAATATTTCGTAAGGACAGGAGACGGTCGAGGAAATTTCGAGACTGGACTGGCGAAGGATTATTATCCAAGTTATTTTTGTCATGGGCCGAAAGCCGCGACAATCGTCCAGGAGGGATCGACCGTGCGAACTGGACTAAGTGCGAGACCACGGAAGGCCGAGACAAATAATTCTCGACCTGGGTGTGTGCTACACCATGAGTCGTATTCTCATTGGATGTAGGGTGATCAGACCGGAGCTGGTCAAGAATGTCACATTCCTATTGGTGGAAAAGTGATCAGATTGGAACTGATCAAGGATGTCATGTTTTTATTGGTTGAAGGGTTATCACACCAAAGCTGGTCAAGGTGTGCCATGATCTGATTGGAGCAAAAACTTCCAGATCATTATCCCTTGAGAATGTCGCAACCGGATTGGTTGGAAGGAGATATGGGCGGATAGGAGCTTTGAAGTGCGGGCCGAGCTACCATTGGATGGAAAGGCTGCCCCAAAGTCCTATAAATACCGCCAACCCCTCTCAGACCTGGTAGCACCATTCAGAACCGTGAAGAGACTAGAGAAATTTGTGAGAGAAAAATTGATAGTGGAAACTCTGGAGAAAATCCGAGAGTTGGCAAGAAGTGTGAGTAAGCGATCGGTAAGCGAGTAACCCCGGAGTTAGGATCTGTAGACTGGAATAAGGGAACCAGCGCGGACCTAAGGGTTAGAAGTGTGGAGAACCGGTCAGAGTCGCCGAGAATTGTGAGTCCCGGTAGTTAGTTTCTTGTGTGACTAACTGATACGATTCCGGGTGAAGAATCTCGTCCCAATCACTCACTGAGAGGTTAAGGTGACAAGTTTAGACTCCAGGCTTGAACAGCAAGCTGATCTAGAGTTGGGGTGGAAGGATAGACGCCACGAGAGGATGCGGAAGGCCTCTTGATAAGTCTGGTACGAACAACCTAATCACTAGGATTGTTCTTGGGTTCTAATTCGAATCACTCGAAAAAGAGATAGAGAGAAAGATAATTTTTATTCAAAAGAGGTTGAGAAAAATACACAGAGTCTCAGAGGATATAAAGAAGAGAGAAGACGAAGAGGAGAAGAGAAGGAGGAGCGGAGGGAGTTAATACATGGTGAGTTTCGAGACATGCCTCGGAAACTCGCCATGACCAACTCGAAAAATAAACACACGACTAAAGTTTCACACAAATACAACTCTCAGACATAAGTTTAAATTCAAATAACTAAAAATAGAAATAAAGATAGAAAGAAAAGATAGACGGTCCGCGCCAAGTAATCTCGAAATGGCCGGACTAGGTCGGACTAGCACCAAGCAAAGATGGACCTATGGATCACGAACCTCATTAAAAACCTTCCTTTGGAAAACCACTTGGGAAAAACCAAAGGCAAGGGAAAAAGAGTGTAGGTGAGCCATAGGGCTTGATACTAATCATCTCGGACATGAACCAAGACCAACGTGGCCGAGATATCATCTTCGTCCGAGTGACCCGTATGAACCCAAGCTTGACGAAGCAATGTTCCAACTGTGCGAATGAGTTCCTTAGTCTTAGATCGAGTCATTTTCCCAACTGGTACGCTCAATGCTTCTGTGGCCGACCAAGATCGCGTCCTAGCTCCAAGTGGCTCATCCGGAGCTTTCTCCTCGACCGGCCCGAACGTGTCCTCGACCGGTTCCAGCATTTCCTCGGCCATCGGCTGTTCCTCCTGGTCGCTATCCATTCTCGCATCAGGCTCCCCCAGTTGAAAAGGATTTGTCCTCAAATCCGGAGTATCTGCCACAAAAGGAATCAAGTCAGCGACATTGAAAGTTGAGCTGATAACGTACTTACCTTGTAAATCAAGTTTGTAGGCATTAGTTCCAATTTTCTTTAAGATTCTGAATGGACCGTCGACTCGAGGCATGAGCTTTGATTTTCTTTCCTCCGGGAACCGGTCTTTTCTAAGATGTATCCAGACAAGTTCTCCTTCTTTGAATACTACTTCTTGTCGCCCTTGGTTTGCTTTTGTTGCATATTGTTCAGTTCGCCTCTCTATATTGGCACGGGCCTTCTCATGGATTCTCCTGACCAGTTCCGCCTTTTTCTGTCCATCAACATTAGCTCTTTCGCTCAAAGGTAAAGGGGTTAGATCCATAGGAGACAATGGGTTAAATCCATAAACAATTTCAAAGGGTGAATACTTAGAAGCAGAATGCATGGAATGATTATATGCAAACTCTACATGCGGCAAACAGGCTTCCCAAGTGTTCAAGTTACTTTTTATCAAAGCTCGCAACAAGGTCGATAAACTTCTATTGACTACTTCCGTTTGTCCATCAGTTTGCGGATGACAAGTAGTGGAAAATAACAACTTAGTTCCTAGTTTAGACCACAAAGTTTTCCAAAAGTAACTTAGAAACTTAGTATCTCTATCAGAAACTATGGACCTAGGCATACCATGCAAACGAACAATCTCTTTGAAAAACAGGTTAGCCACATGAGATGCATCATCGGTTTTATTGCAAGCAATGAAATGAGCCATTTTCGAAAACCTATCAACCACAACAAAGATCGAATCCTTCCCACTTCTAGTCATCGGCAATCCTAACACAAAATCCATAGAAATGTCAGTCCAGGGATGATGAGGAATAGGCAAAGGAGTATACAAACCGTGAGGTTGGACTTTGGACTTTGCTTGTTTACAGTTAACACATCTTTTACAGATTCGTTCAACATCCTTTTTTATGTGCGGCCAATAAAAATGGTCTTGTACCACCTTCAGGGTCTTGGTTACTCCAAAGTGCCCCATTAATCCCCCTGCATGTGCTTCTCTAACAAACAACTCTCGAATAGAACAGTTAGGCACACACAAACGGTTATCATTAAACAAAAAACCTTTAAGTTTATAAAACCGACCAGAAGCATGATTTTCACATCTTTTAAACATTTCTTTGAAATCATGATCATCTTGATAAAGCTCTTTCAATTGCTCAAACCCTAACAGTTTAGTTTCAAGAGTAGAAAGTAGGGTGTACCTCCGAGATAAGGCGTCTGCTACTATATTTTCCTTACCTTGCTTGTACTTGATGACGTAAGGAAAAGTTTCAATGAATTCAACCCACCTTGCATGCCTTTTGTTGAGTTTTTGCTGTCCTTTCAAAAACTTGAGAGATTCATGGTCAGTATGAATGACAAACTCCTTGGGCCATAGGTAATGCTGCCACGTTTGTAACGCTCGGACCAGGGCATAAAGTTCTTTATCATAAGTTGGATAGTTTAGCATTGCTCCTCCGAGTTTCTCACTAAAGTAAGCTATTGGCCTTTGGTCTTGCATGAGAACAGCTCCAATACCTATCCCTGATGCATCACACTCAACTTCAAAAGTTTTAGAGAAGTTAGGCAATATTAATAACGGTGCATTTGTAAGCTCATTTTTAAGTTGTTGAAATGCAGATTCTTGAGCTTCTTCCCACTTGAATCCCACTTCCTTTTTGATGACTTCTGTAAGTGGCGCTGCTATGGTACTAAAATTTTTGACAAACCGGCGATAAAACCCTGCTAGGCCGTGGAAGCTTCTCACTTCTCCTACCGTCTTTGGACTTGGCCATTCTTTGATTGCTTTAACCTTTTCTTCATCAACTTTTACTCCATCTGCACTCACAACAAAACCTAAAAACACGAGGTTATCTGTGCAAAAAGTACACTTCTTTAAATTAGCATAGAGTTTCTCCTTCCTAAGAACTTCTAACACCTTTTCTAGATGCTGAATATGCTCCTCTAGGTTCTTGCTATAAACCAGAATATCATCAAAGTAGCCTACCACAAAATGTCCAATGAAGGCTCTAAGAACATGATTCATCAATCTCATGAATGTACTAGGTGCATTAGTTAACCCAAAAGGCATGACTAACCAATCATACAACCCATGCTTAGTTTTAAAGGCAGTTTTCCATTCATCTCCTTCTTTCATCCTAATTTGATGGTACCCGCTTTTAAGATCAATCTTAGAAAATATGCTAGAACCATGTAACTCATCAAGCATATCATCTAATCTAGGAATAGGATGTCGATACTTCACCGTGATATTATTGACTGCCCTGCAGTCGACACACATCCGCCAGCTTCCATCCTTTTTAGGAACAAGCAAAACTGGTACGGCACAAGGACTCATACTTTCTCGGATATGTCCTTTCTCCATCAGCTCATCCACTTGTTTCTGTAGTTCTTTGGTTTCGACCGGGTTAGTCCTATAAGCTGGACGGTTGGGGAGTGTAGCGCCCGGGACAAAATCAATCTGATGCTCTATTCCTCGTACTGGTGGAAGTCCTGGTGCACTATCTTCTGGAAAGACATCGTGAAACTCCTGCAAAAGTTTATTCATTTCACTCGGCAAAACCGGTGCAAGGTCAGTTAGGCTAGTGAGAGCCTCCTTGTAAATAAACAACAATATAGTTTGCTCAGAGAGTATGGCTTTCTTAACCACTTCAGCCTTGGCAAAGAAGTTAGTTGGTTTAGCCTTGCTTACGGTTTGAGATGCTAAATGGGTCTGATCTTGATACACTTCTTGAGGTGATAGCGGAGCTAAGACTGTTTTTCTCCCGTTGTGTTCAAAGGAATATATATTAGCAAACCCCTCGTGCTTAACCCTCCTGTCGAACTGCCACGGTCTTCCTAAGAGAATATGTCCAGCTTCCATAGGCAGAATGTCGCACACAACTTCATCCTGGTATCCTCCAATCGCTATAGGAACGGTGACTTGCTGTTTGACTCGTAGCTCTCCTTTCTCATTAAGCCAGTGAATGTCATAAGGCTCTGGATGCTCTCTGACTGTTAACCCCAATTTCTTTACCATAAACTCGCTGGCTACATTAGTACAGCTTCCCCCGTCGATGATTAGACTACACAGTTTCCCGTTTACATGACATCGCGTGTGGAATAAGTTTTCCCTTTGATCCTCAGTTTCAGGTTGAAGGCACAAGGCTCTCCGGGATACCAAAATCTCCTGTCTTACTGCAGTCTTGGATGTGACGATAGAGTCTGATGCAGTATTCTGATGCCACGATCTATTCCCTGTTTCTATCATACGATCAAACCTATCGGAAATGGTTCTTGCGAGAGCATTGTTGTGAACTTGAAGCATTACTTGACCAGGTTCGTACATCCTTTTCCTGAAACAACACACAAGAATACACCAGTAAAGAGTTCTTTTGAAGATCGAATTGACCCTAAATCATAAGAACACGAAAATGACTCTTGGTATCCTATTTTCTCAGATGAACACTAAACGCGACTGTTTTCAGAAAACGATCTCGAAAAATTATCAAAACATTTCCAAAAATTATCAAACCAATTTTAACAAATACTAGACTCACAATCGGTTCCGATCCAATTGATTTCACGATTTTATCGCAAGCCAATATTTAATTAAAATTCGGACAAGATAGGACGAAAACCACTTAACTTCTCAATGTTGCTCTGATACCACTTGATACGATTCTGGGTGAAGAATCTCGTCCCAATCACTCACTGAGAGGTTAAGGTGATAAGTTTAGACTCCAGGCTTGAACAGCAAGCTGATCTAGAGTTGGGGTGGAAGGATAGACGCCACGAGAGGATGCGGAAGGCCTCTTGATAAGTCTGGTACGAACAACCTAATCACTAGGATTGTTCTTGGGTTCTAATTCGAATCACTCGAAAAAGAGATAGAGAGAAAGATAATTTTTATTCAAAAGAGGTTGAGAAAAATACACAGAGTCTCAGAGGATATAAAGAAGAGAGAAGACGAAGAGGAGAAGAGAAGGAGGAGCGGAGGGAGTTAATACATGGTGAGTTTCGAGACATGCCTCGGAAACTCGCCACGACCAACTCGAAAAATAAACACACGACTAAAGTTTCACACAAATACAACTCTCAGACATAAGTTTAAATTCAAATAACTAAAAATAGAAATAAAGATAGAAAGAAAAAATAGACGGTCCGCGCCAAGTAATCTCGAAATGGCCGGACTAGGTCGGACTAGCACCAAGCAAAGATGGACCTATGGATCACGAACCTCATTAAAAACCTTCCTTTGGAAAACCACTTGGGAAAAACCAAAGGCAAGGGAAAAAGAGTGTAGGTGAGCCATAGGGCTTGATACTAATCATCTCGGACATGAACCAAGACCAACGTGGCCGAGATATCATCTTCGTCCGAGTGACCCGTATGAACCCAAGCTTGACGAAGCAATGTTCCAACTGTGCGAATGAGTTCCTTAGTCTTAGATCGAGTCATTGTCCCAACTGGTACGCTCAATGCTTCTGTGGCCGACCAAGATCGCGTCCTAGCTCCAAGTGGCTCATCCGGAGCTTTCTCCTCGACCGGCCTGAACGTGTCCTCGACCGGTTCCAGCATTTCCTCGGCCATCGGCTGTTCCTCCTGGTCGCTATCCATTCTCGCATCACTAACGTTTCAGGTTGGCCAAGGATTGGGCGTTTGGAACGTCCCAGTCGAGAGCCAGAAGGGACATCGGCGAGTTGTAGCAGTTCGGACCTTGTAAAAATTCATGGAATTTTTCTGAAGGGTTACGCTGCTTAATTTGTGGAACGCTTGCGTGAGGTTTACAAGGACCCACGCCTAGCGTTTATTGTTATGTGTGTGAGGAACGCTCGCGTGTGGTCTACAAGGACCCATGCCTAGTGTTCGTGTGGTAAGTTTTGACACACGGGAACTGGGAGTTCCGGCAGTGTATTACTATTTGTGTTGTATGATGAAACGCTAACTTGAGATCTACAAGGACTCAAGTGTAGCGTCTTGATATATTGTGTGTGAAGGAATGTTGGCATGTGGTCTGCGCGGATCCATGCTCAACGGTTCCATGTGTTGTGTTTATGTATTAATATGTGAGGTTAATGCATAGTGGTGTTGAGACAGGTCATGCGGCTACACGGTCGTCATGATTTAGGGACGGTGTAGCCAGCGTTCCCCGCTTGCCTTACCCGGTGGGACTGGGTAGGAAGACTCGGACTGGTAACGGGATTGCAGCCCAGGGCCGAGTACTATCCGACGGGATTGTTTGTGTGAGACAGCCGTGCGTAGTCGAGGAATCCCCCGAGTTGTTACCGTGGGACGGTACTCGGAACGAGAAGCACCGTGGGACAGGGCTCGGTTTTGCATAGTTCCGGCCTGGATATATGTGAGGTATCGCAGGTGCAGGATGTCTGCGAAGGGAATGACTAGATGGGTCTCGGGCCGAGATGCACCGTGGGACGGGGCTCTATCATGTGGTGTTCCGGCCTGGTTATCTTTGTGATCTCTCAGGTGCAGGATGTTCACGAGGGGAACGGCTGGTGCACTTAGAGGCCTCTGTGTCCTGTGTGTGATGTGTTGCATGCCTTGTAGTGAAGGCTAGGGTCATGCATGGTTAATTGTGTGTGTGATGTTGCATGCCTAGTTGTTAGGCAACTAAGGCTATGCATGTTTATTATGCTTCCGTTTGTGCAGAGCTGTGATATCGTGGATATTAGTGCTTGTTGCTTCGGCTATTTTATTTGGGGTTTGGGATGGGAAGCTAATATTGTGTTGTGAGTCTGGGACTCACTGAGTAATGTTAAATTACTCACCCCTCATTTTCCCATCTTGCAGGAAACCAATAGGTGACCGGTAGAGCGGAGCGGAACGATATGACACCGGAGTAGTTTGTGTTGGCTTTTGTAAACTGCTTTGGAATTAAAGTATGTAACAACTCTTTTTGGCGTTTAGCCGCGGCCGCAAAGTTATATGAGTTTGTAAGGACGTATTTTGAATGATATGTTATATAAATAAAAGTGTGTTTTTGTGAACTCGGCTTGCTTAAATGATATTAGCTCTGTCCGGGCTAACACAACTCGAAAACCTTAGTACGGGTTGAAAAGCCTTAGGCTCGGGTTTAGAGGTATGGGTGCCGTGGACGACCAGGTCTTGGTGTGGATTTATCCATTACTAGGACTAGGACGGCCATAGTAACCGGATTGTGGCATCTTCGGTTCGCCTATGTCTATAGACCGAACCGGGGGTGTTACAATGTTACTTCTTTAAATCCCATAGGAGTTTCTGAGGGTAAAGTTTGGAGTTATAGCAAGAATGAAACATATTGAGGCTAAACCAACACCTATGGATGTGAATATGAAGAAACAGTGATTTGATTGATATGGATTTGAATCTCTTACAATTGCTTTGCAATGTTCAAGAGCCGCAGAAGGGAACCATTGTAGGCTTTGTACAGGGGTTGAGTGATAAAATTTCATCAATGGCTTATCTTAAGCCTATTATGACTCCTGATGATGTGATATAGCATGCTACCAAGGTGGAGAAGAAAGCCATGGTAAGAAACAAGCATTATACCTTATCCCACAATCATGTTACTTCTTTGAATCCCAAAGGAGTTTCTGAGGGTAAAGTTTGGAGCTATAGCAACAATGAAACATATTGAGGCTAAACCAACTCCAATGGATATGAATATGAAGAAACAATGATTTGATTGAAAAGGATTTGAATCTCTTACAATTGCTTTGCAATGTTCAAGAGCCGCAAAAGGGACCTATTGTAGGCTTTGTACATGGGTTGAGTGATAAAATTTCATGAATGGTTTATCTTAAGCCTATTATGACTCTTGATGACGTGATATAGCATGCTACCAAGGTGGAGAAGAAAGGCATGGTAAGAAACAAGCATTATACCTTATCCCACAATCATGTTACTTCTTTGAATCTCATCGGAGTTTCTGAGGGTGAAGTTTGGAGTTATAGCAAGAATGAAACATATTGAGGCTAAACCAACACCTTTGGATATGAGTATAAAGAAACAGTGATTTGATTGAAAAGGATGTGGATCTCTTACAATTGCTTGGCAATTTTAAGAGCCTCAGCAGGGAGCCATTGTAGGCTTTGTACATGGGTTGAGTGATAAAATTTCATCAATGGCTTACCTTAAGGCCTATTATGACTCTTGATGACGTGATAAAGCATGCTAACAAGGTGGAGAAGAAAGCCATGGTAAGAAACAAGCATTATACCTTATCCCACAATCATGTTACTTCTTTGAATCCCATAAGAGTTTCTGAGGGTAAAGTTTGGAGTTATAGCAAGAATGAAACATATTGAGGCTCAACCAACACCTATGGATGTGAATATGAAAAAACAGTGATTTGATTGAAAAGGATTTGAATCTCTTACAATTGCTTTGCAATGTTCAACAGCCGCAGAAGGGACCTATTGTAGGCTTTCTACATGGGTTAAGTGATAAAATTTCATCAATGGCTTATCTTAAGCCTATTACGACTCTTGATGACGTGATATAGCATGCTACCAAGGTGGAGAAGAAAGTCATGGTAAGAAACAAGCATTATACCTTATCCCACAATCATGTTACTTCTTTGAAACCCATCGGAGTTTCTGAGGGTGAAGTTTGGAGTTATAGCAAGAATGAAACATATTGAGGCTAAACCAACACCTATGGATGTGAATATAAAGAAACAGTGATTTGATTAAAAAGGATGTGGATCTCTTACAATTGCTTGGCAATGTTTAAGAGCCGCAACTGGGAGCCATTGTACGCTTTGTACATGGGTTGAGTGATAAAATTTCATCAATGGCTTATCTTAAGCCTATTATGACTCTTGATGACGTGATAAAGCATGCTAACAAGGTGGAGAAAAAAGCCATGGTAAGAAACAAGAATTATACCTTATCCCACAATCATGTTACTTCTTTGAATCCCAAAGGAGTTTCTGAGGGTAAAGTTTGGAGTTATAGCAACAATGAAACATATTGAGGCTAAACCAACACCAATGGATATGAGTATGAAGAAACAATGATTTGATTGAAAAGGATTTGAATCTCTTACAATTGCTTTGCAATGTTCAAGAGCCGCAGAAGGGACCTATTGTAGGCTTTCTACATGGGTTGAGTGATAAAATTTCATGAATGGCTTATCTTAAGCCTATTATGACTCTTGGTGACGTGATATAGCATGCTACCAAGGTGGAGAAGAAAGTCATGGTAAGAAACAAGCATTATACCTTATCCCACAACCGTGTTACTTCTTTGAATCCCATAGGAGTTTCTGAGGGTGAAGTTTGAAGTTATAAAAAGAATGAAACATATTGAGGCTAAACCAATACCTATGGACGTGAATGTGAAGAAACAGTGATTTGATTGAAAAGGATTTAAATCTCTTACAAATGCTTTGCAATGTTCAAGAGCCGCAGCATGGAACCATTGTAAGCTTTGTACATGGGTGGAGCGATAAAATTTCATCAATGGCTTATCTTACACCTATTATGACTCTTGATGACGTGATATGGCATGCTACCATGGTGGAGAAGAAAGCCATGAGAAACAAGCATTATACCTTTCCCCACTATCATGTTACTTCTTTGAATCCCATAGGAGTTTCTAAGGGTGAAGTTTTGAGTTATAGCTAGAATGAAACATATTGAGGCTAAACTAACACCTATGGATGTGAATATGAAGAAACAGTGATTTGATTTAAAATGATTTGAATCTCTTACAATTGCTTTGCAATGTTCAAAAGCCGCAGGAGGGAGCCATTGTAGGCTTTGTACATGGGTTGAGTGATAAAATTTCATCAATGGCTTATCTTAAGCCTATTATGACTCTTGATGACGTGATAACGCATGCTAACAAGGTGGTGAAGAAAGCCATGGTACGAAACAAGCAATATACCTTATCCCACAATCATGTTACTTCTTTGAATCCCATAGGAGTTTCTGCTGGTGAAGTTAGGAGGTATTGCAAGAATGAAACTTATTGAGGCTAAACCAACACCTTTGGATATGAGTATAAAGAAACAGTGATTTGATTGAAAAGGATGTGGATCTCTTACAATTGCTTGGCAATGTTTAAGAGCCGCAGCAGGGAGCCATTGTAGGCTTTGTACATGGGTTGAGTGATAAAATTTCATTAATGGCTTATCTTAAGCCTATTATGACTCTTGATGACGTGATAACGCATGCTAACAAGGTGGTGAAGAAAGCCATGGTACGAAACAAGCAATATACCTTATCCCACAATCATGTTACTTCTTTGAATCCCATAGGAGTTCCTGCGGGTGAAGTTAGGAGGTATTGCAAGAATGAAACTTATTGAGGCTAAACCAACACCTTTGGATATGAGTATAAAGAAACAGTGATTTGATTGAAAAGGATGTGGATCTCTTACAATTGCTTGGCAATGTTTAAGAGCCGCAGCAGGTAGCCATTGTAGGCTTTGTACATGGGTTGAGTGATAAAATTTCATCAATGGCTTAGCTTAAGCCTATTATGACTCTTGATGACTTGATAAAGCATGCTAAGAAGGTGGAGAAGAAAGCCATGGTAAGAAACAAGCATTATACCTTATCCCACAATCATGTTACTTCTTTGAATCTCATATGAGTTTCTGAGGGTAAAGTTTAGAGTTATAGCAAGAATGAAACATATTGAGGCTAAACCAACACTTATGGATGTGAATATGAAGAAACAGTGATTTGATTGATATGGATTTGAATCTCTTACAATTGCTTTGCAATGTTCAAGAGCCGCAGAAGGGAACCATTGTAGGCTTTGTACAGGGGTTGAGTGATAAAATTTCATCAATGGCTTATCTTAAGCCTATTATGACTCCTGATGATGTGATATAGCATGCTACCAAGGTGGAGAAGAAAGCCATGGTAAGAAACAAGCATTATACCTTATCCCACAATCATGTTACTTCTTTGAATCCCAAAGGAGTTTCTGAGGGTAAAGTTTGGAGCTATAGCAACAATGAAACATATTGAGGCCAAACCAACACCAATGGATATGAATATGAAGAAACAATGATTTGATTGAAAAGGATTTGAATCTCTTACAATTGCTTTGCAATGTTCAAGAGCCGCAAAAGGGACCTATTGTAGGCTTTGTACATGGGTTGAGTGATAAAATTTCATGAATGGCTTATCTTAAGCCTATTATGACTCTTGATGACATGATATAGCATGCTACCAAGGTGGAGAAGAAAGTCATGGTAAGAAACAAGCATTATACCTTATCCCACAATCATGTTACTTCTTTGAATCTTATCGGAGTTTTTGAGGGTGAAGTTTGGAGTTATAGCAAGAATGAATCATATTGAGGCTAAACCAACACCTTTGGAAATCTGTATAAAGAAACAGTGATTTGATTGAAAAGGATGTGGATCTCTTACAATTGCTTGGCAATTTTAAGAGCCTCAGCAGGGAGCCATTGTAGGCTTTGTACATGGGTTGAGTGATAAAATTTAGTCAATGGCTTACCTTAAGGCCTATGATGACTCTTGATGACGTGATAAAGCATGCTAACAAGGTGGAGAAGAAAGCCATGGTAAGAAACAAGCATTATACCTTATCCCACAATCATGTTACTTCTTTGAATCCCATAGGAGTTTCTGAGGGTAAAGTTTGGAGTTATAGCAAGAATGAAACATATTGAGGCTAAACCAACACCTATGGATGTGAATATGAAGAAACAGTGATTTGATTGAAAAGGATTTGAATCTCTTACAATTGCTTTGCAATGTTCAACAGCCGCAGAAGGGACCTATTGTAGGCTTTGTACATGGGTTAAGTGATAAAATTTCATCAATGGCTTATCTTAAGCCTATTACGACTCTTGATGACGTGATATAGCATGCTACCAAGGTGGAGAAGAAAGTCATGGTAAGAAACAAGCATTATACCTTATCCCACAATCATGTTACTTCTTTGAATCCCATCGGAGTTTCTGAGGGTGAAGTTTGGTGTTATAGCAAGAATGAAACATATTGAGGCTAAACCAACACCTATGGATGTGAATATAAAGAAACAGTGATTTGATTAAAAAGGATGTGGATCTCTTACAATTGCTTGGCAATGTTTAAGAGCCGCAACTGGGAGCCATTGTACGCTTTGTACATGGGTTGAGTGATAAAATTTCATCAATGGCTTATCTTAAGCCTATTATGACTCTTGATGACGTGATAAAGCATGCTAACAAGGTGGAGAAAAAAGCCATGGTAAGAAACAAGAATTATACCTTATCCCACAATCATGTTACTTCTTTGAATCCCAAAGGAGTTTCTGAGGGTAAAGTTTGGAGTTATAGCAACAATGAAACATATTGAGGCTAAACCAACACCTATGGATGTGAATATGAAGAAACAGTGATTTGATTGAAAATGATTTGAATCTCTTACAATTGCTTTGCAATGTTCAAAAGCCGCAGGAGGGAGCCATTGTAGGCTTTGTACATGGGTTGAGTGATAAAATTTCATCAATGGCTTATCTTAAGCCTATTATGACTCTTGATGACGTGATAACGCATGCTAACAAGGTGGTGAAGAAAGCCATGGTACGAAACAAGCAATATACCTTATCCCACAATCATGTTACTTCTTTGAATCCCATAGGAGTTTCTGCGGGTGAAGTTAGGAGGTATTGCAAGAATGAAACTTATTGAGGCTAAACCAACACCTTTGGATATGAGTACAAAGAAACAGTGATTTGATTGAAAAGGATGTGGATCTCTTACAATTGCTTGGCAATGTTTAAGAGCCGCAGCAGGGAGCCATTGTAGGCTTTGTACATGGGTTGAGTGATAAAATTTCATCAATGGCTTAGCTTAAGCCTATTATGACTCTTGATGACTTGATAAAGCATGCTAAGAAGGTGGAGAAGAAAGCCATGGTAAGAAACAAGCATTATACCTTATCCCACAATCATGTTACTTCTTTGAATCTCATATGAGTTTCTGAGGGTAAAGTTTAGAGTTATAGCAAGAATGAAACATATTGAGGCTAAACCAACACTTATGGATGTGAATATGAAGAAACAGTGATTTGATTGATATGGATTTGAATCTCTTACAATTGCTTTGCAATGTTCAAGAGCCGCAGAAGGGAACCATTGTAGGCTTTGTACAGGGGTTGAGTGATAAAATTTCATCAATGGCTTATCTAAATCTTATTATGACTCCTGATGATTTGATATAGCAGGCTACCAAGGTGGAGAAGAAAGCCATGGTAAGAAACAAGCATTATACCTTATCCCATAATCATGTTACTTCTTTGAATCCCAAAGGAGTTTCTGAGGGCAAAGTTTGGAGCTATAGCAACAATGAAACATATTGAGGCTAAACCAACACCTATGGTTGTGAATATGAAGAAACAGTGATTTGATTGAAAAGGATTTGAATCTCTTACAATTGCTTTGCAATGTTCAACAGCCGCAGAAGGGACCTATTGTAGGCTTTGTACATGGGTTAAGTGATAAAATTTAATCAATGGCTTATCTTAAGCCTATTACGACTCTTGATGACGTGATATAGCATGCTACCAAGGTGGAGAAGAAAGTCATGGTAAGAAACAAGCATTATACCTTATCCAACAATCATGTTACTTTTTTGAATCCCATCAGAGTTTCTGAGGGTGAAGTTTAGAGTTATAGCAAGAATGAAACATATTGAGGCTAAACCAACACCTATGGATGTGACTATAAAGAAACAGTGATTTGATTGAAAAGGATGTGGATCTCTTACAATTGCTTGGCAATATTTAAGAGCCGCAACAGGGAGCCATTGTAGGCTTTGTACATGGGTTGAGTGATAAAATTTCATCAATGGCTTATCTTAAGCCTATTATGACTCTTGATGACGTGATAAAGCATGCTAACAAGGTGGAGAAGAAAGCCATGGTAAGAAACAAGCATTATACCTTATCCCACAATCATGTTACTTCTTTGAATCTCATCGGAGTTTCTGAGGGTGAAGTTTGGAGTTATAGCAAGAATGAAACATATTGAGGCTAAACCAACACCTTTGGATATGAGTATAAAGAAACAGTGATTTGATTCAAAAGGATGTGGATCTCTTACAATTGCTTGGCAATGTTTAAGAGCCGCAGCAGGGAGCCATTGTAGGCTTTGTACATGGGTTGAGTGATAAAATTTCATCAATGGCTTAGCTTAAGCCTATTATGACTCTTGATGACGTGATAAAGCATGCTAACAAGGTGGAGAAGAAAGTCATGGTAAGAAACAAGCATTATACCTTATCCCACAATCATGTTACTTCTTTGAATCCCATAGGAGTTTCTGAGGGTAAAGTTTTGAGTTATAGCAAGAATGAAACATATTGAGGCTAAACCAACACCTATGGATGTGAATATGAAGAAACAGTGATTCGATTGATATGGATTTGAATCTCTTACAATTGCTTTGCAATGTTCAAGAGAAGCAGAAGGGAACCATTCTAGGCTTTGTACAAGGGTTGAGCGATAAAATTTCATCAATGGCTTATCTTAAGCCTATTATGACTCATGATGATGTGATATAGCATGCTACCAAGGTGGAGAAGAAAGTCATGGTAAGAAACAAGCATTATACCTTATCCCACAATCATGTTACTTCTTTTAATCTCATCGGAGTTTTTGAGGGTGAAGTTTGGAGTTGCAAGAATGAAACATATTGAGGCTAAACCAACACCTTTGGATATGAGTATAAAAAAACAGTGATTTGATTGAAAAGGATGTAGATCTCTTAAAATTGCTTGACAATGTTTAAGAGCCGCAACAGGGAGCCATTGTACGCTTTGTACATGGGTTGAGTGATAAAATTTCATCAATGGCTTATCTTAAGCCTATTATGACTCTTGATGACGTGATAATGCATGCTAACAAGGTGGGGAAGAAAGCCATAGTAAGAAACAAGCATTATACCTTATCCCACAATCATGTTACTTCTTTGAATCTCATCGGAGTTTCTGAGGGTGAAGTATGGAGTTATAGCAAGAATGAAACATATTGAGGCTAAACCAACACCTTTGGATATGAGTATAAAGAAACAGTGATTTGATTCAAAAGGATGTGGATCTCTTACAATTGCTTGGCAATGTTTAAGAGCCGCAGCAGGGAGCCATTGTAGGCTTTGTACATGGGTTGAGTGATAAAATTTCATCAATGGCTTAGCTTAAGCCTATTATGACTCTTGATGACGTGATAAAGCATGCTAACAAGGTGGAGAAGAAAGCCATGGTAAGAAACAAGCATTATACCTTATCCCACAATCATGTTACTTCTTTGAATCCCATAGGAGTTTCTGAGGGTAAAGTTTGGAGTTATAGCGACAATGAAACATATTGAGGCTAAACCAACACCAATGGATATGAATATGAAGAAATCATGATTTGATTGAAAAGGATTTGAATCTCTTACAATTGCTTTGCAATGTTCAAGAGCCGCAGAAGGGACCTATTGTAGGCTCTGTACATGGGTTGAGTGATAAAATTTCATGAATGGCTTATCTTAAGCCTATTATGACTCTTGAAGACGTGATATAGCATGCTACCAAGGTGGAGAAGAAAGTCATGGTAAGAAACAACCATTATATCTTATCCCACAATCATGTTACTTCTTTGAATCTCATCGGAGTTTCTGAGGGTGAAGTTTGGAGTTATAGCAAGAATGAAACATATTGAGGCTAAACCAACACCTTTGGATATGAGTATAAAAAACAGTGATTTGATTGAAAAGGATGTAGATCTCTTACAATTGCTTGGCAATGTTTAAGAGCCGTAGCAGGGAGCCATTGTAGGCTTTGTACATGGGTTGAGTGATAAAATTTCATCAATGGCTTAGCTTAAGCCTATTATGACTCTTGATGACGTGATAAAGCATGCTAACAAGGTGGAGAAGAAAGCCATGGTAAGATACAAGCATTATACATTATCCCACAATCATGTTACTTCTTTGAATCCCATAGGAGTTTCTGAGGGTAAAGTTTGGAGTTATAGCAAGAATGAAACATATTGAGGCTAAACCAACACCTATGGATGTGAATATGAAGAAACAGTGATTTGATTGATATGGATTTGAATCTCTTACAATTGCTTTGCAATGTTCAAGAGAAGCAGAAGGGAACCATTCTAGGCTTTGTACAAGGGTTGAGCGATAAAATTTCATCAATGGCTTATCTTAAGACTATTATGACTCATGATGATGTGATATAGCATGCTACCAAGGTGGAGAAGAAAGTCATGGTAAGAAACAAGCATTATACCTTATCCCACAATCATGTTACTTCTTTTAATCTCATCGGAGTTTTTGAGGGTGAAGTTTGGAGTTATAGCAAGAATGAAACATATTGAGGCTAAACCAACACCTTTGGATATGAGTATAAAAAAACAGTGATTTGATTGAAAAGGATGTAGATCTCTTACAATTGCTTGGCAATGTTTAAGAGCCGCAACAGGGAGCCATTGTACGCTTTGTACATGGGTTGAGTGATAAAATTTCATCAATGGCTTATCTTAAGCCTATTATGACTCTTGATGACGTGATAAAGCATGCTAACAAGGTGGAGAAGAAAGCCATAGTAAGAAACAAGCATTATACCTTATCCCACAATCATGTTACTTCTTTGAATCTCATCGGAGTTTCTGAGGGTGGAGTTTGGAGTTATAGCAAGAATGAAACATATTGAGGCTAAACCAACACCTTTGGATATGAGTATAAAAAACAGTGATTTGATTGAAAAGGATGTAGATCTCTTACAATTGCTTGGCAATGTTTAAGAGCCGTAGCAGGGAGCCATTGTAGGCTTTGTACATGGGTTGAGTGATAAAATTTCATCAATGGCTTAGCTTAAGCCTATTATGACTCTTGATGACGTGATAAAGCATGCTAACAAGGTGGAGAAGAAAGCCATGGTAAGATACAAGCATTATACATTATCCCACAATCATGTTACTTCTTTGAATCCCATAGGAGTTTCTGAGGGTAAAGTTTAGAGTTATAGCAAGAATGAAACATATTGAGGCTAAACCAACACCTATGGATGTGAATATGAAGAAACAGTGATTTGATTGATATGGATTTGAATCTCTTACAATTGCTTTGCAATGTTCAAGAGAAGCAGAAGGGAACCATTCTAGGCTTTGTACAAGGGTTGAGCGATAAAATTTCATCAATGGCTTATCTTAAGACTATTATGACTCATAATGATGTGATATAGCATGCTACCAAGGTGGAGAAGAAAGTCATGGTAAGAAACAAGCATTATACCTTATCCCACAATCATGTTACTTCTTTTAATCTCATCGGAGTTTTTGAGGGTGAAGTTTGGAGTTATAGCAAGAATGAAACATATTGAGGCTAAACCAACACCTTTGGATATGAGTATAAAAAAACAGTGATTTGATTGAAAAGGATGTAGATCTCTTACAATTGCTTGGCAATGTTTAAGAGCCGCAACAGGGAGCCATTGTACGCTTTGTACATGGGTTGAGTGATAAAATTTCATCAATGGCTTATCTTAAGCCTATTATGACTCTTGATGACGTGATAAAGCATGCTAACAAGGTGGAGAAGAAAGCCATAGTAAGAAACAAGCATTATACCTTATCCCACAATCATGTTACTTCTTTGAATCTCATCGGAGTTTCTGAGGGTGAAGTTTGGAGTTATAGCAAGAATGAAACATATTGAGGCTAAACCAACACCTTTGGATATGAGTATAAAGAAACATTGATTTGATTCAAAAGGATGTGGATCTCTTACAATTGCTTGGCAATGTTTAAGAGCCGCAGCAGGGAGCCATTGTAGGCTTTGTACATGGGTTGAGTGATAAAATTTCATCAATGGCTTAGCTTAAGCCTATTATGACTCTTGATGACGTGATAAAGCATGCTAACAAGGTGGAGAAGAAAGCCATGGTAAGAAACAAGCATTATACCTTATCCCACAATCATGTTACTTCTTTGAATCCCATAGGAGTTTCTGAGGGTAAAGTTTGGAGTTATAGCAAGAATGAAACATATTGAGGCTAAACCAACACCTATGGATGTGAATATGAAGAAACAGTGATTCGATTGATATGGATTTGAATCTCTTACAATTGCTTTGCAATGTTCAAGAGAAGCAGAAGGGAACCATTCTAGGCTTTGTACAGGGGTTGAGTGATAAAATTTCATCAATGGCTTATCTTAAGCCTATTATGACTCCTGATGATGTGATATAGCATGCTACCAAGGTGGAGAAGAAAGTCATGGTAAGAAACAAGCATTATACCTTATCCCACAATCATGTTACTTCTTTGAATCCCAAATGAGTTTCTGAGGGTAAAGTTTGGAGTTATAGCGACAATGAAACATATTGAGGCTAAACCAACACCAATGGATATGAATATGAAGAAACAATGATTTGATTGAAAAGGATTTGAATCTCTTACAATTGCTTTGCAATGTTCAAGAGCCGCAGAAGGGACCTATTGTAGGCTCTGTACATGGGTTGAGTGATAAAATTTCATGAATGGCTTATCTTAAGCCTATTATGACTCTTGAAGACGTGATATAGCATGCTACCAAGGTGGAGAAGAAAGTCATGGTAAGAAACAAGCATTATATCTTATCCCACAATCATGTTACTTCTTTGAATCTCATCGGAGTTTCTGAGGGTGAAGTTTGGAGTTATAGCAAGAATGAAACATATTGAGGCTAAACCAACACCTTTGGATATGAGTATAAAAAAACAGTGATTTGATTGAAAAGGATGTAGATCTCTTACAATTGCTTGGCAATGTTTAAGAGCCGTAGAAGGGAGCCATTGTAGGCTTTGTACATGGGTTGAGTGATAAAATTTCATCAATGGCTTAGCTTAAGCCTATTATGACTCTTGATGACGTGATAAAGCATGCTAACAAGGTGGAGAAGAAAGCCATGGTAAGAAACAAGCATTATACATTATCCCACAATCATGTTACTTCTTTGAATCCCATAGGAGTTTCTGAGGGTAAATTTTGGAGTTATAGCAAGAATGAAACATATTGAGGCTAAACCAACACCTATGGATGTGAATATGAAGAAACATTGATTTGATTGATATGGATTTGAATCTCTTACAATTGCTTTGCAATGTACAAGAGCCGCAGAACGGAACCATTGTAGGCTTTGTACAGGGGTTGAGTGATAAAATTTCATCAATGGCTTATCTTAAGCCTATTATGACTCCTAATGATGTGATATAGCATGCTACCAAGGTGGAGAAGAAAGCCATGGTAAGAAACAAGCATTATACCTTATCCCACAATCATGTTACTTCTTTGAATCCCAAAGGAGTTTCTGAGGGTAAAGTTTGGAGTTATAGCGACAATGAAACATATTGAGGCTAAACCAACACCAATGGATATGAATATGAAGAAACAATGATTTGATTCAAAAGGATTTGAATATCTTACAATTGCTTTGCAATGTTCAAGAGCCGCAGAAGGGACCTATTGTAGGCTTTGTACATGGGTTGAGTGATAAAATTTCATGAATGGCTTATCTTAAGCCTATTATGACTCTTGATGACGTGATATAGCATGCTACCAAGGTGGAGAAGAAAGCCATGGTAAGAAACAAGCATTATACATTATCCCACAATCATGTTACTTCTTTGAATCTCATCGGAGTTTTTGAGGGTGAAGTTTGGAGTTATAGCAAGAATGAAACATATTGAGGCTAAACCAACACCTTTGGATATGAGTATAAAAAAACAGTGATTTGATTGAAAAGGATGTAGATCTCTTACAATTGCTTGGCAATATTTAAGAGCCGTAGCAGGGAGCCATTGTAGGCTTTGTACATGGGTTGAGTGATAAAATTTCATCAATGGCTTAGCTTAAGCCTATTATGACTCTTGATGACGTGATAAAGCATGCTAACAAGGCCGAGAAGAAAGCCATGGTAAGAAACAAGCATTATACATTATCCCACAATCATATTACTTCTTTGAATCCCATAGGAGTTTCTGAGGGTAAAGTTTGGAGTTATAGCAAGAATGAAACATATTGAGGCTAAACCAATACCTATGGATGTGAATATGAAGAAACAGTGATTTGATTGATATGGATTTGAATCTCTTACAATTGCTTTGCAATGTACAAGAGCCGCAGAACGGAACCATTGTAGGCTTTGTACAGGGGTTGAGTGATAAAATTTCATCAATGGCTTATCTTAAGCCTATTATGACTCATGATGATGTGATATAGCATGCTACCAAGGTGGAGAAGAATGCCATGGTAAGAAACAAGCATTATACCTTATCCCACAATCATGTTACTTCTTTGAATCCCAAAGGAGTTTCTGACGGTAAAGTTTGGAGTTATAGCGACAATGAAACATATTGAGGCTAAACCAACACGAATGGATATGAATATGAAGAAACAATGATTTGTTTGAAAAGGATTTGAATATCTTACAATTGCTTTGCAATGTTCAAGAGCCGCAGAAGGGACCTATTGTAGGCTTTGTACATGGGTTGAGTGATAAAATTTCATGAATGGCTTAGCTTAAGCCTATTATGCCTCTTGATGACGTGATAAAGCATGCTAACAAGGTGGAGAAGAAAGTCATGGTAAGAAACAAGCATTATACCATATCCCACAATCATGTTACTTCTTTGAATCTCATCGGAGTTTTTGAGGGTCAAGTTTGGAGTTATAGCAAGAATGAAACATATTGAGGCTAAACCAACACCTTTGGATATGAGTATAAAAAAACAGTGATTTGATTGAAAAGGATGAAGATCTCATACAATTGCTTGGCAATGTTTAAGAGCCGCAGCAGGGAGCCATTGTAGGCTTTGTACATGGGTTGAGTGATAAAATTTTATCAATGGCTTAGCTTAATCCTATTATGACTCTTGATGACGTGATAAAGCATGCTAACAAGGTGGAGAAGAAAGCCATGGTAAGAAACAAGCATTATACCTTATCCCACAATCATGTTACTTCTTTGAATCCCATAGGAGTTTCTGAGGGTAAAGTTTGGAGTTATAGCAAGAATGAAACATATTGAGGCTAAACCAACACCTATGGATGTGAATATGAAGAAACAGTGATTTGATAGATATGGATTTGAATCTCTTACAATTGCTTTGCAATGTTCAAGAGCCGCAAAAGGGAACCATTGTAGGCTTTGTACAGGGGTTGAGTGATAAAATTTCATCAATGGCTTATCTTAAGCCTATTATGACTCCTGATGATGTGCTACAGCATGCTACCAAGGTGGAGAAGAAAGCCATGGTAAGAAACAAGCATTATACCTTATCCCACAATCATGTTACTTCTTTGAATCCCATAGGAGTTTCTGAGGGTGAAGTTCGAAGTTGTAACAAGAATGAAACATATTGAGGCTAAACCAACACCTATGGATGTGAATATGAAGAAACACTGATTTGATTGAAAAGGATTTAAATCTCTTACAAATGCTTTGCAATGTTCAAGAGCCGCAGCATGGAACCATTGTAAGCTTTGTACATGGGTTGAGCGATAAAATTTCATCAATGGCTTAGCTTAAGCCTATTATGACTCTTGATGACGTGATAAAGCATGCTAACAAGGTGGAGAAGAAAGTCATGGTAAGAAACAAGCATTATACATTATCCCACAATCATGTTACCTCTTTGAATCCCATAGGAGTTTCTAAGGGTGAAGTTTTGAGTTATAGCTAGAATGAAACATATTGAGGCTAAACTAACACCTATGGATGTGAATACGAAGAAACAGTGATTTGATTGAAAAAGATTTGAATCTTTTACAATTGCTTTGCAATGTTCAAGAGCCGCAGGAGGGAGCCATTGTAAGCTTTGTACATGGGTTGAGTGATAAAATTTCATCAATGGATTATCTTAAGCCTATTATGACTCTTGATGACGTGATAAAGCATGCTAACAAGGTGGAGAAGAAAGCCATGGTAAGAAACAAGCATTATACCTTATCCCACAATCATGTTACTTCTTTGAATCCCATAGGAGTTTCTGAGGGTAAAGTTTGGAGTTATAGCAAGAATGAAACATATAGAGGCTAAACCAACACCAATGGATATGAATATGAAGAAACAATGATTTGATTGAAAAGGATTTGAATCTCTTACAATTGCTTTGCAATGTTCAAGAGCCGCAGAAGGGACCTATTGTAGGCTTTGTACATGGGTTGAGTGATAAAATTTCATGAATGGCTTATCTTAAGCCTATTATAACTCTTGATGACGTGATATAGCATGCTACCAAAGTGGAGAAGAAAGGCATGGTAAGTAACAAGCATTATACCTTATCCCATAATCATGTTACTTCTTTGAATCTCATCGGAGTTTCTGAGGGTGAAGTTTGGAGTTATAGCAAGAATGAAATATATTGAGGCTAAACCCACACCTATGGATGTGAATATGAAGAAACAGTGATTTGATTGATATGGATTTGAATCTCTTACAATTGCTTTGCAATGTTCAATAGCCGCAGAAGGGAACCATTATAGGCTTTGTACAGGGGTTGAGTGATAAAATTTCATCAATGGCTTATCTTAAGCCTATTATGACTCCTGATGATGTGATATAGCATGCTACCAAGGTGGAGAAGAAAGTCATGGTAAGAAACAAGCATTATACCTTATCCGACAATCATGTTACTTCTTTGAATCTCATCGGAGTTTCTGAGGGTGAAGTTTGGAGTTATAGCAAGAATGAAACATATTGAGGCTAAACCAACACCTTTGGATATGAGTATAAAAAACAGTGATTTGATTGAAAAGGATGTAGATCTCTTACAATTGCTTGGCAATGTTTAAGAGCCGTAGCAAGGAGCCATTGTAGGTTTTGTACATGGGTTGAGTGATAACATTTCATCTATGGCTTAGTTTAAGCCTATTATGACTCCTGATGACGTGATAAAGCATGCTAACAAGGTGGAGAAGAAAGCCATGGTAAGAAACAAGCATTATACATTATCCCACAATCATGTTACTTCTTTGAATTCCATAGGAGTTTCTGAGGGTAAAGTTTGGAGTTATAGCAAGAATGAAACATATTGAGGCTAAACCAACACCTATGGATGTGAATATGAAGAAACAGTGATTTTATTGAAATGGATTTGAATCTCTTACAATTGCTTTGCAATGTACAAGAGCCGCGGAACGGAACCATTGTAGGCTTCGTACAGGGGTTGAGTGATAAATATTCATCAATGGCTTATCTTAAGCCTATTATGACTCCTGATGATGTGATATAGCATGCTACCAAGGTGGAGAAGAAAGCCATGGTAAGAAACAAGCATTATACCTTATCCCACAATCATGTTACTTCTTTGAATCCCAAAGGAGTTTCTGAGGGTAAAGTTTGGAGTTATAGCAACAATGAAACATATTGAGGCTAAACCAACACCAATGGATATGAATATGAAGAAACAATGATTTGATTGAAAAGGATTTGAATATCTTACAATTGCTTTGCAATGTTCAAGATCCGCAGAAGGGACCTATTGTAGGCTTTGTACATGGGTTGAGTGATAAAATTTCATGAATGGCTTATCTTAAGCCTATTATGACTCTTGATGACGTGATATAGCATGCTACCAAGGTGGAGAAGAATGTCATGGTAAGAAACAAGCATTATACCTTATCCCCCAATCATGTTACTTCTTTTAATCTCATCGGAGTTTTTGAGGGTGAAGTTTGGAGTTATAGCAAGAATGAAATATATTGAGGCTAAACCAAGACCTTTGGATATGAGTATAAAAAAACAGTGATTTGATTGAAAAGGATGTAGATCTCTTACAATTGCTTGGCAATGTTTAAGAGGCGCAGCAGGGAGCTATTGTAGGCTTTGTACATGGGTTGAGTGATAAAATTTCATCAATGGCTTAACTTAAGCCTATTATGACTCTTGATGACGTGATAAAGCATGCTAACAAGGTGGAGAAGAAAGCCATGGTAAGAAACAAGCATTATACGTTATCCCACAATCATGTTACTTCTTTGAATCCCATAGGAGTTTCTGAGGGTAAAGTTTGGAGTTATAGCAAGAATGAAACATATTGAGGCTAAACCAACACCTATGGATGTGAATATGAAGAAACAGTGATTTGATTGATATGGATTTGAATCTCTTACAATTGCTTTGCAATGTTCAAGAGCCGCAGAAGGGAACCATTGTAGGCTTTGTACAGGGGTTTAGTGATAAAATTTCATCAATGGCTTATCTTAAGCCTATTATGACTCCTGATGATGTGCTATAGCATGCTACCAAGGTGGAGAAGAAAGCCATGGTAAGAAACAAGCATTATACCTTATCCCACAATCATGTTACTTCTTTGAATCCCATAGGAGTTTCTGAGGGTGAAGTTTGAAGTTGTAACAAGAATATAACATATTGAGGCTTAACCAACACCTATGGATGTGAATATGAAGAAACAATGATTTGATTGAAAAGGATTTAAATCTCTTACAAATGCTTTGCAATGTTCAAGAGCCGCAGCATGGAACCATTGTAAGCTTTGTACATGGGTTGAGCGATAAAATTTCGTCAATGGCTTATCTTAAGCCTATTATGACTCTTGATGACGTGATAAAGCATGCTAACAAGGTGGAGAAGAAAGCCATGGTAAGAAACAAGCATTATACCTTATCCCACAATCATGTTACTTCTTTGAATCCCATAGGAGTTTCTGAGGGTAAAGTTTGGAGTTATAGCAAGAATGAAACATATAGAGGCTAAACCAACACCAATGGATATGAATATGAAGAAACAATGATTTGTTTGAAAAGGATTTGAATCTCTTACAATTGCTTTGCAATGTTCAAGAGCCGCAGGAGGGAGCCATTGTAGGCTTTGTACATGGGTTGAGTGATAAAATTTCATCAATGGCTTATCTTAAGCCTATTATGACTCTTGATGACGTGATAAAGCATGCTAACAAGGTGGAGAAGAAAGCCATGGTAAGAAACAAGCATTATACCTTATCCCACAATCATGTTACTTCTTTGAATCCCATAGGAGTTTCTGAGGGTAAAGTTTGGAGTTATAGCAAGAATGAAATATATAGAGGCTAAACCAACACCAATGGATATGAATATGAAGAAACAATGATTTGATTGAAAAGGATTTGAATCTCTTACAATTGCTTTGCAATGTTCAAGAGCCGCAGAAGGGACCTATTGTAGGCTTTGTACATGGGTTGAGTGATAAAATTTCATGAATGGCTTATCTTAAGCCTATTATAACTCTTGATGACGTGATATAGCATGCTACCAAAGTGGAGAAGAAAGGCATGGTAAGAAACAAGCATTATACCTTATCCCATAATCATGTTACTTCTTTGAATCTCATCGGAGTTTCTGAGGGTGAAGTTTGGAGTTATAGCAAGAATGAAACATATTGAGGCTAAACCCACACCTATGGATGTGAATATGAAGAAACAGTGATTTGATTGATATGGATTTGAATCTCTTACAATTGCTTTGCAATGTTCAATAGCCGCAGAAGGGAACCATTATAGGCTTTGTACAGGGGTTGAGTGATAAAATTTCATCAATGGCTTATCTTAAGCCTATTATGACTCCTGATGATGTGATATAGCATGCTACCAAGGTGGAGAAGAAAGTCATGGTAAGAAACAAGCATTATACCTTATCCGACAATCATGTTACTTCTTTGAATCTCATCGGAGTTTCTGAGGGTGAAGTTTGGAGTTATAGCAAGAATGAAACATATTGAGGCTAAACCAACACCTTTGGATATGAGTATAAAAAACAGTGATTTGATTGAAAAGGATGTAGATCTCTTACAATTGCTTGGCAATGTTTAAGAGCCGTAGCAGGGAGCCATTGTAGGTTTTGTACATGGGTTGAGTGATAAAATTTCATCTATGGCTTAGCTTAAGCCTATTATGACTCCTGATGACGTGATAAAGCATGCTAACAAGGTGGAGAAGAAAGCCATGGTAAGAAACAAGCATTATACATTATCCCACAATCATGTTACTTCTTTGAATTCCATAGGAGTTTCTGAGGGTAAAGTTTGGAGTTATAGCAAGAATGAAACATATTGAGGCTAAACCAACACCTATGGATGTGAATATGAAGAAACAGTGATTTTATTGAAATGGATTTGAATCTCTTACAATTGCTTTGCAATGTACAAGAGCCGCAGAACGGAACCATTGTAGGCTTCGTACAGGGGTTGAGTGATAAATATTCATCAATGGCTTATCTTAAGCCTATTATGACTCCTGATGATGTGATATAGCATGCTACCAAGGTGGAGAAGAAAGCCATGGTAAGAAACAAGCATTATACCTTATCCCACAATCATGTTACTTCTTTGAATCCCAAAGGAGTTTCTGAGGGTAAAGTTTGGAGTTATAGCAACAATGAAACATATTGAGGCTAAACCAACACCAATGGATATGAATATGAAGAAACAATGATTTGATTGAAAAGGATTTGAATATCTTACAATTGCTTTGCAATGTTCAAGATCCGCAGAAGGGACCTATTGTAGGCTTTGTACATGGGTTGAGTGATAAAATTTCATGAATGGCTTATCTTAAGCATATTATGACTCTTGATGACGTGATATAGCATGCTACCAAGGTGGAGAAAAATGTCATGGTAAGAAACAAGCATTATACCTTATCCCCCAATCATGTTACTTCTTTGAATCCCATAGGAGTTTCTGAGGGTAAAGTTTGGAGTTATAGCAAGAATGAAATATATAGAGGCTAAACCAACACCAATGGATATGAATATGAAGAAACAATGATTTGATTGAAAAGGATTTGAATCTCTTACAATTGCTTTGCAATGTTCAAGAGCCGCAGAAGGGACCTATTGTAGGCTTTGTACATGGGTTGAGTGATAAAATTTCATGAATGGCTTATCTTAAGCCTATTATAACTCTTGATGACGTGATATAGCATGCTACCAAAGTGGAGAAGAAAGGCATGGTAAGAAACAAGCATTATACCTTATCCCATAATCATGTTACTTCTTTGAATCTCATCGGAGTTTCTGAGGGTGAAGTTTGGAGTTATAGCAAGAATGAAACATATTGAGGCTAAACCCACACCTATGGATGTGAATATGAAGAAACAGTGATTTGATTGATATGGATTTGAATCTCTTACAATTGCTTTGCAATGTTCAATAACCGCAGAAGGGAACCATTATAGGCTTTGTACAGGGGTTGAGTGATAAAATTTCATCAATGGCTTATCTTAAGCCTATTATGACTCCTGATGATGTGATATAGCATGCTACCAAGGTGGAGAAGAAAGTCATGGTAAGAAACAAGCATTATACCTTATCCGACAATCATGTTACTTCTTTGAATCTCATCGGAGTTTCTGAGGGTGAAGTTTGGAGTTATAGCAAGAATGAAACATATTGAGGCTAAACCAACACCTTTGGATATGAGTATAAAAAACAGTGATTTGATTGAAAAGGATGTAGATCTCTTACAATTGCTTGGCAATGTTTAAGAGCCGTAGCAGGGAGCCATTGTAGGTTTTGTACATGGGTTGAGTGATAAAATTTCATCTATGGCTTAGCTTAAGCCTATTATGACTCCTGATGACGTGATCAAGCATGCTAACAAGGTGGAGAAGAAAGCCATGGTAAGAAACAAGCATTATACATTATCCCACAATCATGTTACTTCTTTGAATTCCATAGGAGTTTCTGAGGGTAAAGTTTGGAGTTATAGCAAGAATGAAACATATTGAGGCTAAACCAACACCTATGGATGTGAATATGAAGAAACAGTGATTTTATTGAAATGGATTTGAATCTCTTACAATTGCTTTGCAATGTACAAGAGCCGCAGAACGGAACCATTGTAGGCTTCGTACAGGGGTTGAGTGATAAATATTCATCAATGGCTTATCTTAAGCCTATTATGACTCCTGATGATGTGATATAGCATGCTACCAAGGTGGAGAAGAAAGCCATGGTAAGAAACAAGCATTATACCTTATCCCACAATCATGTTACTTCTTTGAATCCCAAAGGAGTTTCTGAGGGTAAAGTTTGGAGTTATAGCAACAATGAAACATATTGAGGCTAAACCAACACCAATGGATATGAATATGAAGAAACAATGATTTGATTGAAAAGGATTTGAATATCTTACAATTGCTTTGCAATGTTCAAGATCCGCAGAAGGGACCTATTGTAGGCTTTGTACATGGGTTGAGTGATAAAATTTCATGAATGGCTTATCTTAAGCATATTATGACTCTTGATGACGTGATATAGCATGCTACCAAGGTGGAGAAAAATGTCATGGTAAGAAACAAGCATTATACCTTATCCCCCAATCATGTTACTTCTTTGAATCCCATAGGAGTTTCTGAGGGTAAAGTTTGGAGTTATAGCAAGAATGAAATATATAGAGGCTAAACCAACACCAATGGATATGAATATGAAGAAACAATGATTTGATTGAAAAGGATTTGAATCTCTTACAATTGCTTTGCAATGTTCAAGAGCCGCAGAAGGGACCTATTGTAGGCTTTGTACATGGGTTGAGTGATAAAATTTCATGAATGGCTTATCTTAAGCCTATTATAACTCTTGATGACGTGATATAGCATGCTACCAAAGTGGAGAAGAAAGGCATGGTAAGAAACAAGCATTATACCTTATCCCATAATCATGTTACTTCTTTGAATCTCATCGGAGTTTCTGAGGGTGAAGTTTGGAGTTATAGCAAGAATGAAACATATTGAGGCTAAACCCACACCTATGGATGTGAATATGAAGAAACAGTGATTTGATTGATATGGATTTGAATCTCTTACAATTGCTTTGCAATGTTCAATAACCGCAGAAGGGAACCATTATAGGCTTTGTACAGGGGTTGAGTGATAAAATTTCATCAATGGCTTATCTTAAGCCTATTATGACTCCTGATGATGTGATATAGCATGCTACCAAGGTGGAGAAGAAAGTCATGGTAAGAAACAAGCATTATACCTTATCCGACAATCATGTTACTTCTTTGAATCTCATCGGAGTTTCTGAGGGTGAAGTTTGGAGTTATAGCAAGAATGAAACATATTGAGGCTAAACCAACACCTTTGGATATGAGTATAAAAAACAGTGATTTGATTGAAAAGGATGTAGATCTCTTACAATTGCTTGGCAATGTTTAAGAGCCGTAGCAGGGAGCCATTGTAGGTTTTGTACATGGGTTGAGTGATAAAATTTCATCTATGGCTTAGCTTAAGCCTATTATGACTCCTGATGACGTGATAAAGCATGCTAACAAGGTGGAGAAGAAAGCCATGGTAAGAAACAAGCATTATACATTATCCCACAATCATGTTACTTCTTTGAATTCCATAGGAGTTTCTGAGGGTAAAGTTTGGAGTTATAGCAAGAATGAAACATATTGAGGCTAAACCAACACCTATGGATGTGAATATGAAGAAACAGTGATTTTATTGAAATGGATTTGAATCTCTTACAATTGCTTTGCAATGTACAAGAGCCGCAGAACGGAACCATTGTAGGCTTCGTACAGGGGTTGAGTGATAAATATTCATCAATGGCTTATCTTAAGCCTATTATGACTCCTGATGATGTGATATAGCATGCTACCAAGGTGGAGAAGAAAGCCACGGTAAGAAACAAGCATTATACCTTATCCCACAATCATGTTACTTCTTTGAATCCCAAAGGAGTTTCTGAGGGTAAAGTTTGGAGTTATAGCAACAATGAAACATATTGAGGCTAAACCAACACCTATGGATGTGAATATGAAGAAACAGTGATTTGATTGATATGGATTTGAATCTCTTACAATTGCTTTGCAATGTTCAAGAGCCGCAGAAGGGAACCATTGTAGGCTTTGTACAGGGGTTTAGTGATAAAATTTCATCAATGGCTTATCTTAAGCCTATTATGACTCCTGATGATGTGCTATAGCATGCTACCAAGGTGGAGAAGAAAGCCATGGTAAGAAACAAGCATTATACCTTATCCCACAATCATGTTACTTCTTTGAATCCCATAGGAGTTTCTGAGGGTGAAGTTTGAAGTTGTAACAAGAATATAACATATTGAGGCTAAACCAACACCTATGGATGTGAATATGAAGAAACAATGATTTGATTGAAAAGGATTTAAATCTCTTACAAATGCTTTGCAATGTTCAAGAGCCGCAGCATGGAACCATTGTAAGCTTTGTACATGGGTTGAGCGATAAAATTTCATCAATGGCTTATCTTACGCCTTTTATAACTCTTGATGACGTGATATGGCATGCTACCATGGTGGAGAAGAAAGCCATGAGAAACAAGAATTATACTTTACCCCACAATCATGTTACTTCTTTGTATCCCATAGGAGTTTCTAAGGGTGAAGTTTTGAGTTATAGCTAGAATGAAACATATTGAGGCTAAACTAACAGCTATGGATGTGAATATGAAGAAACAGTGATTTGATTGAAAAAGATTTGAATATTTTACAATTGCTTTGCAATGTTCAAGAGCCGCAGGAGGGAGCCATTGTAGGCTTTGTACATGGGTTGAGTGATAAAATTTCATCAATGGCTTATCTTAAGCCTATTATGACTCTTGATGACGTGATAAAGCATGCTAACAAGGTTGAGAAGAAAGCCATGGTAAGAAACAAGCATTATACCTTATCCTACAATCATGTTACTTCTTTGAATCCCATAGGAGTTTCTGAGGGTAAAGTTTGGAGTTATAGCAAGAATGAAACATATTGAGGCTAAACCAACACCAATGGATATGAATATGAAGAAACAATGATTTGATTGAAAAGGATTTGAATCTCTCACAATTGCTTTGCAATGTTCAAGAGCTGCATAAGGGACCTATTGTAGGCTTTGTACATGGGTTGAGTGATAAAATTTCATGAATGGCTTATCTTAAGCCTATTATGACTCTTGATGACGTGATATAGCATGCTACCAAGGTGGAGAAGAAAGTCATGGTAAGAAACAAGCATTATACCTTATCCCATAATCATTTTACTTCTTTGAATCTCATCGGAGTTTCTGAGGGTGAAGTTTGGAGTTATAGCAAGAATGAAACATATTGAGGCTAAACCCACACCTATGGATGTGAATATGAAGAAACAGTGATTTGATTGAAAAGGATTTGAATCTCTTACAATTGCTTTGCAATGTTGAAGAGCCGCAGAAGGGACCTATTGTAGGCTTTGTGCATAGGTTGAGTGAAAAAATTTCATCAATGGCTTATCTTAAGCCTATTACGACTCTTGATGATGTGATATAGCATGCTACCAAGGTGGAGAAGAAAGTCATGGTAAGAAACAAGCATTATACCTTATCCCACAATCATGTTACTTCTTTGAATCCCATCGGAGTTTTTGAGGGTGAAGTTTGGAGTTATAGCAAGAATGAAACATATTGAGGCTAAACCAACACCTATGGATGTGAATATAAAGAAACATGTGATTTGATTGAAAAGGATGTGGATCTCTTACAATGGCTTATCTTAAGCCTATTACGACTCTTGATGATGTGATATAGCATGCTACCAAGGTGGAGAAGAAAGCCATGAGAAACAAGCATTATACCTTACCCCACAATCATGTTACTTCTTTAAATCCCATAGGAGTTTCTGAGGGTGAAATTTTGAGTTATAGCAAGAATGAAACATATTGAGGCTAAACCAACACCTTTGGATGTGAATATGAAGAAACAGTGATTTGATTGAAAAGGATTTAAATTTCTTACAAATGCTTTGCAATGTTCAAGAGCCGCAGCATGGAACCATTGAGGCTTTGTATATGGGTTGAGTGATAAAATTTCATCAATGGCTTATCTTAAGCCTATTATGACTCTTGATGACGTGATATAGCATGCTACCAAGGTGGAGAAGAAAGCCATGAGAAACAAGCATTATACCTTACCCCACAATCATGTTACTTCTTTAAATCCCATAGGAGTTTCTGAGGGTGAAATTTTGAGTTATAGCATGAATGAAACATATTGAGGCTAAACCAACACCTTTGGATGTGAATATGAAGAAACAGTGATTTGATTGAAAAGGATTTAAATCTCTTACAAATGCTTTACAATGTTCAAGAGCCGCATCATGGAACCATTGTAGGCTTTGTACATGGGTTGAGTGATAAAATTTCATCAATGGCTTATCTTAAGCCTATTATGACTCTTGATGACGTGATATAGCATGCTACCAAGGTGGAGAAGAAAGCCATGAGAAACAAGCATTATACCTTACCCCACAATCATGTTACTTCTTTGAATCCCATAGGAGTTTCTGAGGGTGAAGTTTTGAGTTATAGAAAGAATGAAACATATTGAGGCTAAACTAACACCTATGGATGTGAATATGAAGAAACAGTGATTTGATTTAAAAGGATTTGAATCTCCTACAATTGCTTTGCAATGTTCAAGAGCCGCAGGAGGGAGCCATTGTAGGCTTTGTACATTGGTTGAGTGATAACTTTTCATCAATGGCTTATCTTAAGCCTATTAAGACTCTTGATGACGTGATAAAGCGTGCCACCAAGGTGGAGAAGAAAGCCATGGTAAGAAACAAGCATTATACCTTATCCGACAATCATGTTACTTCTTTGAATCTCATCGGAGTTTCTGAGGGTAAAGTTTGGAGTTATAGCAAGAATAAAACATATTGAGGCTAAACCAACATTAATGGATATGAATATGAAGAAACAATGATTTGATTGAAAAAGATTTGAATCTCTTACAATTACTTTGCAATGTTCAAGAGCCGCAGAAGGGACCTATTGTAGGCTTTGTACATGGGTTGAGTGATAAAATTTCATGAATGGCTACCAAGGTGGAGAAGAAAGCCATGGTAAGAAACAAGCATTATACCTTATCCCACAATCATGTTACTTCTTTGAATCCCATAGGAGTTTCTGAGGGTGAAGTTTGAAGTTGTAACAAGAATATAACATATTGAGGCTAAACCAACACCTATGGATGTGAATATGAAGAAACAATGATTTGATTGAAAAGGATTTAAATCTCTTACAAATGCTTTGCAATGTTCAAGAGCCGCAGCATGGAACCATTGTAAGCTTTGTACATGGGTTGAGCGATAAAATTTCATCAATGGCTTAGCTTAAGCCTATTATGACTCTTGGTGACGTGATAAAGCATGCTAACAAGGTGGAGAAGAAAGCCATGGTAAGAAACAAGCATTATACATTATCCCACAATCATGTTACTTCTTTGAATCCCATAGGAGTTTCTGAGGGTAAAGTTTGGAGTTATAGCAAGAATGAAACATATTGAGGCTAAACCAACACCTATGGATGTGAATATGAAGAAACAGTGATTTTATTGAAATGGATTTGAATCTCTTACAATTGCTTTGCAATGTTCAAGAGCCGCAAAACGGAACCATTGTAGGCTTTGTACAGGGGTTGAGTGATAAATATTCATCAATGGCTTATCTTAAGCCTATTATGACTCCTGATGATGTGATATAGCATGCTACCAAGGTGGAGAAGAAAGCCATGGTAAGAAACAAACATTATACCCTTATCCCACAATCATTTACTTCTTTGAATCCCAAAGGAGTTTCTGAGGGTAAAGTTTGGAGTTATAGCAACAATGAAACATATTGAGGCTAAACCAACACCAATGGATATGAATATGAAGAAACAATGATTTGATTGAAAAGGATTTGAATATCTTACAATTGCTTTGCAATGTTCAAGAGCCGCAGAAGGGACCTATTGTAGGCTTTGTACATGGGTTGAGTGATAAAATTTCATGAATGGCTTATCTTAAGCCTATTATGACTCTTGATGACTTGATATAGCATGCTACCAAGGTGGAGAAGAAAGTCATGGTAAGAAACAAGCATTATACCTTATCACACAATCATGTTACTTCTTTTAATCTCATCGGAGTTTTTGAGGGTGAAGTTTGGAGTTATAGCAAGAATGAAACATATTGAGGCTAAACCAACACCTTTGGATATGAGTATAAAAAAACAGTGATTTGATTGAAAAGGATGTAGATCTCTTACAATTGCTTGGCAATGTTTAAGAGCCGCAGCATGGAGCCATTGTAGGCTTTGTACATGGGTTGAGTGATAAAATTTCATCAATGGCTTAACTTAAGCCTATTATGACTCTTGATGACGTGATAAAGCATGCTAACAAGGTGGAGAAGAAAGCCATGGTAAGAAACAAGCATTATACCTTATCCTACAATCATGTTACTTCTTTGAATCCCATAGGAGTTTCTGAGGGTAAAGTTTGGAGTTATAGCAAGAGTGAAACATATTGAGGCTAAACCAACACCTATGGATGTGAATATGAAGAAACAGTGATTTGATTGATATGGATTTGAATCTCTTACAATTGCTTTGCAATGTTCAAGAGCCGCAGCATGGAACCATTGTAAGCTTTGTACATGGGTTGAGCGATAAAATTTCATCAATGGCTTATCTTACGCCTATTATAACTCTTGATGACGTGATATGGCATGCTACCATGGTGGAGAAGAAAGCCATGAGAAACAAGAATTATACCTTACCCCACAATCATGTTACTTCTTTGAATCCCATAGGAGTTTCTAAGGGTGAAGTTTTGAGTTATAGCTAGAATGAAACATATTGAGGCTAAACTAACAGCTATGGATGTGAATATGAAGAAACAGTGATTTGATTGAAAAAGATTTGAATCTTTTACAATTGCTTTGCAATGTTCAAGAGCCGCAGGAGGGAGCCATTGTAGGCTTTGTACATGGGTTGAGTGATAAAATTTCATCAATGGCTTATCTTAAGCCTATTATGACTCTTGATGACGTGATAAATCATGCTAACAAGGTGGAGAAGAAAGCCATGGTAAGAAATAAGCATTATACCTTATCCTACAATCATGTTACTTCTTTGAATCCCATAGGAGTTTCTGAGGGTAAAGTTTGGAGTTATAGCAAGAATGAAACATATTGAGGCTAAACCAACACCAATGGATATGAATATGAAGAAACAATGATTTGATTGAAAAGGATTTGAATCTCTCACAATTGCTTTGCAATGTTCAAAGCATAAGGGACCTATTGTAGGCTTTGTACATGAGTTGAGTGATAAAATTTCATGAATGGCTTATCTTAAGCCTATTATGACTCTTGATGACGTGATATAGCATGCTACCAAGATGGAGAAGAAAGTCATGGTAAGAAACAAGCATTATACCTTATCCCATAATCATGTTACTTCTTTGAATCTCATCGGAGTTTCTGAGGGTGAAGTTTGGAGTTATAGCAAGAATGAAACATATTGAGGCTAAACCCACACCTATGGATGTGAATATGAAGAAACAGTGATTTGATTGAAAAGGATTTGAATCTCTTACAATTGCTTTGCAATGTTGAAGAGCCGCAGAAGGGACCTATTGTAGGCTTTGTGCATAGGTTGAGTGAAAAAATTTCATCAATGGCTTATGTTAAGCCTATTACGACTCTTGATGACGTGATATAGCATGCTACCAAGGTGGAGAAGAAAGTCATGGTAAGAAACAAGCATTATACCTTATCCCACAATCATGTTACTTCTTTGAATCCCATCGGAGTTTTTGAGGGTGAAGTTTAGAGTTATAGCAAGAATGAAACATATTGAGGCTAAACCAACACCTATGGATATGAATATAAAGAAACAGTGATTTGATTGAAAAGGATGTGGATCTCTTAAAATTGCTTCGCAATGTTTAAGAGCCGCAACAAGGAGCCATTGTACGCTTTGTACATGGGTTGAGTGATAAAGTTTCATCAATGGCTTATCTTAAGCCTATTATGACTCTTGATGACGTGATATAGCATGCTACCAAGGTGGAGAAGAAAGCCATGAGAAACAAGCATTATACCTTACCCCACAATCATGTTACTTCTTTAAATCCCATAGGAGTTTCTGAGGGTGAAATTTTGAGTTATAGCAAGAATGAAACAAATTGAGGCTAAACCAACACCTTTGGATGTGAATATGAAGAAACAGTGATTTGATTGAAAAGGATTTAAATCTCTTACAAATGCTTTGCAATGTTCAAGAGCCGCAGCATGGAACCATTGAGGCTTTGTACATGGGTTGAGTGATAAAATTTCATCAATGGCTTATCTTAAGCCTATTATGACTCTTGATGACGTGATATAGCATGCTACCAAGGTGGAGAAGAAAGCCATGAGAAACAAGCATTATACCTTACCCCACAATCATGTTACTTCTTTAAATCCCATAGGAGTTTCTGAGGGTGAAATTTTGAGTTATAGCATGAATGAAACATATTGAGGCTAAACCAACACCTTTGGATGTGAATATGAAGAAACAGTGATTTGATTGAAAAGGATTTAAATCTCTTACAAATGCTTTACAATGTTCAAGAGCCGCATCATGGAACCATTGTAGGCTTTGTACATGGGTTGAGTGATAAAATTTCATCAATGGCTTATCTTAAGCCTATTATGACTCTTGATGACGTGATATAGCATGCTACCAAGGTGGAGAAGAAAGCCATGAGAAACAAGCATTATACCTTACCCCACAATCATGTTACTTCTTTGAATCCCATAGGAGTTTCTGAGGGTGAAGTTTTGAGTTATAGAAAGAATGAAACATATTGAGGCTAAACTAACACCTATGGATGTGAATATGAAGAAACAGTGATTTGATTTAAAAGGATTTGAATCTCCTACAATTGCTTTGCAATGTTCAAGAGCCGCAGGAGGGAGCCATTGTAGGCTTTGTACATTGGTTGAGTGATAACTTTTCATCAATGGCTTATCTTAAGCCTATTAAGACTCTTGATGACGTGATAAAGCGTGCCACCAAGGTGGAGAAGAAAGCCATGGTAAGAAACAAGCATTATACCTTATCCGACAATCATGTTACTTCTTTGAATCTCATCGGAGTTTCTGAGGGTAAAGTTTGGAGTTATAGCAAGAATAAAACATATTGAGGCTAAACCAACATTAATGGATATGAATATGAAGAAACAATGATTTGATTGAAAAAGATTTGAATCTCTTACAATTACTTTGCAATGTTCAAGAGCCGCAGAAGGGACCTATTGTAGGCTTTGTACATGGGTTGAGTGATAAAATTTCATGAATGGCTACCAAGGTGGAGAAGAAAGCCATGGTAAGAAACAAGCATTATACCTTATCCCACAATCATGTTACTTCTTTGAATCCCATAGGAGTTTCTGAGGGTGAAGTTTGAAGTTGTAACAAGAATATAACATATTGAGGCTAAACCAACACCTATGGATGTGAATATGAAGAAACAATGATTTGATTGAAAAGGATTTAAATCTCTTACAAATGCTTTGCAATGTTCAAGAGCCGCAGCATGGAACCATTGTAAGCTTTGTACATGGGTTGAGCGATAAAATTTCATCAATGGCTTAGCTTAAGCCTATTATGACTCTTGGTGACGTGATAAAGCATGCTAACAAGGTGGAGAAGAAAGCCATGGTAAGAAACAAGCATTATACATTATCCCACAATCATGTTACTTCTTTGAATCCCATAGGAGTTTCTGAGGGTAAAGTTTGGAGTTATAGCAAGAATGAAACATATTGAGGCTAAACCAACACCTATGGATGTGAATATGAAGAAACAGTGATTTTATTGAAATGGATTTGAATCTCTTACAATTGCTTTGCAATGTTCAAGAGCCGCAAAACGGAACCATTGTAGGCTTTGTACAGGGGTTGAGTGATAAATATTCATCAATGGCTTATCTTAAGCCTATTATGACTCCTGATGATGTGATATAGCATGCTACCAAGGTGGAGAAGAAAGCCATGGTAAGAAACAAACATTATACCCTTATCCCACAATCATTTACTTCTTTGAATCCCAAAGGAGTTTCTGAGGGTAAAGTTTGGAGTTATAGCAACAATGAAACATATTGAGGCTAAACCAACACCAATGGATATGAATATGAAGAAACAATGATTTGATTGAAAAGGATTTGAATATCTTACAATTGCTTTGCAATGTTCAAGAGCCGCAGAAGGGACCTATTGTAGGCTTTGTACATGGGTTGAGTGATAAAATTTCATGAATGGCTTATCTTAAGCCTATTATGACTCTTGATGACTTGATATAGCATGCTACCAAGGTGGAGAAGAAAATCATGGTAAGAAACAAGCATTATACCTTATCACACAATCATGTTACTTCTTTTAATCTCATCGGAGTTTTTGAGGGTGAAGTTTGGAGTTATAGCAAGAATGAAACATATTGAGGCTAAACCAACACCTTTGGATATGAGTATAAAAAAACAGTGATTTGATTGAAAAGGATGTAGATCTCTTACAATTGCTTGGCAATGTTTAAGAGCCGCAGCATGGAGCCATTGTAGGCTTTGTACATGGGTTGAGTGATAAAATTTCATCAATGGCTTAACTTAAGCCTATTATGACTCTTGATGACGTGATAAAGCATGCTAACAAGGTGGAGAAGAAAGCCATGGTAAGAAACAAGCATTATACCTTATCCTACAATCATGTTACTTCTTTGAATCCCATAGGAGTTTCTGAGGGTAAAGTTTGGAGTTATAGCAAGAGTGAAACATATTGAGGCTAAACCAACACCTATGGATGTGAATATGAAGAAACAGTGATTTGATTGATATGGATTTGAATCTCTTACAATTGCTTTGCAATGTTCAAGAGCCGCAGAAGGGAACCATTGTAGGCTTTGTACAGGGGTTTAGTGATAAAATTTCATCAATGGCTTATCTTAAGCCTATTATGACTCCTGATGATGTGCTATAGCATGCTACCAAGGTGGAGAAGAAAGCCATGGTAAGAAACAAGCATTATACCTTATCCCACAATCATGTTACTTCTTTGAATCCCATAGGAGTGTCTGAGGGTGAAGTTTGAAGTTGTAACAAGAATGAAACATATTGAGGCTAAACCAACACCTATGGATGTGAATATGAAGAAACAATGATTTGATTGCAAAGGATTTAAATCTCTTACAAATGCTTTGCAATGTTCAAGAGCCGCAGCATGGAACCATTGTAAGCTTTGTACATGGGTTGAGCGATAAAATTTCATCAATGGCTTATCTTACGCCTATTATAACTCTTGATGACGTGATATGGCATGCTACCATGGTGGAGAAGAAAGCCATGAGAAACAAGAATTATACCTTACCCCACAATCATGTTACTTCTTTGAATCCCATAGGAGTTTCTAAGGGTGAAGTTTTGAGTTATAGCTAGAATGAAACATATTGAGGCTAAACTAACAGCTATGGATGTGAATATGAAGAAACAGTGATTTGATTGAAAAAGATTTGAATCTTTTACAATTGCTTTGCAATGTTCAAGAGCCGCAGGAGGGAGCCATTGTAGGCTTTGTACATGGGTTGAGTGATAAAATTTCATCAATGGCTTATCTTAAGCCTATTATGACTCTTGATGACGTGATAAATCATGCTAACAAGGTGGAGAAGAAAGCCATGGTAAGAAACAAGCATTATACCTTATCCTACAATCATGTTACTTCTTTGAATCCCATAGGAGTTTCTGAGGGTAAAGTTTGGAGTTATAGCAAGAATGAAACATATTGAGGCTAAACCAACACTAATGGATATGAATATGAAGAAACAATGATTTGATTGAAAAGGATTTGAATCTCTCACAATTGCTTTGCAATGTTCAAAGCATAAGGGACCTATTGTAGGCTTTGTACATGGGTTGAGTGATAAAATTTCATGAATGGCTTATCTTAAGCCTATTATGACTCTTGATGACGTGATATAGCATGCTACCAAGATGGAGAAGAAAGTCATGGTAAGAAACAAGCATTATACCTTATCCCATAATCATGTTACTTCTTTGAATCTCATCGGAGTTTCTGAGGGTGAAGTTTGGAGTTATAGCAAGAATGAAACATATTGAGGCTAAACCCACACCTATGGATGTGAATATGAAGAAACAGTGATTTGATTGAAAAGGATTTGAATCTCTTACAATTGCTTTGCAATGTTGAAGAGCCGCAGAAGGGACCTATTGTAGGCTTTGTGCATAGGTTGAGTGAAAAAATTTCATCAATGGCTTATGTTAAGCCTATTACGACTCTTGATGACGTGATATAGCATGCTACCAAGGTGGAGAAGAAAGTCATGGTAAGAAACAAGCATTATACCTTATCCCACAATCATGTTACTTCTTTGAATCCCATCGGAGTTTTTGAGGGTGAAGTTTAGAGTTATAGCAAGAATGAAACATATTGAGGCTAAACCAACACCTATGGATATGAATATAAAGAAACAGTGATTTGATTGAAAAGGATGTGGATCTCTTAAAATTGCTTGGCAATGTTTAAGAGCCGCAACAAGGAGCCATTGTACGCTTTGTACATGGGTTGAGTGATAAAGTTTCATCAATGGCTTATCTTAAGCCTATTATGACTCTTGATGACGTGATATAGCATGCTACCAAGGTGGAGAAGAAAGCCATGAGAAACAAGCATTATACCTTACCCCACAATCATGTTACTTCTTTAAATCCCATAGGAGTTTCTGATGGTGAAATTTTGAGTTATAGCAAGAATGAAACAAATTGAGGCTAAACCAACACCTTTGGATGTGAATATGAAGAAACAGTGATTTGATTGAAAAGGATTTAAATCTCTTACAAATGCTTTGCAATGTTCAAGAGCCGCAGCATGGAACCATTGAGGCTTTGTACATGGGTTGAGTGATAAAATTTCATCAATGGCTTATCTTAAGCCTATTATGACTCTTGATGACGTGATATAGCATGCTACCAAGGTGGAGAAGAAAGCCATGAGAAACAAGCATTATACCTTCCCCACAATCATGTTACTTCTTTAAATCCCATAGGAGTTTCTGAGAGTGAAATTTTGAGTTATAGCATGAATGAAACATATTGAGGCTAAACCAACACCTTTGGATGTGAATATGAAGAAACAGTAATTTGATTGAAAAGGATTTAAATCTCTTACAAATGCTTTACAATGTTCAAGAGCCGCAGCATGGAACCATTGTAGGCTTTGTACATGGGTTGAGTGATAAAATTTCATCAATGGCTTATCTTAAGCCTATTATGACTCTTGATGACGTGATATAGCATGCTACCAAGGTGGAGAAGAAAGCCATGAGAAACAAGCATTATACCTTACCCCACAATCATGTTACTTCTTTGAATCCCATAGGAGTTTCTGAGGGTGAAGTTTTGAGTTATAGAAAGAATGAAACATATTGAGGCTAAACTAACACCTATGGATGTGAATATGAAGAAACAGTGATTTGATTTAATAGGATTTGAATCTCCTACAATTGCTTTGCAATGTTCAAGAGCCGCAGGAGGGAGCCATTGTAGGCTTTGTACATGGGTTGAGTGATAACTTTTCATCAATGGCTTATCTTAAGCCTATTAAGACTCTTGATGATGTGATATAGCGTGCTACCAAGGTGGAGAAGAAAGCCATGGTAAGAAACAAGCATCTATACTATTAAAAGGGAAGGACATTTGGATAGAAACCTTTGTTTTGTAAAAAATTACATGTAATGCCATTGGAATAAAGAAAAGAAAAAAATTCATTAATGGCAAAAATGTCTTTGTATATAAATCTAATTCATGTAGGCAAACACAATTAAAAGATTTTTTAAAATATTCATTAACAAATAAAAGATTTAGATAATCAAAAAATCTCTAACAAGATATTTTATTAGAAGATTTATGTGTACATTAATATAAAAATGTATTTTTTTAAATAAACTATTTAGTTGTAAATAATTATAGAATTAAACTAAAAATCAAAAATTATATTTAAAATAATTATTAGTTTCCAAAAACTTAAACACATTTTTTTCTCTTACTAATTATGGACGAAATTTTAGTTATTTTTAAAAAAAAATTTAACCAGTCAAAATTGAAAAACTAAGATTTGATATCTAATTATACCATATTATTTATTTTAATTTATTTCATTTTGAAGATATTGTTACGATTTAAAATTATGATTATTCTACCATCTTTCTTTGATCTATATTCAAATTATTTTGAACTAATCATATAATATATATATTGTTAACAAAAATGTTGATTTTTTTCTGCATATGTTATGAATCAAATTTTTAGAAACGGATATATATTAATCAATCGATTAAAAAAAAGTGTGCATTCAATGTCCCACATCGGTTAAAAACGAATAAAAAGATAAAAGAAAAAAATTAACGATTTCTGGGTCTATAATATATAAATCTGATTTTCATATCAATTTGAACTTATTTTCTTATCAAAACTAATAATCATAGAATCAAGAGATTTACGAATTTTTCTACTAAAAATTATGGAAATATTGATTTAGTTAAAAGAAAGGGCAATTCTCAAAAATAGCACAAATTATAGTTTTTGTGACATATTTAGCACACATTCTCATTTAGGACAAAAATAGCATTTTTATTAAAGGATATTTTTAAACTCACATTTTTAAGGTTTAGGATTTAGGGTTTAGGGTTTAGAAAATCCTAAATCCTAAACCCTAAACCCTAAATCTTACCTCTTACCCCCTAAAAACTATACTCTAAATACTAATACAATCAATCCAAACAAAAAATATTAAATTATAAAATTTATAAAATGTTATTTTTGTCCTAAATAAAAATGTGTGCTAATTATGGAACAAAAACATCATTTGGTGCTATTTGAGGGAATTTCTCTAAAAGGAATATAAGACTTATTATATAAAATTATGAGATTTTCATAACATGATGATTTGAATTTTTAAAAACAAACATAAATTACATAATCGATAAAGTTTGACCATTCCACATCGGTAAAATCTTTTTGGATGCGGTTCTATACATATTATAAATAGAACCAAAATGAATCTAAAATCGAATAGTCATGAATCTTTGTGATTTATTTTTAAAAATTATACCAGCTTTTAAGTAATTTATTTTACTAACTACATAGACTTTCAAAAATAATAATTAAATTTTAATTACTCTAATATCGTTATACAACGAAATCAATCTGCTATTTTAAAGGTCAGTCTATTTTTGGTATTGAACCTAAAAATAGTGGGTATGAGACTGGAACATATAATTTGGATAACAAAAACTATTAGTCGAACAATTTTTGATAAAAACGGGATAAGAATTTTGGATAACGGTTCCGGATCAGAAAACATGTGTAGGTAAATTTAATTCTCAAGTTATCACTAATTTTGGTAAGAGTTTACTATGAGACGGGTAAGAATCCACATCGAGACGGATAATTTAGGAATTTGGATAACTTTTGAAAACATTTAAAGAATTTTTGAAAAAATCGAGTAATTTTTTAAAGGTCAGTCTATTTTGGTATTGGAACTTAAAATAGTAGATATGAGAAGGGAAAGGATAATTTGGGTAACAAAAAAAATTACTCGAACGAGTTTTGATAAAATCGGGATAAAATTTTTGGATAACGGTATGACATTAGAAAATTTGTGTAGGTAAATTTAATTCTCAAATTATCACTAATTTTGGTAAGAGTTTACTATGATACGGGTAAGAATCCACATCATGACAAGTATTTTAGAAATTTTGGGTAACTTTTGAAATCATTTAAAGAATTTTTGAAACATCGAGTAATCTTTTAAAGGTCAGTTTGTTTTTCGTATTGGAACTGAAAATAGTGGGTATGAGACGGGAACGGATAATTTGGGTAACAAAAAATAATTACTCGAACGATTTTTGATAAAAAAAAAAGATAAGAATTTTGGATAACGGTACGGGATTGGAAAATTTGTGTAGGTAAATTCAACTCTCAAATTATCACTAATTTTGGTAAGAGTTAACTATGAGATGGGTAAGAATCCGCATCGAGTCAAGTATTTTAGGAATTTTGGATAACTTTTGAAAATATTTAAAGAACTTTTGAATACATAGAGTAATTTTTAAAAGGTCCGTTTGTTTTTGGTATTGAAATGGAAAATAGTGGGTATGAGACGGGAACGAATAATTTGGATAGCAAAAACAATACTCTAACAATTTTTGATTAAAAAAATGGGATAAAATTTTTGGATAACGGTACAAGATTAGAAAATTTATGTAGGTAAATTTAATTCTTAAATTATCACTAATTTTGTAAGAGTTAACTATGAGACGGGTAAGAATCCACATCGAGACGAATATTTTAGAAATTTTTTAGAATTATAATTTTTTTTGATGATTTCCATTAATTTTATTAAAATTAAATATTCAAACGAAAAATACATGTATCTTATTTAAAAACCCTATCCAATTTTTTATAACAAACATGCCGAACAGGAAACTTTTTAAAAAAAAATTGACGAGCGGATAATTATTTAAAAGGAAACGGTTATGGGACATAAGATTTTTTACATATTTTAACCAAGACAGTTTTCCGTTCCAAAATTAATATATCTAAGTTATATAGTGAAATAACGCAAAACTAAAACCGAATCCAAATCCGATTTAAACACCTCTCATCAAACTATACATGTAAAAAACTTTGGATAACGGTACATGATCGGAAAATTTGGATAGATAAATTCAATTATCAAATTATTACTAATTCTGGTAAGAGTTGACTACGAGACGGGTAAGGATCCGCATATAGACATGTATTTTAAAAATTTTGGGTAACTTTTGAAAACGTTTAGAGAATTTTTTTGAGAGTTATACACATTTTGGATAATTTCCACTAATTTTATAAAAAAAAAAATATTTAAACAGGAATACATGTGTTCTATATAAAATTATTACCCAATTTCTTATTATAAAATATTGTCGAACGGGTATTTTTTTAATTATTGTATGGATAATTCTTCAAAAATAAATGGTTATGGGACGTAAGATTTTTAATATATTCTGGTAGATATAGTTTTCTGTTCTAAAATGAATATACATATGTTATATTGGGATGGGCAAACAGAAATTCGGGACGGAATTTACAGGAATGGAAACAGGACAAAAATTTGGAAATAGTAAAACATGTCTCATTTAAGTCTTATATATGATTTGGGATGGAAACAGGATGTAACGGAACGGGACGGGACGGGTCGGGACGGAAACGGAAATTCCAAAAATAAAAATATGATAAACAAATAAAAATATGAAATAATAAAATATCACAAATATGAAATATGATAAACGGTTATATAGCCAAATAACCCAATACTAAAATCAAATCCAAATCTGATTTAACAACCCTAATCAAACTGTAAGAAATGTTTTGATTAGTTTAGAAAATATACATGTAACATCACTTAATACTTACACTTAAACTATATCTTAACTTTAAATTATCAAATAATTTTTTTCTCACAAATATAATCCCGCACGTACGTGCGGGTCCGATTCTAGTTATACCTTATCCCACAATCATGTTACTTATTTGAATCCCATAGGAGTTTCTGAAGGTGAAGTTTGGAGTTATAACAAGAATGAAATATATTGAGGCTAAACTAACACCTATGGATGTGAATATGAAGAAACAGTGATTTGATTGAAAAGGATTTAAATCTCTTACAAATGCTTTGCAATGTTCAAGAGCCACAGCATGGAACCATTGTAGGCTTTGTACATGGATTGAGTGATAAAATTTCATCAATGGCTTATCTTAAGCCTATTATGACTCTTGATGACGTGATATAGCATGCTACCAAGGTGGAAAAGAAAGCCATGAGAAACAAGCATTATACCTTACCCCACAATCATGTTACTTCTTTAAATCCCATAGGAGTTTCTGAGGGTGAAATTTTGAGTTATAGCATGAATGAAACATATTGAGGCTAAACCAACACCTTTGGATGTGAATATGAAGAAACAGTGATTTGATTGAAAAGGATTTAAATCTCTTACAAATGCTTTACAATGTTCAAGAGCCGCAGCATGGAACCATTGTAGGCTTTGTACATGGGTTGAGTGATAAAATTTCATCAATGGCTTATCTTAAGCCTATTATGACTCTTGATGACGTGATATAGCATGCTACCAAGGTGGAGAAGAAAGCCGTGAGAAACAAGCATTATACCTTACCCCACAATCATGTTACTTCTTTGAATCCCATAGGAGTTTCTGAGGGTGAAGTTTTGAGTTATAGAAAGAATGAAACATATTGAGGCTAAACTAACACCTATGAATGTGAATATGAAGAAACAGTGATTTGATTTAAAAGGATTTGAATCTCCTACAATTGCTTTGCAATGTTCAAGAGCCGCAGGAGGGAGCCATTGTAGGCTTTGTACATGGTTGAGTGATAACTTTTCATCAATGGCTTATCTTAAGCCTATTAAGACTCTTGATGATGTGATATAGCGTGCTACCAAGGTGGAGAAGAAAGCCATGGTAAGAAACAAGCATTATACCTTATCCCACAATCATGTTACTTATTTGAATCCCATAGGAGTTTCTGAGGGTGAAGTTTGGAGTTATAACAAGAATGAAACATATTGAGGCTAAACTAACACCTATGGATGTGAATATGAAGAAACAGTGATTTGATTGAAAAGGATTTAAATCTCTTACAAATGCTTTGCAATGTTCAAGAGCCACAGCATGGAACCATTGTAGGCTTTGTACATGGGTTGAGTGATAAAATTTCATCAATGGCTTAGCTTAAGCCTATTATGACTCTTGATGACGTGATAAAGCATGCTAACAAGGTGGAGAAGAAAGCTATGGTAAGTGATGTCTCTGCATTTTACTACTTTTAAAGTTGCATTTCCATCCATTTTAGCATAGCTTCATCACTAGTTTCACTCCATATCTATCTATTTCACTCATATAGGGATCATAATAGGGTTTGCATATATATTGCCATTTGGAGTTGTTGTCAGGTGTTAAATGAGCTTTTGGGGGCAATTCTGGACAAGAAGGTGAATGCTGTTTTTAGGCTCTGAATTGCACTCGACCACATGCACTCGACCAGGCAACCAGAGCTAGAGGCAGAGGAACAATTGCACTCGACCACATGCACTCGACCAGGCAACCAGAGCTAGAGGCAGAGGAACAATTGCACTCGGTTACATGCACTCGACCAGGCAACCAGAGCTAGAGGCAGAAAGAACACGAGCACTCAGTTACATGCATTCGACTTCAAGACCGAGCTAAGGACCAAGCCTAACATGCACTCGACCAAGAGCACTCGGTTTGGCCAGACCGAGTGCAAAGCAATCCATCAACACTACTCGATCACATGCACTCGACTTCATGACCGAGCTGGAGGCAGAGAGGAGATTGCACTCGGGCAAGAGCACTCGATCACGACCACTCGACCACCAAACCGAGCTCGTGCAACCGAGTCTGAGGATCCAAAGCCTGAAGCAACACCACTCGATCACACCACTCGACCAGAGGAACCCGAGCTCAAGGCAGCCGACCTAAGGACTTTAGTTTATTTTGTCTTTTTGTACTAAGGCTTTTGACCTAGAGTATTTATACTCTAATTAGGTCAGCAGCCGCACAATCTACGTTTTTTATTCTCTTTGTTCTCTGAAAACCTCTCTAGATCTATCTGATTTTGTATTTGCAATTACTTCTGATCCTTTGATCCTTTTTAGTTTATTTCTTCTATTCCTTCTTCATCTCAATCTCTAGATTATGATTATGGAAACTATTTCATTTTCTGGGTTTGTGATTCTGATGATGAAGTCTGAGTAGTGAATTAGGGTTCTTGAGGATGGGTTAGATCTGGGTTATGATTCATGGTGGTTCTAGTAGATTTAGGGTTCTAAAGCTTAAGATCTCTTCTGGGTTAGCTATTTCTAATGCTGATTCCCTGTACACCCACTTGGGATCTGATCTTGGTGTTTCCTTGCACATCACTTGTGAAACACCAGATCTGCTAATACCAGAGATCTGGAGCTTCTTTCCAATGATTGATCTAGGATCATAGGAAAGCAAGTTGTAGTTTGACATTTGTGAGCTGTGTTCTTAATGCATATTCTCTTTATGTTTCATTGGAATCCTATCTGAGTGTTAGTGACAGTCAATGGGGCATAGGTGTGGATTCCAAGATTAGGAAGTTTAGAGAATCTGGTGATAGGTGTAACTGGGAAGTGGATCTATCACTCTGATGATGCTCATAGTTAGGAGATCCCTTCTATGAAGTTGTTTATGAAGTCACTAGTGTCCACCATGAAGAATACCAGATCTAGAACTCATCCTTAGGACCTTTTCTCATCCTGATTGTTTTCTACTTTTTGATACTCTGTTTTCCTGTTCTTAGCTTGCTCTGTTTCTGTTTCTATTCTCTTTTGTTGTTATGAATCTTTGTTTCTAGTTTCTTTTACTGTTTATTAGTTCTTGTTTTAGTTGTTTCACCCTGTTGCTTCCAACCTTTCTATTTGGCTTGAATTAGATAGATTTGCTACATCCTGATTGCTTACAATAGTCCCGATTGGATTCGATAGCCCTTTGTACTACAACTGGGCAATAGGTAGCTTTAGGTGTAAAAACCTAGTTATCAGTAATAAACAAGCATTATACCTTATCCCACAATCATGTTACTTCTTTTAATCCCATAGGAGTTTCTGAGGGTGAAGTTTGAAGTTGTAACAAGAATGAAACATATTGGGGCTAAACCAACACCTATGGATGTGAATATGAAGAAACAGTGATTTGATTGAAAAGGATTTAAATCTCTTACAAATGCTTTGCAATGTTCAAGAGCCGCAGCATGGAACCATTGTAAGCTTTGTACATGGGTTGAGCGTTAAAATTTCATCAATGGCTTATCTTACGCCTATTATAACTCTTGATGATGTGATATGGCATGCTACCATGGTGGAGAGGAAAGCCATGAGTAACAAGCATTATACCTTACCCCACAATCATGTTACTTCTTTGAATCCCATAGGAGTTTCTAAGGGTAAAGTTTGGAGTTATAGCAAGAATGAAACATATTGAGGCTAAACTAACACCTATGGATGTAAATATGAAGAAACAGTGATTTGATTGAAAAAGATTTGAATCTCTTACAATTGCTTTACAATGTTCAAGAGCCGCAGGAGGGAGCCATTGTAGGCTTTGTACATGGGTTGAGTGATAAAATTTCATCAATGGCTTATCTTAAGCCTATTATGACTCTTGATGACGTGATAAAGCATGCTAACAAGATGGAGAAGAAAGCCATGGTAAGAAACAAGCATTATACCTTATCCCACAATCATGTTACTTCTTTGAATCCCATAGGAGTTTCTGAGGGTAAAGTTTGGAGTTATAGCAAGAATGAAACATATTGAGGCTAAACCAACACCAATGGATATGAATATGAAGAAACAATGATTTGATTGAAAATGATTTGAATCTCTTACAATTGCTTTGCAATGTTCAAGAGCCGCAGGAGGGAGCCATTGTAGGCTTTGTACATGGGTTGAGTGATAAAATTTCATCAATGGCATATCTTAAGCCTATTAAGACTCTTGATGATGTGATATAGCGTGCTACCAAGGTGGAGAAGAAAGCCATGGTAAGAAACAAGCATTATACCTTATCCCACAATAATGTTATTTCTGTGAATCCCAAAGGAGTTTCTGAGGGTAAAGTTTGGAGTTATAGCAACAATGAAACATATTGAGGCTAAACCAACACCAATGGATATGAATATGAAGAAACAATGATTTGATTGAAAAGGATTTGAATCTCTTACAATTGCTTTGCAATGTTCAAGAGCCGCAGAAGGGACTTATTGTAGGCTTTGTACATGGGTTGAGTGATAAAATTTCATGAATGGCTTATCTTAAGCCTATTATGACTCTTGATGACGTGATATAGCATGCTACCAAGGTGGAGAAGAAAGTCATGGTAAGAAACAAGCATTATACCTTATCCCACAATCATGTTACTTCTTTTAATCTCATCGGAGTTTTTGAGGGTGAAGTTTGGAGTTATAGCAAGAATGAAACATATTGAGGCTAAACCAACACCTTTGGATATGAGTATAAAAAACAGTGATTTGATTGAAAAGGATGTAGATCTCTTACAATTGCTTGGCAATGTTTAAGAGCCGCAGCAGGGAGCCATTGTAGGCTTTGTACATGGGTTGAGTGATAAAATTTCATCAATGGCTTAACTTAAGCCTTTTATGACTCTTGATGACGTGATAAAGCATGCTAACAAGGTGGAGAAGAAAGCCATGGTAAGAAACAAGCATTATACCTTATCCCACAATCATGTTACTTCTTTGAATCCCATAGGAGTTTCTGAGGGTAAAGTTTGGAGTTATAGCAAGAATGAAACATATTGAGGCTAAACCAACACCTATGGATGTGAATATGAAGAAACAGTGATTTGATTGATATGGATTTGAATCTCTTACAATTGCTTTGCAATGTTCAAGAGCCGCAGAAGGGAACCATTGTAGGCTTTGTACAGGGGTTTAGTGATAAAATTTCATCAATGGCTTATCTTAAGCCTATTATGACTCCTGATGATGTGCTATAGCATGCTACCAAGGTGGAGAAGAAAGCCATGGTAAGAAACAAGCATTATACCTTATCCCACAATCATGTTACTTCTTTGAATCCCATAGGAGTGTCTGAGGGTGAAGTTTGAAGTTGTAACAAGAATGAAACATATTGAGGCTAAACCAACACCTATGGATGTGATATGAAGAAACAATGATTTGATTGAAAAGGATTTAAATCTCTTACAAATGCTTTGCAATGTTCAAGAGCCGCAGCATGGAACCATTGTAAGCTCTGTACATAGGTTGAGCGATAAAATTTCATCAATGGCTTATCTTACGCCTATTATAACTCTTGATGACGTGATATGGCATGCTACCATGGTGGAGAAGAAAGCCATGAGAAACAAGAATTATACCTTACCCCACAATCATGTTACTTCTTTGAATCCCATAGGAGTTTCTAAGGGTGAAGTTTTGAGTTATAGCTAGAATGAAACTTATTGAGGCTAAACTAACAGCTATGGATGTGAATATGAAGAAACAGTGATTTGATTGAAAAAGATTTGAATCTTTTACAATTGCTTTGCAATGTTCAAGAGCCGCAGGAGGGAGCCATTGTAGGCTTTGTACATGGGTTGAGTGATAAAATTTCATCAATGGCTTATCTTAAGCCTATTATGACTCTTGATGACGTGATAAATCATGCTAACAAGGTGGAGAAGAAAGCCATGGTAAGAAACAAGCATTATACCTTATCCTACAATCATGTTACTTCTTTGAATCCCATAGGAGTTTCTGAGGGTAAAGTTTGGAGTTATAGCAAGAATGAAACATATTGAGGCTAAACCAACACCAATGGATATGAATATGAAGAAACAATGATTTGATTGAAAAGGATTTGAATCTCTCACAATTGCTTTGCAATGTTCAAAGCATAAGGGACCTATTGTAGGCTTTGTACATGGGTTGAGTGATAAAATTTCATGAATGGCTTATCTTAAGCCTATTATGACTCTTGATGACGTGATATAGCATGCTACCAAGGTGGAGAAGAAAGTCATGGTAAGAAACAAGCATTATACCTTATCCCATAATCATGTTACTTCTTTGAATCTCATCGGAGTTTCTGAGGGTGAAGTTTGGAGTTATAGCAAGAATGAAACATATTGAGGCTAAACCCACACATATGGATGTGAATATGAAGAAACAGTGATTTGATTGAAAAGGATTTGAATCTCTTACAATTGCTTTGCAATGTTGAAGAGCCGCAGAAGGGACCTATTTTAGGCTTTGTGCATAGGTTGAGTGAAAAAATTTCATCAATGGCTTATCTTAAGCCTATTACGACTCTTGATGACGTGATATAGCATGCAACCAAGGTGGAGAAGAAAGTCATCGTAAGAAACAAGCATTATACCTTATCCCACAATCATGTTACTACTTTGAATCCCATCGGAGTTTTTGAGGGTGAAGTTTAGAGTTATAGCAAGAATGAAACATATTGAGGCTAAACCAACACCTATGGATATGAATATAAAGAAACAGTGATTTGATTGAAAAGGATGTGGATCTCTTAAAATTGCTTGGCAATGTTTAAGAGCCGCAACAAGGAGCCATTGTACGCTTTGTACATGGGTTGAGTGATAAAATTTCATCAATGGCTTATCTTAAGCCTATTATGACTCTTGATGACGTGATATAGCATGCTACCAAGGTGGAGAAGAAAGCCATGAGAAACAAGCATTATACCTTACCCCACAATCATGTTACTTCTTTAAATCCCATAGGAGTTTCTGAGGGTGAAATTTTGAGTTATAGCAAGAATGAAACATATTGAGGCTAAACCAACACCTTTGGATGTGAATATGAAGAAACAGTGATTTGATTGAAAAGGATTTAAATCTCTTACAAATGCTTTGCAATGTTCAAGAGCCGCAGCATGGAACCATTGAGGCTTTGTACATGGGTTGAGTGATAAAATTTCATCAATGGCTTATCTTAAGCCTATTATGACTCTTGATGACGTGATATAGCATGCTACCAAGGTGGAGAAGAAAGCCATGAGAAACAAGCATTATACCTTACCCCACAATCATGTTACTTCTTTAAATCCCATAGGAGTTTCTGAGGGTGAAATTTTGAGTTATAGCATGAATGAAACATATTGAGGCTAAACCAACACCTTTGGATGTGAATATGAAGAAACAGTGATTTGATTGAAAAGGATTTAAATCTCTTACAAATGCTTTACAATGTTCAAGAGCCGCAGCATGGAACCATTGTAGGCTTTGTACATGGGTTGAGTGATAAAATTTCATCAATGGGTTATCTTAAGCCTATTATGACTCTTGATGACGTGATATAGCATGCTACCAAGTTGGAGAAGAAAGCCATGAGAAACAAGCATTATACCTTACCCCACAATCATGTTACTTCTTTGAATCCCATAGGAGTTTCTGAGGGTGAAGTTTTGAGTTATAGAAAGAATGAAACATATTGAGGCTAAACTAACACCTATGGATGTGAATATGAAGAAACAGTGATTTGATTTAATAGGATTTGAATCTCCTACAATTACTTTGCAATGTTCAAGAGCCGCAGGAGGGGGCCAATTTAGGCTTTGTACATGGGTTGAGTGATAACTTTTCATCAATGGCTTATCTTAAGCCTATTAAGACTCTTGATGATGTGATATAGCGTGCTACCAAGGTGGAGAAGAAAGCCATGGTAAGAAACAAGCATTATACCTTATCCCACAATCATGTTACTTATTTGAATCCCATAGGAGTTTCTGAGGGTGAAGTTTGGAGTTATAACAAGAATGAAACATATTGAGGCTAAACTAACACCTATGGATGTGAATATGAAGAAACAGTGATTTGATTGAAAAGGATTTAAATCTCTTACAAATGCTTTGCAATGTTCAAGAGCCACAGCATGGAACCATTGTAGGCTTTGTACATGGGTTGAGTGATAAAATTTCATCAATGGCTTATCTTAAGCCTATTATGACTCTTGATGACGTGATATAGCATGCTACCAAGGTGGAGAAGAAAGCCATGAGAAACAAGCATTATACCTTATCCCACAATCATGTTACTTATTTGAATCCCATAGGAGTTTCTGAGGGTGAAGTTTGGAGTTATAACAAGAATGAAACATATTGAGGCTAAACTAACACCTATGGATGTGAATATGTAGAAACAGTGATTTGATTGAAAAGGATTTAAATCTCTTACAAATGCTTTGCAATGTTCAAGAGCCACAACATGGAACCATTGTAGGCTTTGTACATGGGTTGAGTGATAAAATTTCATCAATGGCTTAGCTTAAGCCTATTATGACTCTTGATGACGTGATAAAGCATGCTAACAAGGTGGAGAAGAAAGCTATGGTAAGAAACAAGCATTATACCTTATCCCACAATCATGTTACTTCTTTTAATCCCATAGGAGTTTCTGAGGGTGAAGTTTGAAGTTGTAACAAGAATGAAACATATTGGGGCTAAACCAACACCTATGGATGTGAATATGAAGAAACAGTGATTTGATTGAAAAGGATTTAAATCTCTTACAAATGCTTTGCAATGTTCAAGAGCCGCAGCATGGAACCATTGTAAGCTTTGTACATGGGTTGAGCGTTAAAATTTCATCAATGGCTTATCTTACGCCTATTATAACTCTTGATGATGTGATATGGCATGCTACCATGGTGGAGAAGAAAGCCATGAGTAACAAGCATTATACCTTACCCCACAATCATGTTACTTCTTTGAATCCCATAGGAGTTTCTAAGGGTGAAGTTTTGAGTTATAGCTAGAATCAAACATATTGAGGATAAACTAACACCTATGGATGTGAATATGAAGAAACAGTGATTTGATTGAAAAAGATTTGAATCTCTTACAATTGCTTTACAATGTTCAAGAGCCGCAGGAGGGAGCCATTGTAGGCTTTGTACATGGGTTGAGTGATAAAATTTCATCAATGGCTTATCTTAAGCCTATTATGACTCTTGATGACGTGATAAAGCATGCTAACAAGATGGAGAAGAAAGCCATGGTAAGAAACAAGCATTATACCTTATCCCACAATCATGTTACTTCTTTGAATCCCATAGGAGTTTCTGAGGGTAAAGTTTGGAGTTATAGCAAGAATGAAACATATTGAGGCTAAACCAACACCAATGGATATGAATATGACGAAACAATGATTTGATTGAAAATGATTTGAATCTCTTACAATTGCTTTGCAATGTTCAAGAGCCGCAGGAGGGAGCCATTGTAGGCTTTGTACATGGGTTGAGTGATAAAATTTCATCAATGGCATATCTTAAGCCTATTAAGACTCTTGATGATGTGATATAGCGTGCTACCAAGGTGGAGAAGAAAGCCATGGTAAGAAACAAGCATTATACCTTATCCCACAATCATGTTATTTCTTTGAATCCCAAAGGAGTTTCTGAGGGTAAAGTTTGGAGTTATAGCAACAATGAAACCTATTGAGGCTAAACCAACACCAATGGATATGAGTATGAAGAAACAATGATTTGATTGAAAAGGATTTGAATCTCTTACAATTGGTTTGCAATGTTCAAGAGCCGCAGAAGGGACTTATTGTAGGCTTTGTACATGGGTTGAGTGATAAAATTTCATGAATGGCTTATCTTAAGCCTATTATGACTCTTGATGACGTGATATAGCATGCTACCAAGGTGGAGAAGAAAGTCATGGTAAGAAACAAGCATTATACCTTATCCCACAATCATGTTACTTCTTTTAATCTCATCGGAGTTTTTGAGGGTGAAGTTTGGAGTTATAGCAAGAATGAAACATATTGAGGCTAAACCAACACCTTTGGATATGAGTATAAAAAAACAGTGATTTGATTGAAAAGGATGTAGATCTCTTACAATTGCTTGGCAATGTTTAAGAGCCGCAGCATGGAGCCATTGTAGGCTTTGTACATGGGTTGAGTGATAAAATTGCATCAATGGCTTAACTTCAGCCTATTATGACTCTTGATGAAGTGATAAAGCATGCTAACAAGGTGGAGAAGAAAGCCATGGTAAGAAACAAGCATTATACCTTATCCCACAATCATGTTACTTTTCTTTGAATCCCATAGGAGTTTCTGAGGGTAAAGTTTGGAGTTATAGCAAGAATGAAACATATTGAGGCTAAACCAACACCTATGGATGTGAATATGAAGAAACAGTGATTTGATTGATATGGATTTGAATCTCTTGCAATTGCTTTACAATGTTCAAGAGCCGCAAAAGGGAACCATTGTAGGCTTTGTACAGGGGTTTAGTGATAAAATTTCATCAATGGCTTATCTTAAGCCTATTATGACTCCTGATGATGTGCTATAGCATGCTACCAAGGTGGAGAAGAAAGCCATGGTAAGAAACAAGCATTATACCTTATCCCACAATCATGTTACTTCTTTGAATCCCATAGGAGTGTCTGAGGGTGAAGTTTGAAGTTGTAACAAGAATGAAACATATTGAGGCTAAACCAACACCTATGGATGTGAATATGAAGAAACAATGATTTGATTGAAAAGGATTTGAATCTCTTACAAATGCTTTGCAATGTTCAAGAGCCGCAGGAGGGAGCCATTGTAGGCTTTGTACATGGGTTGAGTGATAAAATTTCATCAATGGCTTATCTTAAGCCTATTATGACTCTTGATGACGTGATAAATCATGCTAACAAGGTGGAGAAGAAAGCCATGGTAAGAAACAAACATTATACCTTATCCTACAATCATGTTACTTCTTTGAATCCCATAGGAGTTTCTGAGGGTAAAGTTTGGAGTTATAGCAAGAATGAAACATATTGAGGCTAAACCAACACCAATGGATATGAATATGAAGAAACAATGATTTGATTGAAAAGGATTTTAATCTCTCACAATTGCTTTGCAATGTTCAAAGCATAAGGGACCTATTGTAATCTTTGTACATGGGTTGAGTGATAAAATTTCATGAATGGCTTATCTTAGGCCTATTATGACTCTTGATGACGTGATATAGCATGCTACCAAGGTGGAGAAGAAAGCCATGGTAAGAAACAAGCATTATACCTTATCCCATAATCATGTTACTTCTTTGAATCTCATCGGAGTTTCTGAGGGTGAAGTTTGGAGTTATAGCAAGAATGAAACATATTGAGGCTAAACCCACACCTATGGATGTGAATATGAAGAAACAGTGATTTGATTGAAAAGGATTTGAATCTCTTACAATTTCTTTGCAATGTTGAAGAGCCGTAGAAGGGACCTATTGTAGGCTTTGTGCATAGGTTGAGTGAAAAAATTTCATCAATGGCTTATCTTAAGCCTATTACGACGCTTGATGACGTGATATAGCATGCTACCAAGGTGGAGAAGAAAGTCATGGTAAGAAACAAGCATTATACCTTATCCCACAATCATGTTACTTCTTTGAATCCCATCGGAGTTTTTGAGGGTGAAGTTTAGAGTTATAGCAAGAATGAAACATATTGAGGCTAAACCAACACCTATGGATATGAATATAAAGAAACAGTGATTTGATTGAAAAGGATGTGGATCTCTTAAAATTGCTTGGCAATGTTTAACAGCCGCAACAAGGAGCCATTGTACGCTTTGTACATGGGTTGAGTGATAAAATTTCATCAATGGCTTATCTTAAGCCTATTAAGACTCTTGATGATGTGATATAGCGTGCTACCAAGGTGGAGAAGAAAGCCATGAGAAACAAGCATTATACCTTACCCCACAATCATGTTACTTCTTTGAATCCCATAAGAGTTTCTGAGGGTGAAGTTTTGAGTTATAGAAAGAATGAAACATATTGAGGCTAAACTAACACCTATGGATGTGAATATGAAGAAACAGTGATTTGATTTAATAGGATTTGAATCTCCTACAATTGCTTTGCAATGTTCAAGAGCCGCAGGAGGGAGCCATTGTAGGCTTTGTACATGGGTTGAGTGATAACTTTTCATCAATGGCTTATCTTAAGCCTATTAAGACTCTTGATGATGTGATATAGCGTGCTACCAAGGTGGAGAAGAAAGCCATGGTAAGAAACAAGCATTATACCTTATCCCACAATCATGTTACTTATTTGAATCCCATAGGAGTTTTTGAGGGTGAAGTTTGGAGTTATAACAAGAATGAAACATATTGAGGCTAAACTAACACCTATGGATGTGAATATGAAGAAACAGTGATTTGATTGAAAAGGATTTAAATCTCTTACAAATGCTTTGCAATGTTCAAGAGCCACAGCATGGAACCATTGTAGGCTTTGTACATGGGTTGAGTGATAAAATTTCATCAATAGCTTAGCTTAAGCCTATTATGACTCTTGATGACGTGATAAAGCATGCTAACAAGGTGGAGAAGAAAGCTATGGTAAGAAACAAGCATTATACCTTATCCCACAATCATGTTACTTCTTTTAATCCCATAGGAGTTTCTGAGGGTGAAGTTTGAAGTTGTAACAAGAATGAAACATATTGGGGCTAAACCAACACCTATGGATGTGAATATGAAGAAACAGTGATTTGATTGAAAATGATTTAAATCTCTTACAAATGCTTTGCAATGTTCAAGAGCCGCAGCATGGAACCATTGTAAGCTTTGTACATGGGTTGAGCGTTAAAATTTCATCAATGGCTTATCTTACGCCTATTATAACTCTTGATGATGTGATATGGCATGCTACCATGGTGGAGAAGAAAGCCATGAGTAACAAGCATTATACCTTACCCCACAATCATGTTACTTCTTTGAATCCCATAGGAGTTTCTAAGGGTGAAGTTTTGAGTTATAGCTAGAATCAAACATATTGAGGCTAAACTAACACCTATGGATGTGAATATGAAGAAACAGTGATTTGATCGAAAAAGATTTGAATCTCTTACAATTGCTTTACAATGTTCAAGAGCCGCAGGAGGGAGCCATTGTAGGCTTTGTACATGGGTTGAGTGATAAAATTTCATCAATGGCTTATCTTAAGCCTATTATGACTCTTGATGACGTGATAAAGCATGCTAACAAGATGGAGAAGAAAGCCATGGTAAGAAACAAGCATTATACCTTATCCCACAATCATGTTACTTCTTTGAATCCCATAGGAGTTTCTGAGGGTAAAGTTTGGAGTTATAGCAAGAATGAAACATATTGAGGCTAAACCAACACCAATGGATATGAATATGAAGAAACAATGATTTGATTGAAAATGATTTGAATCTCTTACAATTGCTTTGCAATGTTCAAGAGCCGCAGGAGGGAGCCATTGTAGGCTTTGTACATGGGTTGAGTGATAAAATTTCATCAATGGCATATCTTAAGCCTATTAAGACTCTTGATGATGTGATATAGCGTGCTACCAAGGTGGAGAAGAAAGCCATGGTAAGAAACAGGCATTATACCTTATCCCACAATCATGTTATTTCTTTGAATCCCAAAGGAGTTTCTGAGGGTAAAGTTTGGAGTTATAGGAACAATGAAACATATTGAGGCTAAACCAACACCAATGGATATGAATATGAAGAAACAATGATTTGATTGAAAAGGATTTGAATCTCTTACAATTGCTTTGCAATGTTCAAGAGCCGCAGAAGGGACTTATTGTAGGCTTTGTACATGGGTTGAGTGATAAAATTTCATGAATGGCTTATCTTAAGCCTATTATGACTCTTGATGACGTGATATAGCATGCTACCAAGGTGGAGAAGAAAGTCATGGTAAGAAACAAGCATTATACCTTATCCCACAATCATGTTACTTCTTTGAATCTCATCGGAGTTTCTGAGGGTGAAGTTTGGAGTTATAGCAAGAATGAAACATATTGAGGCTAAACTAACACCTATGGATGTGAATATGAAGAAACAGTGATTGGATTGAAAAGGATTTGAATCTCCTACAATTGCTTTGCAATGTTCAAGAGCCGCAGGAGGGAGCCATTGTAGGCTTTGTACATGGGTTGAGTGATAAAATTTCATCAATGGCATATCTTAAGCCTATTAAGACTCTTGATGATGTGATATAGCGTGCTACCAAGGTGGAGAAGAAAGCCATGGTAAGAAACAAGCATTATACCTTATCCCACAATCATGTTACTTATTTGAATCCCATAGGAGTTTCTGAGGGTGAAGTTTGGAGTTATATCAAGAATGAAACATATTGAGGCTAAACTAACACCTATGGATGTGAATATGAAGAAACAGTGATTTGATTGAAAAGGATTTAAATCTCTTACAAATGCTTTGCAATGTTCAAGAGCCACAGCATGGAACCATTGTAGGCTTTGTACATGGGTTGAGTGATAAAATTTCATCAATGGCTTATCTTAAGCCTATTATGACTCTTGATGACGTGATATAGCATGCTACCAAGGTGGAGAAGAAAGCCATGAGAAACAAGCATTATACCTTACCCCACAATCATGTTACTTCTTTAAATCCCATAGGAGTTTCTGAGGGTGAAATTTTGAGTTATAGCATGAATGAAACATATTGAGGCTAAACCAACACCTTTGGATGTGAATATGAAGAAATAGTGATTTGATTGAAAAGGATTTAAATCTCTTACAAATGCTTTACAATGTTCAAGAGCCGCAGCATGGAACCATTGTAGGCTTTGTACATGGGTTGAGTGATAAAATTTCATCAATGGCTTATCTTAAGCCTATTATGACTCTTGATGACGTGATATAGCATGCTACAAAGTTGGAGAAGAAAGCCATGAGAAACAAGCATTATACCTTACCCCACAATCATGTTACTTCTTTGAATCCCATAGGAGTTTCTGAGGGTGAAGTTTTGAGTTATAGAAAGAATGAAACATATTGAGGCTAAACTAACACCTATGGATGTGAATATGAAGAAACAGTGATTTGATTTAATAGGATTTGAATCTCCTACAATTACTTTGCAATGTTCAAGAGCCGCAGGAGGGAGCCAATTTAGGCTTTGTACATGGGTTGAGTGATAACTTTTCATCAATGGCTTATCTTAAGCCTATTAAGACTCTTGATGATGTGATATAGCGTGCTACCAAGGTGGAGAAGAAAGCCATGGTAAGAAACAAGCATTATACCTTATCCCACAATCATGTTACTTATTTGAATCCCATAGGAGTTTCTGAGGGTGAAGTTTGGAGTTATAACAAGAATGAAACATATTGTGGCTAAACTAACACCTATGGATGTGAATATGAAGAAACAGTGATTTGATTGAAAAGGATTTAAATCTCTTACAAATGCTTTGCAATGTTCAAGAGCCACAGCATGGAACCATTGTAGGCTTTGTACATGGGTTGAGTGATAAAATTTCATCAATGGCTTATCTTAAGCCTATTATGACTCTTGATGACGTGATATAGCATGCTACCAAGGTGGAGAAGAAAGCCATGAGAAACAAGCATTATACCTTACCCCACAATCATGTTACTTCTTTGAATCCCATAGGAGTTTCTGAGGGTGAAGTTTTGAGTTATAGAAAGAATGAAACATATTGAGGCTAAACTAACACCTATGGATGTGAATATGAAGAAACAGTGATTTGATTTAAAAGGATTTGAATCTCCTACAATTGCTTTGCAATGTTCAAGAGCCGCAGGAGGGAGCCATTGTAGGCTTTGTACATGGGTTGAGTGATAACTTTTCATCAATGGCTTATCTTAAGCCTATTAAGACTCTTGATGATGTGATATAGCGTGCTACCAAGGTGGAGAAGAAAGCCATGGTAAGAAACAAGCATTATACCTTATCCCACAATCATGTTACTTATTTGAATCCCATAGGAGTTTCTGAGGGTGAAGTTTGGAGTTATAACAAGAATGAAACATATTGAGGCTAAACTAACACCTATGGATGTGAATATGTAGAAACAGTGATTTGATTGAAAAGGATTTAAATCTCTTACAAATGCTTTGCAATGTTCAAGAGCCACAACATGGAACCATTGTAGGCTTTGTACATGGGTTGAGTGATAAAATTTCATCAATGGCTTAGCTTAAGCCTATTATGACTCTTGATGACGTGATAAAGCATGCTAACAAGGTGGAGAAGAAAGCTATGGTAAGAAACAAGCATTATACCTTATCCCACAATCATGTTACTTCTTTTAATCCCATAGGAGTTTCTGAGGGTGAAGTTTGAAGTTGTAACAAGAATGAAACATATTGGGGCTAAACCAACACCTATGGATGTGAATATGAAGAAACAGTGATTTGATTGAAAAGGATTTAAATCTCTTACAAATGCTTTGCAATGTTCAAGAGCCGCAGCATGGAACCATTGTAAGCTTTGTACATGGGTTGAGCGTTAAAATTTCATCAATGGCTTATCTTACGCCTATTATAACTCTTGATGATGTGATATGGCATGCTACCATGGTGGAGAAGAAAGCCATGAGTAACAAGCATTATACCTTACCCCACAATCATGTTACTTCTTTGAATCCCATAGGAGTTTCTAAGGGTGAAGTTTTGAGTTATAGCTAGAATCAAACATATTGAGGATAAACTAACACCTATGGATGTGAATATGAAGAAACAGTGATTTGATTGAAAAAGATTTGAATCTCTTACAATTGCTTTACAATGTTCAAGAGCCGCAGGAGGGAGCCATTGTAGGCTTTGTACATGGGTTGAGTGATAAAATTTCATCAATGGCTTATCTTAAGCCTATTATGACTCTTGATGACGTGATAAAGCATGCTAACAAGATGGAGAAGAAAGCCATGGTAAGAAACAAGCATTATACCTTATCCCACAATCATGTTACTTCTTTGAATCCCATAGGAGTTTCTGAGGGTAAAGTTTGGAGTTATAGCAAGAATGAAACATATTGAGGCTAAACCAACACCAATGGATATGAATATGACGAAACAATGATTTGATTGAAAATGATTTGAATCTCTTACAATTGCTTTGCAATGTTCAAGAGCCGCAGGAGGGAGCCATTGTAGGCTTTGTACATGGGTTGAGTGATAAAATTTCATCAATGGCATATCTTAAGCCTATTAAGACTCTTGATGATGTGATATAGCGTGCTACCAAGGTGGAGAAGAAAGCCATGGTAAGAAACAAGCATTATACCTTATCCCACAATCATGTTATTTCTTTGAATCCCAAAGGAGTTTCTGAGGGTAAAGTTTGGAGTTATAGCAACAATGAAACATATTGAGGCTAAACCAACACCAATGGATATGAGTATGAAGAAACAATGATTTGATTGAAAAGGATTTGAATCTCTTACAATTGCTTTGCAATGTTCAAGAGCCGCAGAAGGGACTTATTGTAGGCTTTGTACATGGGTTGAGTGATAAAATTTCATGAATGGCTTATCTTAAGCCTATTATGACTCTTGATGACGTGATATAGCATGCTACCAAGGTGGAGAAGAAAGTCATGGTAAGAAACAAGCATTATACCTTATCCCACAATCATGTTACTTCTTTTAATCTCATCGGAGTTTTTGAGGGTGAAGTTTGGAGTTATAGCAAGAATGAAACATATTGAGGCTAAACCAACACCTTTGGATATGAGTATAAAAAAACAGTGATTTGATTGAAAAGGATGTAGATCTCTTACAATTGCTTGGCAATGTTTAAGAGCCGCAGCATGGAGCCATTGTAGGCTTTGTACATGGGTTGAGTGATAAAATTGCATCAATGGCTTAACTTAAGCCTATTATGACTCTTGATGACGTGATAAAGCATGCTAACAAGGTGGAGAAGAAAGCCATGGTAAGAAACAAGCATTATACCTTATCCCACAATCATGTTACTTTTCTTTGAATCCCATAGGAGTTTCTGAGGGTAAAGTTTGGAGTTATAGCAAGAATGAAACATATTGAGGTTAAACCAACACCTATGGATGTGAATATGAAGAAACAGTGATTTGATTGATATGGATTTGAATCTCTTGCAATTGCTTTGCAATGTTCAAGAGCCGCAAAAGGGAACCATTGTAGGCTTTGTACAGGGGTTTAGTGATAAAATTTCATCAATGGCTTATCTTAAGCCTATTATGACTCCTGATGATGTGCTATAGCATGCTACCAAGGTGGAGAAGAAAGCCATGGTAAGAAACAAGCATTATACCTTATCCCACAATCATGTTACTTCTTTGAATCCCATAGGAGTGTCTGAGGGTGAAGTTTGAAGTTGTAACAAGAATGAAACATATTGAGGCTAAACCAACACCTATGGATGTGAATATGAAGAAACAATGATTTGATTGAAAAGGATTTGAATCTCTTACAAATGCTTTGCAATGTTCAAGAGCCGCAGGAGGGAGCCATTGTAGGCTTTGTACATGGGTTGAGTGATAAAATTTCATCAATGGCTTATCTTAAGCCTATTATGACTCTTGATGACGTGATAAATCATGCTAACAAGGTGGAGAAGAAAGCCATGGTAAGAAACAAACATTATACCTTATCCTACAATCATGTTACTTCTTTGAATCCCATAGGAGTTTCTGAGGGTAAAGTTTGGAGTTATAGCAAGAATGAAACATATTGAGGCTAAACCAACACCAATGGATATGAATATGAAGAAACAATGATTTGATTGAAAAGGATTTGAATCTCTCACAATTGCTTTGCAATGTTCAAAGCATAAGGGACCTATTGTAATCTTTGTACATGGGTTGAGTGATAAAATTTCATGAATGGCTTATCTTAGGCCTATTATGACTCTTGATGACGTGATATAGCATGCTACCAAGGTGGAGAAGAAAGTCATGGTAAGAAACAAGCATTATACCTTATCCCATAATCATGTTACTTCTTTGAATCTCATCGGAGTTTCTGAGGGTGAAGTTTGGAGTTATAGCAAGAATGAAACATATTGAGGCTAAACCCACACCTATGGATGTGAATATGAAGAAACAGTTATTTGATTGAAAAGGATTTGAATCTCTTACAATTTCTTTGCAATGTTGAAGAGCCGTAGAAGGGACCTATTGTAGGCTTTGTGTATAGGTTGAGTGAAAAAATTTCATCAATGGCTTATCTTAAGCCTATTACGACTCTTGATGACGTGATATAGCATGCTACCAAGGTGGAGAAGAAAGTCATGGTAAGAAACAAGCATTATACCTTATCCCACAATCATGTTACTTCTTTGAATCCCATCGGAGTTTTTGAGGGTGAAGTTTAGAGTTATAGCAAGAATGAAACATATTGAGGCTAAACCAACACCTATGGATATGAATATAAAGAAACAGTGATTTGATTGAAAAGGATGTGGATCTCTTAAAATTGCTTGGCAATGTTTAAGAGCCGCAACAAGGAGCCATTGTACGCTTTGTACATGGGTTGAGTGATAAAATTTCATCAGTGGCTTATCTTAAGCCTATTAAGACTCTTGATGATGTGATATAGCGTGCTACCAAGGTGGAGAAGAAAGCCATGAGAAACAAGCATTATACCTTACCCCACAATCATGTTACTTCTTTGAATCCCATAAGAGTTTCTGAGGGTGAAGTTTTGAGTTATAGAAAGAATGAAACATATTGAGGCTAAACTAACACCTATGGATGTGAATATGAAGAAACAGTGATTTGATTTAATAGGATTTGAATCTCCTACAATTGCTTTGCAATGTTCAAGAGCCGCAGGAGGGAGCCATTGTAGGCTTTGTACATGGGTTGAGTGATAACTTTTCATCAATGGCTTATCTTAAGCCTATTAAGACTCTTGATGATGTGATATAGCGTGCTACCAAGGTGGAGAAGAAAGCCATGGTAAGAAACAAGCATTATACCTTATCCCACAATCATGTTACTTATTTGAATCCCATAGGAGTTTTTGAGGGTGAAGTTTGGAGTTATAACAAGAATGAAACATATTGAGGCTAAACTAACACCTATGGATGTGAATATGAAGAAACAGTGATTTGATTGAAAAGGATTTAAATCTCTTACAAATGCTTTGCAATGTTCAAGAGCCACAGCATGGAACCATTGTAGGCTTTGTACATGGGTTGAGTGATAAAATTTCATCAATAGCTTAGCTTAAGCCTATTATAACTCTTGATGACGTGATAAAGCATGCTAACAAGGTGGAGAAGAAAGCTATGGTAAGAAACAAGCATTATACCTTATCTCACAATCATGTTACTTCTTTTAATCCCATAGGAGTTTCTGAGGGTGAAGTTTGAAGTTGTAACAAGAATGAAACATATTGGGGCTAAACCAACACCTATGGATGTGAATATGAAGAAACAGTGAATTGATTGAAAATGATTTAAATCTCTTACAAATGCTTTGCAATGTTCAAGAGCCGCAGCATGGAACCATTGTAAGCTTTGTACATGGGTTGAGCGTTAAAATTTCATCAATGGCTTATCTTACGCCTATTATAACTCTTGATGATGTGATATGGCATGCTACCATGGTGGAGAAGAAAGCCATGAGTAACAAGCATTATACCTTACCCCACAATCATGTTACTTCTTTGAATCCCATAGGAGTTTCTAAGGGTGAAGTTTTGAGTTATAGCTAGAATCAAACATATTGAGGCTAAACTAACACCTATGGATGTGAATATGAAGAAACAGTGATTTGATTGAAAAAGATTTGAATCTCTTACAATTGCTTTACAATGTTCAAGAGCCGCAGGAGGGAGCCATTGTAGGCTTTGTACATGGGTTGAGTGATAAAATTTCATCAATGGCTTATCTTAAGCCTATTATGACTCTTGATGACGTGATAAAGCATGCTAACAAGATGGAGAAGAAAGCCATGGTAAGAAACAAGCATTATACCTTATCCCACAATCATGTTACTTCTTTGAATCCCATAGGAGTTTCTGAGGGTAAAGTTTGGAGTTATAGCAAGAATGAAACATATTGAGGCTAAACCAACACCAATGGATATGAATATGAAGAAATAATGATTTGATTGAAAATGATTTGAATCTCTTACAATTGCTTTGCAATGTTCAAGAGCCGCAGGAGGGAGCCATTGTAGGCTTTGTACATGGGTTGAGTGATAAAATTTCATCAATGGCATATCTTAAGCCTATTAAGACTCTTGATGATGTGATATAGCGTGCTACCAAGGTGGAGAAGAAAGCCATGGTAAGAAACAAGCATTATACCTTATCCCACAATCATGTTATTTCTTTGAATCCCAAAGGAGTTTCTGAGGGTAAAGTTTGGAGTTATAGGAACAATGAAACATATTGAGGCTAAACCAACACCAATGGATATGAATATGAAGAAACAATGATTTGATTGAAAAGGATTTGAATCTCTTACAATTGCTTTGCAATGTTCAAGAGCCGCAGAAGGGACTTATTGTAGGCTTTGTACATGGGTTGAGTGATAAAATTTCATGAATGGCTTATCTTAAGCCTATTATGACTCTTGATGACGTGATATAGCATGCTACCAAGGTGGAGAAGAAAGTCATGGTAAGAAACAAGCATTATACCTTATCCCACAATCATGTTACTTCTTTGAATCTCATCGGAGTTTCTGAGGGTGAAGTTTGGAGTTATAGCAAGAATGAAACATATTGAGGCTAAACTAACACCTATGGATGTGAATATGAAGAAACAGTGATTGGATTGAAAAGGATTTGAATCTCCTACAATTGCTTTGCAATGTTCAAGAGCCGCAGGAGGGAGCCATTGTAGGCTTTGTACATGGGTTGAGTGATAAAATTTCATCAATGGCATATCTTAAGCCTATTAAGACTCTTGATGATGTGATATAGCGTGCTACCAAGGTGGAGAAGAAAGCCATGGTAAGAAACAAGCATTATACCTTATCCCACAATCATGTTACTTATTTGAATCCCATAGGAGTTTCTGAGGGTGAAGTTTGAAGTTATAACAAGAATGAAACATATTGAGGCTAAACTAACACCTATGGATGTGAATATGAAGAAACAGTGATTTGATTGAAAAGGATTTAAATCTCTTACAAATGCTTTGCAATGTTCAAGAGCCACAGCATGGAACCATTGTAGGCTTTGTACATGGGTTGAGTGATAAAATTTCATCAATGGCTTATCTTAAGCCTATTATGACTCTTGATGACGTGATATAGCATGCTACCAAGGTGGAGAAGAAAGCCATGAGAAACAAGTTACCCCACAATCATGTTACTTCTTTGAATCCCATAGGAGTTTCTGAGGGTGAAGTTTTGAGTTATAGCAAGAATGAAATATATTGAGGCTAAACAAACACCTATGGATGTGAATATGAAGAAACAGTGGATTTGATTGAAAAGGATTTGAATCTCTTACAATTGCTTTGCAATGTGGAAGAGCCGCAGGAGGGAGCCTTTGTAGGCTTTGTACATGGGTTGAGTGATAAAATTTTATCAATGGCTTAGATTAAGCCTATTATGACTCTTGATGACGTGATAAAGCATGCTAACAAGGTGGAGAAGAAAGCCATGGTAAGAAACAAGCATTATACCTTATCCCACAATCATGTTACTTCTTTGAATCCCATAGGAGTTTTTGAGGGTGAAGTTTGGAGTTATAACAAGAATGAAACATATTGAGGCTAAACTAACACCTATGGATGTGAATATGAAGAAACAGTGATTTGATTGAAAAGGATTTAAATCTCTTACAAATGCTTTGCAATGTTCAAGAGCCACAACATGGAACCATTGTAGGCTTTGTACATGGGTTGAGTGATAAAATTTCATCAATGGCTTAGCTTAAGCCTATTATGACTCTTGATGACGTGATAAAGCATGCTAACAAGGTGGAGAAGAAAGCTATGGTAAGAAACAAGCATTATACCTTATCCCACAATCATGTTACTTCTTTTAATCCCATAGGAGTTTCTGAGGGTGAAGTTTGAAGTTGTAACAAGAATGAAACATATTGGGGCTAAACCAACACCTATGGATGTGAATATGAAGAAACAGTGATTTGATTGAAAAGGATTTAAATCTCTTACAAATGCTTTGCAATGTTCAAGAGCCGCAGCATGGAACCATTGTAAGCTTTGTACATGGGTTGAGCGTTAAAATTTCATCAATGGCTTATCTTACGCCTATTATAACTCTTGATGATGTGATATGGCATGCTACCATGGTGGAGAAGAAAGCCATGAGTAACAAGCATTATACCTTACCCCACAATCATGTTACTTCTTTGAATCCCATAGGAGTTTCTAAGGGTGAAGTTTTGAGTTATAGCTAGAATCAAACATATTGAGGATAAACTAACACCTATGGATGTGAATATGAAGAAACAGTGATTTGATTGAAAAAGATTTGAATCTCTTACAATTGCTTTACAATGTTCAAGAGCCGCAGGAGGGAGCCATTGTAGGCTTTGTACATGGGTTGAGTGATAAAATTTCATCAATGGCTTATCTTAAGCCTATTATGACTCTTGATGACGTGATAAAGCATGCTAACAAGATGGAGAAGAAAGCCATGGTAAGAAACAAGCATTATACCTTATCCCACAATCATGTTACTTCTTTGAATCCCATAGGAGTTTCTGAGGGTAAAGTTTGGAGTTATAGCAAGAATGAAACATATTGAGGCTAAACCAACACCAATGGATATGAATATGACGAAACAATGATTTGATTGAAAATGATTTGAATCTCTTACAATTGCTTTGCAATGTTCAAGAGCCGCAGGAGGGAGCCATTGTAGGCTTTGTACATGGGTTGAGTGATAAAATTTCATCAATGGCATATCTTAAGCCTATTAAGACTCTTGATGATGTGATATAGCGTGCTACCAAGGTGGAGAAGAAAGCCATGGTAAGAAACAAGCATTATACCTTATCCCACAATCATGTTATTTCTTTGAATCCCAAAGGAGTTTCTGAGGGTAAAGTTTGGAGTTATAGCAACAATGAAACATATTGAGGCTAAACCAACACCAATGGATATGAGTATGAAGAAACAATGATTTGATTGAAAAGGATTTGAATCTCTTACAATTGCTTTGCAATGTTCAAGAGCCGCAGAAGGGACTTATTGTAGGCTTTGTACATGGGTTGAGTGATAAAATTTCATGAATGGCTTATCTTAAGCCTATTATGACTCTTGATGACGTGATATAGCATGCTACCAAGGTGGAGAAGAAAGTCATGGTAAGAAACAAGCATTATACCTTATCCCACAATCATGTTACTTCTTTTAATCTCATCGGAGTTTTTGAGGGTGAAGTTTGGAGTTATAGCAAGAATGAAACATATTGAGGCTAAACCAACACCTTTGGATATGAGTATAAAAAAACAGTGATTTGATTGAAAAGGATGTAGATCTCTTACAATTGCTTGGCAATGTTTAAGAGCCGCAGCATGGAGCCATTGTAGGCTTTGTACATGGGTTGAGTGATAAAATTGCATCAATGGCTTAACTTAAGCCTATTATGACTCTTGATGACGTGATAAAGCATGCTAACAAGGTGGAGAAGAAAGCCATGGTAAGAAACAAGCATTATACCTTATCCCACAATCATGTTACTTTTCTTTGAATCCCATAGGAGTTTCTGAGGGTAAAGTTTGGAGTTATAGCAAGAATGAAACATATTGAGGTTAAACCAACACCTATGGATGTGAATATGAAGAAACAGTGATTTGATTGATATGGATTTGAATCTCTTGCAATTGCTTTGCAATGTTCAAGAGCCGCAAAAGGGAACCATTGTAGGCTTTGTACAGGGGTTTAGTGATAAAATTTCATCAATGGCTTATCTTAAGCCTATTATGACTCCTGATGATGTGCTATAGCATGCTACCAAGGTGGAGAAGAAAGCCATGGTAAGAAACAAGCATTATACCTTATCCCACAATCATGTTACTTCTTTGAATCCCATAGGAGTGTCTGAGGGTGAAGTTTGAAGTTGTAACAAGAATGAAACATATTGAGGCTAAACCAACACCTATGGATGTGAATATGAAGAAACAATGATTTGATTGAAAAGGATTTGAATCTCTTACAAATGCTTTGCAATGTTCAAGAGCCGCAGGAGGGAGCCATTGTAGGCTTTGTACATGGGTTGAGTGATAAAATTTCATCAATGGCTTATCTTAAGCCTATTATGACTCTTGATGACGTGATAAATCATGCTAACAAGGTGGAGAAGAAAGCCATGGTAAGAAACAAACATTATACCTTATCCTACAATCATGTTACTTCTTTGAATCCCATAGGAGTTTCTGAGGGTAAAGTTTGGAGTTATAGCAAGAATGAAACATATTGAGGCTAAACCAACACCAATGGATATGAATATGAAGAAACAATGATTTGATTGAAAAGGATTTGAATCTCTCACAATTGCTTTGCAATGTTCAAAGCATAAGGGACCTATTGTAATCTTTGTACATGGGTTGAGTGATAAAATTTCATGAATGGCTTATCTTAGGCCTATTATGACTCTTGATGACGTGATATAGCATGCTACCAAGGTGGAGAAGAAAGTCATGGTAAGAAACAAGCATTATACCTTATCCCATAATCATGTTACTTCTTTGAATCTCATCGGAGTTTCTGAGGGTGAAGTTTGGAGTTATAGCAAGAATGAAACATATTGAGGCTAAACCCACACCTATGGATGTGAATATGAAGAAACAGTTATTTGATTGAAAAGGATTTGAATCTCTTACAATTTCTTTGCAATGTTGAAGAGCCGTAGAAGGGACCTATTGTAGGCTTTGTGTATAGGTTGAGTGAAAAAATTTCATCAATGGCTTATCTTAAGCCTATTACGACTCTTGATGACGTGATATAGCATGCTACCAAGGTGGAGAAGAAAGTCATGGTAAGAAACAAGCATTATACCTTATCCCACAATCATGTTACTTCTTTGAATCCCATCGGAGTTTTTGAGGGTGAAGTTTAGAGTTATAGCAAGAATGAAACATATTGAGGCTAAACCAACACCTATGGATATGAATATAAAGAAACAGTGATTTGATTGAAAAGGATGTGGATCTCTTAAAATTGCTTGGCAATGTTTAAGAGCCGCAACAAGGAGCCATTGTACGCTTTGTACATGGGTTGAGTGATAAAATTTCATCAGTGGCTTATCTTAAGCCTATTAAGACTCTTGATGATGTGATATAGCGTGCTACCAAGGTGGAGAAGAAAGCCATGAGAAACAAGCATTATACCTTACCCCACAATCATGTTACTTCTTTGAATCCCATAAGAGTTTCTGAGGGTGAAGTTTTGAGTTATAGAAAGAATGAAACATATTGAGGCTAAACTAACACCTATGGATGTGAATATGAAGAAACAGTGATTTGATTTAATAGGATTTGAATCTCCTACAATTGCTTTGCAATGTTCAAGAGCCGCAGGAGGGAGCCATTGTAGGCTTTGTACATGGGTTGAGTGATAACTTTTCATCAATGGCTTATCTTAAGCCTATTAAGACTCTTGATGATGTGATATAGCGTGCTACCAAGGTGGAGAAGAAAGCCATGGTAAGAAACAAGCATTATACCTTATCCCACAATCATGTTACTTATTTGAATCCCATAGGAGTTTTTGAGGGTGAAGTTTGGAGTTATAACAAGAATGAAACATATTGAGGCTAAACTAACACCTATGGATGTGAATATGAAGAAACAGTGATTTGATTGAAAAGGATTTAAATCTCTTACAAATGCTTTGCAATGTTCAAGAGCCACAGCATGGAACCATTGTAGGCTTTGTACATGGGTTGAGTGATAAAATTTCATCAATAGCTTAGCTTAAGCCTATTATGACTCTTGATGACGTGATAAAGCATGCTAACAAGGTGGAGAAGAAAGCTATGGTAAGAAACAAGCATTATACCTTATCCCACAATCATGTTACTTCTTTTAATCCCATAGGAGTTTCTGAGGGTGAAGTTTGAAGTTGTAACAAGAATGAAACATATTGGGGCTAAACCAACACCTATGGATGTGAATATGAAGAAACAGTGAATTGATTGAAAATGATTTAAATCTCTTACAAATGCTTTGCAATGTTCAAGAGCCGCAGCATGGAACCATTGTAAGCTTTGTACATGGGTTGAGCGTTAAAATTTCATCAATGGCTTATCTTACGCCTATTATAACTCTTGATGATGTGATATGGCATGCTACCATGGTGGAGAAGAAAGCCATGAGTAACAAGCATTATACCTTACCCCACAATCATGTTACTTCTTTGAATCCCATAGGAGTTTCTAAGGGTGAAGTTTTGAGTTATAGCTAGAATCAAATATATTGAGGCTAAACTAACACCTATGGATGTGAATATGAAGAAACAGTGATTTGATTGAAAAAGATTTGAATCTCTTACAATTGCTTTACAATGTTCAAGAGCCGCAGGAGGGAGCCATTGTAGGCTTTGTACATGGGTTGAGTGATAAAATTTCATCAATGGCTTATCTTAAGCCTATTATGACTCTTGATGACGTGATAAAGCATGCTAACAAGATGGAGAAGAAAGCCATGGTAAGAAACAAGCATTATACCTTATCCCACAATCATGTTACTTCTTTGAATCCCATAGGAGTTTCTGAGGGTAAAGTTTGGAGTTATAGCAAGAATGAAACATATTGAGGCTAAACCAACACCAATGGATATGAATATGAAGAAATAATGATTTGATTGAAAATGATTTGAATCTCTTACAATTGCTTTGCAATGTTCAAGAGCCGCAGGAGGGAGCCATTGTAGGCTTTGTACATGGGTTGAGTGATAAAATTTCATCAATGGCATATCTTAAGCCTATTAAGACTCTTGATGATGTGATATAGCGTGCTACCAAGGTGGAGAAGAAAGCCATGGTAAGAAACAAGCATTATACCTTATCCCACAATCATGTTATTTCTTTGAATCCCAAAGGAGTTTCTGAGGGTAAAGTTTGGAGTTATAGGAACAATGAAACATATTGAGGCTAAACCAACACCAATGGATATGAATATGAAGAAACAATGATTTGATTGAAAAGGATTTGAATCTCTTACAATTGCTTTGCAATGTTCAAGAGCCGCAGAAGGGACTTATTGTAGGCTTTGTACATGGGTTGAGTGATAAAATTTCATGAATGGCTTATCTTAAGCCTATTATGACTCTTGATGACGTGATATAGCATGCTACCAAGGTGGAGAAGAAAGTCATGGTAAGAAACAAGCATTATACCTTATCCCACAATCATGTTACTTCTTTGAATCTCATCGGAGTTTCTGAGGGTGAAGTTTGGAGTTATAGCAAGAATGAAACATATTGAGGCTAAACTAACACCTATGGATGTGAATATGAAGAAACAGTGATTGGATTGAAAAGGATTTGAATCTCCTACAATTGCTTTGCAATGTTCAAGAGCCGCAGGAGGGAGCCATTGTAGGCTTTGTACATGGGTTGAGTGATAAAATTTCATCAATGGCATATCTTAAGCCTATTAAGACTCTTGATGATGTGATATAGCGTGCTACCAAGGTGGAGAAGAAAGCCATGGTAAGAAACAAGCATTATACCTTATCCCACAATCATGTTACTTATTTGAATCCCATAGGAGTTTCTGAGGGTGAAGTTTGAAGTTATAACAAGAATGAAACATATTGAGGCTAAACTAACACCTATGGATGTGAATATGAAGAAACAGTGATTTGATTGAAAAGGATTTAAATCTCTTACAAATGCTTTGCAATGTTCAAGAGCCACAGCATGGAACCATTGTAGGCTTTGTACATGGGTTGAGTGATAAAATTTCATCAATGGCTTATCTTAAGCCTATTATGACTCTTGATGACGTGATATAGCATGCTACCAAGGTGGAGAAGAAAGCCATGAGAAACAAGTTACCCCACAATCATGTTACTTCTTTGAATCCCATAGGAGTTTCTGAGGGTGAAGTTTTGAGTTATAGCAAGAATGAAATATATTGAGGCTAAACAAACACCTATGGATGTGAATATGAAGAAACAGTGGATTTGATTGAAAAGGATTTGAATCTCTTACAATTGCTTTGCAATGTGGAAGAGCCGCAGGAGGGAGCCTTTGTAGGCTTTGTACATGGGTTGAGTGATAAAATTTTATCAATGGCTTAGATTAAGCCTATTATGACTCTTGATGACGTGATAAAGCATGCTAACAAGGTGGAGAAGAAAGCCATGGTAAGAAACAAGCATTATACCTTATCCCACAATCATGTTACTTCTTTGAATCCCATAGGAGTTTCTGAGGGTAAAGTTTGGAGTTATAGCAAGAATGAAACATATTGAGGCTAAACCCACACCTATGGATGTGAATATGAAGAAACAGTGATTTGATTGAAAAGGATTTGAATATCTTACAATTGTTTTGCAATGTTCAAGACCCGCAGAAGGGACCTATTGTAGGCTTTGTACATGGGTTGAGTGATAAAATTTTATCAATGGCTTATCTTAAGCCTATTACGACTCTTGATGACGTGATATAGCATGCTACCACGGTGGAGAAGAAAGTGATACAGGAATGGAATCACACCAATCTGAGATCACTTGATGATCAAGAGGATTCCAAGCCAATGCTAAGCGGAAGTGGAATAGATGATAGAAATGGAGGTGAGGTGATTGACTCTCTCAATCGATGAACAAAACAAGTTTATTTGAATCACTCAAATAACCTATTCTGCAGCTTCATTAGGACTTAATGAATCACTCAATAAGAACTAAAGAATAGTAACACACAAAGAATTCACAACTTTGTGAAGAGAAGAAAAAAACAGTTTTTCTTATGCACTTTAAAATCTCGATTAAGGGTGGTTTACAATGAGGAATGAGCTGAGATTTTATAGGCTCAGAGTACAATGGTCCTAAGGTCTAAAACAATAAACAAATCGCAGAAATTAAAAGAAAAGAGCCGTTTGAAGGCTTGATGACTAAATCGGCCAAATAAGGAAATAGCCGTTAGCTTGAGTCTTGAAAGCTTGGGTGCAAAGTTGTGATGTCTGGGGACGTCCAGGTTCTTTGGAGGAGGCTTCAGAATGCACAAAAGTGATAAGGGAAAGAGCCGTTGCTGATTGATCTCCTTTAGCTCCCAATATGGTAAGTAATGACTCCACATGTTCTTGTATGGTAAGGTGTACCAAGCCTCTGGTGGTAAAGCTTCTTCTTGGTCTAGAGTATCTCCTGGGTTAAAAGGTAACCCTCTGATGCTCATAGAAGGTCTCCAATTCGTGGCTTCAGCAGATGGTAAGTTGGATGCAAGACTTTCCTTATTTACACCCGGTTTTGATCCTCCTTGGTTAGCTCTTAAACCAACTCGTACCTGGGCTGATTTAACTTGATAAATCATCTTAAAATAGATGATTTCCTGATGAAATTCAAATCCCAGAACATTTGCTCGAGTAGATTTCTCATAGGTCAACTTCTCCCTTGGATTCTTGTCTTCAAGTAAGGATTCTTGGACATCTCCTAATTGAGCTCGGTTGGGGCATAATTTTCTTCGGCAAAAACTCTTATATTGGATGGTTTCCTGGTGAATAATGACTCTGAGGCAAAAATCACGAGTGGAATCTTCTAGTGGCAGCTTCCTTGGCTTGGTGACAGCTTCGGTGAGGTGTTCGTGTGCTAACTCCAAATATGATCGATCAAGTTGAGTTTTGGCTTGATCATTATCTTTAAAATAGGTGGTTTCCAAGTGAATATTCAAGCAGAACTCCTGTGCTCGAGTGGTTTGTCTTTTGGTACATGCTTGACTTCGTTTCTCATCTCCGGGTAGGCATGCTTTGTCTTCAGGTGGCTTGGCTCGAGTTTTCATGATTCCTCCTGAATCCTTGGTCTTCTTAGGACTGAATGGCTGATAGAAAATCAATCCTAGGCCTGGTGCTTGATTAGAACTCCATTTGGCTAAGGGTTCTCCATGATGCTCCGTGTGGACCGTTTTGGCGTGTGTAGTGGTTGGTTTGACATGCTGCAGGATTGATCTGGTTCCGATGTCCACATCATACCCTCCCCCTTGAAATAGTTTCGACCTCGAAACTGTACAATCTGCACCAAGAGAAAGCAAGTTAGCTTTCATCCTACTTTGGGAGTTTAGAGTCTTACCTTGGCGTGTTGACGGTTTGTTGGTGCATGGTGCATCTGGTGGCTCTTCTTTGATAAGCATGTTGTTGATGACTTATTTTCTTTTGTTATGGTGTAGAAAACACATCATGAGCTCTGGAGGCATGTGCTTATACGTTTCTGGTTCCCCCACTTGATTGGAAGTTAAACTCCCTTTGGATGTTGTTTCTCTTTGGCCTTTGCATACTTCTAGGGTACCTGTCCCTTCATTGACACTTAAAGGAAAAATCAAGTGCATTATATCTGTAATATAGGTATTCAAAACTATATATTTCAGGCTACTAGTGAGCATAAGAGTTGTCCAATAGTTGATAAACTCGGAAGTGTTACTTACTTGAACTAGGGATGTTGTGTCTGGATGTTGATTCTCAAGTTCTAAACTTGTTACAACTCTTCTAGCTTCATGCTTCACGTTCAGACCTGTAATATCAACCTTTGGCATAGACAAGAGCATTATACTAGAACTGGAAATTTCAAAACCTGTTTGAATAATGCTTATATCCGGTTTTGACATAAGTGATTTTTCTAGTTTCCTAGTTGGGCATTTAGCAGCAAAGTGTCCTCCTTGATGGCATCTATAACAGATTATTTCTTTTGATTTAGATAGCTTAGGAGACTTACATTTCTTTGGTTCCCCGTGTGGTTCAAGCATTGAACTCGGCCTTTGCTTTGGAGCTACATCTTGGGGTTTTGGTTTCAGTTTCTCCTCCTTTGCTCGAGTTGCTGACTTGACTTTTGGTCTCGGTGGTGGGACAAGAATCCATCTTCTTGGCTTGGGGTTAGTGTAGACCTGTATATTGTGTTGGCGCATATTACTAGTATCCTCCACGTACTCTTTATACAAGAGTTGCTTCATCTCTTCCCAAGAAGAGTCTGGTTCTTCAAACTCAAGACGAGTGTATGCATCTCGCTCCCAATGTTTGAAGGCATCCTCGGTTAAGGTATCCTCCGCATAAATGGTCTTCTCTTCTTCCGAAATATTATTAGATGAAAGCCAATACTCCATGTCTTGTTCCCAACGTAAATAGGCTTCTGGTCCTTGGTGATGGCCTGCAAACTGAATGTGCCGAGGCTCCTCAACTTGGTCTTCATCCTGGTTTGTGTATTCCTCACTAAAATCATCTCTTCCGGCCTCACTTTTAACCTCGTCCTCTTCAGAAAATTCTTCGTGAGAGTATGGCGAATCAGTCTCTCCTTGGTGTTTCTCCTCTAGATCAGAGTAAGGTATCTCACACCATGGTCTACTCTCTTCTTCACGTTCTGAATCAGCTTCTTCATAGTTTTCTTCTTCATGAAACATGTTTTCTGTTTGTGACTCATCTTCAGTGTTGATTTGGAAGCTGTCTTCATGACAACTTGATTCATCTTCAGCAGAACTTGATTCCCCTTCATAGATGTATTGATCCTCTAGGCTTTTGGGACAACCAATTGCTTCACAATAACTCGATTCTGAATATTTTTCATCAAGTGCATCAGCCTCTTCTTCTAGACTGATTCGAGAGCCAGCCTCTTCAGGGTCCTCTCCTTCATCAAACACACTCTCAGGCTCTATCTCATCAGTCCACTGTTCTTCATCACACTCATAACCTTCCCATGTACTGAATTCAGAATCAGTACCTCCTTTCCCCGAGTTGTGGTCGTATCCTTCTTCTTCAGTCCATGAGGGGTCTTGTTCTTCACCCCAATCAACTTCTGAGGTGTTAAACTCACTCCTCTCATCCTCTTCATCTTCATACTCCATGGTTGTGCTCCCCTTTGGTTTCTCTCGCTAAAAGAAGACGAATCGGACAAATCAAAACAAATCAAAGAAGGAAAGAAATATGGAAATTTTCTAAATTTTTTTTTTTGACTTTTCTATTGAAAATAAAATTAAGGGACGACAATATGAATTCAGAAAGCAGAAAATTAACTTTTTATTTTGTTTTTATAATTTTAATCCAAATAAAAATGAAAATAAACAAATAAATAAAATAAATTCAAACAAAAACAATTTTTATGGGTTTTCTTTGATAAAATCAAAACAAATAGCAAACTGAAGCAAATATATATTTTTTTTTTATGAAAGATACTGAAGAAAATAACAAGAACAAAGCAAGAAATAATTTTTTATTTGATTTTTGAATTTTATGAAAAAAATAAATTAAACAACAAAACAGAAAATATCGAAATAAAAACAAAAGAAGCTAAAGGTTGAAGATATACAACCTGGGGGATAGGAGCTTTTGATGCTCTGATACCAGATGATACAGGAATGGAATCACACCAATCTGAGATCACTTGATGATCAAGAGGATTCCAAGCCAATGCTAAGCGGAAGTGGAATAGATGATAGAAATGGAGGTGAGGTGATTGACTCTCTCAATCGATGAACAAAACAAGTTTATTTGAATCACTCAAATAACCTATTCTGCAGCTTCATTAGGACTTAATGAATCACTCAATAAGAACTAAAGAATAGTAACACACAAAGAATTCACAACTTTGTGAAGAGAAGAAAAAAACAGTTTTTCTTATGCACTTTAAAATCTCGATTAAGGGTGGTTTACAATGAGGAATGAGATGAGCTTTTATAGGCTCAGAGTACAAAGGTCCTAAGGTCTAAAACAAGAAACAAATCGCAGAAATTAAAAGAAAAGAGCCGTTTGAAGGCTTGATGACAAAATCGGCCAAATAAGGAAATAGCCGTTAGCTTGAGTCTTGAAAGCTTGGGTGCAAAGTTGTGATGTCTGGGGACGTCCAGGTTCTTTGGAGGAGGCTTCAGAATGCACAAAAGTGATAAGGGAAAGAGCCGTTGCTGATTGATCTCCTTTAGCTCCAAATATGGTAAGTAATGACTCCACATGTTCTTGTATGGTAAGGTGTACCAAGCCTCTGGTGGTAAAGCTTCTTCTTGGTCTAGAGTATCTCCTGGGTTAAAAGGGAACCCTCTGATGCTCATAGAAGGTCTCCAATTCGTGGCTTCAGCTGATGGTAAGTTGGATGCAAGACTTTCCTTATTTACACCCGGTTTTGATCCTCCTTGGTTAGCTCTTAAACCAACTCGTACCTGGGCTGATTTAACTTGATAAATCATCTTAAAATAGATGATTTCCTGATGAAATTCAAATCCCAGAACATTTGCTCGAGTAGATTTCTCATAGGTCAACTTCTCCCTTGGATTCTTGTCTTCAAGTAAGGATTCTTGGACATCTCCTAATTGAGCTCGGTTGGGGCATGATTTTCTTCGGCAAAAACTCTTATATTGGATGGTTTCCTGGTGAATAATGACTCTGAGGCAAAAATCACGAGTGGAGTCTTCTAGTGGCAGCTTCCTTGGCTTGGTGACGGCTTCGGTGAGGTGTTCGTGTGCTAACTCCAAATATGATCGATCAAGTTGAGTTTTGGCTCGATCATTATCTTTAAAATAGGTGGTTTCCAAGTGAATATTCAAGCAAAACTCCTGTGCTCGAGTGGTTTGTCTTTTGGTACATGCTTGACTTCGTTTCTCGTCTCCGGGTAGGCATGCTTCGTCTTCAGGTGGCTTGGCTCGAGTTTTCATGATTCCTCCTGAATCCTTGGTCTTCTTAGGACTGAATGGCTGATAGAAAATCAATCCTAGGCCTGGTGCTTGATTAGAACTCCATTTGGCTAAGGGTTCTCCATGATGCTCCGTGTGGACCGTTTTGGCGTGTGTAGTGGTTGGTTTGACATACTGCAGGATTGATATGGTTCCGATGTCCACATCAGAAAGTCATGGTAAGAAACAAGCATTATACCTTATCCCACAATCATGTTACTTCTTTGAATCCCATAGGAGTTTGTGAGGGTGAAGTTTGGAGTTATAACAAGAATGAAACATATTGAGGCTAAACCAACACCTTTTGATGAGGACATCCCTACAAGCACCCCTGGAGCTGAGGAGAGTGTCATTACAATTCCGAAACTAAGGAGAAGTCCCAGAACAAGAGGAGGACTCAAGAGCGTAAGAGAAGACTTTAACAAGTCCGTAGAGAGCTTGATTACTCTAATGGAACATGAAGAGCTTAAGGGGACACTTCTCACTAAGGAGATCGATCAAGAGACTCCAATGGATCCGACAAACATGGGAAACACCTTAGGAGATGAGGATTCAAAGCAGATTATACGCGCACAACTCAAGTCTTCATCAATAGCGTTTTTGCCGGTTTTACAAGGACATCAAGAATCGACACTCTTCGTCATCACCAAGAACGCAACGTGAGTATTTGAATTTTGCTTTAGACTCACGAGTTTTATTTTGTTGTTTTGCAGGGTTTTCTTTTTATTTGAGTCGTTATAAGTCCCAGCGTTTTGTAATAGAGAGTCTAGAAAGCGTGTCGTTTTATTTCTTTCCTTATTTGTATTTTGGGCCTAAGAAGCCACCAGCTGCTGAGCTATTTATAAAGCTCCTTCTCAGCTTGTATCATTTACCCTATTATTAATAAAGAACCACGTTTTTCTTCTTGGAGAAAACCCTAGCCGCTTGTTATCTCCTGCGTGTGATTCGCTTGCAGATTTGAAGCTTAGACTTATCAAGACTTCTTCCATCAGTCTTGTGGCGTCTCTCGATCCACCATCATCGCTATCAATAATCCCATTACTTCGCCGGCTCAGACTGAGTGTTACCACCGTCTGTAAGGCTCCATCGCTTCCACATCAATCATCTCTTGACCTAGCGGCCGGAGTGTTACCACCAGCTGCTCGTCACCACCCTATCCTTGCTCTCCTACGGTTTAGTTCCTATACCACCTTTGGATGTGAATATGAAGAAACAGTGATTTGATTGAAAAGGATTTAAATCTCTTACAAATGCTTTGCAATGTTCAAGAGCCGCAGCATGGAACCATTGTAGGCTTTGTACATGGGTTGAGTGATAAAATTTTATCAATGGCTTATCTTAAGCCTATTATGACTCTTGATGACGTGATATAGCATGCTACCAACGTGGAGAAGAAAGTCATGGTAAGAAACAAGCATTATACCTTATCCCACAATCATGTTACTTCTTTGAATCCCATAGGAGTTTCTGAGGGTGAAGTTTGGAGTTATAACAAGAATGAAACATATTGAGGCTAAACCAACACCTTTGGATGTGAATATGAAGAAACAGTGATTTGATTGAAAAGGATTTGAATCTCCTACAATTGCTTTGCAATGTTCAAGAGCCGCAAGAGGGAGCCATTGTAGGCTTTGTACATGGGTTGAGTGATAAAATTTCGTCAATGGCTTATCTTAAGCCTATTATGACTCTTGATGACGTGATAAAGCATGCTAACAAGGTGGAGAAGAAAGCCATGGTAAGAAACAAGCATTTTACCTTATCTCATAATCATGTTACTTCTTTGAATCCCATAGGAGTTTCTGAGGGCGAAGTTTGGAGTTATTGCAAGAATAAAACATATTGAGGCTAAACCAACACCTATGGATGTGAATATGAAGAAACAGTGATTTGATTGAAAAGGATTTGAATCTCTTACAATTGCTTTGCAATGTTCAAGAGCCGCAGAAGGGAACTATTGTAGGCTTTGTACATGGGTTGAGTGATAAAATTTCATCAATCGCTTATCTTAAGCCTATTAAGACCCTTGATGATGTGATATAGCGTGCTACCAAGGTGGAGAAGAAACCCATGGTAAGAAAAAAGCATTATACCTTATCCCACAATCATGTTACTTATTTGAATCCCATAGGAGTTTCTGAGGGTGAAGTTTGGAGTTATAACAAGAATGAAACATATTGAGGCTAAACTAACACCTATGGATGTGAATATGAAGAAACAGTGATTTGATTGAAAAGGATTTAAATCTCTTACAAATGCTTTGCAATGTTCAAGAGCCACAGCATGGAACCATTGTAGGCTTTGTACATGGGTTGAGTGATAAAATTTCATCAATGGCTTAGCTTAAGCCTATTATGACTCTTGATGACGTGATAAAGCATGCTAACAAGGTGGAGAAGAAAGCTATGGTAAGAAACAAGCATTATACCTTATCCCACAATCATGTTACTTCTTTGAATCCCATAGGAGTTTCTGAGGGTGAAGTTTGAAGTTGTAACAAGAATGAAACATATTGGGGCTAAACCAACACCTATGGATGTGAATATGAAGAAAGAGTGATTTGATTGAAAAGGATTTAAATCTCTTACAAATGCTTTGCAATGCTCAAGAGCCGCAGCATGGAACCATTGTAAGCTTTGTACATGGGTTGAGCGTTAAAATTTCATCAATGGCTTATCTTACGCCTATTATAACTCTTGATGACGTGATATGGCATGCTACCATGGTGGAGAAGAAAGCCATGAGTAACAAGCATTATACCTTACCCCACAATCATGTTACTTCTTTGAATCCCATATGTGTTTCTAAGGGTGAAGTTTTGAGTTATAGCTAGAATCAAACATATTGAGGCTAAACTAACACCTATGGATGTGAATATGAAGAAACAGTGATTTGATTGAAAAAGATTTGAATCTCTTACAATTGCTTTACAATGTTCAAGAGCCGCAGGAGGGAGCCATTGTAGGCTTTGTACATGGGTTGAGTGATAAAATTTCATCAATGGCTTATCTTAAGCCTATTATGACTCTTGATGACGTGATAAAGCATGCTAACAAGGTGGAGAAGAAAGCCATGGTAAGAAACAAGCATTATACCTTATCCCACAATCATGTTACTTCTTTGAATCCCATAGGAGTTTCTGAGGGTAAAGTTTGGAGTTATAGCAAGAATGAAACATATTGAGGCTAAACCAACACCAATGGATATGAATATGAAGAAACAATGATTTGATTGAAAAGGATTTGAATCTCTTACAATTGCTTTGCAATGTTCTGCAATGTTCAAGAGCCGCAGGAGGGAGCCATTGTAGGCTTTGTACATGGGTTGAGTGATAAAATTTCATCAATGGCATATCTTATGCCTATTAAGACTCTTGATGATGTGATATAGCGTGCTACCAAGGTGGAGAAGAAAGCCATGGTAAGAAACAAGCATTATACCTTATCCCACAATCATGTTACTTCTTTGAATCCCAAAGGAGTTTCTGAGGGTAAAGTTTGGAGTTATAGCAACAATGAAACATATTGAGGCTAAACCAACACCAATGGATATGAATATGAAGAAACAATGATTTGATTGAAAAGGATTTGAATCTCTTACAATTGCTTTGCAATGTTCAAGAGCCGCAGGAGGGAGCCATTGTAGGCTTTGTACATGGCTTGAGTGATAAAATTTCATCAATGGCATATCTTAAGCCTATTAAGACTCTTGATGATGTGATATAGCGTGCTACCAAGGTGGAGAAGAAAGCCATGGTAAGAAACAAGCATTATACCTTATCCCACAATCATGTTACTTATTTGAATCCCATAGGAGTTTCTGAGGGTGAAGTTTGGAGTTATAGCAAGAATAAAACATATTGAGGCTAAACTAACACCTATGGATGTGAATATGAAGAAACAGTGATTTGATTGAAAAGGATTTAAATCTCTTACAAATGTTTTGCAATGTTCAAGAGCCACAGCATGGAACCATTGTAGGCTTTGTACATGGGTTGAGTGATAAAATTTCATCAATGGCTTATCTTAAGCCTATTATGACTCTTGATGACGTGATATAGCATGCTACCAAGGTGGAGAAGAAAGCCATGAGAAACAAGTTACCCCACAATCATGTTACTTCTTTGCATCCCATAGGAGTTTCTGAGGGTGAAGTTTTGAGTTATAGCAAGAATGAAATATATTGAGGCTAAACAAACACCTATGGATGTGAATATGAAGAAACAGTGGATTTGATTGAAAAGGATTTGAATCTCTTACAATTGCTTTGCAATGTGCAAGAGCCGCAGGAGGGAGCCATTGTAGGCTTTGTACATGGGTTGAGTGATAAAATTTCATCAATGGCTTAGCTTAAGCCTATTATGACTCTTGATGACGTGATAAAGCATGCTAACAAGGTAGAGAAGAAAGCCATGGTAAGAAACAAGCATTATACCTTATCCCACAATCATGTTACTTCTTTGAATCCCATAGGAGTTTCTGAGGGTAAAGTTTGGAGTTATAGCAAGAATGAAACATATTGAGGCTAAACCAACACCAATGGATATGAATATGAAGAAACAATGATTTGATTGAAAAGGATTTGAATCTCTTACAATTGCTTTGCAATGTTCTGCAATGTTCAAGAGCCGCAGGAGGGAGCCATTGTAGGCTTTGTACATGGGTTGAGTGATAAAATTTCATCAATGGCGTATCTTATGCCTATTAAGACTCTTGATGATGTGATATAGCGTGCTACCAAGGTGGAGAAGAAAGCCATGGTAAGAAACAAGCATTATACCTTATCCCACAATCATGTTACTTCTTTGAATCCCAAAGGAGTTTCTGAGGGTAAAGTTTGGAGTTATAGCAACAATGAAACATATTGAGGCTAAACCAACACCAATGGATATGAATATGAAGAAACAATGATTTGATTGAAAAGGATTTGAATCTCTTACAATTGCTTTGCAATGTTCAAGAGCCGCAGGAGGGAGCCATTGTAGGCTTTGTACATGGCTTGAGTGATAAAATTTCATCAATGGCATATCTTAAGCCTATTAAGACTCTTGATGATGTGATATAGCGTGCTACCAAGGTGGAGAAGAAAGCCATGGTAAGAAACAAGCATTATACCTTATCGCACAATCATGTTACTTATTTGAATCCCATAGGAGTTTCTGAGGGTGAAGTTTGGAGTTATAGCAAGAATAAAACATATTGAGGCTAAACTAACACCTATGGATGTGAATATGAAGAAACAGTGATTTGATTGAAAAGGATTTAAATCTCTTACAAATGCTTTGCAATGTTCAAGAGCCACAGCATGGAACCATTGTAGGCTTTGTACATGGGTTGAGTGATAAAATTTCATCAATGGCTTATCTTAAGCCTATTATGACTCTTGATGACGTGATATAGCATGCTACCAAGGTGGAGAAGAAAGCCATGAGAAACAAGTTACCCCACAATCATGTTACTTCTTTGCATCCCATAGGAGTTTCTGAGGGTGAAGTTTTGAGTTATAGCAAGAATGAAATATATTGAGGCTAAACAAACACCTATGGATGTGAATATGAAGAAACAGTGGATTTGATTGAAAAGGATTTGAATCTCTTACAATTGCTTTGCAATGTGCAAGAGCCGCAGGAGGGAGCCATTGTAGGCTTTGTACATGGGTTAAGTGATAAAATTTCATCAATGGCTTAGCTTAAGCCTATTATGACTCTTGATGACGTGATAAAGCATGCTAACAAGGTAGAGAAGAAAGCCATGGTAAGAAACAAGCATTATACCTTATCCCACAATCATGTTACTTCTTTGAATCCCATAGGAGTTTCTGAGGGTAAAGTTTGGAGTTATAGCAAGAATGAAACATATTGAGGCTAAACCCACACCTATGGATGTGAATATGATGAAACAGTAATTTGATTGAAAAGGATTTGAATATCTTACAATTGCTTTGCAATGTTCAAGACCCGCAGAAGGGACCTATTGTAGGCTTTGTACATGGGTTGAGTGATAAAATTTCATCAATGGCTTATCTTAAGCCTATTACGACTCTTGATGACGTGATATAGCATGCTACCAACGTGGAGAAGAAAGTCATGGTAAGAAACAAGCATTATACCTAATCCCACAATCATGTTACTTCTTTGAATCCCATAGGAGTTTCTGAGGGTGAAGTTTGGAGTTATAACAAGAATGAAACATATTGAGGCTAAACCAACACCTTTGGATGTGAATATGAAGAAACAGTGATTTGATTGAAAAGGATTTAAATCTCTTACAAATGCTTTGCAATGTTCAAGAGCCGCAGCATGGAACCATTGTAGGCTTTGTACATGGGTTGAGTGATAAAATTTCATCAATGGCTTATCTTAAGCCTATTATGACTCTTGATGACGTGATATAGCATGCTACCAACGTGGAGAAGAAAGTCATGGTAAGAAACAAGCATTATACCTTATCCCACAATCATGTTACTTCTTTGAATCCCATAGGAGTTTCTGAGGGTGAAGTTTGGAGTTATAACAAGAATAAAACATATTGAGGCTAAACTAACACCTATGGATGTGAATATGAAGAAACAGTGATTTGATTGAAAAGAATTTAAATCTCTTACAAATGCTTTGCAATGTTCAAGAGCCACAGCATGGAACCATTGTAGGCTTTGTACATGGGTTGAGTGATAAAATTTCATCAATGGCTTATCTTAAGCCTATTATGACTCTTGATGACGTGATATAGCATGCTACCAAGGTGGAGAAGAAAGCCATGAGAAACAAGTTACCCCACAATCATGTTACTTCTTTGCATCCCATAGGAGTTTCTGAGGGTGAAGTTTTGAGTTATAGCAAGAATGAAATATATTGAGGCTAAACAAACACCTATGGATGTGAATATGAAGAAACAGTGGATTTGATTGAAAATGATTTGAATCTCTTACAATTGCTTTGCAATGTGCAATAGCCGCAGGAGGGAGCCATTGTAGGCTTTGTACATGGGTTGAGTGATAAAATTTCATCAATGGCTTAGCTTAAGCCTATTATGACTCTTGATGACGTGATAAAGCATGCTAACAAGGTAGAGAAGAAAGCCATGGTAAGAAACAAGCATTATACCTTATCCCACAATCATGTTACTTCTTTGAATCCCATAGGAGTTTCTGAGGGTAAAGTTTGGAGTTATAGCAAGAATGAAACATATTGAAGCTAAACCAACACCAATGGATATGAATATGAAGAAACAATGATTTGATTGAAAAGGATTTGAATCTCTTACAATTGCTTTGCAATGTTCAAGAGCCGCAGGAGGGAGCCATTGTAGGCTTTGTACATGGCTTGAGTGATAAAATTTCATCAATGGCATATCTTAAGCCTATTAAGACTCTTGATGATGTGATATAGCGTGCTACTAAGGTGGAGAAGAAAGCCATGGTAAGAAACAAGCATTATACCTTATCCCACAATCATGTTACTTATTTGAATCCCATAGGAGGTTCTGAGGGTGAAGTTTGGAGGTATAGCAAGAATAAAACATATTGAGGCTAAACTAACACCTATGGATGTGAATATGAAGAAACAGTGATTTGATTGAAAAGGATTTAAATCTCTTACAAATGCTTTGCAATGTTCAAGAGCCACAGCACGGAACCATTGTAGGCTTTGTACATGGGTTGAGTGATAAAATTTCATCAATGGCTTATCTTAAGCCTATTATGACTCTTGATGACGTGATATAGCATGCTACCAAGGTGGAGAAGAAAGCCATGAGAAACAAGTTACGCCACAATCATGTTACTTCTTTGCATCCCTGAAACGACCCGACCCGTTTTTTTTTTTTTTTGACACGATAATTAATGTCTCATACCATTAATTATCAAACGGATCCACAACCACGAAATTAACGCACAACAATAACATTTAATACGAAAATCAATAATACACAACCAACACACACACAAAGGTTTCTAACAACTTAAGCATTACAAATAAGACTCGCTTATTAAACTTAACAACATAATCAGCAACACGAGTCCTAATCATCCTCCTCCTCATAGCCTTGATTCCACGATCACACTTTATCTTTACCTGCATCAAACACACACAGAGATGCGTAAGTATTATCATAAATACTTAGTGAGGCGATCCTCCCATCTACGAGCTATACACACAAGCAAGTAGAACCACGCAATGCCCAAACCAACCGGACACGACACACGATGCTACAAACCAAAAATCACACCAAACACCACTGGATCGATCGATCCAAACATGGATCGATCGATCCACCCTTACCCAGATCGACCAACCTTCGACCACTGGATCGGGCGATCCAAACATGGATCGTCCGATCCACCCTTACACGGAATGGTCGATCCAAGCATGGATCGTCCGATCCACCCCTGCCTGGATCGACCAACCAACAGTTTGGGATCGATCGATCCCACACTGGATCGATCGATCCAAGCTTCCTGCAACACACGGATTCGGCTTCTACCAAGTCGAATCGAGGTAAACCACCTCCAAAACACCACAAACTCGAATCCTAATGATAATACATCATTACCCAACTCAAGGACACAAGAAACAATCCATTAAACTCTATGGATCTAACAAATCTATCAAACAAGAATCCAAAACCGAAATCAATGCTCTACAAGCTTAGTCCAGCCCATGGTCACGCACTCACCTCGAATTCGGATTGATTGAAGTCACACAAAGCTTCTCCAGGCCAGCAAGAACCTCCACGCTCAAGCCCAAATCTCTGAACTCCTTTGAAACTTCCCACAAGCTCCAACTTCACAAACTCTTGCTTCTTCCTTTTAATCTAACAAAATCCTTTCTTCTTTTCTCACTTCTTCACTTCCTTAGGCTCTCTCTAGCACTCCTTAAACCTCCAGAGGCAACCTCAGACGAAAAATGAAGAAGGAGGAAGAGAAACGCGATTTAAAGGAAGAAAAAGTCGACCCACCAACTCTGCCGACAGTCTGGATCGGTCGATCCCATCCGGATCGGACGATCCTCTTTACAGACGGATCGGTCGATCCCAGCCGGATCGGTCGATCCTCTTTACAGCCGCAAAACCACTTGCCAACAAGATCGATCGATCCCTATCAGGATCGATCGATCCAACCCTCACCGCAACCCAGCCAAAAAAAAACACAGATTTATTCGGATCAAAGACGTTTTGATATATATATATATCCCATATATATAAATTTTGTCAATAATCCCTTTTTGGGAGACGGGCGTTACAATCCCATAGGAGTTTCTGAGGGTGAAGTTTTGAGTTATAGCAAGAATGAAATATATTGAGGCTAAACAAACACCTATGGATGTGAATATGAAGAAACAGTGGATTTGATTGAAAAGGATTTGAATCTCTTACAATTGCTTTGCAATGTGCAAGAGCCGCAGGAGGGAGCCATTGTAGGCTTTGTACATGGGTTGAGTGATAAAATTTCATCAATGGCTTAGCTTAAGCCTATTATGACTCTTGATGACGTGATAAAGCATGCTAAGAAGGTAGAGAAGAAAGCCATGGTAAGAAACAAGCATTATACCTTATCCCACAATCATGTTACTTCTTTGAATCCCATAGGAGTTTCTGAGGGTAAAGTTTGGAGTTATAGGAAAAATGAAACATATTGAGGCTAAACCCACACCTATGGATGTGAATATGAAGAAACAGTGATTTGATTGAAAAGGATTTAAATCTCTTACAAATGCTTTGCAATGTTCAAGAGCCACAGCATGGAACCATTGTAGGCTTTGTACATGGGTTGAGTGATAAAATTTCATCAATGGCTTATCTTAAGCCTATTATGACTCTTGATGACGTGATATAGCATGCTACCAAGGTGGAGAAGAAAGCCATGAGAAACAAGTTACCCCACAATCATGTTACTTCTTTGCATCCCATACGAGTTTCTGAGGGTGAAGTTTTGAGTTATAGCAAGAATGAAATATATTGAGGCTAAACAAACACCTATGGATGTGAATATGAAGAAACAGTGGATTTGATTGAAAAGGATTTGAATCTCTTACAATTGCTTTGCAATGTGCAATAGCCGCAGGAGGGAGCCATTGTAGGCTTTGTACATGGGTTGAGTGATAAAATTTCATCAATGGCTTAGCTTAAGCCTATTATGACTCTTGATGACGTGATAAAGCATGCTAACAAGGTAGAGAAGAAAGCCATGGTAAGAAACAAGCATTATACCTTATCCCACAATCATGTTACTTCTTTGAATCCCATAGGAGTTTCTGAGGGTAAAGTTTGGAGTTATAGCAAGAATGAAACATATTGAGGCTAAACCAACACCAATGGATATGAATATGAAGAAACAATGATTTGATTGAAAAGGATTTGAATCTCTTACAATTGCTTTGCAATGTTCAAGAGCCGCAGGAGGGAGCCATTGTAGGCTTTGTACATGGCTTGAGTGATAAAATTTCATCAATGGCATATCTGAAGCCTATTAAGACTCTTGATGATGTGATATAGCGTGCTACCAAGGTGGAGAAGAAAGCCATGGTAAGAAACAAGCATTATACCTTATCCCACAATCATGTTACTTATTTGAATCTCATAGGAGTTTCTGAGGGTGAAGTTTGGAGTTATAGCAAGAATAAAACATATTGAGGCTAAACTAACACCTATGGATGTGAATATGAAGAAACAGTGATTTGATTGAAAAGGATTTAAATCTCTTACCAATGCTTTGCAATGTTCAAGAGCCACAGCACGGAACCATTGTAGGCTTTGTACATGGGTTGAGTGATAAAATTTCATCAATGGCTTATCTTAAGCCTATTATGACTCTTGATGACGTGATATAGCATGCTACCAAGGTGGAGAAGAAAGCCATGAGAAACAAGTTACCCCACAATCATGTTACTTCTTTGCATCCCTGAAACGACCCGACCCGTTTTTTTTTTTTTTGACACGATAATTAATGTCTCATACCATTAATTATCAAACGGATCCACAACCACGAAATTAACGCACAACAATAACATTTAATACGAAAATCAATAATACACAACCAACACACACACAAAGGTTTCTAACAACTTAAGCATTACAAATAAGACTCGCTTATTAATCTTAACAACATAATCAGCAACACGAGTCCTAATCATCCTCCTCCTCATAGCCTTGATTCCACGATCACACTTTATCTTTACCTGCATCAAACACACACAGAGATGCGTAAGTATTATCATAAATACTTAGTGAGGCGATCCTCCCATCTACGAGCTATACACACAAGCAGGTAGAACCACGCAATGCCCAAACCAACCGGACACGACATACGATGCTACAAACCAAAAATCACACCAAACACCACTGGATCGATCGATCCAAACATGGATCGATCGATCCACCCTTACCCAGATCGACCAACCTTCGACCAATGGATCGGGCGATCCAAACATGGATCGTCCGATCCACCCTTACACGGAATGGTCGATCCAAGCATGGATCGTCCGATCCACCCCTGCCTGGATCGACCAACCAACAGCTTGGGATCGATCGATCCCACACTGGATCGATCGATCCAAGCTTCCTGCAACACACGGATTCGGCTTCTACCAAGTCGAATCGAGGTAAACCACCTCCAAAACACCACAAACTCGAATCCTAATGATAATACATCATTACCCAACTCAAGGACACAAGAAAAAATCCATTAAACTCTATGGATCTAACAAATCTATCAAACAAGAATCCAAAACCGAAATCAATGCTCTACAAGCTTAGTCCAGCCCATGGTCACGCACTCACCTCGAATTCGGATTGATTGAAGTCACACAAAGCTTCTCCAGGCCAGCAAGAACCTCCACGCTCAAGCCCAAATCTCTGAACTCCTTTGAAACTTCCCACAAGCTCCAACTTCACAAACTCTTGCTTCTTCCTTTTAATCTAACAAAATCCTTTCTTCTTTTCTCACTTCTTCACTTCCTTAGGCTCTCTCTAGCACTCCTTAAACCTCCAGAGGCAACCTCAGACGAAAAATGAAGAAGGAGGAAGAGAAACGCGATTTAAAGGAAGAAAAAGTCGACCCACCAACTCTGCCGACAGTCAGGATCGGTCGATCCCATCCGGATCGGACGATCCTCTGTACAGACGGATCGGTCGATCCCAGCCGGATCGGTCGATCCTCTTTACAGCCGCAAAACCACTTGCCAACAAGATCGATCGATCCCTATCAGGATCGATCGATCCAACCCTCACCGCAACCCAGCCAAAAAAAAACACAGATTTATTCGGATCAAAGACGTTTTGATATATATATATATATCCCATATATATAAATTTTGTCAATAATCCCTTTTTGGGAGACGGGCGTTACAATCCCATAGGAGTTTCTGAGGGTGAAGTTTTGAGTTATAGCAAGAATGAAATATATTGAGGCTAAACAAACACCTATGGATGTGAATATGAAGAAACAGTGGATTTGATTGAAAAGGATTTGAATCTCTTACAATTGCTTTGCAATGTGCAAGAGCCGCAGGAGGGAGCCATTGTAGGCTTTGTACATGGGTTGAGTGATAAAATTTCATCAATGGCTTAGCTTAAGCCTATTATGACTCTTGATGACGTGATAAAGCATGCTAAGAAGGTAGAGAAGAAAGCCATGGTAAGAAACAAGCATTATACCTTATCCCACAATCATGTTACTTCTTTGAATCCCATAGGAGTTTCTGAGGGTAAAGTTTGGAGTTATAGCAAAAATGAAACATATTGAGGCTAAACCCACACCTATGGATGTGAATATGATGAAACAGTGGTTTGATTGAAAAGGATTTGAATATCTTACAATTGCTTTGCAATGTTCAAGACCCGCAGAAGGGACCTATTGTAGGCTTTGTACATGGGTTGAGTGATAAAATTTCATCAATGGCTTATCTTAAGCCTATTACGACTCTTGATGACGTGATATAGCATGCTACCAAGGTGGAGAAGAAAGTCATGGTAAGAAACAAGCATTATACCTAATCTCACAATCATGTTACTTCTTTGAATCCCATATGAGTTTCTGAGGGTGAAGTTTGGAGTTATAACAAGAATGAAACATATTGAGGCTAAACCAACACCTTTGGATGTGAATATGAAGAAACAGTGATTTGATTGAAAAGGATTTAAATCTCTTACAAATGCTTTGCAATGTTCAAGAGCCGCAGCATGGAACCATTGTAGGCTTTGTACATGGGTTGAGTGATAAAATTTCATCAATGGCTTATCTTAAGCCTATTATGACTCTTGATGACGTGATTTAGCATGCTACCAACGTGGAGAAGAAAGTCATGGTAAGAAACAAGCATTATACCTTATCCCACAATCATGTTACTTCTTTGAATCCCATAGGAGTTTCTGAGGGTGAAGTTTGGAGTTATAACAAGAATAAAACATATTGAGGCTAAACTAACACCTATGGATGTGAATATGAAGAAACAGTGATTTGATTGAAAAGGATTTAAATCTCTTACAAATGCTTTGCAATGTTCAAGAGCCACAGCATGGAACCATTGTAGGCTTTGTACATGGGTTGAGTGATAAAATTTCATCAATGGCTTATCTTAAGCCTATTATGACTCTTGATGACGTGATATAGCATGCTACCAAGGTGGAGAAGAAAGCCATGAGAAACAAGTTACCCCACAATCATGTTACTTCTTTGCATCCCATAGGAGTTTCTGAGGGTGAAGTTTTGAGTTATAGCAAGAATGAAATATATTGAGGCTAAACAAACACCTATGGATGTGAATATGAAGAAACAGTGGATTTGATTGAAAAGGATTTGAATCTCTTACAATTGCTTTGCAATGTGCAAGAGCCGCAGGAGGGAGCCATTGTAGGCTTTGTACATGGGTTGAGTGATAAAATTTCATCAATGGCTTAGCTTAAGCCTATTATGACTCTTGATGACGTGATAAAGCATGCTAACAAGGTAGAGAAGAAAGCCATTGTAAGAAACAAGCATTATACCTTATCCCACAATCATGTTACTTCTTTGAATCCCATAGGAGTTTCTGAGGGTAAAGTTTGGAGTTATAGCAAAAATGAAACATATTGAGGCTAAACCCACACCTATGGATGTGAATATGATGAAACAGTGATTTGATTGAAAAGGATTTGAATATCTTACAATTGCTCTGCAATGTTCAAGACCCGCAGAAGGGACCTATTGTAGGCTTTGTACATGGGTTGAGTGATAAAATTTCATCAATGGCTTATCTTAAGCCTATTACGACTCTTGATGACGTGATATAGCATGCTACCAAGGTGGAGAAGAAAGTCATGGTAAGAAACAAGCATTATACCTAATCCCACAATCATGTTACTTCTTTGAATCCCATAGGAGTTTTCTGAGGGTGAAGTTTGGAGTTATAACAAGAATGAAACATATTAAGGCTAAACCAACACCTTTGGATGTGAATATGAAGAAACAGTGATTTGATTGAAAAGGATTTAAATCTCTTACAAATGCTTTGCAATGTTCAAGAGCCGCAGCATGGAACCATTGTAGGCTTTGTACATGGGTTGAGTGATAAAATTTCATCAATGGCTTATCTTAAGCCTATTATGACTCTTGATGACGTGATATAGCATGCTACCAACGTGGAGAAGAAAGTCATGGTAAGAAACAAGCATTATACCTTATCCCACAATCATGTTACTTCTTTGAATCCCATAGGAGTTTCTGAGGGTGAAGTTTGGAGTTATAACAAGAATAAAACATATTGAGGCTAAACTAACACCTATGGATGTGAATATGAAGAAACAGTGATTTGATTGAAGAGGATTTAAATCTCTTACAAATGCTTTGCAATGTTCAAGAGCCACAGCATGGAACCATTGTAGGCTTTGTACATGGGTTGAGTGATAAAATTTCATCAATGGCTTATCTTAAGCCTATTATGACTCTTGATGACGTGATATAGCATGCTACCAAGGTGGAGAAGAAAGCCATGAGAAACAAGTTACCCCACAATCTTGTTACTTCTTTGCATCCCATAGGAGTTTCTGAGGGTGAAGTTTTGAGTTATAGCAAGAATGAAATATATTGACGCTAAACAAACACCTCTGGATTTGAATATGAAGAAACAGTGGATTTGATTGAAAAGGATTTGAATCTCTTACAATTGCTTTGCAATGTGCAATAGCCGCAGGAGGGAGCCATTGTAGGCTTTGTACATGGGTTGAGTGATAAAATTTCATCAATGGCTTAGCTTAAGCCTATTATAACTCTTGATGATGTGATAAAGCATGCTAACAAGGTAGAGAAGAAAGCCATGGTAAGAAACAAGCATTATACCTTATCCCACAATCATGTTACTTCTTTGAATCCCATAGGAGTTTCTGAGGGTAAAGTTTGGAGTTATAGCAAGAATGAAACATATTGAGGCTAAACCAACACCAATGGATATGAATATGAAGAAACAATGATTTGATTGAAAAGGCTTTGAATCTCTTACAATTGCTTTGCAATGTTCAAGAGCCGCAGGAGGGAGCCATTGTAGGCTTTGTACATGGCTTGAGTGATAAAATTTCATCAATGGCATATCTTAAGCCTATTAAGACTCTTGATGATGTGATATAGCGTGCTACCAAGGTGGAGAAGAAAGCCATGGTAAGAAAAAAGCATTATACCTTATCCCACAATCATGTTACTTCTTTGAATCTCATCGGAGTTTCTGAGGGTGAAGTTTGGAGTTATAGCAAGAATGAAATATATTGAGGCTAAACAAACACCTATGGATGTGAATATGAAGAAACAGTGGATTTGATTGAAAAGGATTTGAATCTCTTACAATTGCTTTGCAATGTGCAATAGCCGCAGGAGGGAGCCATTGTAGGCTTTGTACATGGGTTGAGTGATAAAATTTCATCAATGGCTTAGCTTAAGCCTATTATGACTCTTGATGACGTGATAAAGCATGCTAACAAGGTAGAGAAGAAAGCCATGGTAAGAAACAAGCATTATACCTTATCCCACAATCATGTTACTTCTTTGAATCCCATAGGAGTTTCTGAGGGTAAAGTTTGGAGTTATAGCAAGAATGAAACATATTGAGGCTAAACCAACACCAATGGATATGAATATGAAGAAACAATGATTTGATTGAAAAGGATTTGAATCTCTTACAATTGCTTTGCAATGTTCAAGAGCCGCAGGAGGGAGCCATTGTAGGCTTTGTACATGGCTTGAGTGATAAAATTTCATCAATGGCATATCTTAAGCCTATTAAGACTCTTGATGATGTGATATAGCGTGCTACCAAGGTGGAGAAGAAAGCCATGGTAAGAAACAAGCATTATACCTTATCCCACAATCATGTTACTTATTTGAATCCCATAGGAGTTTCTGAGGGTGAAGTTTGGAGTTATAGCAAGAATAAAACATATTGAGGCTAAACTAACACCTATGGATGTGAATATGAAGAAACAGTGATTTGATTGAAAAGGATTTAAATCTCTTACAAATGCTTTGCAATGTTCAAGAGCCACAGCACGGAACCATTGTAGGCTTTGTACATGGGTTGAGTGATAAAATTTCATCAATGGCTTATCTTAAGCCTATTATGACTCTTGATGACGTGATATAGCATGCTACCAAGGTGGAGAAGAAAGCCATGAGAAACAAGTTACCCCACAATCATGTTACTTCTTTGCATCCCTGAAACGACCCGACCCGTTTTTTTTTTTTTTGACACGATAATTAATGTCTCATACCATTAATTATCAAACGGATCCACAACCACGAAATTAACGCACAACAATAACATTTAATACGAAAATCAATAATACACAACCAACACACACACAAAGGTTTCTAACAACTTAAGCATTACAAATAAGACTCGCTTATTAAACTTAACAACATAATCAGCAACACGAGTCCTAATCATCCTCCTCCTCATAGCCTTGATTCCACGATCACACTTTATCTTTACCTGCATCAAACACACACAGAGATGCGTAAGTATTATCATAAATACTTAGTGAGGCGATCCTCCCATCTACGAGCTATACACACAAGCAAGTAGAACCACGCAATGCCCAAACCAACCGGACACGACACACGATGCTACAAACCAAAAATCACACCAAACACCACTGGATCGATCGATCCAAGCATGGATCGATCGCTCCACCCTTACCCAGATCGAGCAACCTTCGACCACTGGATCGGGCGATCCAAACATGGATCGTCCGATCCACCCTTACACGGATCGGTCGATCCAAGCATGGATCGTCCGATCCACCCCTGCCTGGATCGACCAACCAACAGCTTGGGATCGATCGATCCCACACTGGATCGATCGATCCAAGCTTCCTGCAACACACGGATTCGGCTTCTACCAAGTCGAATCGAGGTAAACCACCTCCAAAACACAACAAACTCGAATCCTAATGATAATACATCATTACCCAACTCAAGGACACAAGAAACAATCCATTAAACTCTATGGATCTAACAAATCTATCAAACAAGAATCCAAAACCGAAATCAATGCTCTACAAGCTTAGTCCAGCCCATGGTCACGCACTCACCTCGAATTCGGATTGATTGAAGTCACACAAAGCTTCTCCAGGCCAGCAAGAACCTCCACGCTCAAGCCCAAATCTCTGAACTCCTTTGAAACTTCCCACAAGCTCCAACTTCACAAACTCTTGCTTCTTCCTTTTAATCTAACAAAATCCTTTCTTCTTTTCTCACTTCTTCACTTCCTTAGGCTCGCTCTAGCACTCCTTGAACCTCCAGAGGCAACCTCAGACGAAAAATGAAGAAGGAGGAAGAGAAACGCGATTTAAAGGAAGAAAAAGTCGACCCACCAACTCTGCCGACAGTCAGGATCGGTCGATCCCATCCGGATCGGACAATCCTCTTTACAGACGGATCGGTCGATCCCAGCCGGATCGGTTGATATATATATATATATATCCCATATATATAAATTTTGTCAATAATCCCTTTTTGGGAGACGGGCGTTACAATCCCATAAGAGTTTCTGAGGGTGAAGTTTTGAGTTATAGCAAGAATGAAATATATTGAGGCTAAACAAACACCTATGGATGTGAATATGAAGAAACAGTGGATTTGATTGAAAAGGATTTGAATCTCTTACAATTGCTTTGCAATGTGCAAGAGCCGCAGGAGGGAGCCATTGTAGGCTTTCTACATGGGTTGAGTGATAAAATTTCATCAATGGCTTAGCTTAAGCCTATTATGACTCTTGATGACGTGATAAAGCATGCTAAGAAGGTAGAGAAGAAAGCCATGGTAAGAAACAAGCATTATACCTTATCCCACAATCATGTTACTTCTTTGAATCCCATAGGAGTTTCTGAGGGTAAAGTTTGGAGTTATAGCAAAAATGAAACATATTGAGGCTAAACCCACACCTATGGATGTGAATATGATGAAACAGTGGTTTGATTGAAAAGGATTTGAATATCTTACAATTGCTTTGCAATGTTCAAGACCAGCAGAAGGGACCTATTGTAGGCTTTGTACATGGGTTGAGTGATAAAATTTCATCAATGGCTTATCTTAAGCCTATTACGACTCTTGATGACGTGATATAGCATGCTACCAAGGTGGAGAAGAAAGTCATGGTAAGAAACAAGCATTATACCTAATCTCACAATCATGTTACTTCTTTGAATCCCATATGAGTTTCTGAGGGTGAAGTTTGGAGTTATAACAAGAATGAAACATATTGAGGCTAAACCAACACCTTTGGATGTGAATATGAAGAAACAGTGATTTGATTGAAAAGGATTTAAATCTCTTACAAATGCTTTGCAATGTTCAAGAGCCGCAGCATGGAACCATTGTAGGCTTTGTACATGGGTTGAGTGATAAAATTTCATCAATGGCTTATCTTAAGCCTATTATGACTCTTGATGACGTGATTTAGCATGCTACCAACGTGGAGAAGAAAGTCATGGTAAGAAACAAGCATTATACCTTATCCCACAATCATGTTACTTCTTTGAATCCCATAGGAGTTTCTGAGGGTGAAGTTTGGAGTTATAACAAGAATAAAACATATTGAGGCTAAACTAACACCTATGGATGTGAATATGAAGAAACAGTGATTTGATTGAAAAGGATTTAAATCTCTTACAAATGCTTTGCAATGTTCAAGAGCCACAGCATGGAACCATTGTAGGCTTTGTACATGGGTTGAGTGATAAAATTTCATCAATGGCTTATCTTAAGCCTATTATGACTCTTGATGACGTGATATAGCATGCTACCAAGGTGGAGAAGAAAGCCATGAGAAACAAGTTACCCCACAATCATGTTACTTCTTTGCATCCCATAGGAGTTTCTGAGGGTGAAGTTTTGAGTTATAGCAAGAATGAAATATATTGAGGTTAAACAAACACATATGGATGTGAATATGAAGAAACAGTGGATTTGATTGAAAAGGATTTGAATCTCTTACAATTGCTTTGCAATGTGCAAGAGCCGCAGGAGGGAGCCATTGTAGGCTTTGTACATGGGTTGAGTGATAAAATTTCATCAATGGCTTAGCTTAAGCCTATTATGACTCTTGATGACGTGATAAAGCATGCTAACAAGGTGGAGAAGAAAGTCATGGTAAGAAACAAGCATTATACCTTATCCCACAATCATGTTACTTCTTTGAATCCCATAGGAGTTTCTGAGGGTAAAGTTTGGAGTTATAGCAAAAATGAAACATATTGAGGCTAAACCCACACCTATGGATGTGAATATGATGAAACAATGATTTGATTGAAAAGGATTTGAATATCTTACAATTGCTTTGCAATGTTCAAGACCCGCAGAAGGGACCTATTGTAGGCTTTGTACATGGGTTGAGTGATAAAATTTCATCAATGGCTTATCTTAAGCCTATTACGACTCTTGATGACGTGATATAGCATGCTACCAAGGTGGAGAAGAAAGTCATGGTAAGAAACAAGCATTATACCTAATCCCACAATCATGTTACTTCTTTGAATCCCATAGGAGTTTCTGAGGGTGAAGTTTGGAGTTATAACAAGAATAAAACATATTGAGGCTAAACCAACACCTTTGGATGTGAATATGAAGAAACAGTGATTTGATTGAAAAGGATTTAAATCTCTTACAAATGCTTTGCAATGTTCAAGAGCCGCAGCATGGAACCATTGTAGGCTTTGTACATGGGTTGAGTGATAAAATTTCATCAATGGCTTATCTTAAGCCTATTATGACTCTTGATGACGTGATAAAGCATGCTAACAAGGTGGAGAAGAAAGCTATGGTAAGAAACAAGCATTATACCTTATCCCACAATCATGTTACTTCTTTGAATCCCATAGGAGTTTCTGAGGGTGAAGTTTGGAGTTATAACAAGAATGAAACATATTGAGGCTAAACCAACACCTTTGGATGTGAATATGAAGAAACAGTGATTTGATTGAAAAGGATTTAAATCTCTTACAAATGCTTTGCAATGTTCAAGAGCCACATCATGGAACCATTGTAGGCTTTGTACATGGGTTGAGTGATAAAATTTCATCAATGGCTTATCTTAAGCCTATTATGACTCTTGATGACGTGATATAGCATGCTACCAACGTGGAGAAGAAAGTCATGGTAAGAAACAAGCATTATACCTTATCCCACAATCATGTTACTTCTTTGAATCCCATAGGAGTTTCTGAGGGTGAAGTTTGGAGTTATAACAAGAATGAAACATATTGAGGCTAAACCAACACCTTTGGATGTGAATATGAAGAAACAGTGATTTGATTGAAAAAGATTTGAATCTCCTACAATTGCTTTGCAATGTTCAAGAGCCGCAAGAGGGAGCCATTGTAGGCTTTGTACATGGGTTGAGTGATAAAATTTCGTCAATGGCTTATCTTAAGCCTATTATGACTCTTGATGACGTGATAAAGCATGCTAACAAGGTGGAGAAGAAAGCCATGGTAAGAAACAAGCATTTTACCTTATCTCATAATCATGTTACTTCATTGAATCCCATAGGAGTTTCTGAGGGCGAAGTTTGGAGTTATTGCAAGAATGAAACATATTGAGGCTAAACCAACACCTATGGATGTGAATATGAAGAAACAGTGATTTGATTGAAAAGGATTTGAATCTCTTACAATTGCTTTGCAATGTTCAAGAGCCGCAGAAGGGAACTATTGTAGGCTTTGTACATGGGTTGAGTGATAAAATTTCATCAATCGCTTATCTTAAGCCTATTAAGACCCTTGATGATGTGATATAGCGTGCTACCAAGGTGGAGAAGAAACCTATGGTAAGAAAAAAAGCATTATACCTTATCCCACAATCATGTTACTTATTTGAATCCCATAGGAGTTTCTGAGGGTGAAGTTTGGAGTTATAACAAGAATGAAACATATTGAGGCTAAACTAACACCTATGGATGTGAATATGAAGAAACAGTGATTTGATTGAAAAGGATTTAAATCTCTTACAAATGCTTTGCAATGTTCAAGAGCCACAACATGGAACCATTGTAGGCTTTGTACATGGGTTGAGTGATAAAATTTCATCAATGGCTTAGCTTAAGCCTATTATGACTCTTGATGACGTGATAAAGCATGCTAACAAGGTGGAGAAGAAAGCTATGGTAAGAAACAAGCATTATACCTTATCCCACAATCATGTTACTTCTTTGAATCCCATAGGAGTTTCTGAGGGTGAAGTTTGAAGTTGTAACAAGAATGAAACATATTGGGGCTAAACCAACATCTATGGATGTGAATATGAAGAAACAGTGATTTGATTGAAAAGGATTTAAATCTCTTACAAATGCTTTGCAATGTTCAAGAGCCGCAGCATGGAACCATTGTAAACTTTGTACATGGGTTGAGCGTTAAAATTTCATCAATGTCTTATCTTACGCCTATTATAACTCTTGATGACGTGATATGGCATGCTACCATGGTGGAGAAGAAAGCCATGAGTAACAAGCATTATACCTTACCCCACAATCATGTTACTTCTTTGAATCCCATAGGAGTTTCTAAGGGTGAAGTTTTGAGTTATAGCTAGAATCAAACATATTGAGGCTAAACTAACACCTATGGATGTGAATATGAAGAAACAATGATTTGATTGAAAAAGATTTGAATCTCTTACAATTGCTTTACAATGTTCAAGAGCCGCAGGAGGGAGCCATTGTAGGCTTTGTACATGGGTTGAGTGATAAAATTTCATCAATGGCATATCTTAAGCCTATTAAGACTCTTGATGATGTGATATAGCGTGCTACCAAGGTGGAGAAGAAAGCCATGGTAAGAAACAAGCATTATACCTTATCCCACAATCATGTTACTTATTTGAATCCCATAGGAATTTCTGAGGGTGAAGTTTGGAGTTATAACAAGAATAAAACATATTGAGGCTAAACTAACACCTATGGATGTGAATATGAAGAAACAGTGATTTGATTGAAAAGGATTTAAATCTCTTACAAATGCTTTGCAATGTTCAAGAGCCACAGCATGGAACCATTGTAGGCTTTGTACATGGGTTGAGTGATAAAATTTCATCAATGGCTTATCTTAAGCCTATTATGACTCTTGATGACGTGATATAGCATGCTACCAAGGTGGAGAAGAAAGCCATGAGAAACAAGTTACCCCACAATCATGTTACTTCTTTGCATCCCATAGGAGTTTCTGAGGGTGAAGTTTTGAGTTATATCAAGAATGAAATATATTGAGGCTAAACAAACACCTATGGATGTGAATATGAAGAAACAGTGGATTTGATTGAAAAGGATTTGAATCTCTTACAATTGCTTTGCAATGTGCAAGAGCCGCATGAGGGAGCCATTGTAGGCTTTGTACATGGGTTGAGTGATAAAATTTCATCAATGGCTTAGCTTAAGCCTATTATGACTCTTGATGACGTGATAAAGCATGCTAACAAGGTAGAGAAGAAAGCCATGGTAAGAAACAAGCATTATACCTTATCACACAATCATGTTACTTCTTTGAATCCCATAGGAGTTTCTGAGGGTAAAGTTTGGAGTTATAGCAAGAATGAAACATATTGAGGCTAAACCCACACCTATGGATGTGAATATGATGAAACAGTGATTTGATTGAAAAGGATTTGAATATCTTACAATTGCTTTGCAAAGTTCAAGACCCGCAGAAGGGACCTATTGTAGGCTTTGTACATGGGTTGAGTGATAAAATTTCATCAATGGCTTATCTTAAGCCTATTACGACTCTTGATGACGTGATATAGCATGCTACCAAGGTGGAGAAGAAAGTCATGGTAAGAAACAAGCATTATACCTAATCCCACAATCATGTTACTTCTTTGAATCCCATAGGAGTTTCTGAGGGTGAAGTTTGGAGTTATAACAAGAATAAAACATATTGAGGCTAAACCAACACCTTTGGATGTGAATATGAAGAACAGTGATTTGATTGAAAAGGATTTAAATCTCTTACAAATGCTTTGCAATGTTCAAGAGCCGCATCATGGAACCATTGTAGGCTTTGTACATGGGTTGAGTGATAACATTTCATCAATGGCTTATCTTAAGCCTATTATGACTCTTGATGACGTGATATAGCATGCTACCAACGTGGAGAAGAAAGTCATGGTAAGAAACAAGCATTATACCTTATCCTACAATCATGTTACTTCTTTGAATCCCATAGGAGTTTCTGAGGGTGAAGTTTGGAGTTATAACAAGAATAAAACATATTGAGGCTAAACTAACACCTATGGATGTGAATATGAAGAAATAGTGATTTGATTGAAAAGGATTTAAATCTCTTACAAATGCTTTGCAATGTTCAAGAGCCACAGCATGGAACCATTGTAGGCTTTGTACATGGGTTGAGTGATAAAATTTCATCAATGGCTTATCTTAAGCCTATTATGACTCTTGATGACGTGATATAGCATGCTACCAAGGTGGAGAAGAAAGCCATGAGAAACAAGTTACCCCACAATCATGTTACTTCTTTGCATCCCATAGGAGTTTCTGAGGGTGAAGTTTTGAGTTATAGCAAGAATGAAATATATTGAGGCTAAACAAACACCTATGGATGTGAATATGAAGAAACAGTGGATTTGATTGAAAAGGATTTGAATCTCTTACAATTGCTTTGCAATGTGCAAGAGCCGCAGGAGGGAGCCATTGTAGGCTTTGTACATGGGTTGAGTGATAAAATTTCATCAATGGCTTATCTTAAGCCTATTATGACTCTTGATGACGTGATATAGCATGCTACCAACGTGGAGAAGAAAGTCATGGTAAGAAACAAGCATTATACCTTATCCCACAATCATGTTACTTCTTTGAATCCCATAGGAGTTTCTGAGGGTGAAGTTTGGAGTTATAACAAGAATGAAACATATTGAGGCTAAACCAACACCTTTGGATGTGAATATGAAGAAACAGTGATTTGATTGAAAAGGATTTGAATCTCCTACAATTGCTTTGCAATGTTCAAGAGCCGCAAGAGGGAGCCATTGTAGGCTTTGTACATGGGTTGAGTGATAAAATTTCGTCAATGGCTTATCTTAAGCCTATTATGACTCTTGATGACGTGATAAAGCATGCTAACAAGGTGGAGAAGAAAGCCATGGTAAGAAACAAGCATTTTACCTTATCTCATAATCATGTTACTTCATTGAATCCCATAGGAGTTTCTGAGGGCGAAGTTTGGAGTTATTGCAAGAATGAAACATATTGAGGCTAAACCAACACCTATGGATGTGAATATGAAGAAACAGTGATTTGATTGAAAAGGATTTGAATCTCTTACAATTGCTTTGCAATGTTCAAGAGCCGCAGAAGGGAACTATTGTAGGCTTTGTACATGGGTTGAGTGATAAAATTTCATCAATCGCTTATCTTAAGCCTATTAAGACCCTTGATGATGTGATATAGCGTGCTACCAAGGTGGAGAAGAAACCCATGGTAAGAAAAAAGCATTATACCTTATCCCACAATCATGTTACTTATTTGAATCCCATATGAGTTTCTGAGGGTGAAGTTTGGAGTTATAAAAGGAATGAAACATATTGAGGCTAAACTAACACCTATGGATGTGAATATTAAGAAACAGTGATTTGATTGAAAAGGATTTAAATCTCTTACAAATGCTTTGCAATGTTCAAGAGCCACAGCATGGAACCATTGTAGGCTTTGTACATGGGTTGAGTGATAAAATTTCATCAATGGCTTAGCTTAAGCCTATTATGACTCTTGATGACGTGATAAAGCATGCTAACAAGGTGGAGAAGAAAGCTATGGTAAGAAACAAGCATTATACCTTATCCAACAATCATGTTACTTCTTTGAATCCCATAGGAGTTTCTGAGGGTGAAGTTTGAAGTTGTAACAAGAATGAAACATATTGGGGCTAAACCAACACCTATGGATGTGAATATGAAGAAACAGTGATTTGATTGAAAAGGATTTAAATCTCTTACAAATGCTTTGCAATGTTCAAGAGCCGCAGCATGGAACCATTGTAAGCTTTGTACATGGGTTGAGCGTTAAAATTTCATCAATGGCTTATCTTACGCCTATTATAACTCTTGATGACGTGATATGGCATGCTACCATGGTGGAGAAGAAACCCATGAGTAACAAGCATTATACCTTATCCCACAATCATGTTACTTCTTTGAATCCAATAGGAGTTTCTGAGGGTGAAGTTTGAAGTTGTAACAAGAATGAAACATATTGGGGCTAAACTAACACCTATGGATGTGAATATGAAGAAACAGTGATTTGATTGAAAAAGATTTGAATCTCTTACAATTGCTTTACAATGTTCAAGAGCCGCAGGAGGGAGCCATTGTAGGCTTTGTACATGGGTTGAGCGTTAAAATTTCATCAATGGCTTATCTTAAGCCTATTATGACTCTTGATGACGTGATAAAGCATGCTAACAAGGTGGAGAAGAAAGCCATGGTAAGAAACAAGCATTTTACCTTATCTCATAATCATGTTACTTCTTTGAATCCCATAGGAGTTTCTGAGGGCGAAGTTTGGAGTTATTGCAAGAATGAAACATATTGAGGCTAAACCAATACCTATGGATGTGAATATGAAGAAACAGTGATTTGATTGAAAAGGATTTGAATCTCTTACAATTGCTTTGCAATGTTCAAGAGCCGCAGAAGGGAACTATTGTAGGCTTTGTACATGGGTTGAGTGATAAAATTTCATCAATCGCTTATCTTAAGCCTATTAAGACCCTTGATGATGTGATATAGCGTGCTACCAAGGTGGAGAAGAAACCCATGGTATGAAAAAAGCATTATACCTTATCCCACAATCATGTTACTTATTTGAATCCCATAGGAGTTTCTGAGGGTGAAGTTTGGAGTTATAACAAGAATGAAACATATTGAGGCTAAACTAACACCTATGGATGTGAATATGAAGAAACAATGATTTGATTGAAAAGGATTTAACTCTCTTACAAATGCTTTGCAATGTTCAAGAGCCACAGCATGGAACCATTGTAAGCTTTGTACATGGGTTGAGCGTTAAAATTTCATCAATGGCTTATCTTACGCCTATTATAACTCTTGATGACGTGATATGGCATGCTACCATGGTGGAGAAGAAACCCATGAGTAACAAGCATTATACCTTATCCCACAATCATGTTACTTGTTTGAATCCCATAGGAGTTTCCAAGGGTGAAGTTTTGAGTTATAGCTAGAATCAAACATATTGAGGCTAAACTAACACCTATGGATGTGAATATGAAGAAACAGTGATTTGATTGAAAAAGATTTGAATCTCTTACAATTGCTTTACAATGTTCAAGAGCCGCAGGAGGGAGCCATTGTAGGCTTTGTACATGGGTTGAGTGATAAAATTTCATCAATGGCTTATCTTAAGCCTATTATGACTCTTGATGACGTGATAAAGCATGCTAACAAGGTGGAGAAGAAAGCCATGGTAAGAAACAAGCATTATACCTTATCCCACAATCATGTTACTTCTTTGAATCCCATAGGAGCTTCTGAGGGTAAAGTTTGGAGTTATAGCAAGAATGAAACATATTGAGGCTAAACCAACACCAATGGATATGAATATGAAGAAACAATGATTTGATTGAAAAGGATTTGAATCTCTTACAATTGCTTTGCAATGTTCAAGAGCCGCAGAAGGGACCTATTACAGGCTTTGTACATGGGTTGAGTGATAAAATTTCATGAATGGCTTATCTTAAGCCTATTATGACTCTTGATGACGTGATATAGCATGCTACCAAGGTGGAGAAGAAAGTCATGGTAAGAAACAAGCATTATACCTTATCCCATAATCATGTTACTTCTTTGAATCTCATCGGAGTTTCTGAGGGTGAACTTTGGAGTTATAGCAAGAATGAAACATATTGAGGCTAAACTAACACCTATGGATATGAGTATAAAGAAACAGTAGATTTGATTGAAAAGGATGTGGATCTCTTACAATTGCTTGGCAATGTTTAAGAGCCGCAGCAGGGAGCCATTGTAGGCTTTGTACATGGGTTGAGTGACAAAATTTCATTAATGGCTTAGCTTAAGCCTATTATGACTCTAGATGACGTGATAAAGCAAGCTAACAAGGTGGGGAAGAAAGCCATGGTAAGAAACAAGCATTATACCTTATCCCACAATCATGTTACTTCTTTGAATTCCATAGGAGTTTCTGAGGGTAAAGTTTAGAGTTATAGCAAGAATGAAACATATTGAGGCTAAACCAACACCTATGGATGTGAATATGAAGAAGCAATGATTTGATTGAAAAGGATTTGAATCTCTTACAATTGCTTTGCAATGTTCAAGAGCCGCAGCATGGAACCGTTGTAGGCTTTGTACATGGGTTGAGTGATAAAATTTCATCAATGGCTTATCTTAAGCCTATTATGACTCTTGATGACGTGATATAGCATGCTACCAAGGTGGAGAAGAAAGCCATGAGAAACAAGCATTATACCTTACCCCACAATCATGTTACTTCTTTGAATCCCATAGGAGTTTCTGAGGGTGAAGTTTTGAGTTATAGCAAGAATGAAACATATTGACGCTAAACTAACACCTATGGATGTGAATATGAAGAAACAGTGATTTGATTGAAAAGGATTTGAATCTCCTACAATTACTTTGCAATGTTCAAGAGCCGCAGAAGGGACCTATTGTAGGCTTTGTACATGGGTTGAGTGATAAAATTTCATCAATGGCATATCTTAAGCCTATTAAGACTCTTGATGATGTGATATAGCGTGCTACCAAGGTGGAGAAGAAAGCCATGGTAAGAAACAAGCATTATACCTTATCCCACAATCATGTTACTTATTTGAATCCCATAGGAGTTTTTGAGGGTGAAGTTTGGAGTTATAACAAGAATGAAACATATTGAGGCTAAACTAACACCTATGGATGTGAATATGAAGAAACAGTGATTTGATTGAAAAGGATTTAAATCTCTTACAAATGCTTTGCAATGTTCAAGAGCCACAGCATGGAACCATTGTAGGCTTTGTACATGGGTTGAGTGATAAAATTTCATCAATGGCTTAGCTTAAGCCTATTATGACTCTTGATGACGTGATAAAGCATGCTAACAAGGTGGAGAAGAAAGCTATGGTAAGAAACAAGCATTATACCTTATCCCACAATCATGTTACTTCTTTGAATCCCATAGGAGTTTCTGAGGGTGAAGTTTGAAGTTGTAACAAGAATGAAACATATTGGGGCTAAACTGATACAGCCACAGACCGTGAGCTAAGAGGGGATAGACGCGGAGCCAACCAACGAGTGGTAACACTCAGTTTGGTGGACGATGAAGGGATCGAAGTGGATTGGGGTGGAGCCCTTTCAAACGGTGGTAACACTCAGTTTGAGAGAGGCGATGAGATGAGATGGATGCTAGGTAACCAGGGTGGATCGTGAGACGCCACAAAGCTGATGGAAAGGCTTTGATAAGTCTAAGCTTCAAATCTGCAAGCGAGTCACACGCAAGAGACAACAAGCGGCTAGGGTTTCTTCAAGAAGAAAAACGTGGTTCTTTATTAATAATAGGGTAAATGATACAAGCTGAGAAGGAGCTTTATAAATAGCTCAGCAGCTGGTGGCTTCTTTGGCCGAAAATACAAATAAGGAAAGAAATAAAAACAACGCACACTTTATACTCTAAAATACAAAATGCTGGGACGTTCTAAGACTCAAAGAAAATAAAAGAAACCCTGCAAAATAAACATAAAACACTCATGAGTCCAAGCTTAATTCAAATACTCACGTTGCATTCTTGGTGATGACGAAGAGTGTTGATTCTTGATGTCCTTGTAAAACCGGCAAAAACGCTATTGTTGAAGACTTGAATTGTGCGCGTATAATCTGCTTTGAATCCTCATCTCCTAAGATGTTTTCCATGTTGGTCGGGTCCATTGGAGTTTCTTGAGCGATCTCCCTAGTGAGAAGTGTCCCCTTAAGTTCTTCATGTTCCATTAGTGTAATCAAACTCTCTACGGACTTGTTAAAGTCTTCTCTTACGCTCTTGAGCCCTCCTCTTGTTCTGGGACTTCTCCTTAGTTTCGGAATTGTAATGACACTCTCCTCAGCTCCCGGGGTGCTTGTAGGGATGTCCTCATCATTCCCTCCCTCTTGAAAAGGTTCTGACCTCAGAACTGGGTCATCTGCATTATAAGGAGCTAAATCAGTAACGTTGAAGGTAGAAGAGATGTTAAACTCACCTGGCAGCTCCAGCTTGTACGCGTTGTCATTGATCTTCTCTAGTATGCGGAATGGGCCATCACCCCGCGGTGAAAGCTTAGATTTCCGTTGTGTTGGAAATCTCTCTTGGCGCATGTGAAGCCAAACCCAATCCCCTGGTTCAAATGTGATCTTTTTGCGTCCCTTGTCCGCATGCTCCTTAGTCTTCTCGTTCTTCTTCTCCAAGTTTTCCTTGACCTTTTGGTGCAGTTTCTTTACGAAGTCGGCCTTTGTCTCGCCTTCTGCACTAGAGTAAACAGCTTGGGGCAAAGGAAAAAGATCTAGTGGAGTACTAGGGTTAAAGCCGTAAACAATTTCAAACGGAGAATGCTTAGTAGCTGAATGTTTAGCGTGATTGTATGCAAATTCTACATATGGTAAACAAGACAGCCAATTGCGTAAATTCTTACCGACCGTGGCCCTCAATAATGTGGAGAGGGTCCGGTTCACTACCTCAGTTTGCCCATCGGTCTGGTGGTGACAAGTCGTTGAAAAGAGCAGCTTAGTCCCTAGTTTCTTCCATAAGGTTCTCCAGAAGTGACTCAGGAATTTGGTGTCACGGTCTGATACGATGGTTCTCGGCACTCCATGTAGGCGGACAACTTCTTTGAAAAATAGATCAGCCGTTTGTGTGGCATCATTCGTTTTGTTGCAAGGTATGAAGTGTGCCATCTTTGAAAACCTGTCAACAACTACAAAAATAGAATCCTTGTGGTTTATCTTTGGCAGTCCTAAGACAAAGTCCATTGATATATCCACCCAAGGCATGTTAGGTATAGGTAACGGTAAGTACAAGCCATGTGGATGTAACCTGGATTTTGCTTTTAAACAAGTGATGCTGATGCGGACATCAATCCGGCAACTGAACTATCTGACGAGGACACACATGAGGAGCATACTGAAGTGACAAATATTCAAGAGAAGACTCAAGAAGGTCCAATAACCCGAGCAAAAGCCAAGGAGTTGAATATAGGATCACACAACAAGCAAGTAGCGGACCAAGTGCATCAAGTGGAGGACGACCATGTCATCAAGATTCCAGAAGTAGCTGGACCTATCACAAGAGCTAGGAGGGATAAACTAAGAGAAGAATTCAATGTATCCATACAAGCTCTACTCGACACAGCTGAAGATGTCCCGGACAACGGACCAACCATAGACCTAGCTGTGATGAGTTCTCGTCCAAGTCAGGTACGATTTGTGTTTAATTATTTCTGTTTCCTTGCAGGTGATATGGCCTCGGCCTAGTGGCTCTAGTAAGCCCACAATGAGTCTAGTTCGAGTCCCAGTAGAGTCTTTTATTTTATTTCTTTTTATTTTGTGTCTGTAGCTACACTTTCCATATAAGGAAACAACATGTTGTTTCCATTGAGAGTGTGTGTCGTTTTCTTTTAATTTCGTACAAGTCCTGTTGTTTTTGTTTTGAGTCGCAACCCTAGAGGTTGTAGCCGTAAGGATCAGACTATAAGATCCCCGGCCGTGTATCTTTTATTTACCCTACATCAATAAAGAACCGAATTTCTTCTAGCTTGAAAGTTGCTGAAACTTTTGCCCAGATCTTGTCTTTGTGTGTGATTCACAAAGCCACGATTCTCAAGCTGTATCAAGGAGCCTTTCACACTCCCTGTGGTGCTTATCGATCCACCATCACGTCCCCATCCATCAGGTTTCACAAGAGGAGCTTCGAGCTGCTTGTCTAGCCTTCCACACCGGTTTTGTGAGTTGTAGCGGAGGAGGAGCTTCGAGCTAACTTCGTTTCCACTTCAGACCCGGCTCAAAGACTCATTCACTTCGAGTCTTATATCATTGGTATCAGAGCCAAAGGTTCCTGCCTTTGGTTTTTTTTTCCTATCCCAGGTTGTTTCTTTTCATATTAGTTCTGTTTCAATTCAGTTCGTCTGTCTTGTTGTTTGAATTTTATAAAATCAAAAAAAAATCATAAAAATATTTCGTCTTTTGTTTTGGATTCTAATCTCGCATTATCATCCAGGAAAATTGTTCTCAGTAATTTAGAAATTCATTTGATATTTTAGTTCATCGTCAAAAAAAAAAAAAAAATCTGCTTTACCCGTCTGTTTGTTTCAATTTTCATAAAATCATAAAACCTCATAAAAATATTTCGTCTTTTGTTGTTGCTTCTTTAAACTCATCAGAAAATATAAAAATTGTTACTTTGATTTCTGCACATCATTTCATATTTTTCCCATATCAAAACCTAAACTGCAGTTTCCTTTGCTGTTTATCTGTTTTGTTTGAGAAAATTTGATTCTTGTGTTGATTCTTTGCTAGGAAAATCTACAGAATCCTTAGCACTTTGTATTCAAGTCGGATTGGAATAAAGCATGGCTGACGGAGATCCTGAACGTCAACAAGATATGATGGAAGTTTTACGTGCAATGCAAGCCGACATGAGAGCTATGACTCAACGCATTGTTGATAATCACCAAGAACTTGGCACTCGCCTCACCCGCTTGGAACAACCACAACAACCCCCACCTGATCCTGAAGAGGAAGTTCTCTCAGAATCCGATGGAGACTCACTCGACACGCTAGCTCGACAACCACGTCGAGTTGATCCTCTACGGAGACACCGACCGAGAGAGGTAGAACCTAGAGAAAATAATCACGATATCAAGCTAACTCCACCATCTTTTGCAGGCAAAACTGATCCTGAAGCTTACTTGGATTGGGAACGGAGACTTGAGTATATCTTTGAATGCTATGGGTACCGAGAGAACAAAAAGGTGGCTGTAGCTGCAGCTCAACTCACGGGAAACGCCCTAGCATGGTGGGACAGAACAGTAGCTGAACGGAGACGACTTCACTTTGGAGCTGTCACCAACTGGCCCGACATGAAGTACCTAATGAGGGTCAGGTATGTCCCTGAACATTTTCATCGAGACTTACAAAAACGTTTCCGTAAGTTGACACAGGGAACAAGGAGCGTGGAGGACTATTTTGAGGAGTTTGAAAAGCTAATGAACTCGCTGGAGTTGGAAGAATCCGAGGAGGCTATGATGGCTCAATTCATCGATGGATTACAAGATAGGATTCAAAGAAAGGTTGAGCGTGCCAAGTACAAGAGTTTACCTGAACTCCTACACCTATCGGTCCAGATAGAGCAGCAGATTAGGCACAAGAATAACAGCAACAATCGTGCCAGAAATGTTCCACAAACATGGAAGAATGATGTGTCCAAAGTAAAAGACAAAGGAAAAGCTGTTGAGATAGATTCCAGGTTCAAATCAAGAGCATCCGAACCACAAAGGAGTTTCCGTGACGAACAAGGTAAGTCTTCTAACCAAAATAATCGAACTCGTGACATTACTTGTTTTAAGTGCCAGGGAAGAGGGCATATATCAAGAGAATGCCCAAACCGGAGAGTAATGATCGTCACCAACACGGGAGATTACGAGTCACAAGATGAGGCTGTAGACGAGTCCGAAGAACACGGGGAAGACATCGAGTATCCGGACACTGGGGAATCACTCATGATAAGACGGGTTCTCAATGTTCAAGTAGGGCCTGAGGAGACCGCACAAAGAGAAAATCTCTTTCATACACGATGCACCATCAATGGCAAGGTTTGCAATTTAATTATAGATGGTGGTTCTTGTACTAACGTGGCCAGCAAGCTTCTTGTTGAGAAATTAGGTCTCGTGAAAACCAAGCATCCACGCCCATACAAGCTTCGGTGGCTCAATGACAAGGCCGAGATGAAGGTCTCCGAACAGGTAACGGTTCCATTTAGCATTGGTAAGTATGTTGATAGAGTTACTTGTGATGTAGTGCCCATGCAAGCTGGACACCTCCTCTTAGGGAGACCCTGGCAATTTGACCGAGAAACTCAACATGATGGACGTACTAACCAATACTCGGTGACACACCAAAACCGTAAGTTCACTCTTGCACCCCTCAGTCCCTCACAAGTTCATGCACTTCACGCAAAAATGGCTAAGGACGGAGAGGTAAGTACATCGAACCTGTACGTAAGCTACGGATCAGTTGGTAAGTCCCTTGGTGCCAAGGGCGCCCTACTACTAATGTTCTACCAAGAATGTCTAAGTGCCGATACAGGTGATCTAGAAATTCCTGAGGAAGTCCAACCCTTACTCCAGAGTTACTTGGACGTATTTCCCGAAGAACTACCACCCGGACTACCACCAATTAGAGGCATAGAACATCAAATCGATTTGGTTCCAGGAACAGTTCTGCCGAACAAACCCGCTTATAGGATGAATCCGGAGGAAAGCAAGGAATTGGAGAAACAAATCAATGATTTATTAGGCCAAGGTTACATTCGAGAAAGTCTTAGTCCATGTGCTGTGCCCGTTCTGCTCGTACCAAAGAAAGGAGGCACTTGGAGAATGTGTGTAGACTGTCGTGCCATCAACAACATAACCATCAAGTACCGGCACCCTATCCCACGTCTCGACGACATGTTAGACGAGCTCTGCGGTTCCACACTCTTCTCAAAGGTGGATCTTAAAAGTGGATATCATCAAGTACGTATGCGCGAAGGCGACGAATGGAAAACTGCTTTCAAAACAAAACAGGGGCTATACGAGTGGCTTGTCATGCCCTTTGGTCTCACCAACGCCCCCAGCACCTTCATGCGCTTGATGAACCAGGTTCTTCGTTCTTATATTGGAAAATTTGTAGTAGTTTATTTTGATGACATATTAATCTACAGCAAAAATCTTAAGGATCATTTAGAACACCTCGAACTTGTATTTAAATCACTTCGGAAGGAAAGCTTATACGCTAACCTAAAGAAGTGTGTCTTTTGTACTAACAAACTTGTGTTCTTAGGTTTTGTTATTAGTGAACAAGGAATACAGGTGGATGAAGAGAAGATAAAAGCTATCCGAGATTGGCCCACTCCCACTACCATCGGACATGTTCGGAGTTTCCACGGACTAGCTAGCTTCTATAGACGATTCGTCAAGGATTTTAGCACGGTAGCTGCACCACTCACAGCCGTGATCAAGAAGAATCAGCCATTTAAGTGGGGAGTTGCTCAAGAACAAGCCTTCAATACCTTGAAGGAGAAGCTAACACAAGCACCGGTTCTTTCTTTACCTAACTTTGACCTTATCTTCGAGATTGAATGTGATGCTTCAGGTCTAGGAATTGGAGCCGTGCTACACCAGAACAAGAAGCCCGTGGCCTTCTTCAGTGAGAAACTCAACGGAGCTGCACTCAACTACCCGACATATGACAAAGAGTTGTACGCCCTAGTCCGAGCCTTACAAACCTGGCAGCACTACCTACTGTCCAAGGAGTTCATCATCCACACCGATCATGAGACTCTCAAGCATCTCCGAGGACAAACAACACTCAAGAGGCGACATGCAAGATGGCTGGAGTTCATAGAAACGTTTCCTTACGTCATTAAGTACAAGAAGGGCGCGGAAAATGTGGTAGCTGATGCCTTATCCCGACGATACATACTAATCACCACGCTAGAAGCCAAGATCATGGGGTTTGAGCATCTCAAGGATCACTATGCCACGGATCCTGATTTTTCCGAGGCTTATGAAGCCTGTGGTAAGGGTGAATTCCATTCCTACTATTTGCATGATGGATTTCTTTTCAGGGATAAAAGACTATGCATACCAAGAGGATCCATGCGAGACTTGTTGCTCAAGGAAGCTCACGGAGGTGGTCTTATGGGTCATTTTGGCGTTGACAAGACATTGGCTGTAGTGACGGATCATTTCTATTGGCCTCATATCAAGAAGGACGTCGAGAAGACTTGTGCCAAATGTGTGACTTGCCACAAAGCCAAATCCAGGTCCCATCCTCACGGATTATACTTACCTTTGCCTATCCCTAACGCCCCTTGGGAAGATATTTCCATGGATTTTGTCTTAGGGTTACCACAGGTTCAACACAAGGATTCAATTTTCGTGGTGGTTGATAGATTCTCGAAGATGGCACATTTCATACCGTGCAACAAGACCAATGATGCCTCCCAAATCGCCGATCTGTTCTTCAAGGAAGTGGTAAAATTACATGGTGTTCCTAGAACTATTGTCTCTGACCGTGATGTCAAATTTTTAGGACACTTTTGGAGAACCTTGTGGAGAAAGATGGGGACAAAGCTCTTGTTCTCAACTACTTGTCATCCACAAACGGATGGACAAACGGAAGTGGTAAACCGAACCCTTTCCACTTTACTTAGAGCCACACTCGGAAAGAACTTAAAAACATGGGTTCAATGTCTACCATTTGTTGAGTTCGCCTATAATCATGCCAGGCACTCTACTACTAATCTTTCTCCCTTTGAGATTGTCTATGGTTTCAGGCCCTTAACACCGATTGATTTAACTCCTATACCACACACCGAACAAATCAATGTCGATGGCAAGAACCGAGGCGAATACATCAAGAAACTACATGAACAAGTACGAGATAAGATTCTCAAGAAGAATGAGAAGATCAAAGCGCAAAGGGACAAAGGACGCAAGCGAGTCATCTTTGAGCCCGGAGAGTGGGTATGGATTCACATGCGACCGGAGAGGTTTCCTAGGAAGAGAAGTTCCAAACTAGCACCTCGAGGCGATGGACCGTTCAAAGTACTTGAGAAAATCAACGACAACGCCTACAAGCTGGAGCTTCCAGGTGAGTTCAACATTTCACATAGCTTTAATGTTGCTGACCTTTCACCTTATGTCTCAGATGAACAAGTTTTGAGGACAAAACCTTCTCAAGAGGGAGAGTATGATGCGGACATCAATCCGGCAACTGAACTATCTGACGAGGACACACATGAGGAGCATACTGAAGTGACAAATATTCAAGAGAAGACTCAAGAAGGTCCAATAACCCGAGCAAAAGCCAAGGAGTTGAATATAGGATCACACAACAAGCAAGTAGCGGACCAAGTGCATCAAGTGGAGGACGACCATGTCATCAAGATTCCAGAAGTAGCTGGACCTATCACAAGAGCTAGGAGGGATAAACTAAGAGAAGAATTCAATGTATCCATACAAGCTCTACTCGACACAGCTGAAGATGTCCCGGACAACGGACCAACCATAGACCTAGCTGTGATGAGTTCTCGTCCAAGTCAGGTACGATTTGTGTTTAATTATTTCTGTTTCCTTGCAGGTGATATGGCCTCGGCCTAGTGGCTCTAGTAAGCCCACAATGAGTCTAGTTCGAGTCCCAGTAGAGTCTTTTATTTTATTTCTTTTTATTTTGTGTCTGTAGCTACACTTTCCATATAAGGAAACAACATGTTGTTTCCATTGAGAGTGTGTGTCGTTTTCTTTTAATTTCGTACAAGTCCTGTTGTTTTTGTTTTGAGTCGCAACCCTAGAGGTTGTAGCCGTAAGGATCAGACTATAAGATCCCCGGCCGTGTATCTTTTATTTACCCTACATCAATAAAGAACCGAATTTCTTCTAGCTTGAAAGTTGCTGAAACTTTTGCCCAGATCTTGTCTTTGTGTGTGATTCACAAAGCCACGATTCTCAAGCTGTATCAAGGAGCCTTTCACACTCCCTGTGGTGCTTATCGATCCACCATCACGTCCCCATCCATCAGGTTTCACAAGAGGAGCTTCGAGCTGCTTGTCTAGCCTTCCACACCGGTTTTGTGAGTTGTAGCGGAGGAGGAGCTTCGAGCTAACTTCGTTTCCACTTCAGACCCGGCTCAAAGACTCATTCACTTCGAGTCTTATATCAGATGCATTTGGAGCAGAATCTCTCCACATCTTTCTTCAAATGTGGCCAGAAGAAATGATCCATCAACACACTCAAAGTCTTATCTCGCCCAAAATGCCCCATTAGACCTCCTCCGTGAGCTTCCCTGATTAGTAATTCACGCATTGATCCCTGTGGAATGCAGAGGCGCTTGTCCTTGAATAAGAATCCATCTTGTTGATAGAAAACTCCAAAAGCGGCCTTAGTAGTCTCCTTGTAGATTCCTTGAAAGTCTGGATCCTCTTCGTATAGTGTCTTGATATGCTCAAAACCCATGATCTTAGCTGCCATTGTCGTAATGAGCATGTATCTCCTTGATAATGCATCTGCTACAATGTTATCCTTACCTTTCTTGTACTTGATCACATATGGAAAAGTTTCCACGAACTCCAGCCACCTAGCGTGTCTTTTCTTAAGTGTCGTCTGTCCTCTAAGGTGCTTTAACGTCTCGTGATCTGTATGAATAACAAACTCTTTGGATAAAAGGTAATGTTGCCAAGTTTCTAAACTCCTTACCAACGCATAGAGTTCCTTGTCGTATGTTGGATAGTTCAACGAAGCTCCACTTAGCTTTTCACTAAAAAATGCTACGGGCTTTCCTCCTTGAGTTAGTACAGCTCCAATGCCTGTACCTGAGGCGTCACATTCAATCTCAAACATTTTGTCAAAGTTAGGGAGTACCAAGACCGGTGCATTGGTGAGGCTGTCCTTGAGTTGGCTGAAGGCGTCCTCCTGAGCTTGCCCCCACACAAAAGAACTATTCTTCTTGATCACCGCTGTTAAGGGTGCGGCAATGGTACTGAAATCTTTGACAAATCTTCTATAGAAGCTAGCTAGTCCGTGAAAGCTTCTGACATGGTTGATCGTAGAGGGTGTTGGCCAGTCTTGTATTGCTTTTATCTTCTCCTCATCAACCTTCAGACCCTGTGAACTAACAACAAAGCCTAAAAAGACCAACTGATCAGTGCAAAAAGTACATTTCTTAAGGTTCGCATATAAACCCTCCATCCGAAGCGTCTCTAGAACCTGTTCTAGATGCTCCATATGATCTGCAAAGCATGTACTATATATTAGGATGTCATCAAAGTACACAACTACGAACTTACAGATGTATTCTCGCAAAACATGGTTCATGAGTCTCATGAATGTGCTCGGGGCGTTGGTAAGCCCAAATGGCATGACGAGCCACTCATATAACCCCCGCTTGGTCTTGAATGCAGTCTTCCATTCATCCCCTTCTTTCATCCTAACCTGGTGGTACCCACTCTTTAAGTCTATCTTAGAAAATATGGTTGCACCGTGAAGCTCATCTAACATATCATCTAGCCGAGGAATAGGATGCCTATATTTAATGGTGATGTTGTTTATGGCTCGGCAGTCCACACACATTCGCCAAGTTCCGTCTTTCTTAGGAACTAACAGAACTGGAACAGCACAAGGGCTTAGGCTCTCTCTAATATATCCTTTAGACATTAGGTCTTGAACTTGAAGCTCTAACTCCTTAGCTTCTTCTGGGTTCACTCTATAAGCGGGTCTATTGGGCAACGGCGCTCCAGGAACTAAGTCTATCTGATGTTCTATGCCCCTAAGAGGGGGTAACCCTGGCGGTATCTCCTCTGGAAACACGTCTTGAAATTTGCCCAACAGCTTAAGTACTTCGTCCGGTGTATCCCTTTCGTCTTGACCTGAAAACAATCCTTCCTTAAAGATCATTAGTAGCACCTGTTCCTTGGACTCAAGAGATTTCAAAACAGAATGAGATGATACAAATAAGTTAGTCTTACTTACCTTAGCCCCTTTGTCCATTTCTTTTTGCATATCATGGACCTCTTGTGGGGTAAGTGGTGCTAGACTATGCTTTCGGTTGTTATGGCTGAAACTATAATAGTTGGTGCGGCCACTATGAATGGTATCCTTGTCAAACTGCCACGGCCGTCCTAGGAGTAAGTGACCAGCTTGCATGGGAACTACGTCGCATATGACTTGGTCCGCATACTTCCCAATGCTGAATGCCACAGTGACTTGCTCCGAGATCTTGAGCTCCGTTTCATCATTGAGCCACTTGAGACGGTAGGGCCTTGGATGCTTTGTCTTCTTGAGACCTAGCTTATCTACCAAATACTTGCTTGCAACATTAGTACATGAACCACCGTCGATTATAAGACTACATACCTTAGAGTCTATGGTGCACCGAGAGTGGAATATATTTTCCCTTTGCACGGTTTCGGGATCAAAGAACGAGCTGAGGGCTCTTCTTGTCACTAAGAGTTGTCCCACCTCTGGATAATCAACTATATCCTCTTCGGACTCCACTTGCTCCTCATTGACTTCTTCCTCGGACTCGTACTCTCCATTGTCTCTAAGTACCATAACTCGCTGGTTTGGGCACTCCCTTGCATAGTGACCCTTTCCCTGGCATTTGAAACAAGTGATGTCACGAGTTCTAGTATTTTGAGATTGGAACTTACCTGGTTCGGCCCTGCTCGGTTTCGAGGGTTCCAGAACATTTTTCTTGAACTTAGATTCAGCCTCTATAGACTTTCCTTTGTCTAGGCTTCGCTGGGGCTGGGAAGTCCAAGTAGGCTTGCTCCTACTAGTCTGAGAAGTCTTCCTCTTAATGTGCTGCTCGGCTTGTATAGCTAAGTGCAACAATTCCTCCAAATCTCGGTAGGCTTGCCTTTCAACCTTCCTTGTGATTCTGTCATGTAAGCCGTCCAAGAACTGAGCCATTAGAGTCTCCTCTGAGTCCTCAACCTCTAATCTGTTCCTAAGCATTTCAAACTCCTCGAAATATTCCTCTACTGATTTGCTCCCTTGAGTGAGTTTCCTAAACTTCTTCTGCAAATCCCTATGGTAGTATGATGGAACATATCGTTTCCTGAGCTGGTACCTCATATCACCCCACGTACTAATCTGGTCGTGTCTAAGCCTTCTTCTCTCAGAAACTTCTCTATCCCACCACGCTAAAGCGTTCTCCGTGAACTGAGCAGCAGCGAGAGAGACTTTTCTTGCATCCGAGTATCCATAATATTCGAAGATATTTTCCATTCTCTTCTCCCAATCAAGGTAGGCTTCAGGGTTTACTCTTCCAGCAAACGTTGGTGCAGTCAGCTTCAAGTCTTTGCCTTCATGCCTTGGTCTTTCATCATCTAAGTTTCGATCTCTAGCCCTCTCCGGTCTCCTAACGCGAATGTTGGGAGCTGGTAACGGATCATCCTCATAATCCTCCGAGTCTTCAACAACTTCGTCCTCTGTTCGAGGTCTTGCCCAGTTGAGGTTTTCTCCCAGTCCCTCCCTAACTGGCTGAGGCCGCGCTTCTAGGCGTGCAAGACGGTCATTAACGGACCTTAGGGCTTCCAAGAGCTGGTTCATGTTGACGTGTACCTCCTCTCCCATGTCGAGGTTCCTGTAGTACACTAGCAAACAGATCAAGTGAAAAAGGAAATTGAACAAAAATCAAACAAGAAATCAAGTTCCTTCAAGCCAAACACAAAACAGGAAAATTAGCAAAATTTCTGTGTCTCAAGTTTTCGTGAACGAAAAATAGCAAACGAATTTCTAAAATAAGGGGGACAATTTTTATAGTTTTTAAAAGGTTTTGAGAAGCTAAAACAGAAGACGAAATATTTTTATGATTTTTTTTGAATTTTATAAAATTGAAACAACACAACAGACGAAAAATTGAAAAACTATGAAACAGATTTTTATTTGGTTTTTCTTGATAGGGATTGAAACAAAACAACCACAGCAAACTAAATAAAGGTAAAAAGGGTTGAAACAACCTGAGATAGGAGCGTTTAAGCTCTGATACCAAGATGATACAGCCACAGACCGTGAGCTAAGAGGGGATAGACGCGGAGCCAACCAACGAGTGGTAACACTCAGTTTGGTGGACGATGAAGGGATCGAAGTGGATTGGGGTGGAGCCCTTTCAAACGGTGGTAACACTCAGTTTGAGAGAGGCGATGAGATGAGATGGATGCTAGGTAACCAGGGTGGATCGTGAGACGCCACAAAGCTGATGGAAAGGCTTTGATAAGTCTAAGCTTCAAATCTGCAAGCGAGTCACACGCAAGAGACAACAAGCGGCTAGGGTTTCTTCAAGAAGAAAAACGTGGTTCTTTATTAATAATAGGGTAAATGATACAAGCTGAGAAGGAGCTTTATAAATAGCTCAGCAGCTGGTGGCTTCTTTGGCCGAAAATACAAATAAGGAAAGAAATAAAAACAACGCACACTTTATACTCTAAAATACAAAATGCTGGGACGTTCTAAGACTCAAAGAAAATAAAAGAAACCCTGCAAAATAAACATAAAACACTCATGAGTCCAAGCTTAATTCAAATACTCACGTTGCATTCTTGGTGATGACGAAGAGTGTTGATTCTTGATGTCCTTGTAAAACCGGCAAAAACGCTATTGTTGAAGACTTGAATTGTGCGCGTATAATCTGCTTTGAATCCTCATCTCCTAAGATGTTTTCCATGTTGGTCGGGTCCATTGGAGTTTCTTGAGCGATCTCCCTAGTGAGAAGTGTCCCCTTAAGTTCTTCATGTTCCATTAGTGTAATCAAACTCTCTACGGACTTGTTAAAGTCTTCTCTTACGCTCTTGAGCCCTCCTCTTGTTCTGGGACTTCTCCTTAGTTTCGGAATTGTAATGACACTCTCCTCAGCTCCCGGGGTGCTTGTAGGGATGTCCTCATCATAAACCAACACCTATGGATGTGAATATGAAGAAACAGTGATTTGATTGAAAAGGATTTAAATCTCTTACAAATGCTTTGCAATGTTCAAGAGCCGCAGCATGGAACCATTGTAAGCTTTGTACATGGGTTGAGCGTTAAAATTTCATCAATGGCTTATCTTACGCCTATTATAACTCTTGATGACGTGATATGGCATGCTACCATGGTGGAGAAGAAACCCATGAGTAACAAGCATTATACCTTATCCCACAATCATGTTACTTGTTTGAATCCCATAGGAGTTTCCAAGGGTGAAGTTTTGAGTTATAGCTAGAATCAAACATATTGAGGCTAAACTAACACCTATGGATGTGAATATGAAGAAACAGTGATTTGATTGAAAAAGATTTGAATCTCTTACAATTGCTTTACAATGTTCAAGAGCCGCAGGAGGGAGCCATTGTAGGCTTTGTACATGGGTTGAGTGATAAAATTTCATCAATGGCTTATCTTAAGCCTATTATGACTCTTGATGACGTGATAAAGCATGCTAACAAGGTGGAGAAGAAAGCCATGGTAAGAAACAAGCATTATACCTTATCCCACAATCATGTTACTTCTTTGAATCCCATAGGAGTTTCTGAGGGTAAAGTTTGGAGTTATAGCAAGAATGAAACATATTGAGGCTAAACCAACACCAATGGATATGAATATGAAGAAACAATGATTTGATTGAAAAGGATTTGAATCTCTTACAATTGCTTTGCAATGTTCAAGAGCCGCAGAAGGGACCTATTGCAGGCTTTGTACATGGGTTGAGTGATAAAATTTCATGAATGGCTTATCTTAAGCCTATTATGACTCTTGATGACGTGATATAGCATGCTACCAAGGTGGAGAAGAAAGTCATGGTAAGAAACAAGCATTATACTTTATCCCATAATCATGTTACTTCTTTGAATCTCATCGGAGTTTCTGAGGGTGAACTTTGGAGTTATAGCAAGAATGAAACATATTGAGGCTAAACTAACACCTATGGATATGAGTATAAAGAAACAGTGGATTTGATTGAAAAGGATGTGGATCTCTTACAATTGCTTGGCAATGTTTAAGAGCCGCAGCAGGGAGCCATTGTAGGCTTTGTACATGGGTTGAGTGACAAAATTTCATCAATGGCTTAGCTTAAGCCTATTATGACTCTAGATGAAGTGATAAAGCATGCTAACAAGGTGGGGAAGAAAGCCATGGTAAGAAACAAGCATTATACCTTATCCCACAATCATGTTACTTCTTTGAATTCCATAGGAGTTTCTGAGGGTAAAGTTTAGAGTTATAGCAAGAATGAAACATATTGAGGCTAAACCCACACCTATGGATGTGAATATGAAGAAACAGTGATTTGATTGAAAAGGATTTGAATCTCTTACAATTGCTTTGCAATGTTCAAGAGCCGCAGAAGGGACCTAGTGTAGGCTTTGTACATAGGTTGACTGATAAAATTTCATCAATGGCTTATCTTAAGCCTATTACGACTCTTGATGACGTGATATAGCATGCTACCAAGGTGCAGAAGAAAGTCATGGTAAGAAACAAGCATTATACCTTATCCCACAATCATGATACTTCTTTGAATCCCATCGGAGTTTCTGAGGGTGAAGTTTGGAGTTATAGCAAGAATGAAACATATTGAGGCTAAACCAACACCTATGGATGTGAATATGAAGAAACAATTATTTGATTGAAAAGGATTTGAATCTCTTACAATTGCTTTGCAATGTTCAAGAGCCGCAGCATTGAACCGTTGTAGGCTTTGTACATGGGTTGAGTGATAAAATTTCATCAATGGCTTATCTTAAGCCTATTATGACTCTTGATGACGTGATATAGCATGCTACCAAGGTGGAGAAGAAAGCCATGAGAAACAAGCATTATACCTTACCCCACAATCATGTTACTTCTTTGAATCCCATAGGAGTTTCTGAGGGTGAAGTTTTGAGTTATAGCAAGAATGAAACATATTGACGCTAAACTAACACCTATGGATGTGAATATGAAGAAACAGTGATTTGATTGAAAAGGATTTGAATCTCCTACAATTACTTTGCAATGTTCAAGAGCCGCAGAAGGGACCTATTGTAGGCTTTGTACATGGGTTGAGTGATAAAATTTCATCAATGGCATATATTAAGCCTATTAAGACTCTTGATGATGTGATATAGCGTGCTACCAAGGTGGAGAAGAAAGCCATGGTAAGAAAAAAGCATTATACCTTATCCCACAATCATGTTACTTATTTGAATCCCATAGGAGTTTTTGAGGGTGAAGTTTGGAGTTATAACAAGAATGAAACATATTGAGGCTAAACTAACACCTATGGATGTGAATATGAAGAAACAGTGATTTGATTGAAAAGGATTTAAATCTCTTACAAATGCTTTGCAATGTTCAAGAGCCGCAGAAGGGAACTATTGTAGGCTTTGTACATGGGTTGAGTGATAAAATTTCATCAATCGCTTATCTTAAGCCTATTAAGACCCTTGATGATGTGATATAGCGTGCTACCAAGGTGGAGAAGAAACCCATGGTAAGAAAAAAGCATTATACCTTATCCCACAATCATGTTACTTATTTGAATCCCATAGGAGTTTCTGAGGGTGAAGTTTGGAGTTATAACAAGAATGAAACATATTGAGGCTAAACTAACACCTATGGATGTGAATATGAAGAAACAATGATTTGATTGAAAAGGATTTAAATCTCTTACAAATGCTTTGCAATGTTCAAGAGCCACAGCATGGAACCATTGTAAGCTTTGTACATGGGTTGAGCGTTAAAATTTCATCAATGGCTTATCTTACGCCTATTATAACTCTTGATGACGTGATATGGCATGCTACCATGGTGGAGAAGAAACCCATGAGTAACAAGCATTATACCTTATCCCACAATCATGTGACTTGTTTGAATCCCATAGGAGTTTCCAAGGGTGAAGTTTTGAGTTATAGCTAGAATCAAACATATTGAGGCTAAACTAACACCTATGGATGTGAATATGAAGAAACAGTGATTTGATTGAAAAAGATTTGAATCTCTTACAATTGCTTTACAATGTTCAAGAGCCGCAGGAGGGAGCCATTGTAGGCTTTGTACATGGGTTGAGTGATAAAATTTCATCAATGGCTTATCTTAAGCCTATTATGACTCTTGATGACGTGATAAAGCATGCTAACAAGGTGGAGAAGAAAGCCATGGTAAGAAACAAGCATTATACCTTATCCCACAATCATGTTACTTCTTTGAATCCCATAGGAGTTTCTGAGGGTAAAGTTTGGAGTTATAGCAAGAATGAAACATATTGAGGCTAAACCAACACCAATGGATATGAATATGAAGAAACAATGATTTGATTGAAAAGGATTTGAATCTCTTACAATTGCTTTGCAATGTTCAAGAGCCGCAGAAGGGACCTATTGCAGGCTTTGTACATGGGTTGAGTGATAAAATTTCATGAATGGCTTATCTTAAGCCTATTATGACTCTTGATGACGTGATATAGCATGCTACCAAGGTGGAGAAGAAAGTCATGGTAAGAAACAAGCATTATACTTTATCCCATAATCATGTTACTTCTTTGAATCTCATCGGAGTTTCTGAGGGTGAACTTTGGAGTTATAGCAAGAATGAAACATATTGAGGCTAAACTAACACCTATGGATATGAGTATAAAGAAACAGTGGATTTGATTGAAAAGGATGTGGATCTCTTACAATTGCTTGGCAATGTTTAAGAGCCGCAGCAGGGAGCCATTGTAGGCTTTGTACATGGGTTGAGTGACAAAATTTCATCAATGGCTTAGCTTAAGCCTATTATGACTCTAGATGAAGTGATAAAGCATGCTAACAAGGTGGGGAAGAAAGCCATGGTAAGAAACAAGCATTATACCTTATCCCACAATCATGTTACTTCTTTGAATTCCATAGGAGTTTCTGAGGGTAAAGTTTAGAGTTATAGCAAGAATGAAACATATTGAGGCTAAACCCACACCTATGGATGTGAATATGAAGAAACAGTGATTTGATTGAAAAGGATTTGAATCTCTTACAATTGCTTTGCAATGTTCAAGAGCCGCAGAAGGGACCTAGTGTAGGCTTTGTACATAGGTTGACTGATAAAATTTCATCAATGGCTTATCTTAAGCCTATTACGACTCTTGATGACGTGATATAGCATGCTACCAAGGTGCAGAAGAAAGTCATGGTAAGAAACAAGCATTATACCTTATCCCACAATCATGATACTTCTTTGAATCCCATCGGAGTTTCTGAGGGTGAAGTTTGGAGTTATAGCAAGAATGAAACATATTGAGGCTAAACCAACACCTATGGATGTGAATATGAAGAAACAATTATTTGATTGAAAAGGATTTGAATCTCTTACAATTGCTTTGCAATGTTCAAGAGCCGCAGCATTGAACCGTTGTAGGCTTTGTACATGGGTTGAGTGATAAAATTTCATCAATGGCTTATCTTAAGCCTATTATGACTCTTGATGACGTGATATAGCATGCTACCAAGGTGGAGAAGAAAGCCATGAGAAACAAGCATTATACCTTACCCCACAATCATGTTACTTCTTTGAATCCCATAGGAGTTTCTGAGGGTGAAGTTTTGAGTTATAGCAAGAATGAAACATATTGACGCTAAACTAACACCTATGGATGTGAATATGAAGAAACAGTGATTTGATTGAAAAGGATTTGAATCTCCTACAATTACTTTGCAATGTTCAAGAGCCGCAGAAGGGACCTATTGTAGGCTTTGTACATGGGTTGAGTGATAAAATTTCATCAATGGCATATATTAAGCCTATTAAGACTCTTGATGATGTGATATAGCGTGCTACCAAGGTGGAGAAGAAAGCCATGGTAAGAAAAAAGCATTATACCTTATCCCACAATCATGTTACTTATTTGAATCCCATAGGAGTTTTTGAGGGTGAAGTTTGGAGTTATAACAAGAATGAAACATATTGAGGCTAAACTAACACCTATGGATGTGAATATGAAGAAACAGTGATTTGATTGAAAAGGATTTAAATCTCTTACAAATGCTTTGCAATGTTCAAGAGCCGCAGAAGGGAACTATTGTAGGCTTTGTACATGGGTTGAGTGATAAAATTTCATCAATCGCTTATCTTAAGCCTATTAAGACCCTTGATGATGTGATATAGCGTGCTACCAAGGTGGAGAAGAAACCCATGGTAAGAAAAAAGCATTATACCTTATCCCACAATCATGTTACTTATTTGAATCCCATAGGAGTTTCTGAGGGTGAAGTTTGGAGTTATAACAAGAATGAAACATATTGAGGCTAAACTAACACCTATGGATGTGAATATGAAGAAACAATGATTTGATTGAAAAGGATTTAAATCTCTTACAAATGCTTTGCAATGTTCGAGAGCCACAGCATGGAACCATTGTAAGCTTTGTACATGGGTTGAGCGTTAAAATTTCATCAATGGCTTATCTTACGCCTATTATAACTCTTGATGACGTGATATGGCATGCTACCATGGTGGAGAAGAAACCCATGAGTAACAAGCATTATACCTTATCCCACAATCATGTTACTTGTTTGAATCCCATAGGAGTTTCCAAGGGTGAAGTTTTGAGTTATAGCTAGAATCAAACATATTGAGGCTAAACTAACACCTATGGATGTGAATATGAAGAAACAGTGATTTGATTGAAAAAGATTTGAATCTCTTACAATTGCTTTACAATGTTCAAGAGCCGCAGGAGGGAGCCATTGTAGGCTTTGTACATGGGTTGAGTGATAAAATTTCATCAATGGCTTATCTTAAGCCTATTATGACTCTTGATGACGTGATAAAGCATGCTAACAAGGTGGAGAAGAAAGCCATGGTAAGAAACAAGCATTATACCTTATCCCACAATCATGTTACTTCTTTGAATCCCATAGGAGTTTCTGAGGGTAAAGTTTGGAGTTATAGCAAGAATGAAACATATTGAGGCTAAACCAACACCAATGGATATGAATATGAAGAAACAATGATTTGATTGAAAAGGATTTGAATCTCTTACAATTGCTTTGCAATGTTCAAGAGCCGCAGAAGGGACCTATTGCAGGCTTTGTACATGGGTTGAGTGATAAAATTTCATGAATGGCTTATCTTAAGCCTATTATGACTCTTGATGACGTGATATAGCATGCTACCAAGGTGGAGAAGAAAGTCATGGTAAGAAACAAGCATTATACTTTATCCCATAATCATGTTACTTCTTTGAATCTCATCGGAGTTTCTGAGGGTGAACTTTGGAGTTATAGCAAGAATGAAACATATTGAGGCTAAACTAACACCTATGGATATGAGTATAAAGAAACAGTGGATTTGATTGAAAAGGATGTGGATCTCTTACAATTGCTTGGCAATGTTTAAGAGCCGCAGCAGGGAGCCATTGTAGGCTTTGTACATGGGTTGAGTGACAAAATTTCATCAATGGCTTAGCTTAAGCCTATTATGACTCTAGATGAAGTGATAAAGCATGCTAACAAGGTGGGGAAGAAAGCCATGGTAAGAAACAAGCATTATACCTTATCCCACAATCATGTTACTTCTTTGAATTCCATAGGAGTTTCTGAGGGTAAAGTTTAGAGTTATAGCAAGAATGAAACATATTGAGGCTAAACCCACACCTATGGATGTGAATATGAAGAAACAGTGATTTGATTGAAAAGGATTTGAATCTCTTACAATTGCTTTGCAATGTTCAAGAGCCGCAGAAGGGACCTAGTGTAGGCTTTGTACATAGGTTGACTGATAAAATTTCATCAATGGCTTATCTTAAGCCTATTACGACTCTTGATGACGTGATATAGCATGCTACCAAGGTGCAGAAGAAAGTCATGGTAAGAAACAAGCATTATACCTTATCCCACAATCATGATACTTCTTTGAATCCCATCGGAGTTTCTGAGGGTGAAGTTTGGAGTTATAGCAAGAATGAAACATATTGAGGCTAAACCAACACCTATGGATGTGAATATGAAGAAACAATTATTTGATTGAAAAGGATTTGAATCTCTTACAATTGCTTTGCAATGTTCAAGAGCCGCAGCATTGAACCGTTGTAGGCTTTGTACATGGGTTGAGTGATAAAATTTCATCAATGGCTTATCTTAAGCCTATTATGACTCTTGATGACGTGATATAGCATGCTACCAAGGTGGAGAAGAAAGCCATGAGAAACAAGCATTATACCTTACCCCACAATCATGTTACTTCTTTGAATCCCATAGGAGTTTCTGAGGGTGAAGTTTTGAGTTATAGCAAGAATGAAACATATTGACGCTAAACTAACACCTATGGATGTGAATATGAAGAAACAGTGATTTGATTGAAAAGGATTTGAATCTCCTACAATTACTTTGCAATGTTCAAGAGCCGCAGAAGGGACCTATTGTAGGCTTTGTACATGGGTTGAGTGATAAAATTTCATCAATGGCATATATTAAGCCTATTAAGACTCTTGATGATGTGATATAGCGTGCTACCAAGGTGGAGAAGAAAGCCATGGTAAGAAAAAAGCATTATACCTTATCCCACAATCATGTTACTTATTTGAATCCCATAGGAGTTTTTGAGGGTGAAGTTTGGAGTTATAACAAGAATGAAACATATTGAGGCTAAACTAACACCTATGGATGTGAATATGAAGAAACAGTGATTTGATTGAAAAGGATTTAAATCTCTTACAAATGCTTTGCAATGTTCAAGAGCCGCAGAAGGGAACTATTGTAGGCTTTGTACATGGGTTGAGTGATAAAATTTCATCAATCGCTTATCTTAAGCCTATTAAGACCCTTGATGATGTGATATAGCGTGCTACCAAGGTGGAGAAGAAACCCATGGTAAGAAAAAAGCATTATACCTTATCCCACAATCATGTTACTTATTTGAATCCCATAGGAGTTTCTGAGGGTGAAGTTTGGAGTTATAACAAGAATGAAACATATTGAGGCTAAACTAACACCTATGGATGTGAATATGAAGAAACAATGATTTGATTGAAAAGGATTTAAATCTCTTACAAATGCTTTGCAATGTTCGAGAGCCACAGCATGGAACCATTGTAAGCTTTGTACATGGGTTGAGCGTTAAAATTTCATCAATGGCTTATCTTACGCCTATTATAACTCTTGATGACGTGATATGGCATGCTACCATGGTGGAGAAGAAACCCATGAGTAACAAGCATTATACCTTATCCCACAATCATGTTACTTGTTTGAATCCCATAGGAGTTTCCAAGGGTGAAGTTTTGAGTTATAGCTAGAATCAAACATATTGAGGCTAAACTAACACCTATGGATGTGAATATGAAGAAACAGTGATTTGATTGAAAAAGATTTGAATCTCTTACAATTGCTTTACAATGTTCAAGAGCCGCAGGAGGGAGCCATTGTAGGCTTTGTACATGGGTTGAGTGATAAAATTTCATCAATGGCTTATCTTAAGCCTATTATGACTCTTGATGACGTGATAAAGCATGCTAACAAGGTGGAGAAGAAAGCCATGGTAAGAAACAAGCATTATACCTTATCCCACAATCATGTTACTTCTTTGAATCCCATAGGAGCTTCTGAGGGTAAAGTTTGGAGTTATAGCAAGAATGAAACATATTGAGGCTAAACCAACACCAATGGATATGAATATGAAGAAACAATGATTTGATTGAAAAGGATTTGAATCTCTTACAATTGCTTTGCAATGTTCAAGAGCCGCAGAAGGGACCTATTACAGGCTTTGTACATGGGTTGAGTGATAAAATTTCATGAATGGCTTATCTTAAGCCTATTATGACTCTTGATGACGTGATATAGCATGCTACCAAGGTGGAGAAGAAACTCATGGTAAGAAACAAGCATTATACCTTATCCCATAATCATGTTCTTCTTTGAATCTCATCGGAGTTTCTGAGGGTGAACTTTGGAGTTATAGCAAGAATGAAACATATTGAGGCTAAACTAACACCTATGGATATGAGTATAAAGAAACAGTAGATTTGATTGAAAAGGATGTGGATCTCTTACAATTGCTTGGCAATGTTTAAGAGCCGCAGCAGGGAGCCATTGTAGGCTTTGTACATGGGTTGAGTGACAAAATTTCATTAATGGCTTAGCTTAAGCCTATTATGACTCTAGATGACGTGATAAAGCAAGCTAACAAGGTGGGGAAGAAAGCCATGGTAAGAAACAAGCATTATACCTTATCCCACAATCATGTTACTTCTTTGAATTCCATAGGAGTTTCTGAGGGTAAAGTTTAGAGTTATAGCAAGAATGAAACATATTGAGGCTAAACCCACACCTATGGATGTGAATATGAAGAAACAGTGATTTGATTGAAAAGGATTTGAATCTCTTACAATTGCTTTGCAATGTTCAAGAGCCGCAGAAGGGACCTAGTGTAGGCTTTGTACATAGGTTGAGTGATAAAATTTCATCAATGGCTTATCTTAAGCCTATTATGACTCTTGATGACGTGATATAGCATGCTACCAAGGTGCAGAAGAAAGCCATGAGAAACAAGCATTATACCTTACCCCACAATCATGTTACTTCTTTGAATCCCATAGGAGTTTCTGAGGGTGAAGTTTTGAGTTATAGCAAGAATGAAACATATTGACGCTAAACTAACACCTATGGATGTGAATATGAAGAAACAGTGATTTGATTGAAAAGGATTTGAATCTCCTACAATTACTTTGCAATGTTCAAGAGCCGCAGAAGGGACCTATTGTAGGCTTTGTACATGGGTTGAGTGATAAAATTTCATCAATGGCATATATTAAGCCTATTAAGACTCTTGATGATGTGATATAGCGTGCTACCAAGGTGGAGAAGAAAGCCATGGTAAGAAAAAAGCATTATACCTTATCCCACAATCATGTTACTTATTTGAATCCCATAGGAGTTTTTGAGGGTGAAGTTTGGAGTTATAACAAGAATGAAACATATTGAGGCTAAACTAACACCTATGGATGTGAATATGAAGAAACAGTGATTTGATTGAAAAGGATTTAAATCTCTTACAAATGCTTTGCAATGTTCAAGAGCCGCAGAAGGGAACTATTGTAGGCTTTGTACATGGGTTGAGTGATAAAATTTCATCAATCGCTTATCTTAAGCCTATTAAGACCCTTGATGATGTGATATAGCGTGCTACCAAGGTGGAGAAGAAACCCATGGTAAGAAAAAAGCATTATACCTTATCCCACAATCATGTTACTTATTTGAATCCCATAGGAGTTTCTGAGGGTGAAGTTTGGAGTTATAACAAGAATGAAACATATTGAGGCTAAACTAACACCTATGGATGTGAATATGAAGAAACAATGATTTGATTGAAAAGGATTTAAATCTCTTACAAATGCTTTGCAATGTTCGAGAGCCACAGCATGGAACCATTGTAAGCTTTGTACATGGGTTGAGCGTTAAAATTTCATCAATGGCTTATCTTACGCCTATTATAACTCTTGATGACGTGATATGGCATGCTACCATGGTGGAGAAGAAACCCATGAGTAACAAGCATTATACCTTATCCCACAATCATGTTACTTGTTTGAATCCCATAGGAGTTTCCAAGGGTGAAGTTTTGAGTTATAGCTAGAATCAAACATATTGAGGCTAAACTAACACCTATGGATGTGAATATGAAGAAACAGTGATTTGATTGAAAAAGATTTGAATCTCTTACAATTGCTTTACAATGTTCAAGAGCCGCAGGAGGGAGCCATTGTAGGCTTTGTACATGGGTTGAGTGATAAAATTTCATCAATGGCTTATCTTAAGCCTATTATGACTCTTGATGACGTGATAAAGCATGCTAACAAGGTGGAGAAGAAAGCCATGGTAAGAAACAAGCATTATACCTTATCCCACAATCATGTTACTTCTTTGAATCCCATAGGAGCTTCTGAGGGTAAAGTTTGGAGTTATAGCAAGAATGAAACATATTGAGGCTAAACCAACACCAATGGATATGAATATGAAGAAACAATGATTTGATTGAAAAGGATTTGAATCTCTTACAATTGCTTTGCAATGTTCAAGAGCCGCAGAAGGGACCTATTACATGCTTTGTACATGGGTTGAGTGATAAAATTTCATGAATGGCTTATCTTAAGCCTATTATGACTCTTGATGACGTGATATAGCATGCTACCAAGGTGGAGAAGAAACTCATGGTAAGAAACAAGCATTATACCTTATCCCATAATCATGTTCTTCTTTGAATCTCATCGGAGTTTCTGAGGGTGAACTTTGGAGTTATAGCAAGAATGAAACATATTGAGGCTAAACTAACACCTATGGATATGAGTATAAAGAAACAGTAGATTTGATTGAAAAGGATGTGGATCTCTTACAATTGCTTGGCAATGTTTAAGAGCCGCAGCAGGGAGCCATTGTAGGCTTTGTACATGGGTTGAGTGACAAAATTTCATTAATGGCTTAGCTTAAGCCTATTATGACTCTAGATGACGTGATAAAGCAAGCTAACAAGGTGGGGAAGAAAGCCATGGTAAGAAACAAGCATTATACCTTATCCCACAATCATGTTACTTCTTTGAATTCCATAGGAGTTTCTGAGGGTAAAGTTTAGAGTTATAGCAAGAATGAAACATATTGAGGCTAAACCCACACCTATGGATGTGAATATGAAGAAACAGTGATTTGATTGAAAAGGATTTGAATCTCTTACAATTGCTTTGCAATGTTCAAGAGCCGCAGAAGGGACCTAGTGTAGGCTTTGTACATAGGTTGAGTGATAAAATTTCATCAATGGCTTATCTTAAGCCTATTACGACTCTTGATGACGTGATATAGCATGCTACCAAGGTGCAGAAGAAAGTCATGGTAAGAAACAAGCATTATACCTTATCCCACAATCATGATACTTCTTTGAATCCCATCGGAGTTTTTGAGGGTGAAGTTTGGAGTTATAGCAAGAATGAAACATATTGAGGCTAAACCAACACCTATGGATGTGAATAAGAAGAAACAATGATTTGATTGAAAAGGATTTGAATCTCTTACAATTGCTTTGCAATGTTCAAGAGCCGCAGCATGGAACCGTTGTAGGCTTTGTACATGGGTTGAGTGATAAAATTTCATCAATGGCTTATCTTAAGCCTATTATGACTCTTGATGACGTGATATAGCATGCTACCAAGGTGGAGAAGAAAGCCATGAGAAACAAGCATTATACCTTACCCCACAATCATGTTACTTCTTTGAATCCCATAGGAGTTTCTGAGGGTGAAGTTTTGAGTTATAGCAAGAATGAAACATATTGACGCTAAACTAACACCTATGGATGTGAATATGAAGAAACAGTGATTTGATTGAAAAGGATTTGAATCTCCTACAATTACTTTGCAATGTTCAAGAGCCGCAGAAGGGACCTATTGTAGGCTTTGTACATGGGTTGAGTGATAAAATTTCATCAATGGCATATCTTAAGCCTATTAAGACTCTTGATGATGTGATATAGCGTGCTACCAAGGTGGAGAAGAAAGCCATGGTAAGAAACAAGCATTATACCTTATCCCACAATCATGTTACTTATTTGAATCCCATAGGAGTTTTTGAGGGTGAAGTTTGGAGTTATAACAAGAATGAAACATATTGAGGCTAAACTAACACCTATGGATGTGAATATGAAGAAACAGTGATTTGATTGAAAAGTATTTAAATCTCTTACAAATGCTTTGCAATGTTCAAGAGCCACAGCATGGAACCATTGTAGGCTTTGTACATGGGTTGAGTGATAAAATTTCATCAATGGCTTAGCTTAAGCCTATTATGACTCTTGATGACGTGATAAAGCATGCTAACAAGGTGGAGAAGAAAGCTATGGTAAGAAACAAGCATTATACCTTATCCCACAATCATGTTACTTCTTTGAATCCCATAGGAGTTTCTGAGGGTGAAGTTTGAAGTTGTAACAAGAATGAAACATATTGGGGCTAAACCAACACCTATGGATGTGAATATGAAGAAACAGTGATTTGATTGAAAAGGATTTAAATCTCTTACAAATGCTTTGCAATGTTCAAGAGCCGCAGCATGGAACCTTTGTAAGCTTTGTACATGGGTTGAGCGTTAAAATTTCATCAATGGCTTATCTTACGCCTATTATAACTCTTGATGACGTGATATGGCATGCTACCATGGTGGAGAAGAAACCCATGAGTAACAAGCATTATACCTTATCCCACAATCATGTTACTTCTTTGAATCCCATAGGAGTTTCCAAGGGTGAAGTTTTGAGTTATAGCTAGAATCAAACATATTGAGGCTAAACTAACACCTATGGATGTGAATATGAAGAAACAGTGATTTGATTGAAAAAGATTTGAATCTCTTACAATTGCTTTACAATGTTCAAGAGCCGCAGGAGGGAGCCATTGTAGGCTTTGTACATGGGTTGAGTGATAAAATTTCATCAATGGCTTATCTTAAGCCTATTATGACTCTTGATGACGTGATAAAGCATGCTAACAAGGTGGAGAAGAAAGCCATGGTAAGAAACAAGCATTATACCTTATCCCACAATCATGTTACTTCTTTGAATCCCATAGGAGTTTCTGAGGGTAAAGTTTGGAGTTATAGCAAGAATGAAACATATTGAGGCTAAACCAACACCAATGGATATGAATATGAAGAAACAATGATTTGATTGAAAAGGATTTGAATCTCTTACAATTGCTTTGCAATGTTCAAGAGCCGCAGAAGGGACCTATTGCAGGCTTTGTACATGGGTTGAGTGATAAAATTTCATGAATGGCTTATCTTAAGCCTATTATGACTCTTGATGACGTGATATAGCATGCTACCAAGGTGGAGAAGAAAGTCATGGTAAGAAACAAGCATTATACTTTATCCCATAATCCTGTTACTTCTTTGAATCTCATCGGAGTTTCTGAGGGTGAACTTTGGAGTTATAGCAAGAATGAAACATATTGAGGCTAAACTAACACCTATGGATATGAGTATAAAGAAACAGTGGATTTGATTGAAAAGGATGTGGATCTCTTACAATTGCTTGGCAATGTTTAAGAGCCGCAGCAGGGAGCCATTGTAGGCTTTGTACATGGGTTGAGTGACAAAATTTCATCAATGGCTTAGCTTAAACCTATTATGACTCTAGATGACGTGATAAAGCATGCTAACAAGGTGGGGAAGAAAGCCATGGTAAGAAACAAGCATTATACCTTATCCCACAATCATGTTACTTCTTTGAATTCCATAGGAGTTTCTGAGGGTAAAGTTTAGAGTTATAGCAAGAATGAAACATATTGAGGCTAAACCCACACCTATGGATGTGAATATGAAGAAACAGTGATTTGATTGAAAAGGATTTGAATCTCTTACAATTGCTTTGCAATGTTCAAGAGCCGCAGAAGGGACCTAGTGTAGGCTTTGTACATAGGTTGACTGATAAAATTTCATCAATGGCTTATCTTAAGCCTATTACGACTCTTGATGACGTGATATAGCATGCTACCAAGGTGCAGAAGAAAGTCATGGTAAGAAACAAGCATTATACCTTATCCCACAATCATGATACTTCTTTGAATCCCATCGGAGTTTCTGAGGGTGAAGTTTGGAGTTATAGCAAGAATGAAACATATTGAGGCTAAACCAACACCTATGGATGTGAATATGAAGAAACAATTATTTGATTGAAAAGGATTTGAATCTCTTAGAATTGCTTTGCAATGTTCAAGAGCCGCAGCATTGAACCGTTGTAGGCTTTGTACATGGGTTGAGTGATAAAATTTCATCAATGGCTTATCTTAAGCCTATTATGACTTTTGATGACGTGATATAACATGCTAACAAGGTGGAGAAGAAAGCCATGAGAAACAAGCATTATACCTTACCCCACAATCATGTTACTTCTTTGAATCCCATAGGAGTTTCTGAGGGTGAAGTTTTGAGTTATAGCAAGAATGAAACATATTGACGCTAAACTAACACCTATGGATGTGAATATGAAGAAACAGTGATTTGATTGAAAAGGATTTGAATCTCCTACAATTACTTTGCAATGTTCAAGAGCCGCAGAAGGGACCTATTGTAGGCTTTGTACATGGGTTGAGTGATAAAATTTCATCAATGGCATATATTAAGCCTATTAAGACTCTTGATGATGTGATATAGCGTGCTACCAAGGTGGAGAAGAAAGCCATGGTAAGAAAAAAGCATTATACCTTATCCCACAATCATGTTACTTATTTGAATCCCATAGGAGTTTTTGAGGGTGAAGTTTGGAGTTATAACAAGAATGAAACATATTGAGGCTAAACTAACACCTATGGATGTGAATATGAAGAAACAGTGATTTGATTGAAAAGGATTTAAATCTCTTACAAATGCTTTGCAATGTTCAAGAGCAACAGCATGGAACCATTGTAGGCTTTGTACATGGGTTGAGTGATAAAATTTCATCAATGGCTTAGCTTAAGCCTATTATGACTCTTGATGACGTGATAAAGCATGCTAACAAGGTGGAGAAGAAAGCTATGGTAAGACACAAGCATTATACCTTATCCCACAATCATGTTATTTCTTTGAATCCCATAGGAGTTTCTGAGGGTGAAGTTTGAAGTTGTAACAAGAATGAAACATATTGGGGCTAAACCAACACCTATGGATGTGAATATGAAGAAACAGTGATTTGATTGAAAAGGATTTAAATCTCTTACAAATGCTTTGCAATGTTCAAGAGCCGCAGCATGGAACCATTGTAAGCTTTGTACATGGGTTGAGCGTTAAAATTTCATCAATGGCTTATCTTACGCCTATTATAACTCTTGATGACGTGATATGGCATGCTACCATGGTGGAGAAGAAACCCATGAGTAACAAGCATTATACCTTATCCCACAATCATGTTACTTCTTTGAATCCCATAGGAGTTTCCAAGGGTGAAGTTTTGAGTTATAGCTAGAATCAAACATATTGAGGCTAAACTAACACCTATGGATGTGAATATGAAGAAACAGTGATTTGATTGAAAAAGATTTGAATCTCTTACAATTGCTTTACAATGTTCAAGAGCCGCAGGAGGGAGCCATTGTAGGCTTTGTACATGGGTTGAGTGATAAAATTTGATCAATGGCTTATCTTAAGCCTATTATGACTCTTGATGACGTGATAAAGCATGCTAACAAGGTGGAGAAGAAAGCCATGGTAAGAAACAAGCATTATACCTTATCCCACAATCATGTTACTTCTTTGAATCCCATAGGAGTTTCTGAGGGTAAAGTTTGGAGTTATAGCAAGAATGAAACATATTGAGGCTAAACCAACACCAATGGATATGAATATGAAGAAACAATGATTTGATTGAAAAGGATTTGAATCTCTTACAATTGCTTTGCAATGTTCAAGAGCCGCAGAAGGGACCTATTGCAGGCTTTGTACATGGGTTGAGTGATAAAATTTCATGAATGGCTTATCTTAAGCCTATTATGACTCTTGATGACGTGATATAGCATGCTACCAAGGTGGAGAAGAAAGTCATGGTAAGAAACAAGCATTATACTTTATCCCATAATCATGTTACTTCTTTGAATCTCATCGGAGTTTCTGAGGGTGAACTTTGGAGTTATAGCAAGAATGAAACATATTGAGGCTAAACTAACACCTATGGATATGAGTATAAAGAAACAGTGGATTTGATTGAAAAGGATGTGGATCTCTTACAATTGCTTGGCAATGTTTAAGAGCCGCAGCAGGGAGCCATTGTAGGCTTTGTACATGGGTTGAGTGACAAAATTTCATCAATGGCTTAGCTTAAGCCTATTATGACTCTAGATGACGTGATAAAGCATGCTAACAAGGTGGGGAAGAAAGCCATGGTAAGAAACAAGCATTATACCTTATCCCACAATCATGTTACTTCTTTGAATTCCATAGGAGTTTCTGAGGGTAAAGTTTAGAGTTATAGCAAGAATGAAACATATTGAGGCTAAACCCACACCTATGGATGTGAATATGAAGAAACAGTGATTTGATTGAAAAGGATTTGAATCTCTTACAATTGCTTTGCAATGTTCAAGAGCCGCAGAAGGGACCTAGTGTAGGCTTTGTACATAGGTTGACTGATAAAATTTCATCAATGGCTTATCTTCAGCCTATTACGACTCTTGATGACGTGATATAGCATGCTACCAAGGTGCAGAAGAAAGTCATGGTAAGAAACAAGCATTATACCTTATCCCACAATCATGATACTTCTTTGAATCCCATCGGAGTTTCTGAGGGTGAAGTTTGGAGTTATAGCAAGAATGAAACATATTGAGGCTAAACCAACACCTATGGATGTGAATATGAAGAAACAATTATTTGATTGAAAAGGATTTGAATCTCTTACAATTGCTTTGCAATGTTCAAGAGCCGCAGCATTGAACCATTGTAGGCTTTGTACATGGGTTGAGTGATAAAATTTCATCAATGGCTTATCTTAAGCCTATTATGACTCTTGATGACGTGATATAGCATGCTACCAAGGTGGAGAAGAAAGCCATGAGAAACAAGCATTATACCTTACCCCACAATCATGTTACTTCTTTGAATCCCATAGGAGTTTCTGAGGGTGAAGTTTTGAGTTATAGCAAGAATGAAACATATTGACGCTAAACTAACACCTATGGATGTGAATATGAAGAAACAGTGATTTGATTGAAAAGGATTTGAATCTCCTACAATTACTTTGCAATGTTCAAGAGCCGCAGAAGGGACCTATTGTAGGCTTTGTACATGGGTTGAGTGATAAAATTTCATCAATGGCATATATTAAGCCTATTAAGACTCTTGATGATGTGATATAGCGTGCTACCAAGGTGGAGAAGAAAGCCATGGTAAGAAAAAAGCATTATACCTTATCCCACAATCATGTTACTTATTTGAATCCCATAGGAGTTTTTGAGGGTGAAGTTTGGAGTTATAACAAGAATGAAACATATTGAGGCTAAACTAACACCTATGGATGTGAATATGAAGAAACAGTGATTTGATTGAAAAGGATTTAAATCTCTTACAAATGCTTTGCAATGTTCAAGAGCCACAGCATGGAACCATTGTAGGCTTTGTACATGGGTTGAGTGATAAAATTTCATCAATGGCTTAGCTTAAGCCTATTATGACTCTTGATGACGTGATAAAGCATGCTAACAAGGTGGAGAAGAAAGCTATGGTAAGACACAAGCATTATACCTTATCCCACAATCATGTTATTTCTTTGAATCCCATAGGAGTTTCTGAGGGTGAAGTTTGAAGTTGTAACAAGAATGAAACATATTGGGGCTAAACCAACACCTATGGATGTGAATATGAAGAAACAGTGATTTGATTGAAAAGGATTTAAATCTCTTACAAATGCTTTGCAATGTTCAAGAGCCGCAGCATGGAACCATTGTAAGCTTTGTACATGGGTTGAGCGTTAAAATTTCATCAATGGCTTATCTTACGCCTATTATAACTCTTGATGACGTGATATGGCATGCTACCATGGTGGAGAAGAAACCCATGAGTAACAAGCATTATACCTTATCCCACAATCATGTTACTTCTTTGAATCCCATAGGAGTTTCCAAGGGTGAAGTTTTGAGTTATAGCTAGAATCAAACATATTGAGGCTAAACTAACACCTATGGATGTGAATATGAAGAAACAGTGATTTGATTGAAAAAGATTTGAATCTCTTACAATTGCTTTACAATGTTCAAGAGCCGCAGGAGGGAGCCATTGTAGGCTTTGTACATGGGTTGAGTGATAAAATTTGATCAATGGCTTATCTTAAGCCTATTATGACTCTTGATGACGTGATAAAGCATGCTAACAAGGTGGAGAAGAAAGCCATGGTAAGAAACAAGCATTATACCTTATCCCACAATCATGTTACTTCTTTGAATCCCATAGGAGTTTCTGAGGGTAAAGTTTGGAGTTATAGCAAGAATGAAACATATTGAGGCTAAACCAACACCAATGGATATGAATATGAAGAAACAATGATTTGATTGAAAAGGATTTGAATCTCTTACAATTGCTTTGCAATGTTCAAGAGCCGCAGAAGGGACCTATTGCAGGCTTTGTACATGGGTTGAGTGATAAAATTTCATGAATGGCTTATCTTAAGCCTATTATGACTCTTGATGACGTGATATAGCATGCTACCAAGGTGGAGAAGAAAGTCATGGTAAGAAACAAGCATTATACTTTATCCCATAATCATGTTACTTCTTTGAATCTCATCGGAGTTTCTGAGGGTGAACTTTGGAGTTATAGCAAGAATGAAACATATTGAGGCTAAACTAACACCTATGGATATGAGTATAAAGAAACAGTGGATTTGATTGAAAAGGATGTGGATCTCTTACAATTGCTTGGCAATGTTTAAGAGCCGCAGCAGGGAGCCATTGTAGGCTTTGTACATGGGTTGAGTGACAAAATTTCATCAATGGCTTAGCTTAAGCCTATTATGACTCTAGATGACGTGATAAAGCATGCTAACAAGGTGGGGAAGAAAGCCATGGTAAGAAACAAGCATTATACCTTATCCCACAATCATGTTACTTCTTTGAATTCCATAGGAGTTTCTGAGGGTAAAGTTTAGAGTTATAGCAAGAATGAAACATATTGAGGCTAAACCCACACCTATGGATGTGAATATGAAGAAACAGTGATTTGATTGAAAAGGATTTGAATCTCTTACAATTGCTTTGCAATGTTCAAGAGCCGCAGAAGGGACCTAGTGTAGGCTTTGTACATAGGTTGACTGATAAAATTTCATCAATGGCTTATCTTCAGCCTATTACGACTCTTGATGACGTGATATAGCATGCTACCAAGGTGCAGAAGAAAGTCATGGTAAGAAACAAGCATTATACCTTATCCCACAATCATGATACTTCTTTGAATCCCATCGGAGTTTCTGAGGGTGAAGTTTGGAGTTATAGCAAGAATGAAACATATTGAGGCTAAACCAACACCTATGGATGTGAATATGAAGAAACAATTATTTGATTGAAAAGGATTTGAATCTCTTACAATTGCTTTGCAATGTTCAAGAGCCGCAGCATTGAACCATTGTAGGCTTTGTACATGGGTTGAGTGATAAAATTTCATCAATGGCTTATCTTAAGCCTATTATGACTCTTGATGACGTGATATAGCATGCTACCAAGGTGGAGAAGAAAGCCATGAGAAACAAGCATTATACCTTACCCCACAATCATGTTACTTCTTTGAATCCCATAGGAGTTTCTGAGGGTGAAGTTTTGAGTTATAGCAAGAATGAAACATATTGACGCTAAACTAACACCTATGGATGTGAATATGAAGAAACAGTGATTTGATTGAAAAGGATTTGAATCTCCTACAATTACTTTGCAATGTTCAAGAGCCGCAGAAGGGACCTATTGTAGGCTTTGTACATGGGTTGAGTGATAAAATTTCATCAATGGCATATATTAAGCCTATTAAGACTCTTGATGATGTGATATAGCGTGCTACCAAGGTGGAGAAGAAAGCCATGGTAAGAAAAAAGCATTATACCTTATCCCACAATCATGTTACTTATTTGAATCCCATAGGAGTTTTTGAGGGTGAAGTTTGGAGTTATAACAAGAATGAAACATATTGAGGCTAAACTAACACCTATGGATGTGAATATGAAGAAACAGTGATTTGATTGAAAAGGATTTAAATCTCTTACAAATGCTTTGCAATGTTCAAGAGCCACAGCATGGAACCATTGTAGGCTTTGTACATGGGTTGAGTGATAAAATTTCATCAATGGCTTAGCTTAAGCCTATTATGACTCTTGATGACGTGATAAAGCATGCTAACAAGGTGGAGAAGAAAGCTATGGTAAGACACAAGCATTATACCTTATCCCACAATCATGTTATTTCTTTGAATCCCATAGGAGTTTCTGAGGGTGAAGTTTGAAGTTGTAACAAGAATGAAACATATTGGGGCTAAACCAACACCTATGGATGTGAATATGAAGAAACAGTGATTTGATTGAAAAGGATTTAAATCTCTTACAAATGCTTTGCAATGTTCAAGAGCCGCAGCATGGAACCATTGTAAGCTTTGTACATGGGTTGAGCGTTAAAATTTCATCAATGGCTTATCTTACGCATATTATAACTCTTGATGACGTGATATGGCATGCTACCATGGTGGAGAAGAAACCCATGAGTAACAAGCATTATACCTTATCCCACAATCATGTTACTTCTTTGAATCCCATAGGAGTTTCCAAGGGTGAAGTTTTGAGTTATAGCTAGAATCAAACATATTGAGGCTAAACTAACACCTATGGATGTGAATATGAAGAAACAGTGATTTGATTGAAAAAGATTTGAATCTCTTACAATTGCTTTACAATGTTCAAGAGCCGCAGGAGGGAGCCATTGTAGGGTTTGTACATGGGTTGAGTGATAAAATTTCATCAATGGCTTATCTTAAGCCTATTATGACTCTTGATGACGTGATAAAGCATGCTAACAAGGTGGAGAAGAAAGCCATGGTAAGAAACAAGCATTATACCTTATCCCACAATCATGTTACTTCTTTGAATCCCATAGGAGTTTCTGAGGGTAAAGTTTAAAGTTATAGCAAGAATGAAACATATTGAGGCTAAACCAACACCAATGGATATGAATATGAAGAAACAATGATTTGATTGAAAAGGATTTGAATCTCTTACAATTGCTTTGCAATGTTCAAGAGCCGCAGAAGGGACCTATTGCAGGCTTTGTACATGGGTTGAGTGATAAAATTTCATGAATGGCTTATCTTAAGCCTATTATGACTCTTGATGACGTGATATAGCATGCTACCAAGGTGGAGAAGAAAGTCATGGTAAGAAACAAGCATTATACCTTATCCCATAATCATGTTACTTCTTTGAATCTCTTCCGAGTTTCTGAGGGTGAATTTTGGAGTTATAGCAAGAATGAAACATATTGAGGCTAAACTAACACCTATGGATTTGAGTATAAAGAAACAGTGGATTTGATTGAAAAGGATGTGGATCTCTTACAATTGCTTTGCAATGTTCAAGAGCCGCAGAAGGGACCTATTGTAGGCTTTGTACATAGGTTGAGTGATAAAATTTCATCAATGGCTTATCTTAAGCCTATTACGACTCTTGATGACGTGATATAGCATGCTAAAAAGGTTGCAGAAGAAAGTCATGGTAAGAAACAAGCATTATACCTTATCCCACAATCATGTTACTTCTTTGAATCCCATCGGAGTTTCTAAGGGTGAAGTTTGGAGTTATAGAAAGAATGAAACATATTGAGGCTAAACCAACACCTATGGATGTGAATATGAAGAAACAATGATTTGATTAAAAAGGATTTGAATCACTTACAATTGCTTTGCAATGTTCAAGAGCCGCAGCATGAAACCCTTGTAGGCTTTGTACATGGGTTGAGTGATAAAATTTCATCAATGGCTTATCTTAAGCCTATTATGACTCTTGATGACGTGATATAGCATGCTACCAAGGTGGAGAAGAAAGCCATGAGAAACAAGCATTATACCTTACCCCACAATCATGTTACTTCTTTGAATCTCATAGGAGTTTCTGAGGGTGAAGTTTTGAGTTATAGCAAGAATGAAACATATTGACGCTAAACTAACACCTATGGATGTGAATATGAAGAAACAGTGATTTGATTGAAAAGGATTTGAATCTCCTACAATTGCTTTGCAATGTTCAAGAGCCGCAGAAGGGACCTATTGTAGGCTTTGTACATGGGTTGAGTGATAAAATTTCATCAATGGCATATCTTAAGCCTATTAAGACTCTTGATGATGTGATATAGCGTGCTACCAAGGTGGAGAAGAAAGCCATGGTAAGAAACAAGCATTATACCTTATCCCACAATCATGTTACTTCTATGAATCTCATCGGAGTTTCTGAGGGTGAAGTTTAGAGTTATAGCAAGAATGAAACATATTGAGGCTAAACTAACACCTATGGATGTGAATATGAAGAAACAGTGATTTGATTGAAAAGGATTTGAATCTCCTACAATTGCTTTGCAATGTTCAAGAGCCGCAGGAGGGAGCCATTGTAGGCTTTGTACATGGGTTGAGTGATAAAATTTCATCAATGGCATATCTTAAGCCTATTAAGACTCTTGATGATGTGATATAGCATGCTACCAAGGTGGAGAAGAAAGCCATGGTAAGAAACAAGCATTATAACTTATCCCACAATCATGTTACTTATTTGAATCCCATAGGAGTTTCTGAGGGTGAAGTTTGGAGTTATAACAAGAATGAAACATATTGAGGCTAAACTAACACCTATGGATGTGAATATGAAGAAACAGTGATTTGATTGAAAAGGATTTAAATCTCTTACAAATGCTTTGCAATGTTCAAGAGCCACAGCATGGAACCATTGTAGGCTTTGTACATGGGTTGAGTGATAAAATTTCATCAATGGCTTATCTTAAGCCTATTATGACTCTTGATGACGTGATATAGCATGCTACCAAGGTGGAGAAGAAAGCCATGAGAAACAAGTTACCCCACAATCATGTTACTTCTTTGAATCTCATAGGAATTTCTGAGGGTGAAGTTTTGAGTTATAGCAAGAATGAAATATATTGAGGCTAAACAAACACCTATGGATGTGAATATGAAGAAACATTGATTTGATTGAAAAGGATTTGAATCTCTTACAATTGCTTTGCAATGTGCAAGAGCCGCAGGAGGGAGCCATTGTAGGCTTTGTACATGGGTTGAGTGATAAAATTTCATCAATGGCTTAGCTTAAGCCTATTATGACTCTTGATGACGTGATAAAGCATGCTAACAAGGTGGAGAATAAAGCCATGGTAAGAAACAAGCATTATACCTTATCCCACAATCATGTTATTTCTTTGAATCCCATAGGAGTTTCTGAGGGTGAAGTTTGAAGTTGTAACAAGAATGAAACATATTGGGGCTAAACCAACACCTATGGATGTGAATATGAAGAAACAGTGATTTGATTGAAAAGGATTTAAATCTCTTACAAATGCTTTGCAATGTTCAAGAGCCGCAGCATGGAACCATTGTAAGCTTTGTACATGGGTTGAGCGTTAAAATTTCATCAATGGCTTATCTTACGCATATTATAACTCTTGATGACGTGATATGGCATGCTACCATGGTGGAGAAGAAACCCATGAGTAACAAGCATTATACCTTATCCCACAATCATGTTACTTCTTTGAATCCCATAGGAGTTTCCAAGGGTGAAGTTTTGAGTTATAGCTAGAATCAAACATATTGAGGCTAAACTAACACCTATGGATGTGAATATGAAGAAACAGTGATTTGATTGAAAAAGATTTGAATCTCTTACAATTGCTTTACAATGTTCAAGAGCCGCAGGAGGGAGCCATTGTAGGGTTTGTACATGGGTTGAGTGATAAAATTTCATCAATGGCTTATCTTAAGCCTATTATGACTCTTGATGACGTGATAAAGCATGCTAACAAGGTGGAGAAGAAAGCCATGGTAAGAAACAAGCATTATACCTTATCCCACAATCATGTTACTTCTTTGAATCCCATAGGAGTTTCTGAGGGTAAAGTTTAAAGTTATAGCAAGAATGAAACATATTGAGGCTAAACCAACACCAATGGATATGAATATGAAGAAACAATGATTTGATTGAAAAGGATTTGAATCTCTTACAATTGCTTTGCAATGTTCAAGAGCCGCAGAAGGGACCTATTGCAGGCTTTGTACATGGGTTGAGTGATAAAATTTCATGAATGGCTTATCTTAAGCCTATTATGACTCTTGATGACGTGATATAGCATGCTACCAAGGTGGAGAAGAAAGTCATGGTAAGAAACAAGCATTATACCTTATCCCATAATCATGTTACTTCTTTGAATCTCTTCCGAGTTTCTGAGGGTGAATTTTGGAGTTATAGCAAGAATGAAACATATTGAGGCTAAACTAACACCTATGGATTTGAGTATAAAGAAACAGTGGATTTGATTGAAAAGGATGTGGATCTCTTACAATTGCTTTGCAATGTTCAAGAGCCGCAGAAGGGACCTATTGTAGGCTTTGTACATAGGTTGAGTGATAAAATTTCATCAATGGCTTATCTTAAGCCTATTACGACTCTTGATGACGTGATATAGCATGCTAAAAAGGTTGCAGAAGAAAGTCATGGTAAGAAACAAGCATTATACCTTATCCCACAATCATGTTACTTCTTTGAATCCCATCGGAGTTTCTAAGGGTGAAGTTTGGAGTTATAGAAAGAATGAAACATATTGAGGCTAAACCAACACCTATGGATGTGAATATGAAGAAACAATGATTTGATTAAAAAGGATTTGAATCACTTACAATTGCTTTGCAATGTTCAAGAGCCGCAGCATGAAACCCTTGTAGGCTTTGTACATGGGTTGAGTGATAAAATTTCATCAATGGCTTATCTTAAGCCTATTATGACTCTTGATGACGTGATATAGCATGCTACCAAGGTGGAGAAGAAAGCCATGAGAAACAAGCATTATACCTTACCCCACAATCATGTTACTTCTTTGAATCTCATAGGAGTTTCTGAGGGTGAAGTTTTGAGTTATAGCAAGAATGAAACATATTGACGCTAAACTAACACCTATGGATGTGAATATGAAGAAACAGTGATTTGATTGAAAAGGATTTGAATCTCCTACAATTGCTTTGCAATGTTCAAGAGCCGCAGAAGGGACCTATTGTAGGCTTTGTACATGGGTTGAGTGATAAAATTTCATCAATGGCATATCTTAAGCCTATTAAGACTCTTGATGATGTGATATAGCGTGCTACCAAGGTGGAGAAGAAAGCCATGGTAAGAAACAAGCATTATACCTTATCCCACAATCATGTTACTTCTATGAATCTCATCGGAGTTTCTGAGGGTGAAGTTTAGAGTTATAGCAAGAATGAAACATATTGAGGCTAAACTAACACCTATGGATGTGAATATGAAGAAACAGTGATTTGATTGAAAAGGATTTGAATCTCCTACAATTGCTTTGCAATGTTCAAGAGCCGCAGGAGGGAGCCATTGTAGGCTTTGTACATGGGTTGAGTGATAAAATTTCATCAATGGCATATCTTAAGCCTATTAAGACTCTTGATGATGTGATATAGCATGCTACCAAGGTGGAGAAGAAAGCCATGGTAAGAAACAAGCATTATAACTTATCCCACAATCATGTTACTTATTTGAATCCCATAGGAGTTTCTGAGGGTGAAGTTTGGAGTTATAACAAGAATGAAACATATTGAGGCTAAACTAACACCTATGGATGTGAATATGAAGAAACAGTGATTTGATTGAAAAGGATTTAAATCTCTTACAAATGCTTTGCAATGTTCAAGAGCCACAGCATGGAACCATTGTAGGCTTTGTACATGGGTTGAGTGATAAAATTTCATCAATGGCTTATCTTAAGCCTATTATGACTCTTGATGACGTGATATAGCATGCTACCAAGGTGGAGAAGAAAGCCATGAGAAACAAGTTACCCCACAATCATGTTACTTCTTTGAATCTCATAGGAATTTCTGAGGGTGAAGTTTTGAGTTATAGCAAGAATGAAATATATTGAGGCTAAACAAACACCTATGGATGTGAATATGAAGAAACATTGATTTGATTGAAAAGGATTTGAATCTCTTACAATTGCTTTGCAATGTGCAAGAGCCGCAGGAGGGAGCCATTGTAGGCTTTGTACATGGGTTGAGTGATAAAATTTCATCAATGGCTTAGCTTAAGCCTATTATGACTCTTGATGACGTGATAAAGCATGCTAACAAGGTGGAGAATAAAGCCATGGTAAGAAACAAGCATTATACCTTATCCCACAATCATGTTACTTCTTTGAATCCCATATGAGTTTCTGAGGGTAAAGTTTGGAGTTATAGCAAGAATGAATCATATTGAGGCTAAACCCACACCTATGGATGTGAATATGAAGAACAGTGATTTGATTGAAAAGGATTTGAATATCTTACAATTGCTTTGCAATGTTCAAGACCCGCAGAAGGGACCTATTGTAGGCTTTGTACATGGGTTGAGTGATAAATTTTCATCAATGGCTTATCTTAAGCCTATTACGACTCTTGATGACGTGATATAGCATGCTACCAAGGTGGAGAAGAAAGCCATGAGAAACAAGCATTATACCTTACCCCACAATCATGTTACTTCTTTGAATCCCATAGGAGTTTCTGAGGGTGAAGTTTTGAGTTATAGCAAGAATGAAACATATTGACGCTAAACTAACACCTATGGATGTGAATATGAAGAAACAGTGATTTGATTGAAAAGGATTTGAATCTCCTACAATTGCTTTGCAATGTTCAAGAGCCGCAGAAGGGACCTATTGTAGGCTTTGTACATGGGTTGAGTGATAAAATTTCATCAATGGCATATCTTAAGCCTATTAAGACTCTTGATGATGTGATATAGCGTGCTACCAAGGTGGAGAAGAAAGCCATGGTAAGAAACAAGCATTATACTTTATCCCACAATCATGTTACTTCTATGAATCTCATCGGAGTTTCTGAGGGTGAAGTTTAGAGTTATAGCAAGAATGAAACATATTGAGGCTAAACTAACACCTATGGATGTGAATATGAAGAAACAGTGATTTGATTGAAAAGGATTTGAATCTCCTACAATTGCTTTGCAATGTTCAAGAGCCGCAGGAGGGAGCCATTGTAGGCTTTGTACATGGGTTGAGTGATAAAATTTCATCAATGGCATATCTTAAGCCTATTAAGACTCTTGATGATGTGATATAGCATGCTACCAAGGTGGAGAAGAAAGCCATGGTAAGAAACAAGCATTATAACTTATCCCACAATCATGTTACTTATTTGAATCCCATAGGAGTTTCTGAGGGTGAAGTTTGGAGTTATAACAAGAATGAAACATATTGAGGCTAAACTAACACCTATGGATGTGAATATGAAGAAACAGTGATTTGATTGAAAAGGATTTAAATCTCTTACAAATGCTTTGCAATGTTCAAGAGCCACAGCATGGAACCATTGTAGGCTATGTACATGGGTTGAGTGATAAAATTTCATCAATGGCTTATCTTAAGCCTATTATGACTCTTGATGACGTGATATAGCATGCTACCGAGGTGGAGAAGAAAGCCATGAGAAACAAGTTACCCCACAATCATGTTACTTCTTTGAATCTCATAGGAGTTTCTGAGGGTGAAGTTTTGAGTTATAGCAAGAATGAAATATATTGAGGCTAAACAAACACCTATGGATGTGAATATGAAGAAACAGTGATTTGATTGAAAAGGATTTGAATCTCTTACAATTGCTTTGCAATGTGCAAGAGCCGCAGGAGGGAGCCATTGTAGGCTTTGTACATGGGTTGAGTGATAAAATTTCATCAATGGCTTAGCTTAAGCCTATTATGACTCTTGATGACGTGATAAAGCATGCTAACAAGGTGGAGAATAAAGCCATGGTAAGAAACAAGCATTATACCTTATCCCACAATCATGTTACTTCTTTGAATCCCATATGAGTTTCTGAGGGTAAAGTTTGGAGTTATAGCAAGAATGAATTATATTGAGGCTAAACCCACACCTATGGATGTGAATATGAAGAACAGTGATTTGATTGAAAAGGATTTGAATATCTTACAATTGCTTTGCAATGTTCAAGACCCGCAGAAGGGACCTATTGTAGGCTTTGTACATGGGTTGAGTGATAAATTTTCATCAATGGCTTATCTTAAGCCTATTACGACTCTTGATGACGTGATATAGCATGCTACCAAGGTGGAGAAGAAAGCCATGAGAAACAAGCATTATACCTTACCCCACAATCATGTTACTTCTTTGAATCCCATAGGAGTTTCTGAGGGTGAAGTTTTGAGTTATAGCAAGAATGAAACATATTGACGCTAAACTAACACCTATGGATGTGAATATGAAGAAACAGTGATTTGATTGAAAAGGATTTGAATCTCCTACAATTGCTTTGCAATGTTCAAGAGCCGCAGAAGGGACCTATTGTAGGCTTTGTACATGGGTTGAGTGATAAAATTTCATCAATGGCATATCTTAAGCCTATTAAGACTCTTGATGATGTGATATAGCGTGCTACCAAGGTGGAGAAGAAAGCCATGGTAAGAAACAAGCATTATACTTTATCCCACAATCATGTTACTTCTATGAATCTCATCGGAGTTTCTGAGGGTGAAGTTTAGAGTTATAGCAAGAATGAAACATATTGAGGCTAAACTAACACCTATGGATGTGAATATGAAGAAACAGTGATTTGATTGAAAAGGATTTGAATCTCCTACAATTGCTTTGCAATGTTCAAGAGCCGCAGGAGGGAGCCATTGTAGGCTTTGTACATGGGTTGAGTGATAAAATTTCATCAATGGCATATCTTAAGCCTATTAAGACTCTTGATGATGTGATATAGCATGCTACCAAGGTGGAGAAGAAAGCCATGGTAAGAAACAAGCATTATAACTTATCCCACAATCATGTTACTTATTTGAATCCCATAGGAGTTTCTGAGGGTGAAGTTTGGAGTTATAACAAGAATGAAACATATTGAGGCTAAACTAACACCTATGGATGTGAATATGAAGAAACAGTGATTTGATTGAAAAGGATTTAAATCTCTTACAAATGCTTTGCAATGTTCAAGAGCCACAGCATGGAACCATTGTAGGCTATGTACATGGGTTGAGTGATAAAATTTCATCAATGGCTTATCTTAAGCCTATTATGACTCTTGATGACGTGATATAGCATGCTACCGAGGTGGAGAAGAAAGCCATGAGAAACAAGTTACCCCACAATCATGTTACTTCTTTGAATCTCATAGGAGTTTCTGAGGGTGAAGTTTTGAGTTATAGCAAGAATGAAATATATTGAGGCTAAACAAACACCTATGGATGTGAATATGAAGAAACAGTGATTTGATTGAAAAGGATTTGAATCTCTTACAATTGCTTTGCAATGTGCAAGAGCCGCAGGAGGGAGCCATTGTAGGCTTTGTACATGGGTTGAGTGATAAAATTTCATCAATGGCTTAGCTTAAGCCTATTATGACTCTTGATGACGTGATAAAGCATGCTAACAAGGTGGAGAATAAAGCCATGGTAAGAAACAAGCATTATACCTTATCCCACAATCATGTTACTTCTTTGAATCCCATATGAGTTTCTGAGGGTAAAGTTTGGAGTTATAGCAAGAATGAATCATATTGAGGCTAAACCCACACCTATGGATGTGAATATGAAGAACAGTGATTTGATTGAAAAGGATTTGAATATCTTACAATTGCTTTGCAATGTTCAAGACCCGCAGAAGGGACCTATTGTAGGCTTTGTACATGGGTTGAGTGATAAAATTTCATCAATGGCTTATCTTAAGCCTATTACGACTCTTGATGACGTGATATAGCATGCTACCAAGGTGGAGAAGAAAGTCATGGTAAGAAACAAGCATTATACCTTATCCCACAATCATGTTACTTCTTTGAATCCCATAGGAGTTTCTGAGGGTGAAGTTTGGAGTTATAACAAGAATGAAACATATTGAGGCTAAACCAACACCTTTGGATGTGAATATGAAGAAACAGTGATTTGATTGAAAAGGATTTAAATCTCTTACAAATGCTTTGCAATGTTCAAGAGCCGCAGCATGGAACCATTGTAGGCTTTGTACATGGGTTGAGTGATAAAATTTCATCAATGGCTTATCTTAAGCCTATTATGACTCTTGATGACGTGATATAGCATGCTACCAACGTGGAGAAGAAAGTCATGGTAAGAAATAAGCATTAAACCTTATCCCACAATCATGTTACTTCTTTGAATCCCATAGGAGTTTCTGAGGGTGAAGTTTGGAGTTACAACAAGAATGAAACATATTGAGGCTAAACCAACACCTTTGGATGTGAATATGAAGAAACAGTGATTTGATTGAAAAGGATTTGAATCTCCTACAATTGCTTTGCAATGTTCAAGAGCCGCAAGAGGGAGCCATTGTAGGCTTTGTACATGGGTTGAGTGATAAAATTTCGTCAATGGCTTATCTTAAGCCTATTATGACTCTTGATGACGTGATAAAGCATGCTAACAAGGTGGAGAAGAAAGCCATGGTAAGAAACAAGCATTTTACTTTATCTCATAATCATGTTACTTCTTTGTATCCCATAGGAGTTTCTGAGGGCGAAGTGATACAGGATCGGAATCACACCAATCTGAGATCACTTGATTATCAAGAGGATTCCAAGCCAATGCTAAGCGGAAGTGGAATAGATGATAGAAATGGAGGTGAGGTGATTGACTCTCTCAATCGATGAACAAAACAAGTTTATTTGAATCACTCAAATAACCTATTCTGCAGCTTCAATAGGACTTAATGAATCACTCAATAAGAACTAAAGAATAGTAACACACAAAGAATTCACAACTTTGTGAAGAGAAGAAAACAAACAGTTTTTCTTATGAACTTTAGAATCTCGATTAAGGGTCATTTACAATGAGGAATGTGCTGAGCTTTTATAGGCTCAGAGTACAACGGTCCTAAGGTCTAAAACAAGAAACAAATCGCAGAAATTAAAAGAAAAGAGCCGTTTGAAGGCTTGATGACAAAATCGGCCAAATAAGGAAATAGCCGTTAGCTTGAGTCTTGAAAGCTTGGGTGCGAAGTTGTGATGTCTGGGGACATACAGGTTCTTTGTAGGAAGCACATAAGTGATAAGGGAAAGAGCCGTTGCTGATTGATCTCCTTTAGCTCCAAATATGGTAAGTAATGTCTCCACATGTTCTTGTATGGTAAGGTGTACCAAGCCTCTGGTGGTAAAGCTTCTTCTTGGTCTAGAGTATCTCCTGGGTTAAAAGGGAACCCTCTGATGCTCATAGAAGGTCTCCAATTCGTGGCTTCAGCTGATGGTAAGTTGGATGCAAGACTTTCCTTATTTACATCCGGTTTTGATCCTCCTTGGTTAGCTCTTAAACCAACTCGTACCTGGGCTGATTTAACTTGAAAATCATCTTAAAATAGATGATTTCCTGATGAAATTCAAATCCCAGAACATTTGCTCGAGTAGATTTTTCATAGGTCAACTTCTCCCTTGGATTTTTGTCTCCAAGTAAGGATTCTTGAACATCTCCTAATTGAGCTCGGTTGGGGCATGATTTTCTTCAGAAAAAACTCTTATCTTGGATGGTTTCCTGGTGAATAATGACTCTGAGGCAAAAATCACGAGTGGATTCTTCTAGTGGCAGCTTCCTTGGCTTGGTGACGGCTTCGGTGAGGTGTTCGTGTGCTAACTCCAAATATGATCGATCAAGTTGAGTTTTGGCTCGATAATTCTCTTCAAAATAGGTGGTTTCCATGTGAATATTTAAGCAGAACTCATGTGCTCGAGTGGTTTGTCTTTTGGTACATGCTTGACTTCGTTTCTCGTCTCCGGGTAGGCATGCATCGTCTTCAGGTGGCTTGGCTCGAGTTTTCATGATTCCTCCGGAATCATTGGTCTTCTTAGGACTGATTGGCTGATAGAAAATCAATCCTAGGCCTGGTGCTTGATTAGAACTCCATTTGGCTAAGGGTTCTCCATGATGCTCCGTGTGGACCGTTTTGGTTTGACATGCTGCAGGATTAATTTGGTTCTGATGTCCACATCATACCCTCCCCCTTGAAATAGTTTCGACCTCGAAACTGTACAATCTGCACCAAGAGAAAGCAAGTTAGCTTTCATCCTTCTTTGGGAGTTTAGAGTCTTACCTTGGCGTGTTGACGGTTTGTTGGTGCATGGTGCATCTGGTGGCTCTTCTTTGATCAACATGTTTTTGATGACTTCTTTTCTCTTGTTAAGACCTGGAAAACACATCATGAGCTCTGGAGGCAAATGATTACACGTTGCTGGTTCCTTCACTTGATTCGAAGTTAAATTCCATTTGGATGTGGTTTCTCTTCGGGTTTTGCATACGTCTAGGGTGCCTGTCCTTTTGTTGACACTTAAAGGAAAAATCAAGTGCATCATATCTGTAATATATGTACTCAAAACTGTATACTTTAGGCTATTAGTGAGCATAAAAGTTTTCCAATAGTTGATAAACTCGTAAGTGTTACTTACTTGAACTATGGATGTTGTGTCCGGATGATTCTCAAGTTCTAAACATGTTACAACTCCTCTAGCTTCATACTCCACGTTCAGACCTGTAATATCAACCTTTGGCATTGACAAGAGCATTATACTAGAACTGGAAATTTCAAAACCTGTTTGAGTAATGCTTATATCCGGTTTTGACATAAGTGATTTTTCTAGTTTCCTAGTTGGGCATTTAGCAGCAAAGTGTCCTCCTTGATGGCATCTATAACAGATTATTTCTTTTGATTTAGATAGCTTAGGAGACTTACATTTCTTTGGTTCCCCGTGTGGTTCAAGCATTGAACACGGCCTTTGCTTTGGAGCTACATCTTGGGGTTTTGGTTTCAGTTTCTCCTCCTTTGCTCGAGTTGTTGACTTGACTTTTGGCCTCGGTGGTGGGACTAGAATACATCTTCTTGGCTTGGGGTTAGTGTAGACCCGTATGTTGTGTTGGCGCATGTTACTAGTATCCTCCACATACTCTTTATACAAGAGTTGCTTCATCTCTTCCCAAGAAGAGTCTGGTTCTTCAAACTCAAGACGAGTGTATGCATCTCGCTCCCAATGTTTAAAGGCATCCTCGGTTAAGGTATCCTCCGCATAAATGGTCTTCACTTCTTCTGAAATATTGTTAGATGAAAGCCAATACTCCATGTCTTGTTCCCAACGTAAATAGGCTTCTGGTCCTTGGTGATGGCCTGCAAACTGAATGTACCGAGGCTCCTCAACTAGGTCTTCATCTTGCTTTGTGTATTCTTCACTAAAATCATCTCTTCCGGCCTCACTTTTAACCTCGTCCTCTTCAGAAAATTCTTCGTGAGAGTATGCCGAATCAGTATCTCCTTGGTGTTTCTCCTCTAGATCAGAGTAAGGTATCTCACACCATGGTCTACTCTCTTCTTCACGTTCTGAATCAGCTTCTTCATAGTTTTCTTCTTCATGAAACATGTTTTCTGTTTGTGACTCATCTTCGGTGTTGATTTGGAAGCTGTCTTCATGACAACTTGATTCATCTTCAGCAGAACTTGATTCCCCTCCATAGATGTATTGATCCTCTAGGCTTTTGGGACAACCAATTGCTTCACAATAACTCAATTCTGAATTTTCTTCATCAAGTGCATCAGCCTCTTCTTCTAGACTGATTCGCGAGCCATCCTCTTCAGGGTTCTCCCATTCATCAAATGCACTCTCTGATTTCGTTTCTTCATCCCAGAGTTCTTCATCACGTTCATCAGATTCTCCCGCACTCAATTCAGGTTCAGTACCTCCTCTCCAAGAGCTATTGTCGAACTCTTCTCCTCCACTCCATGAGGGGTCTGGTTCTTCACCCCAGTCAATCTCAGAGGTGTTAAACTCACTCCCTTCGTCCTCTCCATCTCCATACTCCATGGCTGCTTTCTCCTTTAGGGATTTCCTCTTAAAACAAAGAAAGAAAAGAGAAGCGTATAAAGTTAAATCAAAGAAGGAAAGAAATATGAAAACTTTCTATTTTTTTTTTTTTGACTTTTCTATTGAAAATAAAATTAAGAGACGACAATATTAATTCAGAAAGTAGAAAATTAACTTTTTATTTTGTTTTTATAATTTTAATCCAAATAAAAATTGAAATAACAAATAATTAAAATAAATTCAACAAAAAAATGATTTTTATGGGTTTTCTTTGATAAATTCAAAACAAATAGCAAACTGAAGCAAAAAAAAATTTTGTTTTGGGTTTTTTGTGAAAGATATTGAAGCAAATAACAAGAACAAAGCAAGAAATAAAAATTTTATTTGGTTTTCGAATTTTATGAAAAACAAATTAAACAACAAAACAGAAAATATCGAAATAAAAACAAAAGAAGATAAAGGTTGAAGAGATACAACCTGGGGGATAGGAGCTTTTGATGCTCTGATACCAGATGATACAGGATCAGAATCACACCAATCTGAGATCACTTGATGATCAAGAGGATTCCAAGCCAATGCTAAGCGGAAGTGGAATAGATGATAGAAATGGAGGTGAGGTGATTGACTCTCTCAATCGATGAACAAAACAAGTTTATTTGAATCACTCAAATAACCTATTCTGCAGCTTCAATAGGACTTAATGAATCACTCAATAAGAACTAAAGAATAGTAACACACAAAGAATTCACAACTTTGTGAAGAGAAGAAAACAAACAGTTTTTCTTATGAACTTTAAAATCTCGATTAAGGGTCATTTACAATGAGGAATGAGCTGAGCTTTTATAGGCTCAGAGTACAACGGTCCTAAGGTCTAAAACAAGAAACAAATCGCAGAAATTAAAAGAAAAGAGCCGTTTGAAGGCTTGATGACAAAATCGGCCAAATAAGGAAATAGCCGTTAGCTTGAGTCTTGAAAGCTTGGGTGCGAAGTTGTGATGTCTGGGGACATACATGTTCTTTGTAGGAAGCTTCAGAATGCACATAAGTGATAAGGGAAAGAGCCGTTGCTGATTGATCTCCTTTAGCTCCAAATATGGTAAGTAATGACTCCACATGTTCTTGTATGGTAAGGTGTACCAAGCCTCTGGTGGTAAAGCTTCTTCTTGGTCTAGAGTATCTCCTGGGTTAAAAAGGGACCCTCTGATGCTCATAGAAGGTCTCCAATTCGTGGCTTCAGCTGATGGTAAGTTGGATGCAAGACTTTCCTTATTTACATCCGGTTTTGATCCTCCTTGGTTAGCTCTTAAACCAACTCGTACCTGGGCTGATTTAACTTGAAAATCATCTTAAAATAGATGATTTCCTGATGAAATTCAAATCCCAGAACATTTGCTCGAGTAGATTTTTCATAGGTCAACTTCTCCCTTGGATTTTTGTCTCCAAGTAAGGATTCTTGAACATCTCCTAATTGAGCTCGGTTGGGGCATGATTTTCTTCAGCAAAAACTCTTATCTTGGATGGTTTCCTGGTGAATAATGACTCTGAGGCAAAAATCACGAGTGGATTCTTCTAGTGGCAGCTTCCTTGGCTTGGTGACGGCTTCGGTGAGGTGTTCGTGTGCTAACTCCAAATATGATCGATCAAGTTGAGTTTTGACTCGATAATTCTCTTCAAAATAGGTGGTTTCCATGTGAATATTTAAGCAGAACTCATGTGCTCGAGTGGTTTGTCTTTTGGTACATGCTTGACTTCGTTTCTCGTCTTCGGGTAGGCATGCATCGTCTTCAGGTGGCTTGGCTCGAGTTTTCATGATTCCTCCTGAATCATTGGTCTTCTTAGGACTGATTGGCTGAGAGAAAATCAATCCTAGGCCTGGTGCTTGATTAGAACTCCATTTGGCTAAGGGTTCTCCATGATGCTCCGTGTGGACCGTTTTGGCGTGTGTAGTGGTTGGTTTGACATGCTGCAGGATTAATCTGGTTCTTATGTCCACATCACGAAGTTTGGAGTTATTGCAAGAATGAAACATATTGAGGCTAAACTAACACCTATGGATGTGAATATGAAGAAACAGTGATTTGATTGAAAAGGATTTGAATCTCTTACAAATGCTTTGCAATGTTCAAGAGCCACAGCATGGAACCATTGTAGGCTTTGTACATGGGTTGAGTGATAAAATTTCATCAATGGCTTATCTTAAGCCTATTCTGACTCTTGATGACGTGATATAGCATGCTACCAAGGAGGAGAAGAAAGCCATGAGAAACAAGTTACCCCACAATCATGTTACTTCTTTGAATCCCATAGGACTTTCTGAGGGTGAAGTTTTGAGTTATAGCAAGAATGAAATATATTGAGGCTAAACAAACACCTATGGATGTGAATATGAAGAAACAGTGATTTGATTGAAAAGGATTTGAATCTCTTACAATTGCTTTGCAATGTGCAAGAGCCGCAAGAGGGAGCCATTGTAGGCTTTGTACATGGGTTGAGTGATAAAATTTCATCAATGGCTTAGCTTAAGCCTATTATGACTCTTGATGACGTGATAAAGCATGCTAACAAGGTGGAGAAGAAAGCCATGGTAAGAAACAAGCATTATACCTTATCCCACAATCATGTTACTTCTTTGAATCCCATAGGAGTTTCTGAGGGTAAAGTTTGGAGTTATAGCAAGAATGAAACATATTGAGGCTAAACCCACACCTATGGATGTGAATATGAAGAACAGTGATTTGATTGAAAAGGATTTGAATATCTTACAATTGCTTTGCAATGTTCAAGACCCGCAGAAGGGACCTATTGTAGGCTTTGTACATGGGTTGAGTGATAAAATTTCATCAATGGCTTATCTTAAGCCTATTACGACTCTTGATGACGTGATATAGCATGCTGCCAAGGTGGAGAAGAAAGTCATGGTAAGAAACAAGCATTATACCTTATCCCACAATCATGTTACTTCTTTGAATCCCATAGGAGTTTCTAAGGGTGAAGTTTGGAGTTATAACAAGAATGAAACATATTGAGGCTAAACCAACACCTTTGGATGTGAATATGAAGAAACAGTGATTTGATTGAAGAGGATTTAAATCTCTTACAAATGCTTTGCAATGTTCAAAAGCCGCAGCATGGAACCATTGTAGGCTTTGTACATGGGTTGAGTGATAAAATTTCATCAATGGCTTATCTTAAGCCTATTATGACTCTTGATGACGTGATATAGCATGCTACCAACGTGGAGAAGAAATTCATGGTAAGAAACAAGCATTATACCTTATCCCACAATCATGTTACTTCTTTGAATTCCATAGGAGTTTCTGAGGGTGAAGTTTGGAGTTATAACAAGAATGAAACATATTGAGGCTAAACCAGCACCTTTGGATGTGAATATGAAGAAACAGTGATTTGATTGAAAAGGATTTGAATCTCCTACAATTGCTTTGCAATGTTCAAGAGCCGCAAGAGGGAGCCATTGTAGGCTTTGTACATGGGTTGAGTGATAAAATTTCGTCAATGGCTTATCTTAAGCCTATTATGACTCTTGATGACGTGATAAAGCATGCTAACAAGGTGGAGAAGAAAGACATGGTAAGAAACAAGCATTTTACTTTATCTCATAATCATGTTACTTCTTTGAATCCCATAGGAGTTTCTGAGGGCGAAGTTTGGAGTTATTGCAAGAATGAAACATATTGAGGCTAAACCAACACCTATGGATGTGAATATGAAGAAACAGTGATTTGATTGAAAAGGATTTGAATCTCTTACAATTGCTTTGCAATGTTCAAGAGCCGCAGAAGGGAACTATTGTAGGCTTTGTACATGGGTTGAGTGATAAAATTTCATCAATCGCCTATCTTAAGCCTATTAAGACCCTTGATGATGTGATATAGCGTGCTACCAAGGTGGAGAAGAAACCCATGGTAAGAAAAAAGCATTATACCTTATCCCACAATCATGTTACTTATTTGAATCCAATAGGAGTTTCTGAGGGTGAAGTTTGGAGTTATAACAAGAATGAAACATATTGAGGCTAAACTAACACCTATGGATGTGAATATGAAGAAACAGTGATTTGATTGAAAAAGATTTAAATCTCTTACAAATGCTTTGCAATGTTCAAGAGCCACAGCATGGAACCATTGTAGGCTTTGTACATGGGTTGAGTGATAAAATTTCATCAATGGCTTAGCTTAAGCCTATTATGACTCTTGATGACGTGATAAAGCATGCTAACAAGGTGGAGAAGAAAGCCATGGTAAGAAACAAGCATTATACCTTATCCCACAATCATATTACTTCTTTGAATCCCATAGAGTTTCTGAGGGTGAAGTTTGAAGTGATAACAAGAATAAAACATATTGAGGCTAAACCAACACCTATGGATGTGAATATGAAGAAACAGTGATTTGATTGAAAAAGATTTAAATCTCTTACAAATGCTTTGCAATGTTCAAGAGCCGCAGCATGGAATCATTGGTGGAGAAGAAAGCCATGAGAAACAAGCATTATACCTTACCCCACAATCATGTTACTTCTTTGAATCCCATAGGAGTTTCTAAGGGTGCAGTTTTGAGTTATAGCTAGAATGAAACATATTGAGGCTAAACTAACACCTATGGATGTGAATATGAAAAAACAGTGATTTGATTAAAAATGATTTGAATCTCTTACAATTGCTTTGCAATGTTCAAGAGCCGCAAGAGGGAGCCATTGTAGGCTTTGTACATGGGTTGAGTGATAAAATTTCATCAATGGCTTATCTTAAGCCTATTATGACTCTTGATGACGTGATAACGCATGCTAACAAGGTGGAGAAGAAAGTCATGGTACGAAACAAGCATTATACCTTATCCCACAATCATGTTACTTCTTTGAATCCCATAGGAGTTTTACGGGTGAAGTTAGGAGTTATTGCAAAAATGAAACATATTGAGGCTAAACCAACACCTATGGATGTGAATATGAAGAAACAATGATTTGATTGAAAAGGATTTGAATCTCTTACAATTGCTTTGCGATGTTCAAGAGCCGCAGCTGGGAACCATTGTAGGCTTTGTACATGGGTTGAGTGATAAAATTTCATCAATGGCTTAGCTTAAGCCTATTATGACTCTTGATGACGTGATAAAGCATGCTAACAAGGTGGAGAAGAAAGCCATGGTAAGAAACAAGCATTATACCTTATCCCACAATCATGTTACTTCTTTGAATCCCATCGGAGTTTCTGAGGGTGAAGTTTGAAGTTATAACAAGAATGAAACATATTGAGGTTAAACCAACACCTATGGATGTGAATATGAAGAAAAAGTGATTTGATTGAAAAGGATTTGAATCTCCTACAATTGCGTTGCAATGTTCAAGAGCCGCAATAGGGAGCCATTGTAGGCTTTGTACATGGGTTGAGTGATAAAATTTCGTCAATGGCTTATCTTAAGCCTATTATGACTCTTGATGACGTGATAAAGCATGCTAACAAGGTGGAGAAGAAAGCCATGGTAAGAAACAAGCATTTTACTTTATCTCATAATCATGTTACTTCTTTGAATCCCATAGGAGTTTCTGAGGGCGAAGTTTGGAGTTATTGCAAGAATGAAACATATTAAGGCTAAACCAACACCTATGGATGTGAATATGAAGAAACAGTGATTTGATTGAAAAGGATTTGAATCTCTTACAAATGCTTTGCAATGTTCAAGAGCCACAGCATGGAACCATTGTAGGCTTTGTACATGGGTTGAGTGATAAAATTTCATCAATGGCTTATCTTAAGCCTATTATGACTCTTGATGACGTGATATAGCATGCTACCAAGGTGGAGAAGAAAGCCATGAGAACCAAGTTACCCCACAATCATGTTACTTCTTTGAATCCCATAGGAGTTTCTGAGGGTGAAGTTTTGAGTTATAGCAAGAATGAAATATATTGAGGCTAAACAAACACCCATGGATGTGAATATGAAGAAACAGTGATTTGATTGAAAAGGATTTGAATCTCTTACAATTGCTTTGCAATGTTCAAGACCTGCAGAAGGGACCTATTGTAGGATCTGTACATGGGTTGAGTGATAAAATTTCATCAATGGCTTAGCTTAAGCCTATTATGACTCCTGATGACGGGATAAAGCATGCTAACAAGGTGGAGAAGAAAGCCATGGTAAGAAACAAGCATTATACCTTATCCCACAATCATGTTACTTCTTTGAATCCCATAGGAGTTTCTAAGGGTAAAGTTTGGAGTTATAGCAAGAATGAAACATATTGAGGCTAAACCCACACCTATGGATGTGAATATGAAGAACAGTGATTTGATTGAAAAGGATTTGAATATCTTACAATTGCTTTGCAATGTTCAAGACCTGCAGAAGGGACCTATTGTAGGATCTGTACATGGGTTGAGTGATAAAATTTCATCAATGGCTTATCTTAAGCCTATTACGACTCTTGATGACGTGATATAGCATGCTACCAAGGTGGAGAAGAAAGTCATGGTAAGAAACAAGCATTATACCTTATCCCACAATCATGTTACTTCTTTGAATCCCATAGGAGTTTCTGAGGGTGAAGTTTGGAGTTATAACAAGAATGAAACATATTGAGGCTAAACCAACACCTTTGGATGTGAATATGAAGAAACAGTGATTTGATTGAAAAGGATTTAAATCTCTTACAAATGCTTTGCAATGTTCAAGAGCCGCAGCATGGAACCATTGTAGGCTTTGTACATGGGTTGAGTGATAAAATTTCATCAATGGCTTATCTTAAGCCTATTATGACTCTTGATGACGTGATATAGCATGCTACCAACGTGGAGAAGAAAGTCATGGTAAGAAACAAGCATTATACCTTATCCCACAATCATGTTACTTCTTTGAATCCCAAAGGAGTTTCTGAGGGTGAAGTTTGGAGTTATAACAAGAATGAAACATATTGAGGCTAAACCAACACCTTTGGATGTGAATATGAAGAAACAGTGATTTGATTGAAAAGGATTTGAATCTCCTACAATTGCTTTGCAATGTTCAAGAGCCGCAAGAGGGAGCCATTGTAGGCTTTGTACATGGGTTGAGTGATAAAATTTCATCAATGGCTTAGCTTAAGCCTATTAAGACTCTTGATGACGTGATAAAGCATGCTAACAAGGTGGAGAAGAAAGCCATGGTAAGAAACAAGCATTATACCTTATCGCACAATCATGTTACTTCTTTGAATCCCATAGGAGTTTCTGAGGGCGAAGTTTGGAGTTATTGCAAGAATGAAACATATTGAGACTAAACCAACACCTATGGATGTGAATATGAAGAAACAGTGATTTGATTGAAAAGGATTTGAATCTCTTACAATTGCTTTGCAATGTTCAAGAGCCGCAGAAGGGAACTATTGTAGGCTTTGTACATGGGTTGAGTGATAAAATTTCATCAATCGCTTATCTTAAGCCTATTAAGACCCTTGATGATGTGATATAGCGTGCTACCAAGGTGGAGAAGAAACCCATGGTAAGAAAAAAGCATTATACCTTATCCCACAATCATGTTACTTATTTGAATCCCATAGGAGTTTCTGAGGGTGAAGTGTGGAGTTATAACAAGAATGAAACATATTGAGGCTAAACTAACACCTATGGATGTGAATATGAAGAAACAGTGATTTGATTGAAAAAGATTTAAATCTCTTACAAATGTTTTGCAATGTTCAAGAGCCACAACATGGAACCGTTGTAGGCTTTCTACATGGGTTGAGTGATAAAATTTCATCAATGGCTTAGCTTAAGCCTATTATGACTCTTGATGACGTGATAAAGCATGCTAACAAGGTGGAGAAGAAAGCCATGGTAAGAAACAAGCATTATACCTTATCCCACAATCATATTACTTCTTTGAATCCCATAGGAGTTTCTGAGGGTGAAGTTTGAAGTTATAACAAGAATGAAACATATTGAGGCTAAACCAACACCTATGGATGTGAATATGAAGAAACAGTGATTTGATTGAAAAAGATTTAAATCTCTTACAAATGCTTTGCAATGTTCAAGAGCCATAGCATGGAATCATTGTAAGCTTTGTACATGGGTTGAGCGATAAAATTTCATCAATGGCTTATCTTACGCCTATTATGGCTCTTGATGACGTGATATGGCATGCTACCATGGTGGAGAAGAAAGCCATGAGAAACAAGCATTATACCTTACCCCACAATCATGTTACTTCTTTGAATCCCATAGGAGTTTCTAAGGGTGAAGTTTTGAGTTATAGCTAGAATGAAACATATTGAGGCTAAACTAACACCTATGGATGTGAATATGAAAAAACAGTGATTTGATTGAAAATGATTTGAATCTCTTACAATTGCTTTGCAATGTTCAAGAGCCGCAAGAGGGAGCCATTGTAGGCTTTGTACATGGGTTGAGTGATAAAATTTCATCAATGGCTTATCTTAAGCCTATTATGACTCTTGATGACATGATAACGCATGCTAACAAGGTGGAGAAGAAAGCCATGGTACGAAACAAGCATTATACCTTATCCCACAATCATGTTACTTCTTTGAATCCCATAGGAGTTTTACGGGTGAAGTTAGGAGTTATTGCAAGAATGAAAAATATTGAGGCTAAACCAACACCTATGGATGTGAATATGAAGAAACAATGATTTGAATTAAAATGATTTGAATCTCTTACGATTGCTTTGCGATGTTCAAGAGCCGCAGCAGGGAACCATTGTAGGCTTTGTACATGGGTTGAGTGATGAAACTTCATCAATGGCTTAGCTTAAGCCTATTATGACTCTTGATGACGTGATAAAGCATGCTAACAAGGTGGAGAAGAAAGCCATGGTAAGAAACAAGCATTATACCTTATCCCACAATCATGTTACTTCTTTGAATTCCATCAGAGTTTCTGAGGGTGAAGTTTGGAGTTATAGCAAGAATGAAACATATTGAGGCTAAACCAACACCTATGGATGTGAATATAAAGAAACAGTGATTTGATTGAAAAGGATGTGGATCTCTTACAATTGCTTGGCAATGTTTAAGAGCCGCAACAAGGAGCCATTGTATGCTTTGTACATGGGTTAAGTGATAAAATTTCATCAATGGCTAATCTTAAGCCTATTATGACTCTTGATGACGTGATAAAGCATGCTAACAAGGTGGAGAAGAAAGCCATGGTAAGAAACAAGCATTATACCTTATCCCACAATCATGTTACTTCTTTGAATCCCAAAGGACTTTCTGAGGGTAAAGTTTGGAGTTATAGCAAGAATGAAACATATTGAGGCTAAACCAACACCAATGGATATGAATATGAAGAAACAATGATTTGATTGAAAAGGATTTGAATCTCTTACAATTGCTTTGCAATGTTCAAGAGCCGCAGAAGGGACCTATTGTAGGCTTTGTACATGGGTTGAGTGATAAATTTTCATCAATGGCTTATCTTAAGCCTATTACGACTTTTGATGACGTGATATAGCATGCTACCAAGGTGGAGAAGAAAGTCATGGTAAGAAACAAGCATTATACCTTATCACATAATCATGTTACTTCTTTGAATCCCATCGGAGTTTCTGAGGGTGAAGTTTGGAGTTATAGCAAGAATGAAACATATTGAGGCTAAACCAACACCTATGGATGTGAATATAAAGAAACGGTGATTTGATTGAAAAGGATGTGGATCTCTTACAATTGCTTGGCAATGTTTAAGAGCCGCAAAAAGGAGCCATTGTACGCTTTGTACATGGGTTGAGTGATAAAATTTCTCATCAATGGCTTATCTTAAGCCTATTATGACTCTTGATGACGTGATAAAGCATGCTAACAAGGTGGAGAAGAAAGCCATGGTAAGAAACAAGCATTATACCTTATCCCACAATCATGTTATTTCTTTGAATCGCATAGGAGTTTCTGAGGGTGAAGTTTGAAGTTATAACAAGAATGAAACATATTAAGGCTAAACCAACACCTATGGATGTGAATACGAAGAAACAGTGATTTGATTGAAAAGGATTTAAATCTCTTACAAATGCTTTGCAATGTTTAAGAGCCGCAGCATGGAACCATTGTAAGCTTTGTACATGGGTTGAGCGATAAAATTTCATCAATGGCTTATCTTACGCCTATTATGACTCTTGATGACATGATATAGCATGCTACCAAGGTGGAGAAGAAAGTCATGGTAAGAAACAAGCATTATACCTTATCCCACAATCATGTTACTTCTTTGAATCTCATCGAAGTTTCTGAGGGTGAAGTTTGGAGTTATAGCAAGAATAAAACATATTAAGGCTAAACCAACACCTATGGATATGAGTATAAAGAAACAGTGATTTGATTGAAAAGGATGTGGATCTCTTACAATTGCTTGGCAATGTTTAAGAGTCGCAGCAGGGAGCCATTGTAGGCTTTGTACATGGGTTGAGTGATAAAATTTCATCAATGGCTTAGCTTAAGCCTATTATGACTCTTGATGATGTGATAAAGCATGCTAACAAGGTGGAGAAGAAAACCATGGTAAGAAACAAGCATTATACCTTATCCCACAATCATGTTACTTCTTTGAATCCCATAGGAGTTTCTGAGGGTAAAGTTTGGAGTTATAGGAAGAATGAAACATATTGAGGCTAAACCAACACTTATGGATGTGAATATGAAGAAACAGTGATTTGATTGATATGGATTTGAATCTCTTACAATTGCTTTGCAATGTTCAAGAGCCGCAGAAGGGAACCATTGTAGGATTTGTACAGGGTATGAGTGAAAAAATTTCATCAATGGCTTATCTTAAGCCTATTATGACTCCTGATGATGTGATATAGCATGCTACCAAGGTGGAGAAGTAAGCCATGGTAAGAAACAAGCATTATACCTTTTCCCACAATCATGTTACTTCTTTGAATCCCATAGGAATTTCTATGGGTGAAGTTTTGAGTTATAGCTAGAATGAAACATATTGAGGCTAAACTAACACCTATGGATGTGAATATGAAAAAACAGTGATTTGATTGAAAAAGATTTGAATCTCTTACAATTGCTTTGCAATGTTCAAGAGCCGCAAGAGGGAGCCATTGTAGGCTTTGTACATGGGTTGAGTGATAAAATTTCATCAATGGCTTATCTTAAGCCTATTATGACTCTTGATGACGTGATAACGCATGCTAACAAGGTGGAGAAGAAAGCCATGGTACGAAACAAGCATTATACCTTATCCCACAATCATGTTACTTCTTTGAATCCCATAGGAGTTTTACGGGTGAAGTTAGGAGTTATTGCAAGAATGAAACATATTGAGGCTAAACCAACACCTATGGATGTGAATATGAAGAAACAATGATTTGATTGAAAATGATTTGAATCTCTTACAATTGCTTTTCGATGTTCAAGAGCCGCAGCAGGGAACCATTGTAGGCTTTGTACATGGGTTGAGTGATAAAATTTCATCAATGGCTTAGCTTAAGCCTATTATGACTCTTGATGACGTGATAAAGCATGCTAACAAGGTGGAGAAGAAAGCCATGGTAAGAAACAAGCATTATACCTTATCCCACAATCATGTTACTTCTTTGAATTCCATCAGAGTTTCTGAGGGTGAAGTTTGGAGTTATAGCAAGAATGAAACATATTGAGGCTAAACCAACACCTATGGATGTGAATATAAAGAAACAGTGATTTGATTGAAAAGGATGTGGATCTCTTACAATTGCTTGGCAATGTTTAAGAGCCGCAACAGGGAGCCATTGTACGCTTTGTACATGGGTTAAGTGATAAAATTTCATCAATGGCTAATCTTAAGCCTATTATGACTCTTGATGACGTGATAAAGCATGCTAACAAGGTGGAGAAGAAAGCCATGGTAAGAAACAAGCATTATACCTTATCCCACAATCATGTTACTTCTTTCAATCCCAAAGGAGTTTCTGAGGGTAAAGTTTGGAGTTATAGCAAGAATGAAACATATTGAGGCTAAACCAACACCAATGGATATGAATATGAAGAAACAATGATTTGATTGAAAAGGATTTGAATCTCTTACAATTGCTTTGCAATGTTCAAGAGCCGCAGAAGGGACCTATTGTAGGCTTTGTACATGGGTTGAGTGATAAATTTTCATCAATGGCTTATCTTAAGCCTATTACGACTCTTGATGACGTGATATAGCATGCTACCAAGGTGGAGAAGAAAGTCATGGTAAGAAATAAGCATTATACCTTATCCCATAATCATGTTACTTCTTTGAATCCCATCGGAGTTTCTGAGGGTGAAGTTTGGAGTTATAGCAAGAATGAAACATATTGAGGCTAAACCAACACCTATGGATGTGAATATAAAGAAACGGTGATTTGATTGAAAAGGATGTGGATCTCTTACAATTGCTTGGCAATGTTTAAGAGCCGCAAAAAGGAGCCATTGTACGCTTTGTACATGGGTTGAGTGATAAAATTTCATCAATGGCTTATCTTAAGCCTATTATGACTCTTGATGACGTGATAAAGCATGCTAACAAGGTGGAGAAGAAAGCCATGGTAAGAAACAAGCATTATACCTTATCCCACAATCATGTTACTTCTTTGAATCCCAAAGGAGTTTCTGAGGGTAAAGTTTGGAGTTATAGCAAGAATGAAACATATTGAGGCTAAACCAACACCAATGGATATGAATATGAAGAAACAATGATTTGATTGAAAAGGATTTGAATCTCTTACAATTGCTTTGCAATGTTCAAGAGCCGCAGAAGGGACCTATTGTAGGCTTTGTACATGGGTTGAGTGATAAATTTTCATCAATGGCTTATCTTAAGCCTATTACGACTCTTGATGACGTGATATAGCATGCTACCAAGGTGGAGAAGACAGTCATGGTAAGAAATAAGCATTATACCTTATCCCATAATCATGTTACTTCTTTGAATCCCATCGGAGTTTCTGAGGGTGAAGTTTGGAGTTATAGCAAGAATGAAACATATTGAGGCTAAACCAACACATATGGATGTGAATATAAAGAAACGGTGATTTGATTGAAAAGGATGTGGATCTCTTACAATTGCTTGGCAATGTTTAAGAGCCGCAAAAAGGAGCCATTGTACGCTTTGTACATGGGTTGAGTGATAAAATTTCATCAATGGCTTATCTTAAGCCTATTATGACTCTTGATGACGTGATAAAGCATGCTAACAAGGTGGAGAAGAAAGCCATGGTAAGAAACAAGCATTATACCTTATCCCACAATCATGTTACTTCTTTGAATCCCAAAGGAGTTTCTGAGGGTAAAGTTTGGAGTTATAGCAAGAATGAAACATATTGAGGCTAAACCAACACCAATGGATATGAATATGAAGAAACAATGATTTGATTGAAAAGGATTTGAATCTCTTACAATTGCTTTGCAATGTTCAAGAGCCGCAGAAGGGACCTATTGTAGGCTTTGTACATGGGTTGAGTGATAAATTTTCATCAATGGCTTATCTTAAGCCTATTACGACTCTTGAAGACGTGATATAGCATGCTACCAAGGTGGAGAAGAAAGTCATGGTAAGAAATAAGCATTATACCTTATCCCATAATCATGTTACTTCTTTGAATCCCATCGGAGTTTCTGAGGGTGAAGTTTGGAGTTATAGCAAGAATGAAACATATTGAGGCTAAACCAACACCTATGGATGTGAATATAAAGAAACGGTGATTTGATTGAAAAGGATTTGAATCTCTTACAATTGCTTTGCGATGTTCAAGAGCCGCAGCAGGGAACCATTGTAGGCTTTGTACATGGGTTGAGTGATAAAATTTCATCAATGGCTTAGCTTAAGCCTATTAAGACTCTTGATGACGTGATAAAGCATGCTAACAAGGTGGAGAAGAAAGCCATGGTAAGAAACAAGCATTATACCTTATCGCACAATCATGTTACTTCTTTGAATCCCATAGGAGTTTCTGAGGGTAAAGTTTGGAGTTATAACCAGAATGAAACATATTGAGGCTAAACCAACACCTATGGATATGAATATGAAGAAACAATGATTTGATTGAAAAGGATTTGAATCTCTTACAATTGCTTTGCAATGTTCAAGAGCCGCAGAAAGGAGCTATTGTAGGCCTTGTACATGGGTTGAGTGATAAAATTTCAAGAATGGCTTATCTTAAGCCTATTATGACTCTTCATGACGTGATATAGCATGCTACAAAGGTGGAGAAGAAAGTCATGGTAAGAAACAAGCATTATACCTTATCCCACAATCATGTTACATCTTTGAATCTCATCGGAGTTTATGAGGGTGAAGTTTGGAGTTATAGCAAGAATGAAACATATTGAGGCTAAACCATAACCTATGGATATAAGTATAAAGAAACAGTGATTTGATTGAAAAGGATGTGGATCTCATACAGTTACTTGGCAATGTTTAAGAGCCGCATCAGAGAGCCATTGTAGGCTTTGTACATGGGTTGAGTGATAAAATTTCATCAATGGCTTATCTTAAGCCTATTATGGCTCTTGATTACCTGATAAAGCATGCTGACTAGGTGGAGAAGAAAGCCATGGTAAGAAATAAGCATTATACCTTATCCCACAATCATGTTACTTCTTTGAATCGCATAGGAGTTTCTGAGGGTAAAGTTTGGAGTTATAGCAAGAATGAAACATATTGAGGCTAAACCAACACTTATGGATGTGAATATGAAGAAACAGTGATTTGATTGATATGGATTTGAATCTCTTACAATTGCTTTGCAATGTTCAAGAGCCGCAGAAGGGAACCAATGTAGGCTTTGTACAGGGTATGAGTGAAAAAAATTCATCAATGGCTTATCTTAAGCCTATTATGACTCCTGATGATGTGAAATAGCATGCTACCAAGGTGGAGAAGAAAGTCATGGTAAGAAACAAGAATTATACCTTATCCCACAATCATGTTACTTCTTTGAATACCATAGGAGTTTCTATGCTTGAAGTTTTGAGTTATAGCTAGAATGAAACATACTGAGGCTAAACTAACACCTATGGATGTGAATATTAAGAAAGAGTGATTTGATTGAAAGAGATTTGAATCTCTTACAATTGCTTTGCAATGTTCAAGAGCCGCGTGAGGGAGCCATTGTAGGCTTTGTACATGGGTTGAGTGATAAAATTTCATCAATGCCTTATCTTAACCCTATTATGACTCTTGATGACGTGATAACGCATGCTAACAAGGTGGAGAAGAAAGCCATGGTAAGAAACAAGCATTATACCTTATCCCACAATCATGTTACTTCTTTGAATCCCATAGGAGTTTCTGAGGGTAAAGTTTGGAGTTATAGCAAGAATGAAACATATTGAGGCTAAACCAACACCTATGGATATGAATATGAAGAAACAATGATTTGATTGAAAAGGATTTGAATCTCTTACAATTGCTTTGCAATGTTCAAGAGTTGCAGAAGGGAGCTATTGTAGGCTTCGTACATGGGTTGAGTGATAAAATTTCAAGAATGGCTTATCTTAAGCCTATTATGACTCTTGATGACGTGATATAGCATGCTACCAAGGTGGAGAAGAAAGTCATGGTAAGAAACAAGCATTATACCTTATCCCACAATCATGTTACTTCTTTGAATCTCATCGGAGTTTCTGAGGGTGAAGTTTGGAGTTATAGCAAGAATGAAACATATTGAGGCTAAACCAACACCCATGGATGTGAATATAAAGAAACGGTGATTTGATTGAAAAGGATGTGGATCTCTTACAATTGCTTGGCAATGTTTAAGAGCCGCAAAAAGGAGCCATTGTACGCTTTGTACATGGGTTGAGTGATAAAATTTCTCATCAATGGCTTATCTTAATCCTATTATGACTCTTGATGACGTGATAAAGTATGCTAACAAGGTGGAGAAGAAAGCCATGGTAAGAAACAAGCATTATACCTTATCCCACAATCATGTTACTTCTTTGAATCGCATAGGAGTTTCTGAGGGTGAAGTTTGAAGTTATAACAAGAATGAAACATATTGAGGCTAAACCAACACCTATGGATGTGAATACGAAGAAACAGTGATTTGATTGAAAAGGATTTAAATCTCTTACAAATGCTTTGCAATGTTTAAGAGCCGCAGCATGGAACCATTGTAAACTTTGTACATGGGTTGAGCGATAAAATTTCATCAATGGCTTATCTTACGCCTATTATGACTCTTGATGACGTGATATAGCATGCTACCAAGGTGGAGAAGAAAGTCATGGTAAGAAACAAGCATTATACCTTATCGCACAATCATGTTACTTCTTTTAATCCCATAGGAGTTTCTGAGGGTAAAGTTTGGAGTTATAGCAAGAATGAAACATATTGAGGCTAAACCAACACCTATGGATATGAATATGAAGAAACAATGATTTGATTGAAAAGGATTTGAATCTCTTACTATTGCTTTGCAATGTTCAAGAGCCGCAGAAGGGAGCTATTGTAGGCTTTGTACATGGGTTGAGTGATAAAATTTCAAGAATGGCTTTTCTTAAGCCTATTATGACTCTTGATGACGTGATATAGCATGCTACCAAGGTGGAGAAGAAAGTCATGGTAAGAAACAAGCATTATACCTTATCCCACAATCATGTTACTTCTTTGAATCTCATCGGAGTTTCTGAGGGTGAAGTTTGGAGTTATAGCAAGAATGAAACATATTGAGGCTAAACCAACACCTATGGATATGAGTATAAAGAAACAGTGATTTGATTGAAAAGGATGTGGATCTCTTACAGTTGCTTGGCAATGTTTAAGAGCCGCAGCAGGGAGCCATTATAGGCTTTGTACATGGGTTGAGTGATAAAATTTCATCAATGGCTAACCTTAAGCCTATTATGACTCTTGATTACGAGATAAAGCATGCTGACAAGTTGGAGAAGAAAGCCATGGTAAGAAACAAGCATTATACCTTATCCCACAATCATGTTACTTCTTTGAATCGCATAGGAGTTTCTGAGGGTAAAGTTTGGAGTTATAGGAAGAATGAAACATATTGAGGCTAAACCAACACTTATGGATGTGAATATGAAGAAACAGTGATTTGATTGATATGGATTTGAATCTCTTACAATTGCTTTGCAATGTTCAAGAGCCGCAGAAGGGAACCATTGTACGCTTTGTACAGGGTATGAGTGAAAAAATTTCATCAATGGCTTATCTTAAGCCTATTATGACTCCTGATGATGTGATATAGCATGCTACCAAGGTGAAGAAGAAAACCATGGTAAGAAACAAGCATTATACCTTATCCCACAATTATGTTACTTCTTTGAATCCCATAGGAGTTTCTATGGGTGAAGTTTTGAGTTATAGCTAGAATGAAACATATTGAGGCTAAACTAACACCTATGGATGTGAATATGAAGATAGAGTGATTTGATTGAAAGAGATTTGAATCTCTTACAATTGCTTTGCTAAGTTCAAGAGCCGCATGAGGGAGCCATTGTAGGCTTTGTACATGGGTTGAGTGATAAAATTTCATCAATGCCTTATCTTAAGCCTATTATGACTCTTGATGACGTGATAACGCATGCTAACAAGGTGGAGAAGAAAGCCATGGTAAGAAACAAGCATTATACCTTATCGCACAATCATGTTACTTCTTTGAATCCCATAGGAGTTTATGCGGGTGAAGTTAGGAGTTATTGCAAGAATGAAACATATTGAGGCTAAACCAACACCTATGGATGTGAATATGAAGAAACAATGATTTGATTGAAAAGGATTTGAATCTCTTACAATTGCTTTGCGATGTTCAAGAGCCGCAGCATGGAACCATTGTAGGCTTTGTACATGGGTTGAGTGATAAAATTTCATCAATGGCTTAGCTTAAGCCTATTAAGACTCTTGATGACGTGATAAAGCATGCTAACAAGGTGGAGAAGAAAGCCATGGTAAGAAACAAGCATTATACCTTATCGCACAATCATGTTACTTCTTTGAATCCCATAGGAGTTTCTGAGGGTAAAGTTTGGAGTTATAACAAGAATGAAACATATTGAGGCTAAACCAACACCTATGGATATGAATATGAAGAAACAATGATTTGATTGAAAAGGATTTGAATCTCTTACAATTGCTTTGCAATGTTCAAGAGCCGCAGAAAGGAGCTATTGTAGGCTTTGTACATGGGTTGAGTGATAAAATTTCAAGAATGGCTTATCTTAAGCCTATTATGACTCTTGATGACGTGATATAGCATGCTACAAAGGTGGAGAAGAAAGTCATGGTAAGAAACAAGCATTATACCTTATCCCACAATCATGTTACTTCTTTGAATCTCATCGGAGTTTATGAGGGTGAAGTTTGGAGTTATAGCAAGAATGAAACATATTGAGGCTAAACCATAACCTATGGATATAAGTATAAAGAAACAGTGATTTGATTGAAAAGGATGTGGATCTCATACAGTTGCTTGGCAATGTTTAAGAGCCGCAGCAGAGAGCCATTGTAGGCTTTGTACATGGGTTGAGTGATAAAATTTCATCAATGGCTTATCTTAAGCCTATTATGGCTCTTGATTACCTGATAAAGCATGCTGACAAGGTGGAGAAGAAAGCCATGGTAAGAAATAAGCATTATACCTTATCCCACAATCATGTTACTTCTTTGAATCGCATAGGAGTTTCTGAGGGTAAAGTTTGGAGTTATAGCAAGAATGAAACATATTGAGGCTAAACCAACACTTATGGATGTGAATATGAAGAAATAGTGATTTGATTGATATGGATTTGAATCTCTTACAATTGCTTTGCAATGTTCAAGAGCCGCAGAAGGGAACCAATGTAGGCTTTGTACAGGGTATGAGTGAAAAAAATTCATCAATGGCTTATCTTAAGCCTATTATGACTCCTGATGATGTGAAATAGCATGCTACCAAGGTGGAGAAGAAAGCCATGGTAAGAAACAAGAATTATACCTTATCCCACAATCATGTTACTTCTTTGAATACCATAGGAGTTTCTATGCTTGAAGTTTTGAGTTATAGCTAGAATGAAACATACTGAGGCTAAACTAACACCTATGGATGTGAATATTAAGAAAGAGTGATTTGATTGAAAGAGATTTAAATCTCTTACAAATGCTTTGCAATGTTTAAGAGCCGCAGCATGGAACCATTGTAAACTTTGTACATGGGTTGAGCGATAAAATTTCATCAATGGCTTATCTTACGCCTATTATGACTCTTGATGACGTGATATAGCATGCTACCAAGGTGGAGAAGAAAGTCATGGTAAGAAACAAGCATTATACCTTATCGCACAATCATGTTACTTCTTTTAATCCCATAGGAGTTTCTGAGGGTAAAGTTTGGAGTTATAGCAAGAATGAAACATATTGAGGCTAAACCAACACCTATGGATATGAATATGAAGAAACAATGATTTGATTGAAAAGGATTTGAATCTCTTACTATTGCTTTGCAATGTTCAAGAGCCGCAGAAGGGAGCTATTGTAGGCTTTGTACATGGGTTGAGTGATAAAATTTCAAGAATGGCTTTTCTTAAGCCTATTATGACTCTTGATGACGTGATATAGCATGCTACCAAGGTGGAGAAGAAAGTCATGGTAAGAAACAAGCATTATACCTTATCCCACAATCATGTTACTTCTTTGAATCTCATCGGAGTTTCTGAGGGTGAAGTTTGGAGTTATAGCAAGAATGAAACATATTGAGGCTAAACCAACACCTATGGATATGAGTATAAAGAAACAGTGATTTGATTGAAAAGGATGTGGATCTCTTACAGTTGCTTGGCAATGTTTAAGAGCCGCAGCAGGGAGCCATTATAGGCTTTGTACATGGGTTGAGTGATAAAATTTCATCAATGGCTAACCTTAAGCCTATTATGACTCTTGATTACGAGATAAAGCATGCTGACAAGTTGGAGAAGAAAGCCATGGTAAGAAACAAGCATTATACCTTATCCCACAATCATGTTACTTCTTTGAATCGCATAGGAGTTTCTGAGGGTAAAGTTTGGAGTTATAGGAAGAATGAAACATATTGAGGCTAAACCAACACTTATGGATGTGAATATGAAGAAACAGTGATTTGATTGATATGGATTTGAATCTCTTACAATTGCTTTGCAATGTTCAAGAGCCGCAGAAGGGAACCATTGTACGCTTTGTACAGGGTATGAGTGAAAAAATTTCATCAATGGCTTATCTTAAGCCTATTATGACTCCTGATGATGTGATATAGCATGCTACCAAGGTGAAGAAGAAAACCATGGTAAGAAACAAGCATTATACCTTATCCCACAATTATGTTACTTCTTTGAATCCCATAGGAGTTTCTATGGGTGAAGTTTTGAGTTATAGCTAGAATGAAACATATTGAGGCTAAACTAACACCTATGGATGTGAATATGAAGATAGAGTGATTTGATTGAAAGAGATTTGAATCTCTTACAATTGCTTTGCTAAGTTCAAGAGCCGCATGAGGGAGCCATTGTAGGCTTTGTACATGGGTTGAGTGATAAAATTTCATCAATGCCTTATCTTAAGCCTATTATGACTCTTGATGACGTGATAACGCATGCTAACAAGGTGGAGAAGAAAGCCATGGTAAGAAACAAGCATTATACCTTATCGCACAATCATGTTACTTCTTTGAATCCCATAGGAGTTTATGCGGGTGAAGTTAGGAGTTATTGCAAGAATGAAACATATTGAGGCTAAACCAACACCTATGGATGTGAATATGAAGAAACAATGATTTGATTGAAAAGGATTTGAATCTCTTACAATTGCTTTGCGATGTTCAAGAGCCGCAGCATGGAACCATTGTAGGCTTTGTACATGGGTTGAGTGATAAAATTTCATCAATGGCTTAGCTTAAGCCTATTAAGACTCTTGATGACGTGATAAAGCATGCTAACAAGGTGGAGAAGAAAGCCATGGTAAGAAACAAGCATTATACCTTATCGCACAATCATGTTACTTCTTTGAATCCCATAGGAGTTTCTGAGGGTAAAGTTTGGAGTTATAACAAGAATGAAACATATTGAGGCTAAACCAACACCTATGGATATGAATATGAAGAAACAATGATTTGATTGAAAAGGATTTGAATCTCTTACAATTGCTTTGCAATGTTCAAGAGCCGCAGAAAGGAGCTATTGTAGGCTTTGTACATGGGTTGAGTGATAAAATTTCAAGAATGGCTTATCTTAAGCCTATTATGACTCTTGATGACGTGATATAGCATGCTACAAAGGTGGAGAAGAAAGTCATGGTAAGAAACAAGCATTATACCTTATCCCACAATCATGTTACTTCTTTGAATCTCATCGGAGTTTATGAGGGTGAAGTTTGGAGTTATAGCAAGAATGAAACATATTGAGGCTAAACCATAACCTATGGATATAAGTATAAAGAAACAGTGATTTGATTGAAAAGGATGTGGATCTCATACAGTTGCTTGGCAATGTTTAAGAGCCGCAGCAGAGAGCCATTGTAGGCTTTGTACATGGGTTGAGTGATAAAATTTCATCAATGGCTTATCTTAAGCCTATTATGGCTCTTGATTACCTGATAAAGCATGCTGACAAGGTGGAGAAGAAAGCCATGGTAAGAAATAAGCATTATACCTTATCCCACAATCATGTTACTTCTTTGAATCGCATAGGAGTTTCTGAGGGTAAAGTTTGGAGTTATAGCAAGAATGAAACATATTGAGGCTAAACCAACACTTATGGATGTGAATATGAAGAAATAGTGATTTGATTGATATGGATTTGAATCTCTTACAATTGCTTTGCAATGTTCAAGAGCCGCAGAAGGGAACCAATGTAGGCTTTGTACAGGGTATGAGTGAAAAAAATTCATCAATGGCTTATCTTAAGCCTATTATGACTCCTGATGATGTGAAATAGCATGCTACCAAGGTGGAGAAGAAAGCCATGGTAAGAAACAAGAATTATACCTTATCCCACAATCATGTTACTTCTTTGAATACCATAGGAGTTTCTATGCTTGAAGTTTTGAGTTATAGCTAGAATGAAACATACTGAGGCTAAACTAACACCTATGGATGTGAATATTAAGAAAGAGTGATTTGATTGAAAGAGATTTGAATCTCTTACAATTGCTTTGCAATGTTCAAGAGCCGCGTGAGGGAGCCATTGTAGGCTTTGTACATGGGTTGAGTGATAAAATTTCATCAATGCCTTATCTTAACCCTATTATGACTCTTGATGACGTGATAACGCATGCTAACAAGGTGGAGAAGAAAGCCATGGTAAGAAACAAGCATTATACCTTATCCCACAATCATGTTACTTCTTTGAATCCCATAGGAGTTTCTGAGGGTAAAGTTTGGAGTTATAGCAAGAATGAAACATATTGAGGCTAAACCAACACCTATGGATATGAATATGAAGAAACAATGATTTGATTGAAAAGGATTTGAATCTCTTACAATTGCTTTGCAATGTTCAAGAGTTGCAGAAGGGAGCTATTGTAGGCTTCGTACATGGGTTGAGTGATAAAATTTCAAGAATGGCTTATCTTAAGCCTATTATGACTCTTGATGACGTGATATAGCATGCTACCAAGGTGGAGAAGAAAGTCATGGTAAGAAACAAGCATTATACCTTATCCCACAATCATGTTACTTCTTTGAATCTCATCGGAGTTTCTGAGGGTGAAGTTTGGAGTTATAGCAAGAATGAAACATATTGAGGCTAAACCAACACCCATGGATGTGAATATAAAGAAACGGTGATTTGATTGAAAAGGATGTGGATCTCTTACAATTGCTTGGCAATGTTTAAGAGCCGCAAAAAGGAGCCATTGTACGCTTTGTACATGGGTTGAGTGATAAAATTTCTCATCAATGGCTTATCTTAATCCTATTATGACTCTTGATGACGTGATAAAGTATGCTAACAAGGTGGAGAAGAAAGCCATGGTAAGAAACAAGCATTATACCTTATCCCACAATCATGTTACTTCTTTGAATCGCATAGGAGTTTCTGAGGGTGAAGTTTGAAGTTATAACAAGAATGAAACATATTGAGGCTAAACCAACACCTATGGATGTGAATACGAAGAAACAGTGATTTGATTGAAAAGGATTTAAATCTCTTACAAATGCTTTGCAATGTTTAAGAGCCGCAGCATGGAACCATTGTAAACTTTGTACATGGGTTGAGCGATAAAATTTCATCAATGGCTTATCTTACGCCTATTATGACTCTTGATGACGTGATATAGCATGCTACCAAGGTGGAGAAGAAAGTCATGGTAAGAAACAAGCATTATACCTTATCGCACAATCATGTTACTTCTTTTAATCCCATAGGAGTTTCTGAGGGTAAAGTTTGGAGTTATAGCAAGAATGAAACATATTGAGGCTAAACCAACACCTATGGATATGAATATGAAGAAACAATGATTTGATTGAAAAGGATTTGAATCTCTTACTATTGCTTTGCAATGTTCAAGAGCCGAAGAAGGGAGCTATTGTAGGCTTTGTACATGGGTTGAGTGATAAAATTTCAAGAATGGCTTATCTTAAGCCTATTATGACTCTTGATGACGTGATATAGCATGCTACCAAGGTGGAGAAGAAAGTCATGGTAAGAAACAAGCATTATACCTTATCCCACAATCATGTTACTTCTTTGAATCTCATCGGAGTTTCTGAGGGTGAAGTTTGGAGTTATAGCAAGAATGAAACATATTGAGGCTAAACCAACACCTATGGATATGAGTATAAAGAAACAGTGATTTGATTGAAAAGGATGTGGATCTCTTACAGTTGCTTGGCAATGTTTAAGAGCCGCAGCAGGGAGCCATTATAGGCTTTGTACATGGGTTGAGTGATAAAATTTCATCAATGGCTAATCTTAAGCCTATTATGACTCTTGATTACGAGATAAAGCATGCTGACAAATTGGAGAAGAAAGCCATGGTAAGAAACAAGCATTATACCTTATCCCACAATCATGTTACTTCTTTGAATCGCATAGGAGTTTCTGAGGGTAAAGTTTGGAGTTATAGGAAGAATGAAACATATTGAGGCTAAACCAACACTTATGGATGTGAATATGAAGAAACAGTGATTTGATTGATATGGATTTGAATCTCTTACAATTGCTTTGCAATGTTCAAGAGCCGCAGAAGGGAACCATTGTACGCTTTGTACAGGGTATGAGTGAAAAAATTTCATCAATGGCTTATCTTAAGCCTATTATGACTCCTGATGATGTGATATAGCATGCTACCAAGGTGGAGAAGAAAACCATGGTAAGAAACAAGTATTATACCTTATCCCACAATTATGTTACTTCTTTGAATCCCATAGGAGTTTCTATGGGTGAAGTTTTGAGTTATAGCTAGAATGAAACATATTGAGGCTAAACTAACACCTATGGATGTGAATATGAAGATATAGTGATTTGATTGAAAGAGATTTGAATCTCTTACAATTGCTTTGCTAAGTTCAAGAGCCGCATGAGGGAGCCATTGTAGGCTTTGTACATGGGTTGAGTGATAAAATTTCATCAATGCCTTATCTTAAGCCTATTATGACTCTTGATGACGTGATAACGCATGCTAACAAGGTGGAGAAGAAAGCCATGGTAAGAAACAAGCATTATACCTTATCGCACAATCATGTTACTTCTTTGAATCCCATAGGAGTTTATGCGGGTGAAGTTAGGAGTTATTGCAAGAATGAAACATATTGAGGCTAAACCAACACCTATGGATGTGAATATGAAGAAACAATGATTTGATTGAAAAGGATTTGAATCTCTTACAATTGCTTTGCGATGTTCAAGAGCCGCAGCATGGAACCATTGTAGGCTTTGTACATGGGTTGAGTGATAAAATTTCATCAATGGCTTAGCTTAAGCCTATTAAGACTCTTGATGACGTGATAAAGCATGCTAACAAGGTGGAGAAGAAAGCCATGGTAAGAAACAAGCATTATACCTTATCGCACAATCATGTTACTTCTTTGAATCCCATAGGAGTTTCTGAGGGTAAAGTTTGGAGTTATAGCAAGAATGAAACATATTGAGGCTAAACCAACACCTATGGATATGAATATGAAGAAACAATGATTTGATTGAAAAGGATTTGAATCTCTTACAATTGCTTTGCAATGTTCAAGAGCCGCAGAAGGGAGCTATTGTAGGCTTTGTACATGGGTTGAGTGATAAAATTTCAAGAATGGCTTATCTTAAGCCTATTATGACTCTTGATGACGTGATATAGCATGCTACCAAGGTGGTGAAGAAAGTCATGGTAAGAAACAAGCATTATACCTTATCCCACAATCATGTTACTTCTTTGAATCTCATCGGAGTTTCTGAGGGTGAAGTTTGGAGTTATAGCAAGAATGAAACATATTGAGGCGAAACCAACACCTGGGGATATGAGTATAAAGAAACAATGATTTGATTGAAAAGGATGTGGATCTCTTACAATTGCTTGGCAATGTTTAAGAGCCGCAGCGGGGAGCCATTGTAGGCTTTGTACATGGGTTGAGTGATAAAATTTCATCAATGGCTTATCTTAAGCCTATTATGACTCTTGATTACGTGATAAAGCATGCTGACAAGTTGGAGAAGAAAGCCATGGTAAGAAACAAGCATTATACCTTATCCCACAATCATGTTACTTCTTTGAATCCCATAGGAGTTTCTGCGGGTGAAGTTAGGAGTTATTGCAAGAATGAGACATATTGAGGCTAAACCAACACCTATGGATGTGAATATGAAGTTACAATAATTTGATTGAAAAGGATTTGAATCTCTTACAATTGCTTTGCGATGTTCAAGAGCCGCAGCAGGGAACCATTGTAGGCTTTGTACATGGGTTGAGTGATAAAATTTCATCAATGGCTTAGCTTAAGCCTATTAAGACTCTTGATGACGTGATAAAGCATGCTAACAAGGTGGAGAAGAAAGCCATGGTAAGAAACAAGCATTATACCTTATCGCACAATCATGTTACTTCTTTGAATCCCATAGGAGTTTCTGAGGGTAAAGTTTGGAGTTATAACAAGAATGAAACATATTGAGGCTAAACCAACACCTATGGATATGAATATGAAGAAACAATGATTTGATTGAAAAGGATTTGAATCTCTTACAATTGCTTTGCAATGTTCAAGAGCCGCAGAAAGGAGCTATTGTAGGCTTTGTACATGGGTTGAATGATAAAATTTCAAGAATGGCTTATCTTAAGCCTATTATGACTCTTGATGACGTGATATAGCATGCTACAAAGGTGGAGAAGAAAGTCATGGTAAGAAACAAGCATTATACCTTATCCCACAATCATGTTACTTCTTTGAATCTCATCGGAGTTTATGAGGGTGAAGTTTGGAGTTATAGCAAGAATGAAACATATTGAGGCTAAACCATAACCTATCGATATAAGTATAAAGAAACAGTTATTTGATTGAAAAGGATGTGGAACTCATACAGTTGCTTGGCAATGTTTAAGAGCGGCAGCAGAGAGCCATTGTAGGCTTTGTACATGGGTTGAGTGATAAAATTTCATCAATGGCTTATCTTAAGCCTATTATGGCTCTTGATTACCTGATAAAGCATGCTGACAAGGTGGAGAAGAAAGCCATGGTAAGAAATAAGCATTATACCTTATCCCACAATCATGTTACTTCTTTGAATCGCATAGGAGTTTCTGAGGGTAAAGTTTGGAGTTATAGCAAGAATGAAACATATTGAGGCTAAACCAACACTTATGGATGTGAATATGAAGAAACAGTGATTTGATTGATATGGATTTGAATCTCTTACAATTGCTTTGCAATGTTCAAGAGCCGCAGAAGGGAACCAATGTAGGCTTTGTACAGGGTATGAGTGAAAAAAATTCATCAATGGCTTATCTTAAGCCTATTATGACTCCTGATGATGTGAAATAGCATGCTACCAAGGTGGAGAAGAAAGCCATGGTAAGAAACAAGAATTATACCTTATCCCACAATCATGTTACTTCTTTGAATCCCATAGGAGTTTCTATGCTTGAAGTTTTGAGTTATAGCTAGAATGAAACATACTGAGGCTAAACTAACACCTATGGATGTGAATATTAAGAAAGAGTGATTTGATTGAAAGAGATTTGAATCTCTTACAATTGCTTTGCAATGTTCAAGTGCCGCGTGAGGGAGCCATTGTAGGCTTTGTACATGGGTTGAGTGATAAAATTTCATCAATGGCTTATCTTAAGCCTATTATGACTCTTGATTACGTGATAAAGCATGCTGACAAGGTGGAGAAGAAAGCCATGGTAAGAAACAAGCATTATACCTTATCCCACAAGCATGTTACTTCTTTGAATCGCATAGGAGTTTCTGAGGGTAAAGTTTGGAGTTATAGCAAGAATGAAACATATTGAGGCTAAACCAACACTTATGGATGTGAATATGAAGAAACAGTGATTTGATTGATATGGATTTGAATCTCTTACAATTGCTTTGCAATGTTCAAGTGCCGCAGAAGGGAACCATTGTAGGCTTTGTACAGGGTATGAGTGAAAAAAATTTCATCAATGGCTTATCTTAAGCCTATTATGACTCCTGATGATGTGATATAGCATGCTACCAAGGTGGAAAAGAAAGCCATGGTAAGAAACAAGCATTATACCTTATCCCACAATCATGTTACTTCTTTGAATCCCATAGGAGTTTCTATGGGTGAAGTTTTGAGTTATAGCTAGAATGAAACATATTGAGGCTAAACTAACACCTATGGATGTGAATATGAAGATAGAGTGATTTGATTGAAAGAGATTTGAATCTCTTACAATTGCTTTGCAATGTTCAAGAGCCGCATGAGGGAGCCATTGTAGGCTTTGTACATGGGTTGAGTGATAAAATTTCATCAATGCCTTATCTTAAGCCTATTATGACTCTTGATGACGTGATAACGCATGCTAACAAGGTGGATAAGAAAGCCATGGTAAGAAACAAGCATTATACCTTATCCCACAATCATGTTACTTCTTTGAATCCCATAGGAGTTTCTGCGGGTGAAGTTAGGAGTTATTGCAAGAATGAAACATATTGAGGCTAAACCAACACCTATGGATGTGAATATGAAGAAACAATGATTTGATTGAAAAGGATTTGAATCTCTTACAATTGCTTTGCGAAGTTCAAGAGCCGTAGCAGGGAACCATTGTAGGCTTTGTACATGGGTTGAGTGATAAAATTTCATCAATGGCTTAGCTTAAGCCTATTAAGACTCTTAACGACGTGATAAAGCATGCTAACAAGGTGGAGAAGAAAGCCATGGTAAGAAACAAGCATTATACCTTATCGCAAAATCATGTTACTTCTTTGAATCGCATAGGAGTTTCTGAGGGTAAAGTTTGGAGTTATAGCAAGAATGAAACATATTGAGGCTAAACCAACACCTATGGATATGAATATGAAGAAACAATGATTTGATTGAAAAGGATTTGAATCTCTTACAATTGCTTTGCAATGTTCAAGAGCCGTAGAAGGGAGCTATTGTAGGCTTTGTACATGGGTTGAGTGATAAAATTTCAAGAATGGCTTATCTTAAGCCTATTATGACTCTTGATGACGTGATATAGCATGCTACCAAGGTGGAGAAGAAAGTCATGGTAAGAAACAAGCATTATACCTTATCCCACAATCATGTTACTTCTTTGAATCTCATCGGAGTTTCTGAGGTTGAAGTTTGGAGTTATAGCAAGAATGAAACATATTGAGGCGAAACCAACACCTGGGGATATGAGTATAAAGAAACAGTGATTTGATTGAAAAGGATGTGGATCTCTTACAATTGCTTGGCAATGTTTAAGAGCCGCAGCGGGGAGCCATTGTAAGCTTTGTACATGGGTTGAGTGATAAAATTTCATCAATGGCTTATCTTAAGCCTATTATGACTCTTGATTACGTGATAAAGCATGCTGACAAGGTGGAGAAGAAAGCCATGGTAAGAAACAAGCATTATACCTTATCCCACAATCATGTTACTTCTTTGAATCCCATAGGAGTTTCTGCGGGTGAAGTTAGGAGTTATTGCAAGAATGAGACATATTGAGGCTAAACCAACACCTATGGATGTGAATATGAAGTTACAATAATTTGATTGAAAAGGATTTGAATCTCTTACAATTGCTTTGCGATGTTCAAGAGCCGCAGCAAGGAACCATTGTAGGCTTTGAACATGGGTTAAGTGATAAAATTTCATCAATGGCTTAGCTTAAGCCTATTAAGACTCTTGATGACGTGATAAAGCATGCTAACAAGGTGGAGAAGAAAGCCATGGTAAGAAACAAGCATTATACCTTATCGCACAATCATGTTACTTCTTTGAATCCCATAGGAGTTACTGAGGGTAAAGTTTGGAGTTATAACAAGAATGAAACATATTGAGGCTAAACCAACACCTATGGATATGAATATGAAGAAACAATGATTTGATTGAAAAGGATTTGAATCTCTTACAATTGCTTTGCAATGTTCAAGAGCCGCAGAAAGGAGCTATTGTAGGCTTTGTACATGGGTTGAGTGATAAAATTTCAAGAATGGCTTATCTTAAGCCTATTATGACTCTTGATGACGTGATATAGCATGCTACCAAGGTGGAGAAGAAAGTCATGGTAAGAAACAAGCATTATACCTTATCCCACAATCATGTTACTTCTTTGAATCTCATCGGAGTTTATGAGGGTGAAGTTTGGAGTTATAGCATGAATGAAACATATTGAGGCTAAACCATAACCTATGGATATAAGTATAAAGAAACAGTGATTTGATTGAAAAGGATGTGGATCTCATACAGTTGCTTGGCAATGTTTAAGAGCCGCAGCAGAGAGCCATTGTAGGCTTTGTACATGGGTTGAGTGATAAAATTTCATCAATGGATTATCTTAAGCCTATTATGGCTCTTGATTACCTGATAAAGCATGCTGACAAGGTGGAGAAGAAAGCCATGGTAAGAAATAAGCATTATACCTTATCCCACAATCATGTTACCTCTTTGAATCGCATAGGAGTTTCTGAGGGTAAAGTTTGGAGTTATAGCAAGAATGAAACATATTGAGGCTAAACCAACACTTATGGATGTGAATATGAAGAAACAGTGATTTGATTGATATGGATTTGAATCTCTTACAATTGCTTTGCAATGTTCAAGAGCCGCAGAAGGGAACCATTGTACGCTTTGTACAGGGTATGAGTGAAAAAATTTCATCAATGGCTTATCTTAAGCCTATTATGACTCCTGATGATGTGAAATAGCATGCTACCAAGGTGGAGAAGAAAGTCATGGTAAGAAACAAGAATTATACCTTATCCCACAATCATGTTACTTCTTTGAATCCCATAGGAGTTTCTATGCTTGAAGTTTTGGGTTATAGCTAGAATGAAACATACTGAGGCTAAACTAACACCAATGGATGTGAATATGAAGAAAGAGTGATTTGATTGAAAGAGATTTGAATCTCTTACAATTGCTTTGCAATGTTTAAGAGCCGCGTGAGGGAGCCATTGTAGGCTTTGTACATGGGTTGAGTGATAAAATTTCATCAATGCCTTATCTTAAGCCTATTATGACTCTTGATGACGTGATAACGCATGCTAACAAGGTGGAGAAGAAAGCCATGGTAAGAAACAAGCATTATACCTTATCCCACAATCATGTTACTTCTTTGAATCCCATAGGAGTTTCTGAGGGTAAAGTTTGGAGTTATAGCAAGAATGAAACATATTGAGGCTAAACCAGCACCTATGGATATGAATATGAAGAAACAATGATTTGATTGAAAAGGATTTGAATCTCTTACAATTGCTTTGCAATGTTCAAGAGCCGCAGAAGGGAGCTATTGTAGGCTTTGTACATGGGTTGAGTGATAAAATTTCAAGAATGGCTTATCTTAAGCCTATTATGACTCTTGATGACGTGATATAGCATGCTACTAAGGTGGAGAAGAAAGTCATGGTAAGAAACAAGCATTATACCTTATCCCACAATCATGTTACTTCTTTGAATCTCATCGGAGTTTCTAAGGGTGAAGTTTGGAGTTATAGCAAGAATGAAACATATTGAGGCTAAACCAACACCTATGGATATAAGTATAAAGAAACAGTGATTTGATTGAAAAGGATGTGGATCTCTTACAATTGCTTGGCAATGTTTAAGAGCCGCAGCGGGGAGCCATTGTAGGCTTTGTACATGGGTTGAGTGATAAAATTTCATCAATGGCTTATCTTAAGCCTATTATGACTCTTGATTACGTGATAAAGCATGCTGACAAGGTGGAGAAGAAAGCCATGGTAAGAAACAAGCATTATACCTTATCCCACAAGCATGTTACTTCTTTGAATCGCATAGGAGTTTCTGCGGGTGAAGTTAGGAGTTATTGCAAGAATGAGACATATTGAGGCTAAACCAACACCTATGGATGTGAATATGAAGTTACAATAATTTGATTGAAAAGGATTTGAATCTCTTACAATTGCTTTGCGATGTTCAAGAGCCGCAGCAAGGAACCATTGTAGGCTTTGTACATGTGTTAAGTGATAAAATTTCGTCAATGGCTTAGCTTAAGCCTATTAAGACTCTTGATGACGTGATAAAGCATGCTAACAAGGTGGAGAAGAAAGCCATGGTAAGAAACAAGCATTATACCTTATCGCACAATCATGTTACTTCTTTGAATCCCATAGGAGTTACTGAGGGTAAAGTTTGGAGTTATAACAAGAATGAAACATATTGAGGCTAAACCAACACCTATGGATATGAATATGAAGAAACAATGATTTGATTGAAAAGGATTTGAATCTCTTACAATTGCTTTGCAATGTTCAAGAGCCGCAGAAGGGAGCTATTGTAGGCTTTGTACATGGGTTGAGTGATAAAATTTCAAGAATGGCTTATCTTAAGCCTATTATGACTCTTGATGACGTGATATAGCATGCTACCAAGGTGGAGAAGAAAGTCATGGTAAGAAACAAGCATTATACCTTATCCCACAATCATGTTACTTCTTTGAATCTCATCGGAGTTTATGAGGGTGAAGTTTGGAGTTATAGCAAGAATGAAACATATTGAGGCTAAACCATAACCTATGGATATAAGTATAAAGAAACAGTGATTTGATTGAAAAGGATGTGGATCTCATACAGTTGCTTGGCAATGTTTAAGAGCCGCAGCAGAGAGCCATTGTAGGCTTTGTACATGGGTTGAGTGATAAAATTTCATCAATGGCTTATCTTAAGCCTATTATGGCTCTTGATTACCTGATAAAGCATGCTGACAAGGTGGAGAAGAAAGCCATGGTAAGAAATAAGCATTATACCTTATCCCACAATCATGTTACTTCTTTGAATCGCATAGGAGTTTCTGAGGGTAAAGTTTGGAGTTATAGCAAGAATAAAACATATTGAGGCTAAACCAACACTTATGGATGTGAATATGAAGAAACAGTGATTTGATTGATATGGATTTGAATCTCTTACAATTGCTTTGCAATGTTCAAGAGCCGCAGAAGGGAACCATTGTACGCTTTGTACAGGGTATGAGTGAAAAAATTTCATCAATGGCTTATCTTAAGCCTATTATGACTCCTGATGATGTGAAATAGCATGCTACCAAGGTGGAGAAGAAAGCCATGGTAAGAAACAAGAATTATACCTTATCCCACAATCATGTTACTTCTTTGAATCCCATAGGAGTTTCTATGCTTGAAGTTTTGAGTTATAGCTAGAATGAAACATACTGAGGCTAAACTAACACCTATGGATGTGAATATTAAGAAAGAGTGATTTGATTGAAAGAGATTTGAATCTCTTACAATTGCTTTGCAATGTTCAAGTGCCGCGTGAGGGAGCCATTGTAGGCTTTGTACATGGGTTGAGTGATAAAATTTCATCAATGGCTTATCTTAAGCCTATTATGACTCTTGATTACGTGATAAAGCATGCTGACAAGGTCGAGAAGAAAGCCATGGTAAGAAACAAGCATTATACCTTATCCCACAAGCATGTTACTTCTTTGAATCGCATAGGAGTTTCTGCGGGTGAAGTTAGGAGTTATTGCAAGAATGAGACATATTGAGGCTAAACCAACACCTATGGATGTGAATATGAAGTTACAATAATTTGATTGAAAAGGATTTGAATCTCTTACAATTGCTTTGCGATGTTCAAGAGCCGCAGCAAGGAACCATTGTAGGCTTTGTACATGTGTTAAGTGATAAAATTTCATCAATGGCTTAGCTTAAGCCTATTAAGACTCTTGATGACGTGATAAAGCATGCTAACAAGGTGGAGAAGAAAGCCATGGTAAGAAACAAGCATTATACCTTATCGCACAATCATGTTACTTCTTTGAATCCCATAGGAGTTACTGAGGGTAAAGTTTGGAGTTATAACAAGAATGAAACATATTGAGGCTAAACCAACACCTATGGATATGAATATGAAGAAACAATGATTTGATTGAAAAGGATTTGAATCTCTTACAATTGCTTTGCAATGTTCAAGAGCCGCAGAAGGGAGCTATTGTAGGCTTTGTACATGGGTTGAGTGATAAAATTTCAAGAATGGCTTATCTTAAGCCTATTATGACTCTTGATGACGTGATATAGCATGCTACCAAGGTGGAGAAGAAAGTCATGGTAAGAAACAAGCATTATACCTTATCCCACAATCATGTTACTTCTTTGAATCTCATCGGAGTTTCTTAGGTTGAAGTTTGGAGTTATAGCAAGAATGAAACATATTGAGGCTAAACCAACACCTATGGATATGAGTATAAAGAAACAGTGATTTGATTGAAAAGGATGTGGATCTCTTACAATTGCTTGGCAATGTTTAAGAGCCGCAGCGGGGAGCCATTGTAGGCTTTGTACATGGGTTGAGTGATAAAATTTCATCAATGGCTTATCTTAAGCCTATTATGACTCTTGATTACGTGATAAAGCATGCTGACAAGGTGGAGAAGAAAGCCATGGTAAGAAACAAGCATTATACCTTATCCCACAAGCATGTTACTTCTTTGAATCGCATAGGAGTTTCTGAGGGTAAAGTTTGGAGTTATAGCAACAATGAAACATATTGAGGCTAAACCAACACTTATGGATGTGAATATGAAGAAACAGTGATTTGATTGATATGGATTTGAATCTCTTACAATTGGTTTGCAATGTTCAAGTGCCGCAGAAGGGAACCATTGTAGGCTTTGTACAGGGTATGAGTGAAAAAAATTTCATCAATGGCTTATCTTAAGCCTATTATGACTCCTGATGATGTGATATAGCATGCTACCAAGGTGGAGAAGAAAGCCATGGTAAGAAACAAGCATTATACCTTATCCCACAATCATGTTACTTCTTTGAATCCCATAGGAGTTTCTATGGGTGAAGTTTTGAGTTATAGCTAGAATGAAACATATTGAGGCTAAACTAACACCTATGGATGTGAATATGAAGATAGAGTGATTTGATTGAAAGAGATTTGAATCTCTTACAATTGCTTTGCAATGTTCAAGAGCCGCATAAGGGAGCCATTGTAGGCTTTGTACATGGGTTGAGTGATAAAATTTCATCAATGCCTTATCTTAAGCCTATTATGACTCTTGATGACGTGATAACGCATGCTAACAAGGTGGATAAGAACGCCATGGTAAGAAACAAGCATTATACCTTATCCCACAATCATGTTACTTCTTTGAATCCCATGGGAGTTTCTGCGGGTGAAGTTAGGAGTTATTGCAAGAATGAAACATATTGAGGCTAAACCAACGCCTATGGATGTGAATATGAAGAAACAATGATTTGATTGAAAAGGATTTGAATCTCTTACAATTGCTTTGCGAAGTTCAAGAGCCGTAGCAGGGAACCATTGTAGGCTTTGTACATGGGTTGAGTGATAAAATTTCATCAATGGCTTAGCTTAAGCCTATTAAGACTCTTGATGACGTGATAAAACATGCTAACAAGGTGGAGAAGAAAGCCATGGTAAGAAACAAGCATTATACCTTATCGCAAAATCATGTTACTTCTTTGAATCCCATAGGAGTTTCTGAGGGTAAAGTTTGGAGTTATAGCAAGAATGAAACATATTGAGGCTAAACCAACACCTATGGATATGAATATGAAGAAACTATGATTTGATTGAAAAGGATTTGAATCTCTTACAATTGCTTTGCAATGTTCAAGAGCCGCAGAAGGGAGCTATTGTAGGCTTTGTACATGGGTTGAGTGATAAAATTTCAAGAATGGCTTATCTTAAGCCTATTATGACTCTTGATGACGTGATATAGCATGCTACCAAGGTGGAGAAGAAAGTCATGGTAAGAAACAAGCATTATACCTTATCCCACAATCATGTTACTTCTTTGAATCTCATCGGAGTTTCTTAGGGTGAAGTTTGGAGTTATAGCAAGAATGAAACATATTGAGGCTAAACCAACACCTATGGATATGAGTATAAAGAAACAGTGATTTGATTGAAAAGGATGTGGATCTCTTACAATTGGATTGGTAATGTTTAAGAGCCGCAGCGGAGAGCCATTTTAGGCTTTGTACATGGGTTGAGTGATAAAATTTCATCAATGGCTTATCTTAAGCCTATTATGACTCTTGATTACGTGAAAAAGCATGCTGACAAGGTGGAGAAGAAAGCCATGGTAAGAAACAAGCATTATACCTTATCCCACAATCATGTTACTTCTTTGAATCTCATCGGAGTTTCTGAGGGTGAAGTTTGGAGTCATAGCATGAATGAAACATATTGAGGCTAAACCATAACCTATGGATATAAGTATAAAGAAACAGTGATTTGATTGAAAAGGATGTGGATCTCATACAGTTGCTTGGCAAGTTTTAAGAGCCGCAGCGGGGAGCCATTGTAGGCTTTGTACATGGGTTGAGTGATAAAATTTCATCAATGGCTTATCTTAAGCCTATTATGACTCTTGATTACGTGATAAAGCATGCTGACAAGGTGGAGAAGAAAGCCATGGTAAGAAACAAGCATTATACCTTATCCTACAATCATGTTACTTCTTTGAATCGCATAGGAGTTTCTGAGGGTAAAGTTTGGAGTTATAGCAAGAATGAAACATATTGAGGCTAAACCAACACTTATGGATGTGAATATGAAGAAACAGTGATTTGATTGATATGGATTTGAATCTCTTACAATTGCTTTGCAATGTTCAAGAGCCGCAGAAGGGAACCATTGTAGGCTTTAGACAGGGTATGAGTGAAAAAATTTCATCAATGGCTTATCTTAAGCCTATTATGACTCCTGATGATGTGAAATAGCATGCTACCAAGGTGGAGAAGAAAGCCATGGTAAGAAACAAGCATTATACCTTATCCCACAATCATGTTACTTCTTTGAATCCCATAGGAGTTTCTATGCTTGAAGTTTTGAGTTATAGCTAGAATGAAACATATTGAGGCTAAACTAACACCTATGGATGTGAATATGAAGAAAGAGTGATTTGATTGAAAGAGATTTAAATCTCTTACAATTGCTTTGCAATGTTCAAGAGCCGCATGAGGGAGCCATTGTAGGCTTTGTACATAGGTTGAGTGATAAAATTTCATCAATGCCTTATCTTAAGCCTATTATGACTCTTGATGACGTGATAACGCATGCTAACAAGGTGGAGAAGAAAGCCATGGTAAGAAACAAGCATTATACCTTATCCCACAATCATGTTATCCCACAATCCTGCCTGGATCGATCGATCCAAGCTTCCTGCAACACACGGATTCGACTTCTAACACGTCGAATTGCAACAAGCAACCTCAAAAACGACACAAACTTGAATCCTAATGATAACACAACATTACCCAACTCAAGGACACAAGAAACAATCCAGAAAACTCCATGGATCTAAGCAAATCTATCAAACAAGCATCAAAACCGAAATCAATGTTCTACAAGCTTAGTCCAGCCCTTGGTCACGCACTCTCCGCGAATTCGGATTGATTGAAGCCACACAAACCTTCTCCAGGCCAGCAAGAACCTCCACGCTCAAACCAAAATCTCTAAAACTCCTTTGAAACTTCCCAAAAGCTCCAACTTCACAAACTCTTCCTTCTTCCTTTTAAACTCACAATTCCTTTCCTCCTTTCTCACTTCTTCACTTCCTTAGGCTCTCCCTAACCCTCCTTGAACCTCCAGAAGCAACCCCCAGCGAAAAATGAAGAAGGAGGAAGAAGAAACACGATTTAAAGGGTGAAAAAGTCGACCTACCAACTCTGCCGACACATGGATCGATCGTTCCTGGCCGGGATCGATCGATCCTAGCAGGATCGGTCGATCCTAGCCGGGATCGGTCGATCCTCTAAACAACCGCAAAACAAGATCGATCGATCCCTATCAGGATCGATCGATCCAGAACCAAAACCGCAACCCAGCCAAAAAATCACGATCTCGAAAATTAATTCTTGACCTCTCTTTTTCACCCCGTCATCTCTCTTCGAGAACTCCATTCCCGAGGCCAACGAAAAAAATAACTTTAAGGAGATAATCTCTCTTACACAGATTTATTCGGATCAAAGACGTTTTTGATATATATATATATATATCCATATATATAAATTTTGTCAATAATCCCCCTTTTGGGAGACGGGCGTTACAGAATCCCATATGAGTTTCTGCGGGTGAAGTTAGGAGTTATTGCAAGAATGAAACATATTGAGGCTAAACCAACACCTATGGATATGAATATGAGGAAACAATGATTTGATTGAAAAGGATTTGAATATCTTACAATTGCTTTGCGATGTTCAAGAGCTGCAGCAGGGAACCATTGTAGGCTTTGTACATTGGTTGAGTGATAAAACTTCATCAATGGCTTAGCTTAAGCCTATTAAGACTCTTGATGACGTGATAAAGCATGCTAACAAGGTGGAGAAGAAAGCCATGGTAAGAAACAAGCATTATACCTTATCGCACAATCATGTTACTTCTTTGAATCCCATAGGAGTTTCTGAGGGTAAAGTTTGGAGTTATAGCAAGAATGAAACATATTGAGGCTAAACCAACACCTATGGATATGAATATGAGGAAACAATGATTTGATTGAAAAGGATTTGAATCTCTTACAATTGCTTTGCAATGTTCAAGAGCCGCAGAAGGGAGATATTGTAGGCTTTGTACATGGGTTGAGTGATAAAATTTCAATAATGGCTTATCTTAAGCCTATTATGACTCTTGATGACGTGATATAGCATGCTACCAAGGTGGAGAAGAAAGTCATGGTAAGAAACAAGCATTATACCTTATCCAACAATCATGTTACTTCTTTGAATCTCATCGGAGTTTCTTAGGGTGAAGTTTGGAGTTATAGCAAGAATGAAACATATTGAGGCTAAACCAACACCTATGGATATGAGTATAAAGAAAAAGTGATTTGATTGAAAAGGATGTGGATCTCTTACAATTGCTTGTCAATGTTTAAGAGCCGCAGCGGGGAGCCATTGTAGGCTTTGTACATGGGTTGAGTGATAAAATTTCATCAATGGCTTATCTTAAGCCTATTATGGCTCTTGATTACCTGATAAAGCATGCTGACAAGGTGGAGAAGAAAGCCATGGTAAGAAATAAGCATTATACCTTATCCCACAATCATGTTACTTCTTTGAATCGCATAGGAGTTTCTGAGGGTAAAGTTTGGAGTTATAGCAAGAATAAAACATATTGAGGCTAAACCAACACTTATGGATGTGAATATGAAGAAACAGTGATTTGATTGATATGGATTTGAATCTCTTACAATTGCTTTGCAATGTTCAAGAGCCGCAGAAGGGAACCATTGTACGCTTTGTACAGGGTATGAGTGAAAAAATTTCATCAATGGCTTATCTTAAGCCTATTATGACTCCTGATGATGTGAAATAGCATGCTACCAAGGTGGAGAAGAAAGCCATGGTAAGAAACAAGAATTATACCTTATCCCACAATCATGTTACTTCTTTGAATCCCATAGGAGTTTCTATGCTTGAAGTTTTGAGTTATAGCTAGAATGAAACATACTGAGGCTAAACTAACACCTATGGATGTGAATATGAAAAAAGAGTGATTTGATTGAAAGAGATTTGAATCTCTTACAATTGCTTTGCAATGTTCAAGAGCCGCGTGAGGGAGCCATTGTAGGCTTTGTACATGGGTTGAGTGATAAAATTTCATCAATGGCTTATCTTAAGCCTATTATGACTCTTGATGACGTGATAACGCATGCTAACAAGGTGGAGAAGAAAGCCATGGTAAGAAACAAGCATTATACCTTATCCCACAAGCATGTTACTTCTTTGAATCGCATAGGAGTTTCTGAGGGTAAAGTTTGGAGTTATAGCAACAATGAAACATATTGAGGCTAAACCAACACTTATGGATGTGAATATGAAGAAACAGTGATTTGATTGATATGGATTTGAATCTCTTACAATTGGTTTGCAATGTTCAAGTGCCGCAGAAGGGAACCATTGTAGGCTTTGTACAGGGTATGAGTGAAAAAAATTTCATCAATGGCTTATCTTAAGCCTATTATGACTCCTGATGATGTGATATAGCATGCTACCAAGGTGGAGAAGAAAGCCATGGTAAGAAACAAGCATTATACCTTATCCCACAATCATGTTACTTCTTTGAATCCCATAGGAGTTTCTATGGGTGAAGTTTTGAGTTATAGCTAGAATGAAACATATTGAGGCTAAACTAACACCTATGGATGTGAATATGAAGATAGAGTGATTTGATTGAAAGAGATTTGAATCTCTTACAATTGCTTTGCAATGTTCAAGAGCCGCATAAGGGAGCCATTGTAGGCTTTGTACATGGGTTGAGTGATAAAATTTCATCAATGCCTTATCTTAAGCCTATTATGACTCTTGATGACGTGATAACGCATGCTAACAAGGTGGATAAGAACGCCATGGTAAGAAACAAGCATTATACCTTATCCCACAATCATGTTACTTCTTTGAATCCCATGGGAGTTTCTGCGGGTGAAGTTAGGAGTTATTGCAAGAATGAAACATATTGAGGCTAAACCAACGCCTATGGATGTGAATATGAAGAAACAATGATTTGATTGAAAAGGATTTGAATCTCTTACAATTGCTTTGCGAAGTTCAAGAGCCGTAGCAGGGAACCATTGTAGGCTTTGTACATGGGTTGAGTGATAAAATTTCATCAATGGCTTAGCTTAAGCCTATTAAGACTCTTGATGACGTGATAAAACATGCTAACAAGGTGGAGAAGAAAGCCATGGTAAGAAACAAGCATTATACCTTATCGCAAAATCATGTTACTTCTTTGAATCCCATAGGAGTTTCTGAGGGTAAAGTTTGGAGTTATAGCAAGAATGAAACATATTGAGGCTAAACCAACACCTATGGATATGAATATGAAGAAACTATGATTTGATTGAAAAGGATTTGAATCTCTTACAATTGCTTTGCAATGTTCAAGAGCCGCAGAAGGGAGCTATTGTAGGCTTTGTACATGGGTTGAGTGATAAAATTTCAAGAATGGCTTATCTTAAGCCTATTATGACTCTTGATGACGTGATATAGCATGCTACCAAGGTGGAGAAGAAAGTCATGGTAAGAAACAAGCATTATACCTTATCCCACAATCATGTTACTTCTTTGAATCTCATCGGAGTTTCTTAGGGTGAAGTTTGGAGTTATAGCAAGAATGAAACATATTGAGGCTAAACCAACACCTATGGATATGAGTATAAAGAAACAGTGATTTGATTGAAAAGGATGTGGATCTCTTACAATTGGATTGGTAATGTTTAAGAGCCGCAGCGGAGAGCCATTTTAGGCTTTGTACATGGGTTGAGTGATAAAATTTCATCAATGGCTTATCTTAAGCCTATTATGACTCTTGATTACGTGAAAAAGCATGCTGACAAGGTGGAGAAGAAAGCCATGGTAAGAAACAAGCATTATACCTTATCCCACAATCATGTTACTTCTTTGAATCTCATCGGAGTTTCTGAGGGTGAAGTTTGGAGTCATAGCATGAATGAAACATATTGAGGCTAAACCATAACCTATGGATATAAGTATAAAGAAACAGTGATTTGATTGAAAAGGATGTGGATCTCATACAGTTGCTTGGCAAGTTTTAAGAGCCGCAGCGGGGAGCCATTGTAGGCTTTGTACATGGGTTGAGTGATAAAATTTCATCAATGGCTTATCTTAAGCCTATTATGACTCTTGATTACGTGATAAAGCATGCTGACAAGGTGGAGAAGAAAGCCATGGTAAGAAACAAGCATTATACCTTATCCTACAATCATGTTACTTCTTTGAATCGCATAGGAGTTTCTGAGGGTAAAGTTTGGAGTTATAGCAAGAATGAAACATATTGAGGCTAAACCAACACTTATGGATGTGAATATGAAGAAACAGTGATTTGATTGATATGGATTTGAATCTCTTACAATTGCTTTGCAATGTTCAAGAGCCGCAGAAGGGAACCATTGTAGGCTTTAGACAGGGTATGAGTGAAAAAATTTCATCAATGGCTTATCTTAAGCCTATTATGACTCCTGATGATGTGAAATAGCATGCTACCAAGGTGGAGAAGAAAGCCATGGTAAGAAACAAGCATTATACCTTATCCCACAATCATGTTACTTCTTTGAATCCCATAGGAGTTTCTATGCTTGAAGTTTTGAGTTATAGCTAGAATGAAACATATTGAGGCTAAACTAACACCTATGGATGTGAATATGAAGAAAGAGTGATTTGATTGAAAGAGATTTAAATCTCTTACAATTGCTTTGCAATGTTCAAGAGCCGCATGAGGGAGCCATTGTAGGCTTTGTACATAGGTTGAGTGATAAAATTTCATCAATGCCTTATCTTAAGCCTATTATGACTCTTGATGACGTGATAACGCATGCTAACAAGGTGGAGAAGAAAGCCATGGTAAGAAACAAGCATTATACCTTATCCCACAATCATGTTATCCCACAATCCTGCCTGGATCGATCGATCCAAGCTTCCTGCAACACACGGATTCGACTTCTAACACGTCGAATTGCAACAAGCAACCTCAAAAACGACACAAACTTGAATCCTAATGATAACACAACATTACCCAACTCAAGGACACAAGAAACAATCCAGAAAACTCCATGGATCTAAGCAAATCTATCAAACAAGCATCAAAACCGAAATCAATGTTCTACAAGCTTAGTCCAGCCCTTGGTCACGCACTCTCCGCGAATTCGGATTGATTGAAGCCACACAAACCTTCTCCAGGCCAGCAAGAACCTCCACGCTCAAACCAAAATCTCTAAAACTCCTTTGAAACTTCCCAAAAGCTCCAACTTCACAAACTCTTCCTTCTTCCTTTTAAACTCACAATTCCTTTCCTCCTTTCTCACTTCTTCACTTCCTTAGGCTCTCCCTAACCCTCCTTGAACCTCCAGAAGCAACCCCCAGCGAAAAATGAAGAAGGAGGAAGAAGAAACACGATTTAAAGGGTGAAAAAGTCGACCTACCAACTCTGCCGACACATGGATCGATCGTTCCTGGCCGGGATCGATCGATCCTAGCAGGATCGGTCGATCCTAGCCGGGATCGGTCGATCCTCTAAACAACCGCAAAACAAGATCGATCGATCCCTATCAGGATCGATCGATCCAGAACCAAAACCGCAACCCAGCCAAAAAATCACGATCTCGAAAATTAATTCTTGACCTCTCTTTTTCACCCCGTCATCTCTCTTCGAGAACTCCATTCCCGAGGCCAACGAAAAAAATAACTTTAAGGAGATAATCTCTCTTACACAGATTTATTCGGATCAAAGACGTTTTTGATATATATATATATATATCCATATATATAAATTTTGTCAATAATCCCCCTTTTGGGAGACGGGCGTTACAGAATCCCATATGAGTTTCTGCGGGTGAAGTTAGGAGTTATTGCAAGAATGAAACATATTGAGGCTAAACCAACACCTATGGATATGAATATGAGGAAACAATGATTTGATTGAAAAGGATTTGAATATCTTACAATTGCTTTGCGATGTTCAAGAGCTGCAGCAGGGAACCATTGTAGGCTTTGTACATTGGTTGAGTGATAAAACTTCATCAATGGCTTAGCTTAAGCCTATTAAGACTCTTGATGACGTGATAAAGCATGCTAACAAGGTGGAGAAGAAAGCCATGGTAAGAAACAAGCATTATACCTTATCGCACAATCATGTTACTTCTTTGAATCCCATAGGAGTTTCTGAGGGTAAAGTTTGGAGTTATAGCAAGAATGAAACATATTGAGGCTAAACCAACACCTATGGATATGAATATGAGGAAACAATGATTTGATTGAAAAGGATTTGAATCTCTTACAATTGCTTTGCAATGTTCAAGAGCCGCAGAAGGGAGATATTGTAGGCTTTGTACATGGGTTGAGTGATAAAATTTCAATAATGGCTTATCTTAAGCCTATTATGACTCTTGATGACGTGATATAGCATGCTACCAAGGTGGAGAAGAAAGTCATGGTAAGAAACAAGCATTATACCTTATCCAACAATCATGTTACTTCTTTGAATCTCATCGGAGTTTCTTAGGGTGAAGTTTGGAGTTATAGCAAGAATGAAACATATTGAGGCTAAACCAACACCTATGGATATGAGTATAAAGAAAAAGTGATTTGATTGAAAAGGATGTGGATCTCTTACAATTGCTTGTCAATGTTTAAGAGCCGCAGCGGGGAGCCATTGTAGGCTTTGTACATGGGTTGAGTGATAAAATTTCATCAATGGCTTATCTTAAGCCTATTATGGCTCTTGATTACCTGATAAAGCATGCTGACAAGGTGGAGAAGAAAGCCATGGTAAGAAATAAGCATTATACCTTATCCCACAATCATGTTACTTCTTTGAATCGCATAGGAGTTTCTGAGGGTAAAGTTTGGAGTTATAGCAAGAATAAAACATATTGAGGCTAAACCAACACTTATGGATGTGAATATGAAGAAACAGTGATTTGATTGATATGGATTTGAATCTCTTACAATTGCTTTGCAATGTTCAAGAGCCGCAGAAGGGAACCATTGTACGCTTTGTACAGGGTATGAGTGAAAAAATTTCATCAATGGCTTATCTTAAGCCTATTATGACTCCTGATGATGTGAAATAGCATGCTACCAAGGTGGAGAAGAAAGCCATGGTAAGAAACAAGAATTATACCTTATCCCACAATCATGTTACTTCTTTGAATCCCATAGGAGTTTCTATGCTTGAAGTTTTGAGTTATAGCTAGAATGAAACATACTGAGGCTAAACTAACACCTATGGATGTGAATATGAAAAAAGAGTGATTTGATTGAAAGAGATTTGAATCTCTTACAATTGCTTTGCAATGTTCAAGAGCCGCGTGAGGGAGCCATTGTAGGCTTTGTACATGGGTTGAGTGATAAAATTTCATCAATGCCTTATCTTAAGCCTATTATGACTCTTGATGACGTGATAACGCATGCTAACAAGGTGGAGAAGAAAGCCATGGTAAGAAACAAGCATTATACCTTATCCCACAATCATGTTACTTCTTTGAATCCCATAGGAGTTTCTGAGGGTAAAGTTTGGAGTTATAGCAAGAATGAAACATATTGAGGCTAAACCAACACCTATGGATATGAATATGAAGAAACAATGATTTGATTGAAAAGGATTTGAATCTCTTACAATTGCTTTGCAATGTTCAAGAGCCGCAGAAGGGAGCTATTGTAGGCTTTGTACATGGGTTGAGTGATAAAATTTCAAGAATGGCTTATCTTAAGCCTATTATGACTCTTGATGACGTGATATAGCATGCTACTAAGGTGGAGAAGAAAGTCATGGTAAGAAACAAGCATTATACCTTATCCCACAATCATGTTACTTCTTTGAATCTCATCGGAGTTTCTTAGGTTGAAGTTTGGAGTTATAGCAAGAATGAAACATATTGAGGCTAAACCAACACCTATGGATATGAGTATAAAGAAACAGTGATTTGATTGAAAAGGATGTGGATCTCTTACAATTGCTTGGCAATGTTTAAGAGCCGCAGCGGGGAGCCATTGTAGGCTTTGTACATGGGTTGAGTGATAAAATTTCATCAATGGCTTATCTTAAGCCTATTATGACTCTTGATTACGTGATAAAGCATGCTGACAAGGTGGAGAAGAAAGCCATGGTAAGAAACAAGCATTATACCTTATCCCACAAGCATGTTACTTCTGTGAATCGCATAGGAGTTTCTGAGGGTAAAGTTTGGAGTTATAGCAACAATGAAACATATTGAGGCTAAACCAACACTTATGGATGTGAATATGAAGAAACAGTGATTTGATTGATATGGATTTGAATCTCTTACAATTGGTTTGCAATGTTCAAGTGCCGCAGAAGGGAACCATTGTAGGCTTTGTACAGGGTATGAGTGAAAAAATTTTCATCAATGGCTTATCTTAAGCCTATTATGACTCCTGATGATGTGATATAGCATGCTACCAAGGTGGAGAAGAAAGCCATGGTAAGAAACAAGCATTATACCTTATCCCACAATCATGTTACTTCTTTGAATCCCATAGGAGTTTCTATGGGTGAAGTTTTGAGTTATAGCTAGAATGAAACATATTGAGGCTAAACTAACACCTATGGATGTGAATATGAAGATAGAGTGATTTGATTGAAAGAGATTTGAATCTCTTACAATTGCTTTGCAATGTTCAAGAGCCGCATAAGGGAGCCATTGTAGGCTTTGTACATGGGTTGAGTGATAAAATTTCATCAATGCCTTATCTTAAGCCTATTATGACTCTTGATGACGTGATAACGCATGCTAACAAGGTGGATAAGAACGCCATGGTAAGAAACAAGCATTATACCTTATCCCACAATCATGTTACTTCTTTGAATCCCATGGGAGTTTCTGCGGGTGAAGTTAGGAGTTATTGCAAGAATGAAACATATTGAGGCTAAACCAACGCCTATGGATGTGAATATGAAGAAACAATGATTTGATTGAAAAGGATTTGAATCTCTTACAATTGCTTTGCGAAGTTCAAGAGCCGTAGCAGGGAACCATTGTAGGCTTTGTACATGGGTTGAGTGATAAAATTTCATCAATGGCTTAGCTTAAGCCTATTAAGACTCTTGATGACGTGATAAAGCATGCTAACAAGGTGGAGAAGAAAGCCATGGTAAGAAACAAGCATTATACCTTATCGCAAAATCATGTTACTTCTTTGAATCCCATAGGAGTTTCTGAGGGTAAAGTTTGGAGTTATAGCAAGAATGAAACATATTGAGGCTAAACCAACACCTATGGATATGAATATGAAGAAACAATGATTTGATTGAAAAGGATTTGAATCTCTTACAATTGCTTTGCAATGTTCAAGAGCCGCAGAAGGGAGCTATTGTAGGCTTTGTACATGGGTTGAGTGATAAAATTTCAAGAATGGCTTATCTTAAGCCTATTATGACTCTTGATGACGTGATATAGCATGCTACCAAGGTGGAGAAGAAAGTCATGGTAAGAAACAAGCATTATACCTTATCCCACAATCATGTTACTTCTTTGAATCTCATCGGAGTTTCTTAGGGTGAAGTTTGGAGTTATAGCAAGAATGAAACATATTGAGGCTAAACCAACACCTATGGATATGAGTATAAAGAAACAGTGATTTGATTGAAAAGGATGTGGATCTCTTACAATTGGATTGGTAATGTTTAAGAGCCGCAGCGGAGAGCCATTTTAGGCTTTGTACATGGGTTGAGTGATAAAATTTCATCAATGGCTTATCTTAAGCCTATTATGACTCTTGATTACGTGAAAAAGCATGCTGACAAGGTGGAGAAGAAAGCCATGGTAAGAAACAAGCATTATACCTTATCCCACAATCATGTTACTTCTTTGAATCTCATCGGAGTTTCTGAGGGTGAAGTTTGGAGTCATAGCATGAATGAAACATATTGAGGCTAAACCATAACCTATGGATATAAGTATAAAGAAACAGTGATTTGATTGAAAAGGATGTGGATCTCATACAGTTGCTTGGCAATGTTTAAGAGCCGCAGCGGGGAGCCATTGTAGGCTTTGTAAATGGGTTGAGTGATAAAATTTCATCAATGGCTTATCTTAAGCCTATTATGACTCTTGATTACGTGATAAAGCATGCTGACAAGGTGGAGAAGAAAGCCATGGTAAGAAACAAGCATTATACCTTATCCTACAATCATGTTACTTCTTTGAATCGCATAGGAGTTTCTGAGGGTAAAGTTTGGAGTTATAGCAAGAATGAAACATATTGAGGCTAAACCAACACTTATGGATGTGAATATGAAGAAACAGTGATTTGATTGATATGGATTTGAATCTCTTACAATTGCTTTGCAATGTTCAAGAGCCGCAGAAGGGAACCATTGTAGGCTTTGTACAGGGTATGAGTGAAAAAATTTCATCAATGGCTTATCTTAAGCCTATTATGACTCCTGATGATGTGAAATAGCATGCTACCAAGGTGGAGAAGAAAGCCATGGTAAGAAACAAGCATTATACCTTATCCCACAATCATGTTACTTCTTTGAATCCCATAGGAGTTTCTATGCTTGAAGTTTTGAGTTATAGCTAGAATGAAACATATTGAGGCTAAACTAACACCTATGGATGTGAATATGAAGAAAGAGTGATTTGATTGAAAGAGATTTAAATCTCTTACAATTGCTTTGCAATGTTCAAGAGCCGCATGAGGGAGCCATTGTAGGCTTTGTACATAGGTTGAGTGATAAAATTTCATCAATGCCTTATCTTAAGCCTATTATGACTCTTGATGACGTGATAACGCATGCTAACAAGGTTGAGAAGAAAGCCATGGTAAGAAACAAGCATTATACCTTATCCCACAATCATGTTATCCCACAATCCTGCCTGGATCGATCGATCCAAGCTTCCTGCAACACACGGATTCGACTTCTAACACGTCGAATTGCAACAAGCAACCTCAAAAACGACACAAACTTGAATCCTAATGATAACACAACATTACCCAACTCAAGGACACAAGAAACAATCCAGAAAACTCCATGGATCTAAGCAAATCTATCAAACAAGCATCAAAACCGAAATCAATGTTCTACAAGCTTAGTCCAGCCCTTGGTCACGCACTCTCCGCGAATTCGGATTGATTGAAGCCACACAAAGCTTCTCCAGGCCAGCAAGAACCTCCACGCTCAAACCAAAATCTCTAAAACTCCTTTGAAACTTCCCAAAAGCTCCAACTTCACAAACTCTTCCTTCTTCCTTTTAAACTCACAATTCCTTTCCTCCTTTCTCACTTCTTCACTTCCTTAGGCTCTCCCTAACCCTCCTTGAACCTCCAGAAGCAACCCCCAGCGAAAAATGAAGAAGGAGGAAGAAGAAACACGATTTAAAGGGTGAAAAAGTCGACCTACCAACTCTGCCGACACATGGATCGATCGTTCCTGGCCGGGATCGATCGATCCTAGCAGGATCGGTCGATCCTAGCCGGGATCGGTCGATCCTCTAAACAACCGCAAAACAAGATCGATCGATCCCTATCAGGATCGATCGATCCAGAACCAAAACCGCAACCCAGCCAAAAAATCACGATCTCGAAAATTAATTCTTGACCTCTCTTTTTCACCCCGTCATCTCTCTTCGAGAACTCCATTCCCGAGGCCAACGAAAAAAATAACTTTAAGGAGATAATCTCTCTTACACAGATTTATTCGGATCAAAGACGTTTTTGATATATATATATATATATCCATATATATAAATTTTGTCAATAATCCCCCTTTTGGGAGACGGGCGTTACAGAATCCCATATGAGTTTCTGCGGGTGAAGTTAGGAGTTATTGCAAGAATGAAACATATTGAGGCTAAACCAACACCTATGGATATGAATATGAGGAAACAATGATTTGATTGAAAAGGATTTGAATCTCTTACAATTGCTTTGCGATGTTCAAGAGCTGCAGCAGGGAACCATTGTAGGCTTTGTACATTGGTTGAGTGATAAAACTTCATCAATGGCTTAGCTTAAGCCTATTAAGACTCTTGATGACGTGATAAAGCATGCTAACAAGGTGGAGAAGAAAGCCATGGTAAGAAACAAGCATTATACCTTATCGCACAATCATGTTACTTCTTTGAATCCCATAGGAGTTTCTGAGGGTAAAGTTTGGAGTTATAGCAAGAATGAAACATATTGAGGCTAAACCAACACCTATGGATATGAATATGAGGAAACAATGATTTGATTGAAAAGGATTTGAATCTCTTACAATTGCTTTGCAATGTTCAAGAGCCGCAGAAGGGAGATATTGTAGGCTTTGTACATGGGTTGAGTGATAAAATTTCAATAATGGCTTATCTTAAGCCTATTATGACTCTTGATGACGTGATATAGCATGCTACCAAGGTGGAGAAGAAAGTCATGGTAAGAAACAAGCATTATACCTTATCCAACAATCATGTTACTTCTTTGAATCTCATCGGAGTTTCTTAGGGTGAAGTTTGGAGTTATAGCAAGAATGAAACATATTGAGGCTAAACCAACACCTATGGATATGAGTATAAAGAAAAAGTGATTTGATTGAAAAGGATGTGGATCTCTTACAATTGCTTGTCAATGTTTAAGAGCCGCAGCGGGGAGCCATTTTAGGCTTTGTACATGGGTTGAGTGATAAAATTTCATCAATGACTTATCTTAAGCCTATTATGACTCTTGATTACGTGATAAACCATGCTGACTAGGTGGAGAAGAAAGCCATGGTAAGAAACAAGAATTATACCTTATCCCACAATCATATTACTTCTTTGAATCCCATAGGAGTTTCTGCGGGTGAAGTTAGGAGTTATTGCAAGAATGAGACATATTGAGGCTAAACCAACACCTATGGATGTGAATATGAAGTTACAATGATTTGATTGAAAAGGATTTGAATCTCTTACAATTGCTTCGTGATGTTCAAGAGCCGCAGCAGGGAACCATTGTAGGCTTTGTACATGGGTTGAGTGATAAAATTTCATCAATGGCTTAGCTTAAGCCTATTAAGACTCTTGATGACGTGATAAAGCATGCTAACAAGGTGGAGAAGAAAGCCATGGTAAGAAACAACCATTATACCTTATCGCACAATCATGTTACTTCTTTGAATCCCATAGGAGTTTCTGAGGGTAAAGTTTGGAGCAAGAATGAAACATATTGAGGCTAAACCAACACCTATGGATATGAATATGAAGAAACAATGATTTGATTGAAAAGGATTTGAATCTCTTACAATTGCTTTGCAATGTTCAAGAGCCGCAGAAGGGAGCTATTGTAGGCTTTGTACATGGGTTGTGTGATAAAATTTCAAGAATGGCTTATCTTAAGCCTATTATGACTCTTGATGACGTGATATAGCATGCTACCAAGGTGGAGAAGAAAGTCATGGTAAGAAACAAGCATTATACCTTATCCCACAATCATGTTACTTCTTTGAATCTCATCGGAGTTTCTAAGGGTGAAGTTTGGAGTTATAGCATGAATGAAACATATTGAGGCTAAACCATAACCTATGGATATAAGTATAAAGAAACAGTGATTTGATTGAAAAGGATGTGGATCTCATACAGTTGCTTGGCAATGTTTAAGAGCCGCAGCGGGGAGCCATTGTAGGCTTTGTACATGGGTTGAGTGATAAAATTTCATCAATGGCTTATCTTAAGCCTATTATGACTCTTGATTACGTGATAAAGCATGCTGACAAGGTGGAGAAGAAAGCCATGGTAAGAAACAAGCATTATACCTTATCCCACAATCATGTTACTTCTTTGAATCGCACAGGAGTTTCTGAGGGTAAAGTTTGGAGTTATAGAAAGAATGAAACATATTGAGGCTAAACCAACACTTATGGATGTGAATATGAAGAAACAGTGATTTGATTGATATTGATTTGAATCTCTTACAATTGCTTTGCAATGTTCAAGAGCCGCAGAAGGGAACCATTGTAGGCTTTGTACAGGGTATGAGTGAAAAAATTTCATCAATGGCTTATCTTAAGCCTATTATGACTCCTGATGATGTGATATAGCATGCTACCAAGGTGGAGAAGAAAGCCATGGTAAGAAACTAGCATTATACCTTATCCCACAATCATGTTACTTCTTTGAATCCCATAGGAGTTTCTATGCTTGAAGTTTTGAGTTATAGCTAGAATGAAACATATTGATGCTAAACTAACACCTATGGATGTGAATATGAAGAAAGAGTGATTTGATTGAAAGAGATTTGAATCTCTTACAATTGCTTTGCAATGTTCAAGAGCCGCATGAGGGAGCCATTGTAGGCTTTGTACATGGGTTGAGTGATAAAATTTCATCAATGCCTTATCTTAAGCCTATTATGACTCTTGATGACGTGATAACGCATGCTAACAAGGTGGAGAAGAAAGCCATGGTAAGAAACAAGCATTATACCTTATCCCACAATCATGTTACTTCTTTGAATCCCATAGGAGTTTCTGCGGGTGAAGTTAGGAGTTATTGCAAGAATGAAACATATTGAGGCTAAACCAACACCTATGGATGTGAATATGAAGTTACAATGATTTGATTGAAAAGGATTTGAATCTCTTACAATTGCTTCGTGATGTTCAAGAGCCGCAGCAGGGAACCATTGTAGGCTTTGTACATGGGTTGAGTGATAAAATTTCATCAATGGCTTAGCTTAAGCCTATTAAGACTCTTGATGACGTGATAAAGCATGCTAACAAGGTGGAGAAGAAAGTCATGGTAAGAAACAACCATTATACCTTATCGCACAATCATGTTACTTCTTTGAATCCCATAGGAGTTTCTGAGGGTAAAGTTTGGAGCAAGCATGAAACATATTGAGGCTAAACCAACACCTATGGATATGAATATGAAGAAACAATGATTTGATTGAAAAGGATTTGAATCTCTTACAATTGCTTTGCAATGTTCAAGAGCCGCAGAAGGGAGCTATTGTAGGCTTTGTACATGGGTTGAGTGATAAAATTTCAAGAATGGCTTATCTTAAGCCTATTATGACTCTTGATGACGTGATATAGCATGCTACCAAGGTGGAGAAGAAAGTCATGGTAAGAAACAAGCATTATACCTTATCCCACAATCATGTTACTTCTTTGAATCTCATCGGAGTTTCTAAGGGTGAAGTTTGGAGTTATAGCATGAATGAAACATATTGAGGCTAAACCATAACCTATGGATATAAGTATAAAGAAACAGTGATTTGATTGAAAAGGATGTGGATCTCATACAGTTGCTTGGCAATGTTTAAGAGCCGCAGCGGGGAGCCATTGTAGGCTTTGTACATGGGTTGAGTGATAAAATTTCATCAATGGCTTATCTTAAGCCTATTATGACTCTTGATTACGTGATAAAGCATGCTGACAAGGTGGAGAAGAAAGCCATGGTAAGAAACAAGCATTATACCTTATCCCACAATCATGTTACTTCTTTGAATCGCACAGGAGTTTCTGAGGGTAAAGTTTGGAGTTATAGAAAGAATGAAACATATAGAGGCTAAACCAACACTTATGGATGTGAATATGAAGAAACAGTGATTTGATTGATATTGATTTGAATCTCTTACAATTGCTTTGCAATGTTCAAGAGCCGCAGAAGGGAACCATTGTAGGCTTTGTACAGGGTATGAGTGAAAAAATTTCATCAATGGCTTATCTTAAGCCTATTATGACTCCTGATGATGTGATATAGCATGCTACCAAGGTGGAGAAGAAAGTCATGGTAAGAAACAAGCATTATACCTTATCCCACAATCATGTTACTTCTTTGAATCTCATCGGAGTTTCTAAGGGTGAAGTTTGGAGTTATAGCATGAATGAAACATATTGAGGCTAAACCATAACCTATGGATATAAGTATAAAGAAACAGTGATTTGATTGAAAAGGATGTGGATCTCATACAGTTGCTTGGCAATGTTTAAGAGCCGCAGCGGGGAGCCATTGTAGGCTTTGTACATGGGTTGAGTGATAAAATTTCATCAATGGCTTATCTTAAGCCTATTATGACTCTTGATTACGTGATAAAGCATGCTGACAAGGTGGAGAAGAAAGCCATGGTAAGAAACAAGCATTATACCTTATCCCACAATCATGTTACTTCTTTGAATCGCACAGGAGTTTCTGAGGGTAAAGTTTGGAGTTATAGAAAGAATGAAACATATTGAGGCTAAACCAACACTTATGGATGTGAATATGAAGAAACAGTGATTTGATTGATATTGATTTGAATCTCTTACAATTGCTTTGCAATGTTCAAGAGCCGCAGAAGGGAACCATTGTAGGCTTTGTACAGGGTATGAGTGAAAAAATTTCATCAATGGCTTATCTTAAGCCTATTATGACTCCTGATGATGTGATATAGCATGCTACCAAGGTGGAGAAGAAAGCCATGGTAAGAAACAAGCATTATACCTTATCCCACAATCATGTTACTTCTTTGAATCCCATAGGAGTTTCTATGCTTGAAGTTTTGAGTTATAGCTAGAATGAAACATATTGATGCTAAACTAACACCTATGGATGTGAATATGAAGAAAGAGTGATTTGATTGAAAGAGATTTGAATCTCTTACAATTGCTTTGCAATGTTCAAGAGCCGCATGAGGGAGCCATTGTAGGCTTTGTACATGGGTTGAGTGATAAAATTTCATCAATGCCTTATCTTAAGCCTATTATGACTCTTGATGACGTGATAACGCATGCTAACAAGGTGGAGAAGAAAGCCATGGTAAGAAACAAGCATTATACCTTATCCCACAATCATGTTACTTCTTTGAATCCCATAGGAGTTTCTGCGGGTGAAGTTAGGAGTTATTGCAAGAATGAAACATATTGAGGCTAAACCAACACCTATGGATATGAATATGAGGAAACAATGATTTGATTGAAAAGGATTTGAATCTCTTACAATTGCTTTGCGATGTTCAAGAGCCGCAGCAGGGAACCATTGTAGGCTTTGTACATGGGTTGAGTGATAAAATTTCATCAATGGCTTAGCTTAAGCCTATTAAGACTTTTGATGACGTGATAAAGCATGCTAACAAGGTGGAGAAGAAAGTCATGGTAAGAAACAAGCATTATACCTTATCCCACAATCATGTTACTTCTTTGAATCCCATCGGAGTTTCTGAGGGTGAAGTTTGGAGTTATAGCAAGAATGAAAAATATTGAGGCTAAACCAACACCTATGGATATGAGTATAAAGAAACAGTGATTTGATTGAAAAGGATGTGGATCTCTTACAATTGCTTGGCAATGTTTAAGGGCCGCAGCGGGGAGCCATTTTAGGCTTTGTACATGGGTTGAGTGATAAAATTTCATCAATGGCTTATCTTAAGCCTATTATGACTCTTGATTACGTGATAAAGCATGCTGACAAGGTGGAGAAGAAAGCCATGGTAAGAAACAAGCATTATACCTTATCCCACAATCATGTTACTTCTTTGAATCCCATAGGAGTTTCTGCGGGTGAAGTTAGGAGTTATTGCAAGAATGAGACATATTGAGGCTAAACCAACACCTATGGATGTGAATATGAAGTTACAATGATTTGATTGAAAAGGATTTGAATCTCTTACAATTGCTTCGCGATGTTCAAGAGCCGCAGCAGGGAACCATTGTAGGCTTTGTACATGGGTTGAGTGATAAAATTTCATCAATGGATTAGCTTAAGCCTATTAAGACTCTTGATGACGTGATAAAGCATGCTAACAAGGTGGAGAAGAAAGCCATGGTAAGAAACAAGCATTATACCTTATCGCACAATCATGTTACTTCTTTGAATCCCATAGGAGTTTCTGAGGGTAAAGTTTGGAGCAAGAATGAAACATATTGAGGCTAAACCAACACCTATGGATATGAATATGAAGAAACAATGATTTGATTGAAAAGTATTTGAATCTCTTACAATTGCTTTGCAATGTTCAAGAGCCGCAGAAGGGAGCTATTGTAGGCTTTGTACATGGGTTGAGTAATAAAATTTCAAGAATGGCTTATCTTAAGCCTATTATGACTCTTGATGACGTGATATAGCATGCTACCAAGGTGGAGAAGAAAGTCATGGTAAGAAACAAGCATTATACCTTATCCCACAATCATGTTACTTCTTTGAATACATCGGAGTTTCTAAGGGTGAAGTTTGGAGTTATAGCATGAATGATACATATTGAGGCTAAACCATAACCTATGGATATAAGTATAAAGAAACAGTGATTTGATTGAAAAGGATGTGGATCTCATACAGTTGCTTGGCAATGTTTAAGAGCCGCAGCGGGGAGCCATTGTAGGATTTGTACATGGGTTGAGTGATAAAATTTCATCAATGGCTTATCTTAAGCCTATTATGACTCTTGATTACGTGATAAAGCATGCTGACAAGGTGGAGAAGAAAGCCATGGTAAGAAACAAGCATTATACCTTATCCCACAATCATGTTACTTCTTTGAATCGCACAGGAGTTTCTGAGGGTAAAGTTTGGAGTTATAGAAAGAATGAAACATATTGAGGCTAAACCAACACTTATGGATGTGAATATGAAGAAACAGTGATTTGATTGATATTGATTTGAATCTCTTACAATTGCTTTGCAATGTTCAAGAGCCGCAGAAGGGAACCATTGTAGGCTTTGTACAGGGTATGAGTGAAAAAATTTCATCAATGGCTTATCTTAAGCCTATTATGACTCCTGATGATGTGATATAGCATGCTACCAAGGTGGAGAAGAAAGCCATGGTAAGAAACAAGCATTATACCTTATCCCACAATCATGTTACTTCTTTGAATCCCATAGGAGTTTCTATGCTTGAAGTTTTGAGTTATAGCTAGAATGAAACATATTGATGCTAAACTAACACCTATGGATGTGAATATGAAGAAAGAGTGATTTGATTGAAAGAGATTTGAATCTCTTACAATTGCTTTGCAATGTTCAAGAGCCGCATGAGGGAGCCATTGTAGGCTTTGTACATGGGTTGAGTGATAAAATTTCATCAATGCCTTATCTTAAGCCTATTATGACTCTTGATGACGTGATAACGCATGCTAACAAGGTGGAGAAGAAAGCCATGGTAAGAAACAAGCATTATACCTTATCCCACAATCATGTTACTTCTTTGAATCCCATAGGAGTTTCTGCGGGTGAAGTTAGGAGTTATTGCAAGAATGAAACATATTGAGGCTAAACCAACACCTATGGATATGAATATGAGGAAACAATGATTTGATTGAAAAGGATTTGAATCTCTTACAATTGCTTTGCGATGTTCAAGAGCCGCAGCAGGGAACCATTGTAGGCTTTGTACATGGGTTGAGTGATAAAATTTCATCAATGGCTTAGCTTAAGCCTATTAAGACTTTTGATGACGTGATAAAGCATGCTAACAAGGTGGAGAAGAAAGTCATGGTAAGAAACAAGCATTATACCTTATCCCACAATCATGTTACTTCTTTGAATCTCATCGGAGTTTCTTAGGGTGAAGTTTGGAGTTATAGCAAGAATGAAAAATATTGAGGCTAAACCAACACCTATGGATATGAGTATAAAGAAACAGTGATTTGATTGAAAAGGATGTGGATCTCTTACAATTGCTTGGCAATGTTTAAGGGCCGCAGCGGGGAGCCATTTTAGGCTTTGTACATGGGTTGAGTGATAAAATTTCATCAATGGCTTATCTTAAGCCTATTATGACTCTTGATTACGTGATAAAGCATGCTGACAAGGTGGAGAAGAAAGCCATGGTAAGAAACAAGCATTATACCATATCCCACAATCATGTTACTTCTTTGAATCCCATAGGAGTTTCTGCGGGTGAAGTTAGGAGTTATTGCAAGAATGAGACATATTGAGGCTAAACCAAAACCTATGGATGTGAATATGAAGTTACAATGATTTGATTGAAAAGGATTTGAATCTCTTACAATTGCTTTGCGATGTTCAAGAGCCGCAGCAGGGAACCATTGTAGGCTTTGTACATGGGTTGAGTGATAAAATTTCATCAATGGCTTAGCTTAAGCCTATTAAGACTCTTGATGACGTGATAAAGCATGCTAACAAGGTGGAGAAAAAAGCCATGGTAAGAAACAAGCATTATACCTTATCGCACAATCATGTTACTTCTTTGAATCCCATAGGAGTTTCTGAGGGTAAAGTTTGGAGCAAGAATGAAACATATTGAGGCTAAACCAACACCTATGGATATGCATATGAAGAAACAATGATTTGATTGAAAAGGATTTGAATCTCTTACAATTGCTTTGCAATGTTCAAGAGCCGCAGAAGGGAGCTATTGTAGGCTTTGTACATGGGTTGAGTGATAAAATTTCAAGAATGGCTTATCTTAAGCCTATTATGACTCTTGATGACGTGATATAGCATACTACCAAGGTGGAGAAGAAAGTCATGGTAAGAAACAAGCATTATACCTTATCCCACAATCATGTTACTTCTTTGAATCTCATCGGAGTTTCTGAGGGTGAAGTTTGGAGTTATAGCATGAATGAAACATATTGAGGCTAAACCATAACCTATGGATATAAGTATAAAGAAACAGTGATTTGATTAAAAAGGATGTGGATCTCATACAGTTGCTTGGCAATGTTTAAGAGCCGCAGCGGGGAGCCATTGTAGGCTTTGTACATGGGTTGAGTGATAAAATTTCATCAATGGCTTATCTTAAGCCTATTATGACTCTTGATTACGTGATAAAGCATGCTGACAAGGCGGAGAAGAAAGCCATGGTAAGAAACAAGCATTATACCTTATCCCCCAATCATGTTACTTCTTTGAATCGCATAGGAGTTTCTGAGGGTAAAGTTTGGAGTTATAGCAAGAATGAAACATATTGAGGCTAAACCAACACTTATGGATGTGAATATGAAGAAACAGTGTTTTGATTGATATGGATTTGAATCTCTTACAATTGCTTTGCAATGTTCAAGAGCCGCAGAAGGGAACCATTGTAGGCTTTGTACAGGGTATGAGTGAAAAAAATTCATCAATGGCTTATCTTAAGCCTATTATGACTCCTGATGATGTGAAATAGCATGCTACCAAGGTGGAGAAGAAAGCCATGGTAAGAAACAAGCATTATACCTTATCCCACAATCATGTTACTTCTTTGAATCCCATAGGAGTTTCTATGCTTGAAGTTCTGAGTTATAGCTAGAATGAAACATATTGAGGCTAAACTAACACCTATGGATGTGAATATGAAGAAAGAGTGATTTGATTGAAAGAGATTTGAATCTCTTACAATTGCTTTGCAATGTTCAAGAGCCGCATGAGGGAGCCATTGTAGGCTTTGTAGATGGGTTGAGTGATAAAATTTCATCAATGCCTTATCTTAAGCCTATTATGACTCTTGATGACGTGATAACGCATGCTAACAAGGTGGAGAAGAAAGCCATGGTAAGAAACAAGCATTATACCTTATCCCACAATCATGTTACTTCTTTGAATCCCATAGGAGTTTTTGCGGGTGAAGTTAGGAGTTATTGCAAGAATGAAATATATTGAGGCTAAACCAACACCTATGGATGTGAATATGAAGAAACAATGATTTGATTGAAAAGGATTTGAATCTCTTACAATTGCTTTGCGATGTTCAAGAGCCGCAGCAGGGAACCATTGTAGGCTTTGTACATGGGTTGAGTGATAAAATTTCATCAATGGCTTAGCTTAAGCCTATTAAGACTCTTGATGACGTGATAAAGCATGCTAACAAGGTGGAGAAAAAAGCCATGGTAAGAAACAAGCATTATACCTTATCGCACAATCATGTTACTTCTTTGAATCCCATAGGAGTTTCTGAGGGTAAAGTTTGGAGCAAGAATGAAACATATTGAGGCTAAACCAACACCTATGGATATGCATATGAAGAAACAATGATTTGATTGAAAAGGATTTGAATCTCTTACAATTGCTTTGCAATGTTCAAGAGCCGCAGAAGGGAGCTATTGTAGGCTTTGTACATGGGTTGAGTGATAAAATTTCAAGAATGGCTTATCTTAAGCCTATTATGACTCTTGATGACGTGATATAGCATACTACCAAGGTGGAGAAGAAAGTCATGGTAAGAAACAAGCATTATACCTTATCCCACAATCATGTTACTTCTTTGAATCTCATCGGAGTTTCTGAGGGTGAAGTTTGGAGTTATAGCATGAATGAAACATATTGAGGCTAAACCATAACCTATGGATATAAGTATAAAGAAACAGTGATTTGATTAAAAAGGATGTGGATCTCATACAGTTGCTTGGCAATGTTTAAGAGCCGCAGCGGGGAGCCATTGTAGGCTTTGTACATGGGTTGAGTGATAAAATTTCATCAATGGCTTATCTTAAGCCTATTATGACTCTTGATTACGTGATAAAGCATGCTGACAAGGCGGAGAAGAAAGCCATGGTAAGAAACAAGCATTATACCTTATCCCCCAATCATGTTACTTCTTTGAATCGCATAGGAGTTTCTGAGGGTAAAGTTTGGAGTTATAGCAAGAATGAAACATATTGAGGCTAAACCAACACTTATGGATGTGAATATGAAGAAACAGTGTTTTGATTGATATGGATTTGAATCTCTTACAATTGCTTTGCAATGTTCAAGAGCCGCAGAAGGGAACCATTGTAGGCTTTGTACAGGGTATGAGTGAAAAAAATTCATCAATGGCTTATCTTAAGCCTATTATGACTCCTGATGATGTGAAATAGCATGCTACCAAGGTGGAGAAGAAAGCCATGGTAAGAAACAAGCATTATACCTTATCCCACAATCATGTTACTTCTTTGAATCCCATAGGAGTTTCTATGCTTGAAGTTCTGAGTTATAGCTAGAATGAAACATATTGAGGCTAAACTAACACCTATGGATGTGAATATGAAGAAAGAGTGATTTGATTGAAAGAGATTTGAATCTCTTACAATTGCTTTGCAATGTTCAAGAGCCGCATGAGGGAGCCATTGTAGGCTTTGTAGATGGGTTGAGTGATAAAATTTCATCAATGCCTTATCTTAAGCCTATTATGACTCTTGATGACGTGATAACGCATGCTAACAAGGTGGAGAAGAAAGCCATGGTAAGAAACAAGCATTATACCTTATCCCACAATCATGTTACTTCTTTGAATCCCATAGGAGTTTCTGCGGGTGAAGTTAGGAGTTATTGCAAGAATGAAACATATTGAGGCTAAACCAACACCTATGGATGTGAATATGAAGAAACAATGATTTGATTGAAAAGGATTTGAATCTCTTACAATTGCTTTGCGATTTTCAAGAGCCGCAGCAGGGAACCATTGTAGGCTTTGTACATGGGTTGAGTGATAAAATTTCATCAATGGCTTAGCTTAAGCCTATTAAGACTCTTGATGACGTGATAAAGCATGCTAACAAGGTGGAGAAAAAAGCCATGGTAAGAAACAAGCATTATACCTTATCGCAAAATCATGTTACTTCTTTGAATCCCATAGGAGTTTCTGAGGGTAAAGTTTGGAGCAAGAATGAAACATATTGAGGCTAAACCAACACCTATGGATATGCATATGAAGAAACAATGATTTGATTGAAAAGGATTTGAATCTCTTACAATTGCTTTGCAATGTTCAAGAGCCGCAGAAGGGAGCTATTGTAGGCTTTGTACATGGGTTGAGTGATAAAATTTCAAGAATGGCTTATCTTAAGCCTATTATGACTCTTGATGACGTGATATAGCATACTACCAAGGTGGAGAAGAAAGTCATGGTAAGAAACAAGCATTATACCTTATCCCACAATCATGTTACTTCTTTGAATCTCATCGGAGTTTCTGAGGGTGAAGTTTGGAGTTATAGCATGAATGAAACATATTGAGGCTAAACCATAACCTATGGATATAAGTATAAAGAAACAGTGATTTGATTAAAAAGGATGTGGATCTCATACAGTTGCTTGGCAATGTTTAAGAGCCGCAGCGGGGAGCCATTGTAGGCTTTGTACATGGGTTGAGTGATAAAATTTCATCAATGGCTTATCTTAAGCCTATTATGACTCTTGATTAAGTGATAAAGCATGCTGACAAGGCGGAGAAGAAAGCCATGGTAAGAAACAAGCATTATACCTTATCCCCCAATCATGTTACTTCTTTGAATCGCATAGGAGTTTCTGAGGGTAAAGTTTGGAGTTATAGCAAGAATGAAACATATTGAGGCTAAACCAACACTTATGGATGTGAATATGAAGAAACAGTGTTTTGATTGATATGGATTTGAATCTCTTACAATTGCTTTGCAATGTTCAAGAGCCGCAGAAGGGAACCATTGTAGGCTTTGTACAGGGTATGAGTGAAAAAAATTCATCAATGGCTTATCTTAAGCCTATTATGACTCCTGATGATGTGAAATAGCATGCTACCAAGGTGGAGAAGTAAGCCATGGTAAGAAACAAGCATTATACCTTATCCCACAATCATGTTACTTCTTTGAATCCCATAGGAGTTTCTATGCTTGAAGTTCTGAGTTATAGCTAGAATGAAACATATTGAGGCTAAACTAACACCTATGGATGTGAATATGAAGAAAGAGTGATTTGATTGAAAGAGATTTGAATCTCTTACAATTGCTTTGCAATGTTCAAGAGCCGCATGAGGGAGCCATTGTAGGCTTTGTAGATGGGTTGAGTGATAAAATTTCATCAATGCCTTATCTTAAGCCTATTATGACTCTTGATGACGTGATAACGCATGCTAACAAGGTGGAGAAGAAAGCCATGGTAAGAAACAAGCATTATACCTTATCCCACAATCATGTTACTTCTTTGAATCCCATAGGAGTTTCTGCGGGTGAAGTTAGGAGTTATTGCAAGAATGAAACATATTGAGGCTAAACCAACACCTATGGATGTGAATATGAAGAAACAATGATTTGATTGAAAAGGATTTGAATCTCTTACAATTGCTTTGCGATGTTCAAGAGCCGCAGCAGGGAACCATTGTAGGCTTTGTACATGGGTTGAGTGATAAAATTTCATCAATGGCTTAGCTTAAGCCTATTAAGACTCTTGATGAGGTGATAAAGCATGCTAACAAGGTGGAGAAGAAAGCCATGGTAAGAAACAAGCATTATACCTTATCGCACAATCATGTTACTTCTTTGAATCCCATAGGAGTTTCTTAGGGTAAAGTTTGGAGTTATAGCAAGAATGAAACATATTGATGCTAAACCAACACCTATGGATATGAATATGAAGAAACAATGATTTGATTGAAAAGGATTTGAATCTCTTACAATTGCTTTGCAATGTTCAAGAGCCGCAGAAGGGAGCTATTGTAGGCTTTGTACATGGGTTGAGTGATAAAATTTCAAGAATGGCTTATCTTAAGCCTATTATGACTCCAGATGACGTGATATAGCATGCTACCAAGGTGGAGAAGAAAGTCATGGTAAGAAACAAGCATTATACCTTATCCCACAATCATGTTACTTCTTTGAATCTCATCGGAGTTTCTAAGGGTGAAGTTTGGAGTTATAGCAAGAATGAAACATATTGAGGCTAAACCAACACCTATGGATATGAGTATAAAGAAACAGTGATTTGATTGAAAAGGATGTGGATCTCTTACAATTGCTTGGCAATGTTTAAGAGCCGCAACGGGGAGCCATTGTAGGCTTTGTACATGGGTTGAGTGATAAAATTTCATCAATGGCTTATCTTAAGCCTATTATGACTCTTGATTACGTGATAAAGCATGCTGACAAGGTGGAGAAGAAAGCCATGGTAAGAAACAAGCATTATACCTTATCCCACAATCATGTTACTTCTTTGAATCGCATAGGAGTTTCTGAGGGTAAAGTTTGGAGTTATAGCAAGAATGAAACATATTGAGGCTAAACCAACACTTATGGATGTGAATATGAAGAAACAATGATTTGATTGATATGGATTTGAATCTCTTACAATTGCTTTGCAATGTTCAAGAGCCGCAGAAGGGAACCATTGTAGGCTTTGTGAATATGAAGAAACAGTGATTTGATTGAAAAGGATTTGAATCTCTTACAATTGCTTTGCAATCTTCAAGAGCCGCAGAATGGAGCTATTGTAGGCTTTGTACATGGGTTGAGTGATAAAATTTCATCAATGGATTATCTTAAGCCTATTATGACTCTTGATGATGTGATATAGCATGCTACCAAGGTGGATAAGAAAGCGAGCGTAAGAAACAAGCATTATACCTTACCCCACAATCATGTTACTTCTTTGAATCCCATAGGAGTTTCTGAGGGTGAAGTTTTGAGTTATAGCAAGAATGAAACAAATTGAGGCTAAACTAACACCTATGGATGTGAATATGAAGAAACAGTGATTTGATTGAAAAGGATTTGAATCTCTTACAATTGCTTTGCGATATTCAAGAGCCGCAGCAGGGAACCATTGTAGGCTTTGTACATGGGTTGAGTGACAAAATTTCATCAATGGCTTATCTTAAGCATATTATGACTCTTGATGACGTGATCTAGCATGCTACCAAGGTGGATAAGAAAGCCAGGGTAAGAAACAAGCATTATACCTTATCCCACAATTATGTTACTTCTTTGAATCCCATAGGAGTTTCTGAGGGTGAAGTTTTGAGTTATAGCAAGAATGAAACATATTGAGGCTAAACCAACACCTACGGATGTGAATATGAAGAAACAATGATTTGATTGAAAGGATTTGAATCTCTTACAATTGCTTTGCAATGTTCAAGAGCCGCAGAAGGGAGCTATTGTAGGCTTTGTACATGGGTTGAGTGATAAAATTTCAAGAATGGCTTATCTTAAGCCTATTATGACTCTTGATGACGTGATATAGCATGCTACCAAGGTGGGGAAGAAAGTCATGGTAAGAAACAAGCATTATACCTTATCCCACAATCATGTTACTTCTTTGAATCTCATCGGAGTTTCTGAGGGTGAAGTTTGGAGTTATAGCATGAATGAAACATATTGAGGCTAAACCATAACCTATGGATATAAGTATAAAGAAACAGTGATTTGATTGAAAAGGATGTGGATCTCATACAGTTGCTTGGCAATGTTTAAGAGCCGCAGCGGGGAGCCATTGTAGGCTTTGTACATGGGTTGAGTGATAAAATTTCATCAATGGCTTATCTTAAGCCTATTATGACTCTTGATTACGTGATAAAGCATGCTGACAAGGTGGAGAAGAAAGCCATGGTAAGAAACAAGCATTATACCTTATCCCACAATCATGTTACTTCTTTGAATCGCATAGGAGTTTCTGAGGGTAAAGTTTGGAGTTATAGCAAGAATGAAACATATTGTGGCTAAACCAACACTTATGGATGTGAATATGAAGAAACAGTGATTTGATTGATATGGATTTGAATCTCTTACAATTGCTTTACAATGTTCAAGAGCCGCAGAAGGGAACCATTGTAGGCTTTGTACAGGGTATGAGTGAAAAAATTTCATCAATGGCTTATCTTAAGCCTATTATGACTCATGATGATGTGAAATAGCATGCTACCAAGGTGGAGAAGAAAGCCATGGTAAGAAACAAGCATTATACCTTATCCCACAATCATGTTACTTCTTTGAATCCCATAGGAGTGTATATGCTTGAAGTTTTGAGTTATAGCTACAATGAAACATATTGAGGCTAAACTAACACCTATGGATGTGAATATGAAGAAAGAGTGATTTGATTGAAAGAGATTTGAATCTCTTACAATTGCTTTGCAATGTTCAAGAGCCGCATGAGGGAGCCATTGTAGGCTTTGTAGATGGGTTGAGTGATAAAATTTCATCAATGCCTTATCTTAAGCCTATTAAGACTCTTGATGACGTGATAAAGCATGCTGACAAGGTGGAGAAGAAAGCCATGGTAAGAAACAAGCATTATACCTTATCCCACAATCATGTTACTTCTTTGAATCCCATAGGAGTTTCTGAGGGTAAAGTTTGGAGTTATAGCAAGAATGAAACATATTGAGGCTAAACCAACACCTATGGATATGAATATGAAGAAACAATGATTTGATTGAAAAGGATTTGAATCTCTTACAATTGCTTTGCAATGTTCAAGAGCCGCAGAAGGGAGCTATTGTAGGCTTTGTACATGGGTTGAGTGATAAAATTTCAAGAATGGCTTATCTTAAGCCTATTATGACTCTTGATGACGTGATATAGCATGCTACCAAGGTGGAGAAGAAAGTCATGGTAAGAAACAAGCATTATACCTTATCCCACAATCATGTTACTTCTTTGAATCTCATCGGAGTTTCTAAGGGTGAAGTTTGGAGTTATAGCAAGAATGAAACATATTGAGGCTAAACCAACACCTATGGATATGAGAATAAAGAAACAGTGATTTGATTGAAAAGGATGTGGATCTCTTACAATTGCTTGGCAATGTTTAAGAGCCGCAGCGGGGAGCAATTGTAGGCTTTGTACATGGGTTGAGTGATAAAATTTCATCAATGGCTTATCTTAAGCCTATTATGACTCTTGATTACGTGATAAAGCATGCTGACAAGGTGGAGAAGAAAGCCATGGTAAGAAACAAGCATTATACCTTATCCCACAATCATGTTACTTCTTTGAATCGCATAGGAGTTTCTGAGGGTAAAGTTTGGAGTTATAGCAAGAATGAAACATATTGAGGCTAAACCAACACTTATGGATGTGAATATGAAGAAACAGTGATTTGATTGATATGGATTTGAATCTCTTACAATTGCTTTGCAATGTTCAAGAGCCGCAGAAGGGAACCATTTTAGGCTTTGTGAATATGAAGAAATAGTGATTTGATTGAAAAGGATTTGAATCTCTTACAATTGCTTTGCAATCTTCAAGAGCCGCAGAATGGAGCTATTGTAGGCTTTGTACATGGGTTGAGTGACAAAATTTCATCAATGGCTTATCTTAAGCATATTATGACTCTTGAAGATCCAAATCCTTTTCAATCAAATCATTGTTTCTTCATATTCACATCTATAGGTGTTGGTTTAGCCTCAATATGAATCATTCTTGCTATAACTCCAAACTTCACCCTCAGAAACTCCTATGGGATTCAAAGAAGTAACATGATTGTGGGATAAGGTATAATGCTTGTTTCTTACCATGGCATTCTTCTCCACCTTGTTAGCATGATTTACCGCGTCATCAAGAGTCATAATAGGCTTAAGATAAGCCATTGATGAAATTTTATCACACAACCCATGTACAAAGCCTAAAATGGCTCCATGCTGCGGCTCTTGAACATTACCAAGCAATTGTAAGAGATCCAAATCCTTTTCAATCAAATCATTGTTTCTTCATATTCACATCTATAGGTGTTGGTTTAGCCTCAATATGATTCATTCTTTCTATAACTCCAAACTTCACCCTCAGAAACTCCTATGGGATTCAAAGAAGTAACATGATTGTGGGATAAGGTATAATGCTTGTTTCTTACCATGGCATTCTTCTCCACCTTGTTAGCATGCTTTATCACGTCATCAAGAGTCATAATAGGCTTAAGCTAAGCCATTGATGAAATTTTATCACACAACCCATGTACAAAGCCTAAAATGGCTCCCTGCGGCGGCTCTTGAACATTGCCAAGCTATTGTAAGAGATCCAAATCCTTTTAAATCAAATAACTGTTTCTTCATATTCACATCTATAGGCTTTGGTTTAGCCTCAATATGTTTCATTCTTGCTATAACTCCAAACTACACAATCAGAAACTCCTATGGGATTCAAAGAAGTAACATAATTGTGGGATGAGGTATAATGCTTGTTTCTTACCATGGCTTTCTTCTCCACCTTGTTAGCATGCTTTATCACATCATCAAGAGTCATAATAGGCTTAAGATAAGCCATTGATGAAATTTTATCACACAACCCATGTACAAAACCTAAAATGGCTCCCTGCTGCGGCTCTTGAAAATTACCAAGCAATTGTAAGAGATCCAAATCCTTTTCAATCAAATCATTGTTTCTTCATATTCACATCTATAGGTGTTGGTTTAGCGTCAATATGATTCATTCTTGCTAAAACTCCAAACTTCACCCTCAGAAACTCCTATGGGATTCAAAGAAGTAACATGATTGTGGGATATGGTATAATGCTTGTTTCTTACCATGGCATTCTTCTCCACCTTGTTAGCACGCTTTATCACGTCATCAAGAGTCAGAATAGGCTTAAGATAAGCCATTGATGAAATTTTATCACACAACCCATGTACAAAGCCTAAAATGGTTCCCTGCTGCGGCTCTTGAACATTACCAAGCAATTGTAAGAGATTCAAATCATTTTCAATCAAATCATTGTTTCTTCATATTCACATCTATAGGTGTTGGTTTAGCCTCAATATGATTCATTCTTGCTATAACTCCAAACTTCACCCTCAGAAACTCCTATGAGATGCAAAGAAGTAACCTAATTGTGGGATGAGGTATAATGCTTGTTGCTTAGCATGGCTTTCTTCTCCACCTTGTTAGCATGATTTATCACGTCATCAAGAGTCATAATAGGCTTAAGATAAGCCATTGATGAAATTTTATCACACAACCCATGTACAAAGCCTAAAATGGCTCCATGCTGCGGCTCTTGAACATTACCAAGCAATTGTAAGAGATCCAAATCCTTTTCAATCAAATCATTGTTTCTTCATATTCACATCTATAGGTGTTGGTTTAGCCTCAATATGAATCATTCTTGCTATAACTCCAAACTTCACCCTCAGAAACTCCTATGGGATTCAAAGAAGTAACATGATTGTGGGATAAGGTATAATGCTTGTTGCTTACCATGGCTTTCTTCTCCACCTTGTTAGCATGCTTTATCTCATCATCAAGAGTCATAATAGGCTTAAGATAAGCCATTGATGAAATTTTATCACACAACCCATGTACAAAGCCTAAAATGGCTCCGTGCTGCGGCTCTTGAAAATTACCAAGCAATTGTAAAAGATCCAAATCCTTTTCAATCAAATCATTGTTTCTTCATATTCACATCTATAGGTGTTGGTTTAGACTCAATATGATTCATTCTGGCTAAAACTCCAAACTTCACCCTCAGAAACTCCTATGGGATTCAAAGAAGTAACCTGATTGTGGGATATGCTATAATGCTTGTTTCTTACCATGGCATTCTTCTCCACCTTGTTAGCACGCTTTATCACGTCATCAAGAGTCAGAATAGGCTTAAGATAAGCCATTGATGAAATTTTATCACACAACCCATGTACAAAGCCTAAAATGGCTCCCTGCTGCGGCTCTTGAACATTACCAAGCAATTGTAAGAGATTCAAATCATTTTCAATCAAATCATTGTTTCTTCATATTCACATCTATAGGTGTTGGTTTAGCCTCAATATGATTCATTCTTGCTATAACTCCAAACTTCACCCTCAGAAACTCCTATGAGATGCAAAGAAGTAACCTAATTGTGGGATGAGGTATAATGCTTGTTGCTTAGCATGGCTTTCTTCTCCACCTTGTTAGCATGATTTATCACGTCATCAAGAGTCATAATAGGCTTAAGATAAGCCATTGATGAAATTTTATCACACAACCCATGTACAAAGCCTAAAATGGCTCCATGCTGCGGCTCTTGAACATTACCAAGCAATTGTAAGAGATCCAAATCCTTTTCAATCAAATCATTGTTTCTTCATATTCACATCTATAGGTGTTGGTTTAGCCTCAATATGAATCATTCTTGCTATAACTCCAAACTTCACCCTCAGAAACTCCTATGGGATTCAAAGAAGTAACATGATTGTGGGATAAGGTATAATGCTTGTTTCTTACCATGGCATTCTTCTCCACCTTGTTACCATGCGTTATCACGTCATCAAGAGTCATAATAAGCTTAAGCTAAGCCATTGATGAAATTTTATCACACAACCCATGTACAAAGCCTAAAATGGCTCCTTGCGGCGGCTCTTGAACATTGCCAAGCTATTGTAAGAGATCCAAATCCTTTTCAATCAAATAACTGTTTCTTCATATTCACATCTATAGGCTTTGGTTTAGCCTCAATATGTTTCATTCTTGCTATAACTCCAAACTACACCCTCAGAAACTCCTATGGGATTCAAAGAAGTAACATAATTGTGGGATGAGGTATAATGCTTGTTGCTTACCATGGCTTTCTTCTCCACCTTGTTAGCATGCTTTATCACATCATCAAGAGTCATAATAGGCTTAAGATAAGCCATTGATGAAATTTTATCACACAACCCATGTACAAAGCCTAAAATGGCTCCCTGCTGCGGCTCTTGAAAATTGCCAAGCAATTGTAAGAGATCCAAATCCTTTTCAATCAAATCATTGTTTCTTCATATTCACATCTATAGGTGTTGGTTTAGCCTCAATATGATTCATTCTTGCTAAAACTCCAAACATCACCCTCAGAAACTCCTATGGGATTCAAAGAAGTAACATGATTGTGGGATATGGTATAATGCTTGTTTCTTACCATGGCATTCTTCTCCACCTTGTTAGCACGCTTTATCACGTCATCAAGAGTCAGAATAGGCTTAAGATAAGCCATTGATGAAATTTTATCACACTACCCATGTACAAAGCCTAAAATGGCTCCCTGCTGCGGCTCTTGAACATTACCAAGCAATTGTAAGAGATCCAAATCCTTTTCAATCAAATCATTGTTTCTTCATATTCACATCTATAGGTGTTGGTTTAGCCTCAATATGATTCATTCTTGCTATAACTCCAAACTTCACCCTCAGAAACTCCTATGAGATGCAAAGAAGTAACCTAATTGTGGGATGAGGTATAATGCTTGTTGCTTAGCATGACTTTCTTCTCCACCTTGTTAGCATGATTTATCACGTCATCAAGAGTCATAATAGGCTTAAGATAAGCCATTGATGAAATTTTATCACACAACCCATGTACAAAGCCTAAAATGGCTCCATGCTGCGGCTCTTGAACATTACCAAGCAATTGTAAGAGATCCAAATCCTTTTCAATCAAATCATTGTTTCTTCATATTCACATCTATAGGTGTTGGTTTAGCCTCAATATGATTCATTCTTGCTATAACTCCAAACTTCACCCTCAGAAACTCCTATGGGATTCAAAGAAGTAACATGATTGTGGGATAAGGTATAATGCTTGTTTCTTACCATGGCATTCTTCTCCACCTTGTTAGCATGCTTTATCACGTCATCAAGAGTCATAATAGGCTTAAGCTAAGCCATTGATGAAATTTTATCACACAACCCATGTACAAAGCCTAAAATGGCTCCCTGCGGCGGCTCTTGAACATTGCCAAGCTATTGTAAGAGATCCAAATCCTTTTAAATCAAATAACTGTTTCTTCATATTCACATCTATAGGCTTTGGTTTAGCCTCAATATGTTTCATTCTTGCTATAACTCCAAACTACACCCTCAGAAACTCCTATGGGATTCAAAGAAGTAACATAATTGTGGGATGAGGTATAATGCTTGTTGCTTACCATGGCTTTCTTCTCCACCTTGTTAGCATGCTTTATCACATCATCAAGAGTCATAATAGGCTTAAGATAAGCCATTGATGAAATTTTATCACACAACACATGTACAAAGCCTAAAATGGCTCCCTGCTGCGGCTCTTGAAAATTACCAAGCAATTGTAAGAGATCCAAATCTTTTTCAATCAAATCATTGTTTCTTCATATTCACATCTATAGGTGTTGGTTTAGCCTCAATATGATTCATTCTTGCTATAACTCCAAACTTCACCCTCAGAAACTCCTATGGGATTCAAAGAAGTAACATGATTGTGGGATAAGGTATAATGCTTGTTTCTTACCATGGCATTCTTCTCCACCTTGTTACCATGCGTTATCACGTCATCAAGAGTCATAATAAGCTTAAGCTAAGCCATTGATGAAATTTTATCACACAACCCATGTACAAAGCCTAAAATGGCTCCTTGCGGCGGCTCTTGAACATTGCCAAGCTATTGTAAGAGATCCAAATCCTCTTCAATCAAATAACCGTTTCTTCATATTCACATCTATAGGCTTTGGTTTAGCCTCAATATGTTTCATTCTTGCTATAACTCCAAACTACACCCTCAGAAACTCCTATGGGATTCAAAGAAGTAACATAATTGTGGGATGAGGTATAATGCTTGTTGCTTACCATGGCTTTCTTCTCCACCTTGTTAGCATGCTTTATCACATCATCAAGAGTCATAATAGGCTTAAGATAAGCCATTGATGAAATTTTATCACACAACCCATGTACAAAGCCTAAAATGGCTCCCTGCTGCGGCTCTTGAAAATTGCCAAGCAATTGTAAGAGATCCAAATCCTTTTCAATCAAATCATTGTTTCTTCATATTCACATCTATAGGTGTTGGTTTAGCCTCAATATGATTCATTCTTGCTAAAACTCCAAACATCACCCTCAGAAACTCCTATGGGATTCAAAGAAGTAACATGATTGTGGGATATGGTATAATGCTTGTTTCTTACCATGGCATTCTTCTCCACCTTGTTAGCACGCTTTATCACGTCATCAAGAGTCAGAATAGGCTTAAGATAAGCCATTGATGAAATTTTATCACACTACCCATGTACAAAGCCTAAAATGGCTCCCTGCTGCGGCTCTTGAACATTACCAAGCAATTGTAAGAGATCCAAATCCTTTTCAATCAAATCATTGTTTCTTCATATTCACATCTATAGGTGTTGGTTTAGCCTCAATATGATTCATTCTTGCTATAACTCCAAACTTCACCCTCAGAAACTCCTATGAGATGCAAAGAAGTAACCTAATTGTGGGATGAGGTATAATGCTTGTTGCTTAGCATGACTTTCTTCTCCACCTTGTTAGCATGATTTATCACGTCATCAAGAGTCATAATAGGCTTAAGATAAGCCATTGATGAAATTTTATCACACAACCCATGTACAAAGCCTAAAATGGCTCCATGCTGCGGCTCTTGAACATTACCAAGCAATTGTAAGAGATCCAAATCCTTTTCAATCAAATCATTGTTTCTTCATATTCACATCTATAGGTGTTGGTTTAGCCTCAATATGATTCATTCTTGCTATAACTTCAAACTTCACCCTCAGAAACTCCTATGGGATTCAAAGAATAACATGATTGTGGGATAAGGTATAATGCTTGTTTCTTACCATGGCATTCTTCTCCACCTTGTTAGCATGATTTACCGCGTTATCAAGAGTCATAATAGGCTTAAGATAAGCCATTGATGAAATTTTATCACACAACCCATGTACAAAGCCTAAAATGGCTCCATGCTGCGGCTCTTGAACATTACCAAGCAATTGTAAGAGATCCAAATCCTTTTCAATCAAATCATTGTTTCTTCATATTCACATCTATAGGTGTTGGTTTAGCCTCAATATGATTCATTCTTGCTATAACTCCAAACTTCACCCTCAGAAACTCCTATGGGATTCAAAGAAGTAACATGATTGTGGGATAAGGTATAATGCTTGTTTCTTACCATGGCATTCTTCTCCACCTTGTTAGCATGCTTTATGACGTCATCAAGAGTCATAATAGGCTTAAGCTAAGCCATTGATGAAATTTTATCACACAACCCATGTACAAAGCCTAAAATGGCTCCCTGCGGCGGCTCTTGAACATTGCCAAGCTATTGTAAGAGATCCAAATCCTTTTAAATCAAATAACTGTTTCTTCATATTCACATCTATAGGCTTTGGTTTAGCCTCAATATGTTTCATTCTTGCTATAACTCCAAACTACACCCTCAGAAACTCCTATGGGATTCAAAGAAGTAACATAATTGTGGGATGAGGTATAATGCTTGTTGCTTACCATGGCTTTCTTCTCCACCTTGTTAGCATGCTTTATCACATCATCAAGAGTCAAAATAGGCTTAAGATAAGCCATTGATGAAATTTTATCACACAACACATGTACAAAGCCTAAAATGGCTCCCTGCTGCGGCTCTTGAAAATTACCAAGCAATTGTAAGAGATCCAAATCCTTTTCAATCAAATCATTGTTTCTTCATATTCACATCTATAGGTGTTGGTTTAGCCTCAATATGATTCATTCTTGCTATAACTTCAAACTTCACCCTCAGAAACTCCTATGGGATTCAAAGAAGTAACATGATTGTGGGATAAGGTATAATGCTTGTTTCTTACCATGGCATTCTTCTCCACCTTGTTAGCATGATTTACCGCGTCATCAAGAGTCATAATAGGCTTAAGATAAGCCATTGATGAAATTTTATCACACAACCCATGTACAAAGCCTAAAATGGCTCCATGCTGCGGCTCTTGAACATTACCAAGCAATTGTAAGAGATCCAAATCCTTTTCAATCAAATCATTGTTTCTTCATATTCACATCTATAGGTGTTGGTTTAGCCTCAATATGATTCATTCTTGCTATAACTCCAAACTTCACCCTCAGAAACTCCTATGGGATTCAAAGAAGTAACATGATTGTGGGATAAGGTATAATGCTTGTTTCTTACCATGGCATTCTTCTCCACCTTGTTAGCATGCTTTATGACGTCATCAAGAGTCATAATAGGCTTAAGCTAAGCCATTGATGAAATTTTATCACACAACCCATGTACAAAGCCTAAAATGGCTCCCTGCGGCGGCTCTTGAACATTGCCAAGCTATTGTAAGAGATCCAAATCCTTTTAAATCAAATAACTGTTTCTTCATATTCACATCTATAGGCTTTGGTTTAGCCTCAATATGTTTCATTCTTGCTATAACTCCAAACTACACCCTCAGAAACTTTTATGGGATTCAAAGAAGTAACATAATTGTGGGATGAGGTATAATGCTTGTTGCTTACCATGGCTTTCTTCTCCACCTTGTTAGCATGCTTTATCACATCATCAAGAGTCATAATAGGCTTAAGATAAGCCATTGATGAAATTTTATCACACAACACATGTACAAAGCCTAAAATGGCTCCCTGCTGCGGCTCTTGAAAATTACCAAGCAATTGTAAGAGATCCAAATCTTTTTCAATCAAATCATTGTTTCTTCATATTCACATCTATAGGTGTTGGTTTAGCCTCAATATGATTCATTCTTGCTATAACTCCAAACTTCACCCTCAGAAACTCCTATGGGATTCAAAGAAGTAACATGATTGTGGGATAAGGTATAATGCTTGTTTCTTACCATGGCATTCTTCTCCACCTTGTTACCATGCGTTATCACGTCATCAAGAGTCATAATAAGCTTAAGCTAAGCCATTGATGAAATTTTATCACACAACCCATGTACAAAGCCTAAAATGGCTCCTTTCGGCGGCTCTTGAACATTGCAAAGCTATTGTAAGAGATCCAAATCCTCTTCAATCAAATAACCGTTTCTTCATATTCACATCTATAGGCTTTGGTTTAGCCTCAATATGTTTCATTCTTGCTATAACTCCAAACTACACCCTCAGAAACTCCTATGGGATTCAAAGAAGTAACATAATTGTGGGATGAGGTATAATGCTTGTTGCTTACCATGGCATTCTTCTCCACCTTGTTAGCACGCTTTATCACGTCATCAAGAGTCAGAATAGGCTTAAGATAAGCCATTGATGAAATTTTATCACACTACCCATGTACAAAGCCTAAAATGGCTCCCTGCTGCGGCTTTTGAACATTACCAAGCAATTGTAAGAGATCCAAATCCTTTTCAATCAAATCATTGTTTCTTCATATTCACATCTATAGGTGTTGGTTTAGCCTCAATATGATTCATTCTTGCTATAACTCCAAACTTCACCCTCAGAAACTCCTATGAGATGCAAAGAAGTAACCTAATTGTGGGATGAGGTATAATGCTTGTTGCTTAGCATGACTTTCTTCTCCACCTTGTTAGCATGATTTATCACGTCATCAAGAGTCATAATAGGCTTAAGATAAGCCATTGATGAAATTTTATCACACAACCCATGTACAAAGCCTAAAATGGCTCCATGCTGCGGCTCTTGAACATTACCAAGCAATTGTAAGAGATCCAAATCCTTTTCAATCAAATCATTGTTTCTTCATATTCACATCTATAGGTGTTGGTTTAGCCTCAATATGATTCATTCTTGCTATAACTTCAAACTTCACCCTCAGAAACTCCTATGGGATTCAAAGAAGTAACATGATTGTGGGATAAGGTATAATGCTTGTTTCTTACCATGGCATTCTTCTCCACCTTGTTAGCATGATTTACCGCGTCATCAAGAGTCATAATAGGCTTAAGATAAGCCATTGATGAAATTTTATCACACAACCCATGTACAAAGCCTAAAATGGCTCCATGCTGCGGCTCTTGAACATTACCAAGCAATTGTAAGAGATCCAAATCCTTTTCAATCAAATCATTGTTTCTTCATATTCACATCTATAGGTGTTGGTTTAGCCTCAATATGATTCATTCTTGCTATAACTCCAAACTTCACCCTCAGAAACTCCTATGGGATTCAAAGAAGTAACATGATTGTGGGATAAGGTATAATGCTTGTTTCTTACCATGGCATTCTTCTCCACCTTGTTAGCATGCTTTATGACGTCATCAAGAGTCATAATAGGCTTAAGCTAAGCCATTGATGAAATTTTATCACACAACCCATGTACAAAGCCTAAAATGGCTCCCTGCGGCGGCTCTTGAACATTGCCAAGCTATTGTAAGAGATCCAAATCCTTTTAAATCAAATAACTGTTTCTTCATATTCACATCTATAGGCTTTGGTTTAGCCTCAATATGTTTCATTCTTGCTATAACTCCAAACTACACCCTCAGAAACTCCTATGGGATTCAAAGAAGTAACATAATTGTGGGATGAGGTATAATGCTTGTTGCTTACCATGGCTTTCTTCTCCACCTTGTTAGCATGCTTTATCACATCATCAAGAGTCAAAATAGGCTTAAGATAAGCCATTGATGAAATTTTATCACACAACACATGTACAAAGCCTAAAATGGCTCCCTGCTGCGGCTCTTGAAAATTACCAAGCAATTGTAAGAGATCCAAATCCTTTTCAATCAAATCATTGTTTCTTCATATTCACATCTATAGGTGTTGGTTTAGCCTCAATATGATTCATTCTTGCTATAACTCCAAACTTCACCCTCAGAAACTCCTATGGGATTCAAAGAAGTAACATGATTGTGGGATAAGGTATAATGCTTGTTGCTTACCATGGCTTTCTTCTCCACCTTGTTAGCATGCTTTATCACATCATCAAGAGTCAAAATAGGCTTAAGATAAGCCATTGATGAAATTTTATCACACAACACATGTACAAAGCCTAAAATGGCTCCCTGCTGCGGCTCTTGAAAATTACCAAGCAATTGTAAGAGATCCAAATCCTTTTCAATCAAATCATTGTTTCTTCATATTCACATCTATAGGTGTTGGTTTAGCCTCAATATGATTCATTCTTGCTATAACTCCAAACTTAACCCTCAGAAACTCCTATGGGATTCAAAGAAGTAACATGATTGTGGGATAAGGTATAATGCTTGTTTCTTACCATGGCATTCTTCTCCACCTTGTTAGCATGCTTTATCACGTCATCAAGAGTCATAATAAGCTTAAGCTAAGCCATTGATGAAATTTTATCACACAACCCATGTACAAAGCCTAAAATGGCTCCTTGCGGCGGCTCTTGAACATTGCCAAGCTATTGTAAGAGATCCAAATCATTTTCAATCAAATAACTGTTTCTTCATATTCACATCTATAGGCTTTGGTTTAGCCTCAATATGTTTCATTCTTGCTATAACTCCAAACTACACCCTCAGAAACTCCTATGGGATTCAAAGAAGTAACATAATTGTGGGATGAGGTATAATGCTTGTTGCTTACCATGGCTTTCTTCTCCACCTTGTTAGCATGCTTTATCACATCATCAAGAGTCATAATAGGCTTAAGATAAGCCATTGATGAAATTTTATCACACAACCCATGTACAAAGCCTAAAATGGCTCCCTGCTGCGGCTCTTGAAAATTGCCAAGCAATTGTAAGAGATCCAAATACTTTTCAATCAAATCATTGTTTCTTCATATTCACATCTATAGGTGTTGGTTTAGCCTCAATATGATTCATTCTTGCTAAAACTCCAAACATCACCCTCAGAAACTCCTATGGGATTCAAAGAAGTAACATGATTGTGGGATATGGTATAATGCTTGTTTCTTACCATGGCATTCTTTTCCACCTTGTTAGCACGCTTTATCACGTCATCAAGAGTCAGAATAGGCTTAAGATAAGCCATTGATGAAATTTTATCACACAACCCATGTACAAATCCTAAAATAGCTCCCTGCTGCGGCTCTTGAACATTACCAAGCAATTGTAAGAGATCCAAATCCTGTTCAATCAAATCATTGTTTCTTCATATTCACATCTATAGGTGTTGGTTTAGCCTCAATATGATTCATTCTTTCTATAACTCCAAACTTCACCCTCAGAAACTCCTATGGGATTCAAAGAAGTAACATGATTGTGGGATAAGGTATAATGCTTGTTTCTTACCATGGCATTCTTCTCCACCTTGTTAGCACGCTTTATCACGTCATCAAGAGTCATAATAGGCTTAAGATAAGCCATCGATGAAATTTTATCACACAACCCATGTACAAAGCCTAAAATGGCTCCCTGCTGCGGCTCTTGAACATTACCAAGCAATTGTAAGAGATCCAAATCCTTTTCAATCAAATCATTGTTTCTTCATATTCACATCTATAGGTGTTGGTTTAGCCTCAATATGATTCATTCTTGCTATAACTCCAAACTTCACCCTCAGAAACTCCTATGGGATTCAAAGAAGTAACATGATTGTGGGATAAGGTATAATGCTTGTTTCTTACTGTGGCATTCTTCTCCACCTTGTTAGCATGCTTTATCACGTCATCAAGAGTCATAATAGGCTTAAGATAAGCCATTGATGAAATTTTATCACACAACCCATGTACAAAGCCTAAAATGGCTCCCTGCTGCGGCTCTTGAAAATTACCAAGCAATTGTAAGAGATCCAAATCCTTTTCAATCAAATCATTGTTTCTTCATATTCACATCTATAGGTGTTGGTTTAGCCTCAATATGATTCATTCTTGCTATAACTCCAAACTTCACCCTCAGAAACTCCTATGGGATTCAAAGAAGTAACATGATTGTGGGATAAGGTATAATGCTTGTTTCTTACCATGGCTTTCTTCTCCACCTTGTTAGCATGCTATATCACGTCACCAAGAGTCGTAATAGGCTTAAGCTAAGCCATTGATGAAATTTTATCACTCAACCCATGTACAAAGCCTAAAATGGCTCCCTGCGGCGGCTCTTGAACATTGCCAAGCTATTGTAAGAGATCCAAATCCTTTTTAATCAAATAACTGTTTCTTCATATTCACATCTATAGGTGTTGGTTTAGACTCAATATGATTCATTCTTGCTATAACTCCAAACTTCACCCTCAGAAACTCCTATGGGATTCAAAGAAGTAACATGATTGTGGGATAAGGTATAATGCTTGTTTCTTACCATGGCATTCTTCTCCACCTTGTTAGCATGTTTTATCATGTCATCAAGAGTCATAATAGGCTTAAGCTAAGCCATTGATGAAATTTTATCACACAACCCATGTACAAAGCCTAAAATGGCTCCCTGCGGCGGCTCTTGAACATTGCCAAGCTAAGAGATCCAAATCCTTTTCAATCAAATATTTGTTTCTTCATATTCACGTCTATAGGCTTTGGTTTAGCCTCAATATGTTTCATTCTTGCTATAACTCCAAACTACACCCTCAGAAACTCCAATGGGATTCAAAGAAGTAACATAATTGTGGGATGAGGTATAATGCTTGTTGCTTACCATGGCTTTCTTATCCACCTTGTTAGCATGCTTTATCACATCATTAAGAGTCATAATAGGCTTAAGATAAGCCATTGATGAAATTTTATCACACAACCCATGTACAAAGCCTAAAATGGCTCCCTGCTGCGGCTCTTGAACATTACCAAGCAATTGTAAGAGATCCAAATCCTTTTCAATCAAATAACTGTTTCTTCATATTCACATCTATAGGTTTTGGTTTAGCCTCAATATATTTCATTCTTGCTATAACTCCAAACTACACCCTCAGAAACTCCTATGGGATTCAAAGAAGTAACATAATTGTGGGATGAAGTGTAATGCTTGTTGCTTACCATGGCTTTCTTCTCCACCTTGTTAGCATGCTTTATCACATCATCAAGAGTCATAATAGGCTTAAGATAAGCCATTGATGAAATTTTATCACACAACCCATGTACAAAGCCTAAAATGGCTCCCTGCTGCGGCTCTTGAACATTACCAAGCAATTGTAAGAGATCCAAATCCTTTTCAATCAAATCATTGTTTCTTCATATTCACATCTATAGGTGTTGGTTTAGCCTCAATATGATTCATTCTTGCTATAACTCCAAACTTCACCCTCAGAAACTCCTATGGGATTCAAAGAAGTAACATGATTGTGGGATAAGGTATAATGATTGTTTCTTACCATAGCATTCTTCTCCACCTTGTTAGCACGCTTTATCACGTCATCAATAGTCAGAATAGGCTTAAGATAAGCCATTGATGAAATTTTATCACACAACCCATGTACAAAGCCTAAAATGGTTCCCTGCTGCGGCTCTTGAACATTACCAAGCAATTGTAAGAGATCCACATCCTTTTCAATCAAATCATTGTTTCTTCATATTCACATCTATAGGTGTTGGTTTAGCCTCAATATGATTCATTCTTTCTATAACTCCAAACTTCACCCTCAGAAACTCCTATGGGATTCAAAGAAGTAACATGATTGTGGGATAAGGTATAATGCTTGTTTCTTACCATGGCATTCTTCTCCACCTTGTTAGCACGCTTTATCACGTCATCAAGAGTCATAATAGGCTTAAGATAAGCCATCGATGAAATTTTATCACACAACCCATGTACAAAGCCTAAAATGGCTCCCTGCTGCGGCTCTTGAACATTACCAAGCAATTGTAAGAGATCCAAATCCTTTTCAATCAAATCATTGTTTCTTCATATTCACATCTATAGGTGTTGGTTTAGCCTCAATATGTTTCATTCTTGCTATAACTCCAAACTACACCCTCAGAAACTCCAATGGGATTCAAAGAAGTAACATAATTGTGGGATGAGGTATAATGCTTGTTGCTTACCATGGCTTTCTTATCCACCTTGTTAGCATGCTTTATCACATCATTAAGAGTCATAATAGGCTTAAGATAAGCCATTGATGAAATTTTATCACACAACCCATGTACAAAGCCTAAAATGGCTCCCTGCTGCGGCTCTTGAACATTACCAAGCAATTGTAAGAGATCCAAATCCTTTTCAATCAAATAACTGTTTCTTCATATTCACATCTATAGGTTTTGGTTTAGCCTCAATATATTTCATTCTTGCTATAACTCCAAACTACACCCTCAGAAACTCCTATGGGATTCAAAGAAGTAACATAATTGTGGGATGAAGTGTAATGCTTGTTGCTTACCATGGCTTTCTTCTCCACCTTGTTAGCATGCTTTATCACATCATCAAGAGTCATAATAGGCTTAAGATAAGCCATTGATGAAATTTTATCACACAACCCATGTACAAAGCCTAAAATGGCTCCCTGCTGCGGCTCTTGAACATTACCAAGCAATTGTAAGAGATCCAAATCCTTTTCAATCAAATCATTGTTTCTTCATATTCACATCTATAGGTGTTGGTTTAGCCTCAATATGATTCATTCTTGCTATAACTCCAAACTTCACCCTCAGAAACTCCTATGGGATTCAAAGAAGTAACATGATTGTGGGATAAGGTATAATGATTGTTTCTTACCATAGCATTCTTCTCCACCTTGTTAGCACGCTTTATCACGTCATCAATAGTCAGAATAGGCTTAAGATAAGCCATTGATGAAATTTTATCACACAACCCATGTACAAAGCCTAAAATGGTTCCCTGCTGCGGCTCTTGAACATTACCAAGCAATTGTAAGAGATCCACATCCTTTTCAATCAAATCATTGTTTCTTCATATTCACATCTATAGGTGTTGGTTTAGCCTCAATATGATTCATTCTTTCTATAACTCCAAACTTCACCCTCAGAAACTCCTATGGGATTCAAAGAAGTAACATGATTGTGGGATAAGGTATAATGCTTGTTTCTTACCATGGCATTCTTCTCCACCTTGTTAGCACGCTTTATCACGTCATCAAGAGTCATAATAGGCTTAAGATAAGCCATCGATGAAATTTTATCACACAACCCATGTACAAAGCCTAAAATGGCTCCCTGCTGCGGCTCTTGAACATTACCAAGCAATTGTAAGAGATCCAAATCCTTTTCAATCAAATCATTGTTTCTTCATATTCACATCTATAGGTGTTGGTTTAGCCTCAATATGTTTCATTCTTGCTATAACTCCAAACTACACCCTCAGAAACTCCAATGGGATTCAAAGAAGTAACATAATTGTGGGATGAGGTATAATGCTTGTTGCTTACCATGGCTTTCTTATCCACCTTGTTAGCATGCTTTATCACATCATTAAGAGTCATAATAGGCTTAAGATAAGCCATTGATGAAATTTTATCACACAACCCATGTACAAAGCCTAAAATGGCTCCCTGCTGCGGCTCTTGAACATTACCAAGCAATTGTAAGAGATCCAAATCCTTTTCAATCAAATAACTGTTTCTTCATATTCACATCTATAGGTTTTGGTTTAGCCTCAATATATTTCATTCTTGCTATAACTCCAAACTACACCCTCAGAAACTCCTATGGGATTCAAAGAAGTAACATAATTGTGGGATGAAGTGTAATGCTTGTTGCTTACCATGGCTTTCTTCTCCACCTTGTTAGCATGCTTTATCACATCATCAAGAGTCATAATAGGCTTAAGATAAGCCATTGATGAAATTTTATCACACAACCCATGTACAAAGCCTAAAATGGCTCCCTGCTGCGGCTCTTGAACATTACCAAGCAATTGTAAGAGATCCAAATCCTTTTCAATCAAATCATTGTTTCTTCATATTCACATCTATAGGTGTTGGTTTAGCCTCAATATGATTCATTCTTGCTATAACTCCAAACTTCACCCTCAGAAACTCCTATGGGATTCAAAGAAGTAACATGATTGTGGGATAAGGTATAATGCTTGTTTCTTACCATAGCATTCTTCTCCACCTTGTTAGCACGCTTTATCACGTCATCAATAGTCAGAATAGGCTTAAGATAAGCCATTGATGAAATTTTATCACACAACCCATGTACAAAGCCTAAAATGGTTCCCTGCTGCGGCTCTTGAACATTACCAAGCAATTGTAAGAGATCCACATCCTTTTCAATCAAATCATTGTTTCTTCATATTCACATCTATAGGTGTTGGTTTAGCCTCAATATGATTCATTCTTTCTATAACTCCAAACTTCACCCTCAGAAACTCCTATGGGATTCAAAGAAGTAACATGATTGTGGGATAAGGTATAATGCTTGTTTCTTACCATGGCATTCTTCTCCACCTTGTTAGCACGCTTTATCACGTCATCAAGAGTCATAATAGGCTTAAGATAAGCCATCGATGAAATTTTATCACACAACCCATGTACAAAGCCTAAAATGGCTCCCTGCTGCGGCTCTTGAACATTACCAAGCAATTGTAAGAGATCCAAATCCTTTTCAATCAAATCATTGTTTCTTCATATTCACATCTATAGGTGTTGGTTTAGCCTCAATATGATTCATTCTTGCTATAACTCCAAACTTCACCCTCAGAAACTCCTATGGGATTCAAAGAAGTAACATGATTGTGGGATAAGGTATAATGCTTGTTTCTTACTGTGGCATTCTTCTCCACCTTGTTAGCATGCTTTATCACGTCATCAAGAGTCATAATAGGCTTAAGATAAGCCATTGATGAAATTTTATCACACAACCCATGTACAAAGCCTAAAATGGCTCCCTGCTGCGGCTCTTGAAAATTACCAAGCAATTGTAAGAGATCCAAATCCTTTTCAATCAAATCATTGTTTCTTCATATTCACATCTATAGGTGTTGGTTTAGCCTCAATATGATTCATTCTTGCTATAACTCCAAACTTCACCCTCAGAAACTCCTATGGGATTCAAAGAAGTAACATGATTGTGGGATAAGGTATAATGCTTGTTTCTTACCATGGCTTTCTTCTCCACCTTGTTAGCATGCTATATCACGTCACCAAGAGTCGTAATAGGCTTAAGCTAAGCCATTGATGAAATTTTATCACTCAACCCATGTACAAAGCCTAAAATGGCTCCCTGCGGCGGCTCTTGAACATTGCCAAGCTATTGTAAGAGATCCAAATCCTTTTTAATCAAATAACTGTTTCTTCATATTCACATCTATAGGTGTTGGTTTAGACTCAATATGATTCATTCTTGCTATAACTCCAAACTTCACCCTCAGAAACTCCTATGGGATTCAAAGAAGTAACATGATTGTGGGATAAGGTATAATGCTTGTTTCTTACCATGGCATTCTTCTCCACCTTGTTAGCATGCTTTATCATGTCATCAAGAGTCATAATAGGCTTAAGCTAAGCCATTGATGAAATTTTATCACACAACCCATGTACAAAGCCTAAAATGGCTCCCTGCGGCGGCTCTTGAACATTGCCAAGCTAAGAGATCCAAATCCTTTTCAATCAAATATTTGTTTCTTCATATTCACGTCTATAGGCTTTGGTTTAGCCTCAATATGTTTCATTCTTGCTATAACTCCAAACTACACCCTCAGAAACTCCAATGGGATTCAAAGAAGTAACATAATTGTGGGATGAGGTATAATGCTTGTTGCTTACCATGGCTTTCTTATCCACCTTGTTAGCATGCTTTATCACATCATTAAGAGTCATAATAGGCTTAAGATAAGCCATTGATGAAATTTTATCACACAACCCATGTACAAAGCCTAAAATGGCTCCCTGCTGCGGCTCTTGAACATTACCAAGCAATTGTAAGAGATCCAAATCCTTTTCAATCAAATAACTGTTTCTTCATATTCACATCTATAGGTTTTGGTTTAGCCTCAATATATTTCATTCTTGCTATAACTCCAAACTACACCCTCAGAAACTCCTATGGGATTCAAAGAAGTAACATAATTGTGGGTTGAAGTGTAATGCTTGTTGCTTACCATGGCTTTCTTCTCCACCTTGTTAGCATGCTTTATCACATCATCAAGAGTCATAATAGGCTTAAGATAAGCCATTGATGAAATTTTATCACACAACCCATGTACAAAGCTTAAAATGGCTCCCTGCTGCGGCTCTTGAACATTACCAAGCAATTGTAAGAGATCCAAATCCTTTTCAATCAAATCATTGTTTCTTCATATTCACATCTATAGGTGTTGGTTTAGACTCAATATGATTCATTCTTGCTATAACTCCAAACTTCACCCTCAGAAACTCCTATGGGATTCAAAGAAGTAACATGATTGTGGGATAAGGTATAATGCTTGTTTCTTACCATAGCATTCTTCTCCACCTTGTTAGCACGCTTTATCACGTCATCAATAGTCAGAATAGGCTTAAGATAAGCCATTGATGAAATTTTATCACACAACCCATGTACAAAGCCTAAAATGGTTCCCTGCTGCGGCTCTTGAACATTACCAAGCAATTGTAAGAGATCCAAATCCTTTTCAATCAAATCATTGTTTCTTCATATTCACATCTATAAGTGTTGGTTTAGACACAATATGATTCATTCTTGCTATAACTCCAAACTTCACCCTCAGAAACTCCTATGGGATTCAAAGAAGTAACATGATTGTGGGATAAGGTATAATGCTTGTTTCTTACTGTGGCATTCTTCTCCACCTTGTTAGCATGCTTTATCACGTCATCAAGAGTCATAATAGGCTTAAGATAAGCCATTGATGAAATTTTATCACACAACCCATGTACAAAGCCTAAAATGGCTCCCTGCTGCGGCTCTTGAAAATTACCAAGCAATTGTAAGAGATCCAAATCCTTTTCAATCAAATCATTGTTTCTTCATATTCACATCTATAGGTGTTGGTTTAGCCTCAATATGATTCATTCTTGCTATAACTCCAAACTTCACCCTCAGAAACTCCTATGGGATTCAAAGAAGTAACATGATTGTGGGATAAGGTATAATGCTTGTTTCTTACCATGGCTTTCTTCTCCACCTTGTTAGCATGCTATATCACGTCACCAAGAGTCGTAATAGGCTTAAGCTAAGCCATTGATGAAATTTTATCACTCAACCCATGTACAAAGCCTAAAATGGCTCCCTGCGGCGGCTCTTGAACATTGCCAAGCTATTGTAAGAGATCCAAATCCTTTTTAATCAAATAACTGTTTCTTCATATTCACATCTATAGGTGTTGGTTTAGACTCAATATGATTCATTCTTGCTATAACTCCAAACTTCACCCTCAGAAACTCCTATGGGATTCAAAGAAGTAACATGATTGTGGGATAAGGTATAATGCTTGTTTCTTACCATGGCATTCTTCTCCACCTTGTTAGCATGCTTTATCATGTCATCAAGAGTCATAATAGGCTTAAGCTAAGCCATTGATGAAATTTTATCACACAACCCATGTACAAAGCCTAAAATGGCTCCCTGCGGCGGCTCTTGAACATTGCCAAGCTAAGAGATCCAAATCCTTTTCAATCAAATAACTGTTTCTTCATATTCACGTCTATAGGCTTTGGTTTAGAATCAATATGTTTCATTCTTGCTATAACTCCAAACTACACCCTCAGAAACTCCAATGGGATTCAAAGAAGTAACATAATTGTGGGATGAGGTATAATGCTTGTTGCTTACCATGGCTTTCTTATCCACCTTGTTAGCATGCTTTATCACATCATTAAGAGTCATAATAGGCTTAAGATAAGCCATTGATGAAATTTTATCACACAACCCATGTACAAAGCCTAAAATGGCTCCCTGCTGCGGCTCTTGAACATTACCAAGCAATTGTAAGAGATCCAAATCCTTTTCAATCAAATAACTGTTTCTTCATATTCACATCTATAGGTTTTGGTTTAGCCTCAATATATTTCATTCTTGCTATAACTCCAAACTACACCCTCAGAAACTCCTATGGGATTCAAAGAAGTAACATAATTGTGGGATGAAGTGTAATGCTTGTTGCTTACCATGGCTTTCTTCTCCACCTTGTTAGCATGCTTTATCACATCATCAAGAGTCATAATAGGCTTAAGATAAGCCATTGATGAAATTTTATCACACAACCCATGTACAAAGCCTAAAATGGCTCCCTGCTGCGGCTCTTGAACATTACCAAGCAATTGTAAGAGATCCAAATCCTTTTCAATCAAATCATTGTTTCTTCATATTCACATCTATAGGTGTTGGTTTAGCCTCAATATGATTCATTCTTGCTATAACTCCAAACTTCACCCTCAGAAACTCCTATGGGATTCAAAGAAGTAACATGATTGTGGGATAAGGTATAATGCTTGTTTCTTACCATAGCATTCTTCTCCACCTTGTTAGCACGCTTTATCACGTCATCAATAGTCAGAATAGGCTTAAGATAAGCCATTGATGAAATTTTATCACACAACCCATGTACAAAGCCTAAAATGGTTCCCTGCTGCGGCTCTTGAACATTACCAAGCAATTGTAAGAGATCCAAATCCTTTTCAATCAAATCATTGTTTCTTCATATTCACATCTATAAGTGTTGGTTTAGACACAATATGATTCATTCTTGCTATAACTCCAAACTTCACCCTCAGAAACTCCTATGGGATTCAAAGAAGTAACATGATTGTGGGATAAGGTATAATGCTTGTTTCTTACCATGGCTTTCTTCTCCACCTTGTTAGCATGCTATATCACGTCACCAAGAGTCGTAATAGGCTTAAGCTAAGCCATTGATGAAATTTTATCACTCAACCCATGTACAAAGCCTAAAATGGCTCCCTGCGGCGGCTCTTGAACATTGCCAAGCTATTGTAAGAGATCGAAATCCTTTTTAATCAAATAACTGTTTCTTCATATTCACATCTATAGGTGTTGGTTTAGACTCAATATGATTCATTCTTGCTATAACTCCAAACTTCACCCTCAGAAACTCCTATGGGATTCAAAGAAGTAACATGATTGTGGGATAAGGTATAATGCTTGTTTCTTACCATGGCATTCTTCTCCACCTTGTTAGCATGCTTTATCATGTCATCAAGAGTCATAATAGGCTTAAGCTAAGCCATTGATGAAATTATATCACACAACCCATGTACAAAGCCTAAAATGGCTCCCTGCGGCGGCTCTTGAACATTGCCAAGCTAAGAGATCCAAATCCTTTTCAATCAAATAACTGTTTCTTCATATTCACGTCTATAGGCTTTGGTTTAGCCTCAATATGTTTCATTCTTGCTATAACTCCAAACTACACCCTCAGAAACTCCAATGGGATTCAAAGAAGTAACATAATTGTGGGATGAGGTATAATGCTTGTTGCTTACCATGGCTTTCTTATCCACCTTGTTAGCATGCTTTATCACATCATTAAGAGTCATAATAGGCTTAAGATAAGCCATTGATGAAATTTTATCACACAACCCATGTACAAAGCCTAAAATGGCTCCCTGCTGCGGCTCTTGAACATTACCAAGCAATTGTAAGAGATCCAAATCCTTTTCAATCAAATAACTGTTTCTTCATATTCACATCTATAGGTTTTGGTTTAGCCTCAATATATTTCATTCTTGCTATAACTCCAAACTACACCCTCAGAAACTCCTATGGGATTCAAAGAAGTAACATAATTGTGGGATGAAGTGTAATGCTTGTTGCTTACCATGGCTTTCTTCTCCACCTTGTTAGCATGCTTTATCACATCATCAAGAGTCATAATAGGCTTAAGATAAGCCATTGATGAAATTTTATCACACAACCCATGTACAAAGCCTAAAATGGCTCCCTGCTGCGGCTCTTGAACATTACCAAGCAATTGTAAGAGATCCAAATCCTTTTCAATCAAATCATTGTTTCTTCATATTCACATCTATAGGTGTTGGTTTAGACTCAATATGATTCATTCTTGCTATAACTCCAAACTTCACCCTCAGAAACTCCTATGGGATTCAAAGAAGTAACATGATTGTGGGATAAGGTATAATGCTTGTTTCTTACCATAGCATTCTTCTCCACCTTGTTAGCACGCTTTATCACGTCATCAATAGTCAGAATAGGCTTAAGATAAGCCATTGATGAAATTTTATCACACAACCCATGTACAAAGCCTAAAATGGTTCCCTGCTGCGGCTCTTGAACATTACCAAGCAATTGTAAGAGATCCAAATCCTTTTCAATCATATCATTGTTTCTTCATATTCACATCTATAATTGTTGGTTTAGACTCAATATGATTCATTCTTGCTATAACTCCAAACTTCACCCTCAGAAACTCCTATGGGATTCAAAGAAGTAACATGATTGTGGGATAAGGTATAATGCTTGTTTCTCATTGTGGCATTCTTCTCCACCTTGTTAGCATGCTTTATCACGTCATCAAGAGTCATAATAGGCTTAAGATAAGCCATTGATGAAATTTTATCACACAACCCATGTACAAAGCCTAAAATGGCTCCCTGCTGCGGCTCTTGAAAATTACCAAGCAATTGTAAGAGATCCAAATCCTTTTCAATCAAATCATTTTTTCTTCATATTCACATCTATAGGTGTTGGTTTAGCCTCAATATGATTCATTCTTGCTATAACTCCAAACTTCACCCTCAGAAACTCCTATGGGATTCAAAGAAGTAACATGATTGTGGGATAAGGTATAATGCTTGTTTCTTACCATGGCTTTCTTCTCCACCTTGTTAGCATGCTATATCACGTCACCAAGAGTCGTAATAGGCTTAAGCTAAGCCATTGATGAAATTTTATCACTCAACCCATGTACAAAGCCTAAAATGGCTCCCTGCGGCGGCTCTTGAACATTGCCAAGCTATTGTAAGAGATCCAAATCCTTTTTAATCAAATAACTGTTTCTTCATATTCACATCTATAGGTGTTGGTTTAGACTCAATATGATTCATTCTTGCTATAACTCCAAACTTCACCCTCAGAAACTCCTATGGGATTCAAAGAAGTAACATGATTGTGGGATAAGGTATAATGCTTGTTTCTTACCATGGCATTCTTCTCCACCTTGTTAGCATGCTTTATCATGTCATCAAGAGTCATAATAGGCTTAAGCTAAGCCATTGATGAAATTTTATCACACAACCCATGTACAAAGCCTAAAATGGCTCCCTGCGGCGGCTCTTGAACATTGCCAAGCTAAGAGATCCAAATCCTTTTCAATCAAATAACTGTTTCTTCATATTCACGTCTATAGGCTTTGGTTTAGCCTCAATATGTTTCATTCTTGCTATAACTCCAAACTACACCCTCAGAAACTCCAATGGGATTCAAAGAAGTAACATAATTGTGGGATGAGGTATAATGCTTGTTGCTTACCATGGCTTTCTTATCCACCTTGTTAGCATGCTTTATCACATCATTAAGAGTCATAATAGGCTTAAGATAAGCCATTGATGAAATTTTATCACACAACCCATGTACAAAGCCTAAAATGGCTCCCTGCTGCGGCTCTTGAACATTACCAAGCAATTGTAAGAGATCCAAATCCTTTTCAATCAAATAACTGTTTCTTCATATTCACATCTATAGGTTTTGGTTTAGCCTCAATATATTTCATTCTTGCTATAACTCCAAACTACACCCTCAGAAACTCCTATGGGATTCAAAGAAGTAACATAATTGTGGGATGAAGTGTAATGCTTGTTGCTTACCATGGCTTTCTTCTCCACCTTGTTAGCATGCTTTATCACATCATCAAGAGTCATAATAGGCTTAAGATAAGCCATTGATGAAATTTTATCACACAACCCATGTACAAAGCCTAAAATGGCTCCCTGCTGCGGCTCTTGAACATTACCAAGCAATTGTAAGAGATCCAAATCCTTTTCAATCAAATCATTGTTTCTTCATATTCACATCTATAGGTGTTGGTTTAGACTCAATACGATTCATTCTTGCTATAACTCCAAACTTCACCCTCAAAAACTCCTATGGGATTCAAAGAAGTAACATGATTGTGGGATAAGGTATAATGCTTGTTTCTTACCATGGCTTTCTTCTCCACCTTGTTAGCATGCTATATCACGTCACCAAGAGTCGTAATAGGCTTAAGCTAAGCCATTGATGAAATTTTATCACTCAACCCATGTACAAAGCCTAAAATGGCTCCCTGCGGCGGCTCTTGAACATTGCCAAGCTAAGAGATCCAAATCCTTTTCAATCAAATAACTGTTTCTTCATATTCACGTCTATAGGCTTTGGTTTAGCCTCAATATGTTTCATTCTTGCTATAACTCCAAACTACACCCTCAGAAACTCCAATGGGATTCAAAGAAGTAACATAATTGTGGGATGAGGTATAATGCTTGTTGCTTACCATGGCTTTCTTATCCACCTTGTTAGCATGCTTTATCACATCATTAAGAGTCATAATAGGCTTAAGATAAGCCATTGATGAAATTTTATCACACAACCCATGTACAAAGCCTAAAATGGCTCCCTGCTGCGGCTCTTGAAAATTACCAAGCAATTGTAAGAGATCCAAATCCTTTTCAATCAAATCATTTTTTCTTCATATTCACATCTATAGGTGTTGGTTTAGCCTCAATATGATTCATTCTTGCTATAACTCCAAACTTCACCCTCAGAAACTCCTATGGGATTCAAAGAAGTAACATGATTGTGGGATAAGGTATAATGCTTGTTTCTTACCATGGCTTTCTTCTCCACCTTGTTAGCATGCTATATCACGTCACCAAGAGTCGTAATAGGCTTAAGCTAAGCCATTGATGAAATTTTATCACTCAACCCATGTACAAAGCCTAAAATGGCTCCCTGCGGCGGCTCTTGAACATTGCCAAGCTATTGTAAGAGATCCAAATCCTTTTTAATCAAATAACTGTTTCTTCATATTCACATCTATAGGTGTTGGTTTAGACTCAATATGATTCATTCTTGCTATAACTCCAAACTTCACCCTCAGAAACTCCTATGGGATTCAAAGAAGTAACATGATTGTGGGATAAGGTATAATGCTTGTTTCTTACCATGGCATTCTTCTCCACCTTGTTAGCATGCTTTATCATGTCATCAAGAGTCATAATAGGCTTAAGCTAAGCCATTGATGAAATTTTATCACACAACCCATGTACAAAGCCTAAAATGGCTCCCTGCGGCGGCTCTTGAACATTGCCAAGCTAAGAGATCCAAATCCTTTTCAATCAAATAACTGTTTCTTCATATTCACGTCTATAGGCTTTGGTTTAGCCTCAATATGTTTCATTCTTGCTATAACTCCAAACTACACCCTCAGAAACTCCAATGGGATTCAAAGAAGTAACATAATTGTGGGATGAGGTATAATGCTTGTTGCTTACCATGGCTTTCTTATCCACCTTGTTAGCATGCTTTATCACATCATTAAGAGTCATAATAGGCTTAAGATAAGCCATTGATGAAATTTTATCACACAACCCATGTACAAAGCCTAAAATGGCTCCCTGCTGCGGCTCTTGAACATTACCAAGCAATTGTAAGAGATCCAAATCCTTTTCAATCAAATAACTGTTTCTTCATATTCACATCTATAGGTTTTGGTTTAGCCTCAATATATTTCATTCTTGCTATAACTCCAAACTACACCCTCAGAAACTCCTATGGGATTCAAAGAAGTAACATAATTGTGGGATGAAGTGTAATGCTTGTTGCTTACCATGGCTTTCTTCTCCACCTTGTTAGCATGCTTTATCACATCATCAAGAGTCATAATAGGCTTAAGATAAGCCATTGATGAAATTTTATCACACAACCCATGTACAAAGCCTAAAATGGCTCCCTGCTGCGGCTCTTGAACATTACCAAGCAATTGTAAGAGATCCAAATCCTTTTCAATCAAATCATTGTTTCTTCATATTCACATCTATAGGTGTTGGTTTAGACTCAATATGATTCATTCTTGCTATAACTCCAAACTTCACCCTCAAAAACTCCTATGGGATTCAAAGAAGTAACATGATTGTGGGATATGGTATAATGCTTGTTTCTTACCATGGCATTCTTCTCCACCTTGTTAGCACGCTTTATCACGTCATCAAGAGTCAGAATAGGCTTAAGATAAGCCATTGATGAAATTTTATCACACAACCCATGTACAAATCCTAAAATGGCTCCCTGCTGCGGCTCTTGAACATTACCAAGCAATTGTAAGAGATCCAAATCCTTTTCAATCAAATCATTGTTTCTTCATATTCACATCTATAGGTGTTGGTTTAGCCTCAATATGATTCATTCTTGCTATAACTCCAAACTTCACCCTCATAAACTCCTATGGGATTCAAAGAAGTAACATGATTGTGGGATAAGGTATAATGCTTGTTTCTTACCATGGCATTCTTCTCCACCTTGTTAGCACGCTTTATCACATCATCAAGAGTCATAATAGGCTTAAGATAAGCCATCGATGAAATTTTATCACACAACCCATGTACAAAGCCTAAAATGGCTCCCTGCTGCGGCTCTTGAACATTACTAAGCAATTGTAAGAGATCCAAATCCTTTCAAATCAAATCATTGTTTCTTCATATTCACATCTATAGGTGTTGGTTTAGCCTCAATATGATTCATTCTTGCTATAACTCCAAACTTCACCCTCAGAAACTCCTATGGGATTCAAAGAAGTAACATGATTGTGGGATAAGGTATAATGCTTGTTTCTTACTGTGGCATTCTTCTCCACCTTGTTAGCATGCTTTATCACGTCATCAAGAGTCATAATAGGCTTAAGATAAGCCATTGATGAAATTTTATCACACAACCCATGTACAAAGCCTAAAATGGCTCCCTGCTGCGGCTCTTGAAAATTACCAAGCAATTGTAAGAGATCCAAATCCTTTTCAATCAAATCATTGTTTCTTCATATTCACATCTATAGGTGTTGGTTTAGCCTCAATATGATTCATTCTTGCTATAACTCCAAACTTCACCCTCAGAAACTCCTATGGGATTCAAAGAAGTAACATGATTGTGGGATAAGGTATAATGCTTGTTGCTTACCATGGCTTTCTTATCCACCTTGTTAGCATGCTTTATCACATCATTAAGAGTCATAATAGGCTTAAGATAAGCCATTGATGAAATTTTATCACACAACCCATGTACAAAGCCTAAAATGGCTCCCTGCTGCGGCTCTTGAACATTACCAAGCAATTGTAAGAGATCCAAATCCTTTTCAATCAAATAACTGTTTCTTCATATTCACATCTATAGGTTTTGGTTTAGCCTCAATATATTTCATTCTTGCTATAACTCCAAACTACACCCTCAGAAACTCCTATGGGATTCAAAGAAGTAACATAATTGTGGGATGAAGTGTAATGCTTGTTGCTTACCATGGCTTTCTTCTCCACCTTGTTAGCATGCTTTATCACATCATCAAGAGTCATAATAGGCTTAAGATAAGCCATTGATGAAATTTTATCACACAACCCATGTACAAAGCCTAAAATGGCTCCCTGCTGCGGCTCTTGAATATTACCAAGCAATTGTAAGAGATCCAAATCCTTTTCAATCAAATCATTGTTTCTTCATATTCACATCTATAGGTGTTGGTTTAGACTCAATATGATTCATTCTTGCTATAACTCCAAACTTCACCCTCAAAAACTCCTATGGGATTCAAAGAAGTAACATGATTGTGGGATATGGTATAATGCTTGTTTCTTACCATGGCATTCTTCTCCACCTTGTTAGCACGCTTTATCACGTCATCAAGAGTCAGAATAGGCTTAAGATAAGCCATTGATGAAATTTTATCACACAACCCATGTACAAATCCTAAAATGGCTCCCTGCTGCGGCTCTTGAACATTACCAAGCAATTGTAAGAGATCCAAATCCTTTTCAATCAAATCATTGTTTCTTCATATTCACATCTATAGGTGTTGGTTTAGCCTCAATATGATTCATTCTTGCTATAACTCCAAACGTCACCCTCAGAAACTCCTATGGGATTCAAAGAAGTAACATGATTGTGGGATAAGGTATAATGCTTGTTTCTTACAATGGCATTCTTCTCCACCTTGTTAGCACGCTTTATCACGTCATCAAGAGTCATAATAGGCTTAAGATAAGCCATCGATGAAATTTTATCACACAACCCATGTACAAAGCCTAAAATGGCTCCCTGCTGCGGCTCTTGAACATTACCAAGCAATTGTAAGAGATCCAAATCCTTTCAAATCAAATCATTGTTTCTTCATATTCACATCTATAGGTGTTGGTTTAGCCTCAATATGATTCATTCTTGCTATAACTCCAAACTTCACCCTCAGAAACTCCTATGGGATTCAAAGAAGTAACATGATTGTGGGATAAGGTATAATGCTTGTTTCTTACTGTGGCATTCTTCTCCACCTTGTTAGCATGCTTTATCACGTCATCAAGAGTCATAATAGGCTTAAGATAAGCCATTGATGAAATTTTATCACACAACCCATGTACAAAGCCTAAAATGGCTCCCAGCTGCGGCTCTTGAAAATTACCAAGCAATTGTAAGAGATCAAAATCCTTTTCAATCAAATAACTGTTTCTTCATATTCACATCTATAGGTGTTGGTTTAGACTCAATATGATTCATTCTTGCTATAACTCCAAACTTCACCCTCAGAAACTCCTATGGGATTCAAAGAAGTAACATGATTGTGGGATAAGGTATAATGCTTGTTTCTTACCATGGCTTTCTTCTCCACCTTGTTAGCATGCTATATCACGTCACCAAGAGTCGTAATAGGCTTAAGCTAAGCCATTGATGAAATTTTATCACTCAACCCATGTACAAAGCCTAAAATGGCTCCCTGCGGCGGCTCTTGAACATTGCCAAGCAATTGTAAGAGATCCAAATCCTTTTTAATCAAATAACTGTTTCTTCATATTCACATCTATAGGTGTTGGTTTAGACTCAATATGATTCATTCTTGCTATAACTCCAAACTTCACCCTCAGAAACTCCTATGGGATTCAAAGAAGTAACATGATTGTGGGATAAGGTATAATGCTTGTTTCTTACCATGGCATTCTTCTCCACCTTGTTAGCATGCTTTATCATGTCATCAAGAGTCATAATAGGCTTAAGCTAAGCCATTGATGAAATTTTATCACACAACCCATGTACAAAGCCTAAAATGGCTCCCTGCGGCGGCTCTTGAACATTGCCAAGCTAAGAGATCCAAATCCTTTTCAATCAAATAACTGTTTCTTCATATTCACGTCTATAGGCTTTGGTTTAGCCTCAATATGTTTCATTCTTGCTATAACTCCAAACTACACCCTCAGAAACTCCAATGGGATTCAAAGAAGTAACATAATTGTGGGATGAGGTATAATGCTTGTTGCTTACCATGGCTTTCTTATCCACCTTGTTAGCATGCTTTATCACATCATTAAGAGTCATAATAGGCTTAAGATAAGCCATTGATGAAATTTTATCACACAACCCATGTACAAAGCCTAAAATGGCTCCCTGCTGCGGCTCTTGAACATTACCAAGCAATTGTAAGAGATCCAAATCCTTTTCAATCAAATAACTGTTTCTTCATATTCACATCTATAGGTTTTGGTTTAGCCTCAATATATTTCATTCTTGCTATAACTCCAAACTACACCCTCAGAAACTCCTATGGGATTCAAAGAAGTAACATAATTGTGGGATGAAGTTTAATGCTTGTTGCTTACCATGGCTTTCTTCTCCACCTTGTTAGCATGCTTTATCACATCATCAAGAGTCATAATAGGCTTAAGATAAGCCATTGATGAAATTTTATCACACAACCCATGTACAAAGCCTAAAATGGCTCCCTGCTGCGGCTCTTGAACATTACCAAGCAATTGTAAGAGATCCAAATCCTTTTCAATCAAATCATTGTTTCTTCATATTCACATCTATAGGTGTTGGTTTAGCCTCAATATGATTCATTCTTGCTATAACTCCAAACTTCACCCTCAGAAACTCCTATGGGATTCAAAGAAGTAACATGATTGTGGGATAAGGTATAATGCTTGTTTCTTACCATAGCATTCTTCTCCACCTTGTTAGCACGCTTTATCACGTCATCAATAGTCAGAATAGGCTTAAGATAAGCCATCGATGAAATTTTATCACACAACCCATGTACAAAGCCTAAAATGGCTCCCTGCTGCGGCTCTTGAACTTTACCAAGCAATTGTAAGAGATCCAAATCCTTTCAAATCAAATCATTGTTTCTTCATATTCACATCTATAGGTGTTGGTTTAGCCTCAATATGATTCATTCTTGCTATAACTCCAAACTTCACCCTCAGAAACTCCTATGGGATTCAAAGAAGTAACATGATTGTGGGATAAGGTATAATGCTTGTTTCTTACTGTGGCATTCTTCTCCACCTTGTTAGCATGCTTTATCACGTCATCAAGAGTCATAATAGGCTTAAGATAAGCCATTGATGAAATTTTATCACACAACCCATGTACAAAGCCTAAAATGGCTCCCTGCTGCGGCTCTTGAAAATTACCAAGCAATTGTAAGAGATCCAAATCCTTTTCAATCAAATCATTGTTTCTTCATATTCACATCTATAGGTGTTGGTTTAGCCTCAATATGATTCATTCTTGCTATAACTCCAAACTTCTCCCTCAGAAACTCCTATGGGATTCAAAGAAGTAACATGATTGTGGGATAAGGTATAATGCTTGTTTCTTACCATGGCTTTCTTCTCCACCTTGTTAGCATGCTATATCACGTCACCAAGAGTCGTAATAGGCTTAAGCTAAGCCATTGATGAAATTTTATCACTCAACCCATGTACAAAGCCTAAAATGGCTCCCTGCGGCGGCTCTTGAACATTGCCAAGCTATTGTAAGAGATCCAAATCCTTTTTAATCAAATAACTGTTTCTTCATATTCACATCTATAGGTGTTGGTTTAGACTCAATATGATTCATTCTTGCTATAACTCCAAACTTCACCCTCAGAAACTCCTATGGGATTCAAAGAAGTAACATGATTGTGGGATAAGGTATAATGCTTATTTCTTACCATGGCATTCTTCTCCACCTTGTTAGCATGCTTTATCATGTCATCAAGAGTCATAATAGGCTTAAGCTAAGCCATTGATGAAATTTTATCACACAACCCATGTACAAAGCCTAAAATGGCTCCCTGCGGCGGCTCTTGAACATTGCCAAGCTAAGAGATCCAAATCCTTTTCAATCAAATAACTGTTTCTTCATATTCACGTCTATAGGCTTTGGTTTAGCCTCAATATGTTTCATTCTTGCTATAACTCCAAACTACACCCTCAGAAACTCCAATGGGATTCAAAGAAGTAACATAATTGTGGGATGAGGTATAATGCTTGTTGCTTACCATGGCTTTCTTATCCACCTTGTTAGCATGCTTTATCACATCATTAAGAGTCATAATAGGCTTAAGATAAGCCATTGATGAAATTTTATCACACAACCCATGTACAAAGCCTAAAATGGCTCCCTGCTGCGGCTCTTGAACATTACCAAGCAATTGTAAGAGATCCAAATCCTTTTCAATCAAATAACTGTTTCTTCATATTCACATCTATAGGTTTTGGTTTAGCCTCAATATATTTCATTCTTGCTATAACTCCAAACTACACCCTCAGAAACTCCTATGGGATTCAAAGAAGTAACATAATTGTGGGATGAAGTGTAATGCTTGTTGCTTACCATGGCTTTCTTCTCCACCTTGTTAGCATGCTTTATCACATCATCAAGAGTCATAATAGGCTTAAGATAAGCCATTGATGAAATTTTATCACACAACCCATGTACAAAGCCTAAAATGGCTCCCTGCTGCGGCTCTTGAACATTACCAAGCAATTGTAAGAGATCCAAATCCTTTTCAATCAAATCATTGTTTCTTCATATTCACATCTATAGGTGTTGGTTTAGCCTCAATATGATTCATTCTTGCTATAACTCCAAACTTCACCCTCAGAAACTCCTATGGGATTCAAAGAAGTAACATGATTGTGGGATAAGGTATAATGCTTGTTTCTTACCATAGCATTCTTCTCCACCTTGTTAGCACGCTTTATCACGTCATCAATAGTCAGAATAGGCTTAAGATAAGCCATTGATGAAATTTTATCACACAACCCATGTACAAAGCCTAAAGTGGTTCCCTGCTGCGGCTCTTGAACATTACCAAGCAATTGTAAGAGATCCAAATCCTTTTCAATCAAATCATTGTTTCTTCATATTCACATCTATAGGTGTTGGTTTAGACTCAATATGATTCATTCTTGCTATAACTCCAAACTTCACCCTCAGAAACTCCTATGGGATTCAAAGAAGTAACATGATTGTGGGATAAGGTATAATGCTTGTTTCTTACTGTGGCATTCTTCTCCACCTTGTTAGCATGCTTTATCACGTCATCAAGAGTCATAATAGGCTTAAGATAAGCCATTGATGAAATTTTATCACACAACCCATGTACAAAGCCTAAAATGGCTCCCTGCTGCGGCTCTTGAAAATTACCAAGCAATTGTAAGAGATCCAAATCCTTTTCAATCAAATCATTGTTTCTTCATATTCACATCTATAGGTGTTGGTTTAGCCTCAATATGATTCATTCTTGCTATAACTCCAAACTTCACCCTCAGAAACTCCTATGGGATTCAAAGAAGTAACATGATTGTGGGATAAGGTATAATGCTTGTTTCTTACCATGGCTTTCTTCTCCACCTTGTTAGCATGCTATATCACGTCACCAAGAGTCGTAATAGGCTTAAGCTAAGCCATTGATGAAATTTTATCACTCAACCCATGTACAAAGCCTAAAATGGCTCCCTGCGGCGGCTCTTGAACATTGCCAAGCTATTGTAAGAGATCCAAATCCTTTTTAATCAAATAACTGTTTCTTCATATTCACATCTATAGGTGTTGGTTTAGACTCAATATGATTCATTCTTGCTATAACTCCAAACTTCACCCTCAGAAACTCCTATGGGATTCAAAGAAGTAACATGATTGTGGGATAAGGTATAATGCTTATTTCTTACCATGGCATTCTTCTCCACCTTGTTAGCATGCTTTATCATGTCATCAAGAGTCATAATAGGCTTAAGCTAAGCCATTGATGAAATTTTATCACACAACCCATGTACAAAGCCTAAAATGGCTCCCTGCGGCGGCTCTTGAACATTGCCAAGCTAAGAGATCCAAATCCTTTTCAATCAAATAACTGTTTCTTCATATTCACGTCTATAGGCTTTGGTTTAGCCTCAATATGTTTCATTCTTGCTATAACTCCAAACTACACCCTCAGAAACTCCAATGGGATTCAAAGAAGTAACATAATTGTGGGATGAGGTATAATGCTTGTTGCTTACCATGGCTTTCTTATCCACCTTGTTAGCATGCTTTATCACATCATTAAGAGTCATAATAGGCTTAAGATAAGCCATTGATGAAATTTTATCACACAACCCATGTACAAAGCCTAAAATGGCTCCCTGCTGCGGCTCTTGAACATTACCAAGCAATTGTAAGAGATCCAAATCCTTTTCAATCAAATAACTGTTTCTTCATATTCACATCTATAGGTTTTGGTTTAGCCTCAATATATTTCATTCTTGCTATAACTCCAAACTACACCCTCAGAAACTCCTATGGGATTCAAAGAAGTAACATAATTGTGGGATGAAGTGTAATGCTTGTTGCTTACCATGGCTTTCTTCTCCACCTTGTTAGCATGCTTTATCACATCATCAAGAGTCATAATAGGCTTAAGATAAGCCATTGATGAAATTTTATCACACAACCCATGTACAAAGCCTAAAATGGCTCCCTGCTGCGGCTCTTGAACATTACCAAGCAATTGTAAGAGATCCAAATCCTTTTCAATCAAATCATTGTTTCTTCATATTCACATCTATAGGTGTTGGTTTAGCCTCAATATGATTCATTCTTGCTATAACTCCAAACTTCACCCTCAGAAACTCCTATGGGATTCAAAGAAGTAACATGATTGTGGGATAAGGTATAATGCTTGTTTCTTACCATAGCATTCTTCTCCACCTTGTTAGCACGCTTTATCACGTCATCAATAGTCAGAATAGGCTTAAGATAAGCCATTGATGAAATTTTATCACACAACCCATGTACAAAGCCTAAAGTGGTTCCCTGCTGCGGCTCTTGAACATTACCAAGCAATTGTAAGAGATCCAAATCCTTTTCAATCAAATCATTGTTTCTTCATATTCACATCTATAGGTGTTGGTTTAGACTCAATATGATTCATTCTTGCTATAACTCCAAACTTCACCCTCAGAAACTCCTATGGGATCAAAGAAGTAACATGATTGTGGGATAAGGTATAATGCTTGTTTCTTACTGTGGCATTCTTCTCCACCTTGTTAGCATGCTTTATCACGTCATCAAGAGTCATAATAGGCTTAAGATAAGCCATTGATGAAATTTTATCACACAACCCATGTACAAAGCCTAAAATGGCTCCCTGCTGCGGCTCTTGAAAATTACCAAGCAATTGTAAGAGATCCAAATCCTTTTCAATCAAATCATTGTTTCTTCATATTCACATCTATAGGTGTTGGTTTAGCCTCAATATGATTCATTCTTGCTATAACTCCAAACTTCACCCTCAGAAACTCCTATGGGATTCAAAGAAGTAACATGATTGTGGGATAAGGTATAATGCTTGTTTCTTACCATGGCTTTCTTCTCCACCTTGTTAGCATGCTATATCACGTCACCAAGAGTCGTAATAGGCTTAAGCTAAGCCATTGATGAAATTTTATCACTCAACCCATGTACAAAGCCTAAAATGGCTCCCTGCGGCGGCTCTTGAACATTGCCAAGCTATTGTAAGAGATCCAAATCCTTTTTAATCAAATAACTGTTTCTTCATATTCACATCTATAGGTGTTGGTTTAGACTCAATATGATTCATTCTTGCTATAACTCCAAACTTCACCCTCAGAAACTCCTATGGGATTCAAAGAAGTAACATGATTGTGGGATAAGGTATAATGCTTATTTCTTACCATGGCATTCTTCTCCACCTTGTTAGCATGCTTTATCATGTCATCAAGAGTCATAATAGGCTTAAGCTAAGCCATTGATGAAATTTTATCACACAACCCATGTACAAAGCCTAAAATGGCTCCCTGCGGCGGCTCTTGAACATTGCCAAGCTAAGAGATCCAAATCCTTTTCAATCAAATAACTGTTTCTTCATATTCACGTCTATAGGCTTTGGTTTAGCCTCAATATGTTTCATTCTTGCTATAACTCCAAACTACACCCTCAGAAACTCCAATGGGATTCAAAGAAGTAACATAATTGTGGGATGAGGTATAATGCTTGTTGCTTACCATGGCTTTCTTATCCACCTTGTTAGCATGCTTTATCACATCATTAAGAGTCATAATAGGCTTAAGATAAGCCATTGATGAAATTTTATCACACAACCCATGTACAAAGCCTAAAATGGCTCCCTGCTGCGGCTCTTGAACATTACCAAGCAATTGTAAGAGATCCAAATCCTTTTCAATCAAATAACTGTTTCTTCATATTCACATCTATAGGTTTTGGTTTAGCCTCAATATATTTCATTCTTGCTATAACTCCAAACTACACCCTCAGAAACTCCTATGGGATTCAAAGAAGTAACATAATTGTGGGATGAAGTGTAATGCTTGTTGCTTACCATGGCTTTCTTCTCCACCTTGTTAGCATGCTTTATCACATCATCAAGAGTCATAATAGGCTTAAGATAAGCCATTGATGAAATTTTATCACACAACCCATGTACAAAGCCTAAAATGGCTCCCTGCTGCGGCTCTTGAACATTACCAAGCAATTGTAAGAGATCCAAATCCTTTTCAATCAAATCATTGTTTCTTCATATTCACATCTATAGGTGTTGGTTTAGCCTCAATATGATTCATTCTTGCTATAACTCCAAACTTCACCCTCAGAAACTCCTATGGGATTCAAAGAAGTAACATGATTGTGGGATAAGGTATAATGCTTGTTTCTTACCATAGCATTCTTCTCCACCTTGTTAGCACGCTTTATCACGTCATCAATAGTCAGAATAGGCTTAAGATAAGCCATTGATGAAATTTTATCACACAACCCATGTACAAAGCCTAAAGTGGTTCCCTGCTGCGGCTCTTGAACATTACCAAGCAATTGTAAGAGATCCAAATCCTTTTCAATCAAATCATTGTTTCTTCATATTCACATCTATAGGTTTTGGTTTAGCCTCAATATATTTCATTCTTGCTATAACTCCAAACTACACCCTCAGAAACTCCTATGGGATTCAAAGAAGTAACATAATTGTGGGATGAAGTGTAATGCTTGTTGCTTACCATGGCTTTCTTCTCCACCTTGTTAGCATGCTTTATCACATCATCAAGAGTCATAATAGGCTTAAGATAAGCCATTGATGAAATTTTATCACACAACCCATGTACAAAGCCTAAAATGGCTCCCTGCTGCGGCTCTTGAACATTACCAAGCAATTGTAAGAGATCCAAATCCTTTTCAATCAAATCATTGTTTCTTCATATTCACATCTATAGGTGTTGGTTTAGCCTCAATATGATTCATTCTTGCTATAACTCCAAACTTCACCCTCAGAAACTCCTATGGGATTCAAAGAAGTAACATGATTGTGGGATAAGGTATAATGCTTGTTTCTTACCATAGCATTCTTCTCCACCTTGTTAGCACGCTTTATCACGTCATCAATAGTCAGAATAGGCTTAAGATAAGCCATTGATGAAATTTTATCACACAACCCATGTACAAAGCCTAAAGTGGTTCCCTGCTGCGGCTCTTGAACATTACCAAGCAATTGTAAGAGATCCAAATCCTTTTCAATCAAATCATTGTTTCTTCATATTCACATCTATAGGTGTTGGTTTAGACTCAATATGATTCATTCTTGCTATAACTCCAAACTTCACCCTCAGAAACTCCTATGGGATTCAAAGAAGTAACATGATTGTGGGATAAGGTATAATGCTTGTTTCTTACTGTGGCATTCTTCTCCACCTTGTTAGCATGCTTTATCACGTCATCAAGAGTCATAATAGGCTTAAGATAAGCCATTGATGAAATTTTATCACACAACCCATGTACAAAGCCTAAAATGGCTCCCTGCTGCGGCTCTTGAAAATTACCAAGCAATTGTAAGAGATCCAAATCCTTTTCAATCAAATCATTGTTTCTTCATATTCACATCTATAGGTGTTGGTTTAGCCTCAATATGATTCATTCTTGCTATAACTCCAAACTTCACCCTCAGAAACTCCTATGGGATTCAAAGAAGTAACATGATTGTGGGATAAGGTATAATGCTTGTTTCTTACCATGGCTTTCTTCTCCACCTTGTTAGCATGCTATATCACGTCACCAAGAGTCGTAATAGGCTTAAGCTAAGCCATTGATGAAATTTTATCACTCAACCCATGTACAAAGCCTAAAATGGCTCCCTGCGGCGGCTCTTGAACATTGCCAAGCTATTGTAAGAGATCCAAATCCTTTTTAATCAAATAACTGTTTCTTCATATTCACATCTATAGGTGTTGGTTTAGACTCAATATGATTCATTCTTGCTATAACTCCAAACTTCACCCTCAGAAACTCCTATGGGATTCAAAGAAGTAACATGATTGTGGGATAAGGTATAATGCTTATTTCTTACCATGGCATTCTTCTCCACCTTGTTAGCATGCTTTATCATGTCATCAAGAGTCATAATAGGCTTAAGCTAAGCCATTGATGAAATTTTATCACACAACCCATGTACAAAGCCTAAAATGGCTCCCTGCGGCGGCTCTTGAACATTGCCAAGCTAAGAGATCCAAATCCTTTTCAATCAAATAACTGTTTCTTCATATTCACGTCTATAGGCTTTGGTTTAGCCTCAATATGTTTCATTCTTGCTATAACTCCAAACTACACCCTCAGAAACTCCAATGGGATTCAAAGAAGTAACATAATTGTGGGATGAGGTATAATGCTTGTTGCTTACCATGGCTTTCTTATCCACCTTGTTAGCATGCTTTATCACATCATTAAGAGTCATAATAGGCTTAAGATAAGCCATTGATGAAATTTTATCACACAACCCATGTACAAAGCCTAAAATGGCTCCCTGCTGCGGCTCTTGAACATTACCAAGCAATTGTAAGAGATCCAAATCCTTTTCAATCAAATAACTGTTTCTTCATATTCACATCTATAGGTTTTGGTTTAGCCTCAATATATTTCATTCTTGCTATAACTCCAAACTACACCCTCAGAAACTCCTATGGGATTCAAAGAAGTAACATAATTGTGGGATGAAGTGTAATGCTTGTTGCTTACCATGGCTTTCTTCTCCACCTTGTTAGCATGCTTTATCACATCATCAAGAGTCATAATAGGCTTAAGATAAGCCATTGATGAAATTTTATCACACAACCCATGTACAAAGCCTAAAATGGCTCCCTGCTGCGGCTCTTGAACATTACCAAGCAATTGTAAGAGATACAAATCCTTTTCAATCAAATAACTGTTTCTTCATATTCACATCTATAGGTTTTGGTTTAGCCTCAATATATTTCATTCTTGCTATAACTCCAAACTACACCCTCAGAAACTCCTATGGGATTCAAAGAAGTAACATAATTGTGGGATGAAGTGTAATGCTTGTTGCTTACCATGGCTTTCTTCTCCACCTTGTTAGCATGCTTTATCACATCATCAAGAGTCATAATAGGCTTAAGATAAGCCATTGATGAAATTTTATCACACAACCCATGTACAAAGCCTAAAATGGCTCCCTGCTGCGGCTCTTGAACATTACCAAGCAATTGTAAGAGATCCAAATCCTTTTCAATCAAATCATTGTTTCTTCATATTCACATCTATAGGTGTTGGTTTAGCCTCAATATGATTCATTCTTGCTATAACTCCAAACTTCACCCTCAGAAACTCCTATGGGATTCAAAGAAGTAACATGATTGTGGGATAAGGTATAATGCTTGTTTCTTACCATAGCATTCTTCTCCACCTTGTTAGCACGCTTTATCACGTCATCAATAGTCAGAATAGGCTTAAGATAAGCCATTGATGAAATTTTATCACACAACCCATGTACAAAGCCTAAAGTGGTTCCCTGCTGCGGCTCTTGAACATTACCAAGCAATTGTAAGAGATCCAAATCCTTTTCAATCAAATCATTGTTTCTTCATATTCACATCTATAGGTGTTGGTTTAGACTCAATATGATTCATTCTTGCTATAACTCCAAACTTCACCCTCAGAAACTCCTATGGGATTCAAAGAAGTAACATGATTGTGGGATAAGGTATAATGCTTGTTTCTTACTGTGGCATTCTTCTCCACCTTGTTAGCATGCTTTATCACGTCATCAAGAGTCATAATAGGCTTAAGATAAGCCATTGATGAAATTTTATCACACAACCCATGTACAAAGCCTAAAATGGCTCCCTGCTGCGGCTCTTGAAAATTACCAAGCAATTGTAAGAGATCCAAATCCTTTTCAATCAAATCATTGTTTCTTCATATTCACATCTATAGGTGTTGGTTTAGCCTCAATATGATTCATTCTTGCTATAACTCCAAACTTCACCCTCAGAAACTCCTATGGGATTCAAAGAAGTAACATGATTGTGGGATAAGGTATAATGCTTGTTTCTTACCATGGCTTTCTTCTCCACCTTGTTAGCATGCTATATCACGTCACCAAGAGTCGTAATAGGCTTAAGCTAAGCCATTGATGAAATTTTATCACTCAACCCATGTACAAAGCCTAAAATGGCTCCCTGCGGCGGCTCTTGAACATTGCCAAGCTATTGTAAGAGATCCAAATCCTTTTTAATCAAATAACTGTTTCTTCATATTCACATCTATAGGTGTTGGTTTAGACTCAATATGATTCATTCTTGCTATAACTCCAAACTTCACCCTCAGAAACTCCTATGGGATTCAAAGAAGTAACATGATTGTGGGATAAGGTATAATGCTTATTTCTTACCATGGCATTCTTCTCCACCTTGTTAGCATGCTTTATCATGTCATCAAGAGTCATAATAGGCTTAAGCTAAGCCATTGATGAAATTTTATCACACAACCCATGTACAAAGCCTAAAATGGCTCCCTGCGGCGGCTCTTGAACATTGCCAAGCTAAGAGATCCAAATCCTTTTCAATCAAATAACTGTTTCTTCATATTCACGTCTATAGGCTTTGGTTTAGCCTCAATATGTTTCATTCTTGCTATAACTCCAAACTACACCCTCAGAAACTCCAATGGGATTCAAAGAAGTAACATAATTGTGGGATGAGGTATAATGCTTGTTGCTTACCATGGCTTTCTTATCCACCTTGTTAGCATGCTTTATCACATCATTAAGAGTCATAATAGGCTTAAGATAAGCCATTGATGAAATTTTATCACACAACCCATGTACAAAGCCTAAAATGGCTCCCTGCTGCGGCTCTTGAACATTACCAAGCAATTGTAAGAGATCCAAATCCTTTTCAATCAAATAACTGTTTCTTCATATTCACATCTATAGGTTTTGGTTTAGCCTCAATATATTTCATTCTTGCTATAACTCCAAACTACACCCTCAGAAACTCCTATGGGATTCAAAGAAGTAACATAATTGTGGGATGAAGTGTAATGCTTGTTGCTTACCATGGCTTTCTTCTCCACCTTGTTAGCATGCTTTATCACATCATCAAGAGTCATAATAGGCTTAAGATAAGCCATTGATGAAATTTTATCACACAACCCATGTACAAAGCCTAAAATGGCTCCCTGCTGCGGCTCTTGAACATTACCAAGCAATTGTAAGAGATCCAAATCCTTTTCAATCAAATAACTGTTTCTTCATATTCACATCTATAGGTTTTGGTTTAGCCTCAATATATTTCATTCTTGCTATAACTCCAAACTACACCCTCAGAAACTCCTATGGGATTCAAAGAAGTAACATAATTGTGGGATGAAGTGTAATGCTTGTTGCTTACCATGGCTTTCTTCTCCACCTTGTTAGCATGCTTTATCACATCATCAAGAGTCATAATAGGCTTAAGATAAGCCATTGATGAAATTTTATCACACAACCCATGTACAAAGCCTAAAATGGCTCCCTGCTGCGGCTCTTGAACATTACCAAGCAATTGTAAGAGATCCAAATCCTTTTCAATCAAATCATTGTTTCTTCATATTCACATCTATAGGTGTTGGTTTAGCCTCAATATGATTCATTCTTGCTATAACTCCAAACTTCACCCTCAGAAACTCCTATGGGATTCAAAGAAGTAACATGATTGTGGGATAAGGTATAATGCTTGTTTCTTACCATAGCATTCTTCTCCACCTTGTTAGCACGCTTTATCACGTCATCAATAGTCAGAATAGGCTTAAGATAAGCCATTGATGAAATTTTATCACACAACCCATGTACAAAGCCTAAAGTGGTTCCCTGCTGCGGCTCTTGAACATTACCAAGCAATTGTAAGAGATCCAAATCCTTTTCAATCAAATCATTGTTTCTTCATATTCACATCTATAGGTGTTGGTTTAGACTCAATATGATTCATTCTTGCTATAACTCCAAACTTCACCCTCAGAAACTCCTATGGGATTCAAAGAAGTAACATGATTGTGGGATAAGGTATAATGCTTGTTTCTTACTGTGGCATTCTTCTCCACCTTGTTAGCATGCTTTATCACGTCATCAAGAGTCATAATAGGCTTAAGATAAGCCATTGATGAAATTTTATCACACAACCCATGTACAAAGCCTAAAATGGCTCCCTGCTGCGGCTCTTGAAAATTACCAAGCAATTTTAAGAGATCCAAATCCTTTTCAATCAAATCATTGTTTCTTCATATTCACATCTATAGGTGTTGGTTTAGCCTCAATATGATTCATTCTTGCTATAACTCCAAACTTCACCCTCAGAAACTCCTATGGGATTCAAAGAAGTAACATGATTGTGGGATAAGGTATAATGCTTGTTTCTTACCATGGCTTTCTTCTCCACCTTGTTAGCATGCTATATCACGTCACCAAGAGTCGTAATAGGCTTAAGCTAAGCCATTGATGAAATTTTATCACTCAACCCATGTACAAAGCCTAAAATGGCTCCCTGCGGCGGCTCTTGAACATTGCCAAGCTATTGTAAGAGATCCAAATCCTTTTTAATCAAATAACTGTTTCTTCATATTCACATCTATAGGTGTTGGTTTAGACTCAATATGATTCATTCTTGCTATAACTCCAAACTTCACCCTCAGAAACTCCTATGGGATTCAAAGAAGTAACATGATTGTGGGATAAGGTATAATGCTTATTTCTTACCATGGCATTCTTCTCCACCTTGTTAGCATGCTTTATCATGTCATCAAGAGTCATAATAGGCTTAAGCTAAGCCATTGATGAAATTTTATCACACAACCCATGTACAAAGCCTAAAATGGCTCCCTGCGGCGGCTCTTGAACATTGCCAAGCTAAGAGATCCAAATCCTTTTCAATCAAATAACTGTTTCTTCATATTCACGTCTATAGGCTTTGGTTTAGCCTCAATATGTTTCATTCTTGCTATAACTCCAAACTACACCCTCAGAAACTCCAATGGGATTCAAAGAAGTAACATAATTGTGGGATGAGGTATAATGCTTGTTGCTTACCATGGCTTTCTTATCCACCTTGTTAGCATGCTTTATCACATCATTAAGAGTCATAATAGGCTTAAGATAAGCCATTGATGAAATTTTATCACACAACCCATGTACAAAGCCTAAAATGGCTCCCTGCTGCGGCTCTTGAACATTACCAAGCAATTGTAAGAGATCCAAATCCTTTTCAATCAAATAACTGTTTCTTCATATTCACATCTATAGGTTTTGGTTTAGCCTCAATATATTTCATTCTTGCTATAACTCCAAACTACACCCTCAGAAACTCCTATGGGATTCAAAGAAGTAACATAATTGTGGGATGAAGTGTAATGCTTGTTGCTTACCATGGCTTTCTTCTCCACCTTGTTAGCATGCTTTATCACATCATCAAGAGTCATAATAGGCTTAAGATAAGCCATTGATGAAATTTTATCACACAACCCATGTACAAAGCCTAAAATGGCTCCCTGCTGCGGCTCTTGAACATTACCAAGCAATTGTAAGAGATCCAAATCCTTTTCAATCAAATCATTGTTTCTTCATATTCACATCTATAGGTGTTGGTTTAGACTCAATATGATTCATTCTTGCTATAACTCCAAACGTCACCCTCAGAAACTCCTATGGGATTCAAAGAAGTAACATGATTGTGGGATATGGTATAATGCTTGTTTCTTACCATGGCATTCTTCTCCACCTTGTTAGCACGCTTTATCACGTCATCAAGAGTCAGAATAGGCTGAAGATAAGCCATTGATGAAATTTTATCACACAACCCATGTACAAATCCTAAAATGGCTCCCTGCTGCGGCTCTTGAACATTACCAAGCAATTGTAAGAGATCCAAATCCTTTTCAATCAAATCATTGTTTCTTCATATTCACATCTATAGGTGTTGGTTTAGCCTCAATATGATTCATTCTTGCTATAACTCCAAACTTCACCCTCAGAAACTCCTATGGGATTCAAAGAAGTAACATGATTGTGGGATAAGGTATAATGCTTGTTTCTTACCATGGCATTCTTCTCCACCTTGTTAGCACGCTTTATCACGTCATCAAGAGTCATAATAGGCTTAAGATAAGCCATCGATGAAATTTTATCACACAACCCATGTACAAAGCCTAAAATGGCTCCCTGCTGCGGCTCTTGAACATTACCAAGCAATTGTAAGAGATCCAAATCCTTTTCAATCAAATCATTGTTTCTTCATATTCACATCTATAGGTGTTGGTTTAGCCTCAATATGATTCATTCTTGCTATAACTCCAAACTTCACCCTCAGAAACTCCTATGGGATTCAAAGAAGTAACATGATTGTGGGATAAGGTATAATGCTTGTTTCTTACTGTGGCATTCTTCTCCACCTTGTTAGCATGCTTTATCACGTCATCAAGAGTCATAATAGGCTTAAGATAAGCCATTGATGAAATTTTATCACACAACCCATGTACAAAGCCCAAAATGGCTCCCTGCTGCGGCTGTTGAAAATTACCAAGCAATTGTAAGAGATCCAAATCCTTTTCAATCAAATCATTGTTTCTTCATATTCACATCTATAGGTGTTGGTTTAGCCTCAATATGATTCATTCTTGCTATAACTCCAAACTTCACCCTCAGAAACTCCTATGGGATTCAAAGAAGTAACATGATTGTGGGATAAGGTATAATGCTTGTTTCTTACCATGGCTTTCTTCTCCACCTTGTTAGCATGCTATATCACGTCACCAAGAGTCGTAATAGGCTTAAGCTAAGCCATTGATGAAATTTTATCACTCAACCCATGTACAAAGCCTAAAATGGCTCCCTGCGGCGGCTCTTGAACATTGCCAAGCTATTGTAAGAGATCCAAATCCTTTTTAATCAAATAACTGTTTCTTCATATTCACATCTATAGGTGTTGGTTTAGACTCAATATGATTCATTCTTGCTATAACTCCAAACTTCACCCTCAGAAACTCCTATGGGATTCAAAGAAGTAACATGATTGTGGGATAAGGTATAATGCTTGTTTCTTACCATGGCATTCTTCTCCACCTTGTTAGCATGCTTTATCATGTCATCAAGAGTCATAATAGGCTTAAGCTAAGCCATTGATGAAATTTTATCACACAACCCATGTACAAAGCCTAAAATGGCTCCCTGCGGCGGCTCTTGAACATTGCCAAGCTAAGAGATCCAAATCCTTTTCAATCAAATAACTGTTTCTTCATATTCACGTCTATAGGCTTTGGTTTAGCCTCAATATGTTTCATTCTTGCTATAACTCCAAACTACACCCTCAGAAACTCCAATGGGATTCAAAGAAGTAACATAATTGTGGGATGAGGTATAATGCTTGTTGCTTACCATGGCTTTCTTATCCACCTTGTTAGCATGCTTTATCACATCATTAAGAGTCATAATAGGCTTAAGATAAGCCATTGATGAAATTTTATCACACAACCCATGTACAAAGCCTAAAATGGCTCCCTGCTGCGGCTCTTGAACATTACCAAGCAATTGTAAGAGATCCAAATCCTTTTCAATCAAATAACTGTTTCTTCATATTCACATCTATAGGTTTTGGTTTAGCCTCAATATATTTCATTCTTGCTATAACTCCAAACTACACCCTCAGAAACTCCTATGGGATTCAAAGAAGTAACATAATTGTGGGATGAAGTGTAATGCTTGTTGCTTACCATGGCTTTCTTCTCCACCTTGTTAGCATGCTTTATCACATCATCAAGAGTCATAATAGGCTTAAGATAAGCCATTGATGAAATTTTATCACACAACCCATGTACAAAGCCTAAAATGGCTCCCTGCTGCGGCTCTTGAACATTACCAAGCAATTGTAAGAGATCCAAATCCTTTTCAATCAAATCATTGTTTCTTCATATTCACATCTATAGGTGTTGGTTTAGACTCAATATGATTCATTCTTGCTATAACTCCAAACGTCACCCTCAGAAACTCCTATGGGATTCAAAGAAGTAACATGATTGTGGGATATGGTATAATGCTTGTTTCTTACCATGGCATTCTTCTCCACCTTGTTAGCACGCTTTATCACGTCATCAAGAGTCAGAATAGGCTTAAGATAAGCCATTGATGAAATTTTATCACACAACCCATGTACAAATCCTAAAATGGCTCCCTGCTGCGGCTCTTGAACATTACCAAGCAATTGTAAGAGATCCAAATCCTTTTCAATCAAATCATTGTTTCTTCATATTCACATCTATAGGTGTTGGTTTAGCCTCAATATGATTCATTCTTGCTATAACTCCAAACTTCACCCTCAGAAACTCCTATGGGATTCAAAGAAGTAACATGATTGTGGGATAAGGTATAATGCTTGTTTCTTACCATGGCATTCTTCTCCACCTTGTTAGCACGCTTTATCACGTCATCAAGAGTCATAATAGGCTTAAGATAAGCCATCGATGAAATTTTATCACACAACCCATGTACAAAGCCTAAAATGGCTCCCTGCTGCGGCTCTTGAACATTACCAAGCAATTGTAAGAGATCCAAATCCTTTTCAATCAAATCATTGTTTCTTCATATTCACATCTATAGGTGTTGGTTTAGCCTCAATATGATTCATTCTTGCTATAACTCCAAACTTCACCCTCAGAAACTCCTATGGGATTCAAAGAAGTAACATGATTGTGGGATAAGGTATAATGCTTGTTTCTTACTGTGGCATTCTTCTCCACCTTGTTAGCATGCTTTATCACGTCATCAAGAGTCATAATAGGCTTAAGATAAGCCATTGATGAAATTTTATCACACAACCCATGTACAAAGCCCAAAATGGCTCCCTGCTGCGGCTCTTGAAAATTACCAAGCAATTGTAAGATATCCAAATCCTTTTCAATCAAATCATTGTTTCTTCATATTCACATCTATAGGTGTTGGTTTAGACTCAATATGATTCATTCTTGCTATAACTCCAAACTTCACCCTCAGAAACTCCTATGGGATTCAAAGAAGTAACATGATTGTGGGATAAGGTATAATGCTTGTTTCTTACCATGGCATTCTTCTCCACCTTGTTAGCATGCTTTATCATGTCATCAAGAGTCATAATAGGCTTAAGCTAAGCCATTGATGAAATTTTATCACACAACCCATGTACAAAGCCTAAAATGGCTCCCTGCGGCGGCTCTTGAACATTGCCAAGCTAAGAGATCCAAATCCTTTTCAATCAAATAACTGTTTCTTCATATTCACGTCTATAGGCTTTGGTTTAGCCTCAATATGTTTCATTCTTGCTATAACTCCAAACTACACCCTCAGAAACTCCAATGGGATTCAAAGAAGTAACATAATTGTGGGATGAGGTATAATGCTTGTTGCTTACCATGGCTTTCTTATCCACCTTGTTAGCATGCTTTATCACATCATTAAGAGTCATAATAGGCTTAAGATAAGCCATTGATGAAATTTTATCACACAACCCATGTACAAAGCCTAAAATGGCTCCCTGCTGCGGCTCTTGAACATTACCAAGCAATTGTAAGAGATCCAAATCCTTTTCAATCAAATAACTGTTTCTTCATATTCACATCTATAGGTTTTGGTTTAGCCTCAATATATTTCATTCTTGCTATAACTCCAAACTACACCCTCAGAAACTCCTATGGGATTCAAAGAAGTAACATAATTGTGGGATGAAGTGTAATGCTTGTTGCTTACCATGGCTTTCTTCTCCACCTTGTTAGCATGCTTTATCACATCATCAAGAGTCAGAATAGGCTTAAGATAAGCTATTGATGAAATTTTATCACACAACCCATGTACAAATCCTAAAATGGCTCCCTGCTGCGGCTCTTGAACATTACCAAGCAATTGTAAGAGATCCAAATCCTTTTCAATCAAATCATTGTTTCTTCATATTCACATCTATAGGTGTTGGTTTAGCCTCAATATGATTCATTCTTGCTATAACTCCAAACTTCACCCTCAGAAACTCCTATGGGATTCAAAGAAGTAACATGATTGTGGGATAAGGTATAATGCTTGTTTCTTACCATGGCATTCTTCTCCACCTTGTTAGCACGCTTTATCACGTCATCAAGAGTCATAATAGGCTTAAGATAAGCCATCGATGAAATTTTATCACACAACCCATGTACAAAGCCTAAAATGGCTCCCTGCTGCGGCTCTTGAACATTACCAAGCAATTGTAAGAGATCCAAATCCTTTTCAATCAAATCATTGTTTCTTCATATTCACATCTATAGGTGTTGGTTTAGCCTCAATATGATTCATTCTTGCTATAACTCCAAACTTCACCCTCAGAAACTCCTATGGGATTCAAAGAAGTAACATGATTGTGGGATAAGGTATAATGCTTGTTTCTTACTGTGGCATTCTTCTCCACCTTGTTAGCATGCTTTATCACGTCATCAAGAGTCATAATAGGCTTAAGATAAGCCATTGATGAAATTTTATCACACAACCCATGTACAAAGCCCAAAATGGCTCCCTGCTGCGGCTCTTGAAAATTACCAAGCAATTGTAAGAGATCCAAATCCTTTTCAATCAAATCATTGTTTCTTCATATTCACATCTATAGGTGTTGGTTTAGACTCAATATGATTCATTCTTGCTATAACTCCAAACTTCACCCTCAGAAACTCCTATGGGATTCAAAGAAGTAACATGATTGTGGGATAAGGTATAATGCTTGTTTCTTACCATGGCATTCTTCTCCACCTTGTTAGCATGCTTTATCATGTCATCAAGAGTCATAATAGGCTTAAGCTAAGCCATTGATGAAATTTTATCACACAACCCATGTACAAAGCCTAAAATGGCTCCCTGCGGCGGCTCTTGAACATTGCCAAGCTAAGAGATCCAAATCCTTTTCAATCAAATAACTGTTTCTTCATATTCACGTCTATAGGCTTTGGTTTAGCCTCAATATGTTTCATTCTTGCTATAACTCCAAACTACACCCTCAGAAACTCCAATGGGATTCAAAGAAGTAACATAATTGTGGGATGAGGTATAATGCTTGTTGCTTACCATGGCTTTCTTATCCACCTTGTTAGCATGCTTTATCACATCATTAAGAGTCATAATAGGCTTAAGATAAGCCATTGATGAAATTTTATCACACAACCCATGTACAAAGCCTAAAATGGCTCCCTGCTGCGGCTCTTGAACATTACCAAGCAATTGTAAGAGATCCAAATCCTTTTCAATCAAATAACTGTTTCTTCATATTCACATCTATAGGTTTTGGTTTAGCCTCAATATATTTCATTCTTGCTATAACTCCAAACTACACCCTCAGAAACTCCTATGGGATTCAAAGAAGTAACATAATTGTGGGATGAAGTGTAATGCTTGTTGCTTACCATGGCTTTCTTCTCCACCTTGTTAGCATGCTTTATCACATCATCAAGAGTCATAATAGGCTTAAGATAAGCCATTGATGAAATTTTATCACACAACCCATGTACAAATCCTAAAATGGCTCCCTGCTGCGGCTCTTGAACATTACCAAGCAATTGTAAGAGATCCAAATCCTTTTCAATCAAATCATTGTTTCTTCATATTCACATCTATAGGTGTTGGTTTAGCCTCAATATGATTCATTCTTGCTATAACTCCAAACTTCACCCTCAGAAACTCCTATGGGATTCAAAGAAGTAACATGATTGTGGGATAAGGTATAATGCTTGTTTCTTACCATGGCATTCTTCTCCACCTTGTTAGCACGCTTTATCACGTCATCAAGAGTCATAATAGGCTTAAGATAAGCCATCGATGAAATTTTATCACACAACCCATGTACAAAGCCTAAAATGGCTCCCTGCTGCGGCTCTTGAACATTACCAAGCAATTGTAAGAGATCCAAATCCTTTTCAATCAAATCATTGTTTCTTCATATTCACATCTATAGGTGTTGGTTTAGCCTCAATATGATTCATTCTTGCTATAACTCCAAACTTCACCCTCAGAAACTCCTATGGGATTCAAAGAAGTAACATGATTGTGGGATAAGGTATAATGCTTGTTTCTTACTGTGGCATTCTTCTCCACCTTGTTAGCATGCTTTATCACGTCATCAAGAGTCATAATAGGCTTAAGATAAGCCATTGATGAAATTTTATCACACAACCCATGTACAAAGCCCAAAATGGCTCCCTGCTGCGGCTCTTGAAAATTACCAAGCAATTGTAAGAGATCCAAATCCTTTTCAATCAAATCATTGTTTCTTCATATTCACATCTATAGGTGTTGGTTTAGACTCAATATGATTCATTCTTGCTATAACTCCAAACTTCACCCTCAGAAACTCCTATGGGATTCAAAGAAGTAACATGATTGTGGGATAAGGTATAATGCTTGTTTCTTACCATGGCATTCTTCTCCACCTTGTTAGCATGCTTTATCATGTCATCAAGAGTCATAATAGGCTTAAGCTAAGCCATTGATGAAATTTTATCACACAACCCATGTACAAAACCTAAAATGGCTCCCTGCGGCGGCTCTTGAACATTGCCAAGCTAAGAGATCCAAATCCTTTTCAATCAAATAACTGTTTCTTCATATTCACGTCTATAGGCTTTGGTTTAGCCTCAATATGTTTCATTCTTGCTATAACTCCAAACTACACCCTCAGAAACTCCAATGGGATTCAAAGAAGTAACATAATTGTGGGATGAGGTATAATGCTTGTTGCTTACCATGGCTTTCTTATCCACCTTGTTAGCATGCTTTATCACATCATTAAGAGTCATAATAGGCTTAAGATAAGCCATTGATGAAATTTTATCACACAACCCATGTACAAAGCCTAAAATGGCTCCCTGCTGCGGCTCTTGAACATTACCAAGCAATTGTAAGAGATCCAAATCCTTTTCAATCAAATAACTGTTTCTTCATATTCACATCTATAGGTTTTGGTTTAGCCTCAATATATTTCATTCTTGCTATAACTCCAAACTACACCCTCAGAAACTCCTATGGGATTCAAAGAAGTAACATAATTGTGGGATGAAGTGTAATGCTTGTTGCTTACCATGGCTTTCTTCTCCACCTTGTTAGCATGCTTTATCACATCATCAAGAGTCAGAATAGGCTTAAGATAAGCCATTGATGAAATTTTATCACACAACCCATGTACAAATCCTAAAATGGCTCCCTGCTGCGGCTCTTGAACATTACCAAGCAATTGTAAGAGATCCAAATCCTTTTCAATCAAATCATTGTTTCTTCATATTCACATCTATAGGTGTTGGTTTAGCCTCAATATGATTCATTCTTGCTATAACTCCAAACTTCACCCTCAGAAACTCCTATGGGATTCAAAGAAGTAACATGATTGTGGGATAAGGTATAATGCTTGTTTCTTACCATGGCATTCTTCTCCACCTTGTTAGCACGCTTTATCACGTCATCAAGAGTCATAATAGGCTTAAGATAAGCCATCGATGAAATTTTATCACACAACCCATGTACAAAGCCTAAAATGGCTCCCTGCTGCGGCTCTTGAACATTACCAAGCAATTGTAAGAGATCCAAATCCTTTTCAATCAAATCATTGTTTCTTCATATTCACATCTATAGGTGTTGGTTTAGCCTCAATATGATTCATTCTTGCTATAACTCCAAACTTCACCCTCAGAAACTCCTATGGGATTCAAAGAAGTAACATGATTGTGGGATAAGGTATAATGCTTGTTTCTTACTGTGGCATTCTTCTCCACCTTGTTAGCATGCTTTATCACGTCATCAAGAGTCATAATAGGCTTAAGATAAGCCATTGATGAAATTTTATCACACAACCCATGTACAAAGCCTAAAATGGCTCCCTGCTGCGGCCCTTGAAAATTACCAAGCAATTGTAAGAGATCCAAATCCTTTTCAATCAAATCATTGTTTCTTCATATTCACATCTATAGGTGTTGGTTTAGCCTCAATATGATTCATTCTTGCTATAACTCCAAACTTCACCCTCAGAAACTCCTATGGGATTCAAAGAAGTAACATGATTGTGGGATAAGGTATAATGCTTGTTTCTTACCATGGCTTTCTTCTCCACCTTGTTAGCATGCTATATCACGTCACCAAGAGTCGTAATAGGCTTAAGCTAAGCCATTGATGAAATTTTATCACTCAACCCATGTACAAAGCCTAAAATGGCTCCCTGCGGCGGCTCTTGAACATTGCCAAGCTATTGTAAGAGATCCAAATCCTTTTTAATCAAATAACTGTTTCTTCATATTCACATCTATAGGTGTTGGTTTAGACTCAATATGATTCATTCTTGCTATAACTCCAAACTTCACCCTCAGAAACTCCTATGGGATTCAAAGAAGTAACATGATTGTGGGATAAGGTATAATGCTTGTTTCTTACCATGGCATTCTTCTCCACCTTGTTAGCATGCTTTATCATGTCATCAAGAGTCATAATAGGCTTAAGCTAAGCCATTGATGAAATTTTATCACACAACCCATGTACAAAGCCTAAAATGGCTCCCTGCGGCGGCTCTTGAACATTGCCAAGCTAAGAGATCCAAATCCTTTTCAATCAAATAACTGTTTCTTCATATTCACGTCTATAGGCTTTGGTTTAGCCTCAATATGTTTCATTCTTGCTATAACTCCGAACTACACCCTCAGAAACTCCAATGGGATTCAAAGAAGTAACATAATTGTGGGATGAGGTATAATGCTTGTTGCTTACCATGGCTTTCTTATCCACCTTGTTAGCATGCTTTATCACATCATTAAGAGTCATAATAGGCTTAAGATAAGCCATTGATGAAATTTTATCACACAACCCATGTACAAATCCTAAAATGGCTCCCTGCTGCGGCTCTTGAACATTACCAAGCAATTGTAAGAGATCCAAATCCTTTTCAATCAAATAACTGTTTCTTCATATTCACATCTATAGGTTTTGGTTTAGCCTCAATATATTTCATTCTTGCTATAACTCCAAACTACACCCACAGAAACTCCTATGGGATTCAAAGAAGTAAAATATTTGTGGGATGAAGTGTAATGCTTGTTGCTTACCATGGCTTTCTTCTCCACCTTGTTAGCATGCTTTATCACATCATCAAGAGTCATAATAGGCTTAAGATAAGCCATTGATGAAATTTTATCACACAACCCATGTACAAAGCCTAAAATGGCTCCCTGCTGCGGCTCTTGAACATTACCTAGCAATTGTAAGAGATCCAAATCCTTTTCAATCAAATCATTGTTTCTTCATATTCACATCTATAGGTGTTGGATTAGCCTCAATATGATTCATTCTTGCTATAACTCCAAACTTCACCCTCAGAAACTCCTATGGGATTCAAAGAAGTAACATGATTGTGGGATAAGGTATAATGTTTGTTTCTTACCATAGCATTCTTCTCAACCTTGTTAGCACGCTTTATCACGTCATCAATAGTCAGAATAGGCTTAAGATAAGCCATTGATGAAATTTTATCACACAACCCATGTACAAAGCCTAAAATGGTTCCCTGCTGCGGATCTTGAACATTACCAAGCAATTGTAAGAGATCCAAATCCTTTTCAATCAAATCATTGTTTCTTCATATTCACATCTATAGGTGTTGGTTTAGACTCAATATGATTCAATCTTGCTATAACTCCAAACTTCACCCTCAGAAACTCCTATGGGATTCAAAGAAGTAACATGATTGTGGGATAAGGTATAATGCTTGTTTCTTACCATGGCATTCTTCTCCACCATGTTAGCATGCTTTATCACGTCATCAAGAGTCATAATAGGCTTAAGCTAAGCCATTGATGAAATTTTATCACACAACCCATGTACAAAGCCTAAAATGGCTCCCTGCGGCGGCTCTTGAACATTGCCAAGCTAAGAGATCCAAATCCTTTTCAATCAAATAACTGTTTCTTCATATTCACGTCTATAGGCTTTGGTTTAGCCTCAATATGTTTCATTCTTGCTATAACTCCAAACTACACCCTCAGAAACTCCAATGGGATTCAAAGAAGTAACATAATTGTGGGATGAGGTATAATGCTTGTTGCTTACCATGGCTTTCTTATCCACCTTGTTAGCATGCTTTATCACATCATCAAGAGTCATAATAGGCTTAAGATAAGCCATTGATGAAATTTTGTCACACAACCCATGTACAACGCCTAAAATGGCTCCCTGCTGCGGCTCTTGAACATTACCAAGCAATTGTAAGAGATCCAAATCCTTTTCAATCAAATAACTGTATCTTCATATTCACATCTATAGGTTTTGGTTTAGCCTCAATATATTTCATTCTTGCTATAACTCCAAACTACACCCTCAGAAACTCCTATGGGATTCAAAGAAGTAACATAATTGTGGGATGAGGTGTAATGCTTGTTGCTTACCATGGCTTTCTTCTCCACCTTGTTAGCATGCTTTATCACATCATCAAGAGTCATAATAGGCTTAAGATAAGCCATTGATGAAATTTTATCACACAACCCATGTACAAAGCCTAAAATGGCTCCCCGCTGCGGCTCTTGAACATTACCAAGCAATTGTAAGAGATCCAAATCCTTTTCAATCAAATCATTGTTTCTTCATATTCACATCTATAGGTGTTGGTTTAGCCTCAATATGATTCATTCTTGCTATAACTCCAAACTTCACCCTCAGAAACTCCTATGGGATTCAAAGAAGTAACATGATTGTGGGATAAGGTATAATGCTTGTTTCTTACCATGGCATTCTTCTCCACCTTGTTAGCACGCTTTATCACGTCATCAATAGTCAGAATAGGCTTAAGATAAGCCATTGATGAAATTTTATCACACAACCCATGTACAAAGCCTAAAATGGTTCCCTGCTGCGGCTCTTGAACATTACCAAGCAATTGTAAGAGATCCAAATCCTTTTCAATCAAATCATTGTTTCTTCATATTCACATCTATAGGTGTTGGTTTAGACTCAATATGATTCATTCTTGCTATAACTCCAAACTTCACCCTCAGAAACTCCTATGGGATTCAAAGAAGTAACATGATTGTGGGATAAGGTATAATGCTTGTTTCTTACCATGGCATTCTTCTCCACCTTGTTAGCATGCTTTATCACGTCATCAAGAGTCATAATAGGCTTAAGCTAAGCCATTGATGAAATTTTATCACACAACCCATGTACAAAGCCTAAAATGGCTCCCTGCGGCGGCTCTTGAACATTGCCAAGCTAAGAGATCCAAATCCTTTTCAATCAAATAACTGTTTCTTCATATTGACATCTATAGGCTTTGGTTTAGCCTCAATATGTTTCATTCTTGCTATAACTCCAAACTACACCCTCAGAAACTCCAATGGGATTTAAAGAAGTAACATAATTGTGGGATGAGGTATAATGCTTGTTGCTTACCATGGCTTTCTTATCCACCTTGTTAGCATGCTTTATCACATCATCAAGAGTCATAATAGGCTTAAGATAAACCATTGATGAAATTTTATCACACAGCCCATGTACAAAACCTAAAATGGCTCCCTGCTGCGGCTCTTGAAAATTACCAAGCAATTGTAAGAGATCCAAATCCTTTTCAATCAAATCATTGTTTCTTCATATTCACATCTATAGGTGTTGGTTAAGCCACAATATGATTCATTCTTGCTAAAACTCCAAACTTCACCCTCAGAAACTCCTATGGGATTCAAAGAAGTAACATGATTGTGGGATAATGTATAATGCTTGTTTCTTACCATGGCATTCTTCTCCACCTTGTTAGCACGCTTTATCACGTCATCAAGAGTCATAATAGGCTTAAGATAAGCCATTGATGAAATTTTATCACACAACCCATGTACAAAGCCTAAAATGGCTCCCTGCTGCGGCTCTTGAACATTACCAAGCAATTGTAAGAGATCCAAATCCTTTTCAATCAAATCATTGTTTCTTCATATTCACATCTATAGGTGTTGGTTTAGCCTCAATATGATTCATTCTTGCTATAACTCCGAACTTCACCCGCAGAAAATCCTATGGGATTCAAAGAAGTAACATGATTGTGGGATAAGGTATAATGCTTGTTTCTTACCGTGGCATTCTTCTCCACCTTGTTAGCATGCTTTATCACGTCATCAAGAGTCATAATAGGCTTAAGATAAGCCATTGATGAAATTTTATCACACAACCCATGTACAAAGCCTAAAATGGCTCCCTGCTGCGGCTCTTGAAAATTACCAAGCAATTGTAAGAGATCCAAATCCTTTTCAATCAAATCATTGTTTCTTCATATTCACATCTATAGGTGTTGGTTTAGCCTCAATATGATTCATTCTTGCTATAACTCCAAACTTCACCCTCAGAAACTCCTATGGGATTCAAAGAAGTAACATGATTGTGGGATAAGGTATAATGCTTGTTTCTTACCATGGCATTCTTCTCCACCTTGTTAGCACGCTTTATCACGTCATCAATAGTCAGAATAGGCTTAAGATAAGCCATTGATGAAATTTTATCACACAACCCATGTACAAAGCCTAAAATGGTTCCCTGCTGCGGCTCTTGAACATTACCAAGCAATTGTAAGAGATCCAAATCCTTTTCAATCAAATCATTGTTTCTTCATATTCACATCTATAGGTGTTGGTTTAGACTCAATATGATTCATTCTTGCTATAACTCCAAACTTCACCCTCATAAACTCCTATGGGATTCAAAGAAGTAACATGATTGTGGGATAAGGTATAATGCTTGTTTCTTACCATGGCATTCTTCTCCACCTTGTTAGCATGCTTTATCACGTCATCAAGAGTCATAATAGGCTTAAGCTAAGCCATTGATGAAATTTTATCACACAACCCATGTACAAAGCCTAAAATGGCTCCCTGCGGCGGCTCTTGAACATTGCCAAGCTAAGAGATCCAAATCCTTTTCAATCAAATAACTGTTTCTTCATATTGACATCTATAGGCTTTGGTTTAGCCTCAATATGTTTCATTCTTGCTATAACTCCAAACTACACCCTCAGAAACTCCAATGGGATTTAAAGAAGTAACATAATTGTGGGATGAGGTATAATGCTTGTTGCTTACCATGGCTTTCTTATCCACCTTGTTAGCATGCTTTATCACATCATCAAGAGTCATAATAGGCTTAAGATAAACCATTGATGAAATTTTATCACACAGCCCATGTACAAAACCTAAAATGGCTCCCTGCTGCGGCTCTTGAAAATTACCAAGCAATTGTAAGAGATCCAAATCCTTTTCAATCAAATCATTGTTTCTTCATATTCACATCTATAGGTGTTGGTTAACCCACAATATGATTCATTCTTGCTAAAACTCCAAACTTCACCCTCAGAAACTCCTATGGGATTCAAAGAAGTAACATGATTGTGGGATAATGTATAATGCTTGTTTCTTACCATGGCATTCTTCTCCACCTTGTTAGCACGCTTTATCACGTCATCAAGAGTCATAATAGGCTTAAGATAAGCCATTGATGAAATTTTATCACACAACCCATGTACAAAGCCTAAAATGGCTCCCTGCTGCGGCTCTTGAACATTACCAAGCAATTGTAAGAGATCCAAATCCTTTTCAATCAAATCATTGTTTCTTCATATTCACATCTATAGGTGTTGGTTTAGCCTCAATATGATTCATTCTTGCTATAACTCCGAACTTCACCCTCAGAAAATCCTATGGGATTCAAAGAAGTAACATGATTGTGGGATAAGGTATAATGCTTGTTTCTTACCGTGGCATTCTTCTCCACCTTGTTAGCATGCTTTATCACGTCATCAAGAGTCATAATAGGCTTAAGATAAGCCATTGATGAAATTTTATCACACAACCCATGTACAAAGCCTAAAATGGCTCCCTGCTGCGGCTCTTGAAAATTACCAAGCAATTGTAAGAGATCCAAATCCTTTTCAATCAAATCATTGTTTCTTCATATTCACATCTATAGGTGTTGGTTTAGCCTCAATATGATTCATTCTTGCTATAACTCCAAACTTCACCCTCAGAAACTCCTATGGGATTCAAAGAAGTAACATGATTGTGGGATAAGGTATAATGCTTGTTTCTTACCATGGCATTCTTCTCCACCTTGTTAGCATGCTTTATCACGTCATCAAGAGTCATAATAGGCTTAAGCTAAGCCATTGATGAAATTTTATCACACAACCCATGTACAAAGCCTAAAATGGCTCCCTACGGCGGCTCTTGAACATTGCCAAGCTAAGAGATCCAAATCCTTTTCAATCAAATCATTGTTTCTTCATATTCACATCTATAGGTGTTGGTTTAGCCACAATATGATTCATTCTTGCTAAAACTCCAAACTTCACCCTCAGAAACTCCTATGGGATTCAAAGAAGTAACATAATTGTGGGATGAGGTATAATGCTTGTTTCTTACCATGGCATTCTTCTCCACCTTGTTAGCACGCTTTATCACGTCATCAAGAGTCATAATAGGCTTAAGATAAGCCATTGATGAAATTTTATCACACAACCCATGTACAAAGCCTAAAATGGCTCCCTGCTGCGGCTCTTGAACATTACCAAGCAATTGTAAGAGATCCAAATCCTTTTCAATCAAATCATTGTTTCTTCATATTCACATCTATAGGTGTTGGTTTAGCCTCAATATGATTCATTCTTGCTATAACTCCAAACTTCACCCTCAGAAAATCCTATGGGATTCAAAGAAGTAACATGATTGTGGGATAAGGTATAATGCTTGTTTCTTACCGTGGCATTCTTCTCCACCTTGTTAGCATGCTTTATCACGTCATCAAGAGTCATAATAGGCTTAAGATAAGCCATTGATGAAATTTTATCACACAACCCATGTACAAAGCCTAAAATGGCTCCCTGCTGCGGCTCTTGAAAATTACCAAGCAATTGTAAGAGATCCAAATCCTTTTCAATCAAATCATTGTTTCTTCATATTCACATCTATAGGTGTTGGTTTAGCCTCAATATGATTCATTCTTGCTATAACTCCAAACTTCACCCTCAGAAAATCCTATGGCATTCAAAGAAGTAACATGATTGTGGGATAAGGTATAATGCTTGTTTCTTACCGTGGCATTCTTCTCCACCTTGTTAGCATGCTTTATCACGTCATCAAGAGTCATAATAGGCTTAAGATAAGCCATTGATGAAATTTTATCACACAACCCATGTACAAAGCCTAAAATGGCTCCCTGCTGCGGCTCTTGAAAATTACCAAGCAATTGTAAGAGATCCAAATCCTTTTCAATCAAATCATTGTTTCTTCATATTCACATCTATAGGTGTTGGTTTAGCCTCAATATGATTCATTCTTGCTATAACTCCAAACTTCACCCTCAGAAACTCCTATGGGATTCAAAGAAGTAACGTGATTGTGGGATAAGGTATAATGCTTGTTTCTTACCGTGGCATTCTTCTCCACCTTGTTAGCATGCTTTATCACGTCATCAAGAGTCATAATAGGCTTAAGATAAGCCATCGATGATATTTTATCACACAACCCATGTACAAAGCCTAAAATGGCTCCCTGCTGCGGCTCTTGAAAATTACCAAGCAATTGTAAGAGATCCAAATCCTTTTCAATTAAATCATTGTTTCTTCATATTCACATCTATAGGTGTTGGTTTAGCCTCAATATGATTCATTCTTGCTAAAACTCCAAACTTCACCCTCAGAAACTCCTATGGGATTCAAAGAAGTAACATGATTGTGGGATAAGGTATAATGCTTGTTTCTTACCATGGCATTCTTCTCCACCTTGTTAGCACGCTTTATCACGTCATCAAGAGTCAGAATAAGCTTAAGATAAGCCATTGATGAAATTTTATCACAAAACCCATGTACAAAGCCTAAAATGGCTCCCTGCTACGGCTCTTGAACATTACCAAGCAATTGTAAGAGATCAAAATCCTTTTCAATCAAATCATTGTTTCTTCATATTCACATATATAGGTGTTGGTTTAGCCTCAATATGATTCATTCTTGCTATAACTCCAAACTTCACCCTCAGAAACTCCTATGGGATTCAAAGAAGTAACATGATTGTGGGATAAGGTATAATGCTTGTTTCTTACCATGGCTTTCTTCTCCACCTTGTTAGCATGCTATATCACGTCACCAAGAGTCATAATAGGCTTAAGCTAAGCCATTGATGAAATTTTATCACTCAATCCATGTACAAAGCCTAAAATGGCTCCCTGCGGCGGCTCTTGAACATTGCCAAGCTATTGTAAGAGATCCAAATCCTTTTCAATCAAATAACTGTTTCTTCATCTTCACATCTATAGGTTTTGGTTTAGCCTCAATATATTTCATTCTTGCTATAACTCCAAACTACACCCTCAGAAACTCCTATGGGATTCAAAGAAGTAACATGATTGTGGGATAAGGTATAATGCTTGTTTCTTACCGTGGCATTCTTCTCCACCTTGTTAGCATGCTTTATCACGTCATCAAGAGTCATAATAGGCTTAAGATAAGCCATTGATGAAATTTTATCACACAACCCATGTACAAAGCCTAAAATGGCTCCCTGCTGCGGCTCTTGAAAATTACCAAGCAATTGTAAGAGATCCAAATCCTTTTCAATCAAATCATTGTTTCTTCATATTCACATCTATAGGTGTTGGTTTAGCCTCAATATGATTCATTCTTGCTATAACTCCAAACTTCACCCTCAGAAACTCCTATGGGATTCAAAGAAGTAACATGATTGTGGGATAAGGTATAATGCTTGTTTCTTACCATGGCTTTCTTCTCCACCTTGTTAGCATGCTATATCACGTCACCAAGAGTCATAATAGGCTTAAGCTAAGCCATTGATGAAATTTTATCACTCAATCCATGTACAAAGCCTAAAATGGCTCCCTGCGGCGGCTCTTGAACATTGCCAAGCTATTGTAAGAGATCCAAATCCTTTTCAATCAAATAACTGTTTCTTCATCTTCACATCTATAGGTTTTGGTTTAGCCTCAATATATTTCATTCTTGCTATAAATCCAAACTACACCCTCAGAAACTCCTATGGGATTCAAAGAAGTAACATAATTGTGGGATGAGGTATAATGCTTGTTTCTTACCATGGCATTCTTCTCCACCTTGTTAGCACGCTTTATCACGTCATCAAGAGTCATAATAGGCTTAAGATAAGCCATTGATGAAATTTTATCACACAACCCATGTACATAGCCTAAAATGGCTCCCTGCTGCGGCTCTTGAACATTACCAAGCAATTGTAAGAGATCCAAATCCTTTTCAATCAAATCATTGTTTCTTCATATTCACATCTATAGGTGTTGGTTTAGCCTCAATATGATTCATTCTTGCTATAACTCCAAACTTCACCCTCAGAAAATCCTATGGGATTCAAAGAAGTAACATGATTGTGGGATAAGGTATAATGCTTGTTTCTTACCGTGGCATTCTTCTCCACCTTGTTAGCATGCTTTATCACGTCATCAAGAGTCATAATAGGCTTAAGATAAGCCATTGATGAAATTTTATCACACAACCCATGTACAAAGCCTAAAATGGCTCCCTGCTGCGGCTCTTGAAAATTACCAAGCAATTGTAAGAGATCCAAATCCTTTTCAATCAAATCATTGTTTCTTCATATTCACATCTATAGGTGTTGGTTTAGCCTCAATATGATTCATTCTTGCTATAACTCCAAACTTCACCCTCAGAAAATCCTATGGTATTCAAAGAAGTAACATGATTGTGGGATAAGGTATAATGCTTGTTTCTTACCGTGGCATTCTTCTCCACCTTGTTAGCATGCTTTATCACGTCATCAAGAGTCATAATAGGCTTAAGATAAGCCATTGATGAAATTTTATCACACAACCCATGTACAAAGCCTAAAATGGCTCCCTGCTGCGGCTCTTGAAAATTACCAAGCAATTGTAAGAGATCCAAATCCTTTTCAATCAAATCATTGTTTCTTCATATTCACATCTATAGGTGTTGGTTTAGCCTCAATATGATTCATTCTTGCTATAACTCCAAACTTCACCCTCAGAAACTCCTATGGGATTCAAAGAAGTAACGTGATTGTGGGATAAGGTATAATGCTTGTTTCTTACCGTGGCATTCTTCTCCACCTTGTTAGCATGCTTTATCACGTCATCAAGAGTCATAATAGGCTTAAGATAAGCCATCGATGATATTTTATCACACAACCCATGTACAAAGCCTAAAATGGCTCCCTGCTGCGGCTCTTGAAAATTACCAAGCAATTGTAAGAGATCCAAATCCTTTTCAATTAAATCATTGTTTCTTCATATTCACATCTATAGGTGTTGGTTTAGCCTCAATATGATTCATTCTTGCTAAAACTCCAAACTTCACCCTCAGAAACTCCTATGGGATTCAAAGAAGTAACATGATTGTGGGATAAGGTATAATGCTTGTTTCTTACCATGGCATTCTTCTCCACCTTGTTAGCACGCTTTATCACGTCATCAAGAGTCAGAATAAGCTTAAGATAAGCCATTGATGAAATTTTATCACAAAACCCATGTACAAAGCCTAAAATGGCTCCCTGCTACGGCTCTTGAACATTACCAAGCAATTGTAAGAGATCAAAATCCTTTTCAATCAAATCATTGTTTCTTCATATTCACATATATAGGTGTTGGTTTAGCCTCAATATGATTCATTCTTGCTATAACTCCAAACTTCACCCTCAGAAACTCCTATGGGATTCAAAGAAGTAACATGATTGTGGGATAAGGTATAATGCTTGTTTCTTACCATGGCTTTCTTCTCCACCTTGTTAGCATGCTATATCACGTCACCAAGAGTCATAATAGGCTTAAGCTAAGCCATTGATGAAATTTTATCACTCAATCCATGTACAAAGCCTAAAATGGCTCCCTGCGGCGGCTCTTGAACATTGCCAAGCTATTGTAAGAGATCCAAATCCTTTTCAATCAAATAACTGTTTCTTCATCTTCACATCTATAGGTTTTGGTTTAGCCTCAATATATTTCATTCTTGCTATAACTCCAAACTACACCCTCAGAAACTCCTATGGGATTCAAAGAAGTAACATGATTGTGGGATAAGGTATAATGCTTGTTTCTTACCGTGGCATTCTTCTCCACCTTGTTAGCATGCTTTATCACGTCATCAAGAGTCATAATAGGCTTAAGATAAGCCATTGATGAAATTTTATCACACAACCCATGTACAAAGCCTAAAATGGCTCCCTGCTGCGGCTCTTGAAAATTACCAAGCAATTGTAAGAGATCCAAATCCTTTTCAATCAAATCATTGTTTCTTCATATTCACATCTATAGGTGTTGGTTTAGCCTCAATATGATTCATTCTTGCTATAACTCCAAACTTCACCCTCAGAAACTCCTATGGGATTCAAAGAAGTAACGTGATTGTGGGATAAGGTATAATGCTTGTTTCTTACCGTGGCATTCTTCTCCACCTTGTTAGCATGCTTTATCACGTCATCAAGAGTCATAATAGGCTTAAGATAAGCCATCGATGAAATTTTATCACACAACCCATGTACAAAGCCTAAAATGGCTCCCTGCTGCGGCTCTTGAAAATTACCAAGCAATTGTAAGAGATCCAAATCCTTTTCAATCAAATCATTGTTTCTTCATATTCACATCTATAGGTGTTGGTTTAGCCTCAATATGATTCATTCTTGCTAAAACTCCAAACTTCACCCTCAGAAACTCCTATGGGATTCAAAGAAGTAACATGATTGTGGGATAAGGTATAATGCTTGTTTCTTACCATGGCATTCTTCTCCACCTTGTTAGCACGCTTTATCACGTCATCAAGAGTCAGAATAAGCTTAAGATAAGCCATTGATGAAATTTTATCACAAAACCCATGTACAAAGCCTAAAATGGCTCCCTGCTACGGCTCTTGAACATTACCAAGCAATTAGAGAGATCAAAATCCTTTTCAATCAAATCATTGTTTCTTCATATTCACATATATAGGTGTTGGTTTAGCCTCAATATGATTCAATCTTGCTATAACTCCAAACTTCACCCTCAGAAACTCCTATGGGATTCAAAGAAGTAACATGATTGTGGGATAAGGTATAATGCTTGTTTCTTACCATGGCTTTCTTCTCCACCTTGTTAGCATGCTATATCACGTCACCAAGAGTCATAATAGGCTTAAGCTAAGCCATTGATGAAATTTTATCACTCAATCCATGTACAAAGCCTAAAATGGCTCCCTGCGGCGGCTCTTGAACATTGCCAAGCTATTGTAAGAGATCCAAATCCTTTTCAATCAAATAACTGTTTCTTCATCTTCACATCTATAGGTTTTGGTTTAGCCTCAATATATTTCATTCTTGCTATAAATCCAAACTACACCCTCAGAAACTCCTATGGGATTCAAAGAAGTAACATAATTGTGGGATGAGGTATAATGCTTGTTTCTTACCATGGCATTCTTCTCCACCTTGTTAGCACGCTTTATCACGTCATCAAGAGTCATAATAGGCTTAAGATAAGCCATTGATGAAATTTTATCACACAACCCATGTACAAAGCCTAAAATGGCTCCCTGCTGCGGCTCTTGAACATTACCAAGCAATTGTAAGAGATCCAAATCCTTTTCAATCAAATCATTGTTTCTTCATATTCACATCTATAGGTGTTGGTTTAGCCTCAATATGATTCATTCTTGCTATAACTCCAAACTTCACCCTCAGAAAATCCTATGGGATTCAAAGAAGTAACATGATTGTGGGATAAGGTATAATGCTTGTTTCTTACCGTGGCATTCTTCTCCACCTTGTTAGCATGCTTTATCACGTCATCAAGAGTCATAATAGGCTTAAGATAAGCCATTGATGAAATTTTATCACACAACCCATGTACAAAGCCTAAAATGGCTCCCTGCTGCGGCTCTTGAAAATTACCAAGCAATTGTAAGAGATCCAAATCCTTTTCAATCAAATCATTGTTTCTTCATATTCACATCTATAGGTGTTGGTTTAGCCTCAATATGATTCATTCTTGCTATAACTCCAAACTTCACCCTCAGAAAATCCTATGGTATTCAAAGAAGTAACATGATTGTGGGATAAGGTATAATGCTTGTTTCTTACCGTGGCATTCTTCTCCACCTTGTTAGCATGCTTTATCACGTCATCAAGAGTCATAATAGGCTTAAGATAAGCCATTGATGAAATTTTATCACACAACCCATGTACAAAGCCTAAAATGGCTCCCTGCTGCGGCTCTTGAAAATTACCAAGCAATTGTAAGAGATCCAAATCCTTTTCAATCAAATCATTGTTTCTTCATATTCACATCTATAGGTGTTGGTTTAGCCTCAATATGATTCATTCTTGCTAAAACTCCAAACTTCACCCTCAGAAACTCCTATGGGATTCAAAGAAGTAACATGATTGTGGGATAAGGTATAATGCTTGTTTCTTACCATGGCATTCTTCTCCACCTTGTTAGCACGCTTTATCACGTCATCAAGAGTCAGAATAAGCTTAAGATAAGCCATTGATGAAATTTTATCACAAAACCCATGTACAAAGCCTAAAATGGCTCCCTGCTACGGCTCTTGAACATTACCAAGCAATTGTAAGAGATCAAAATCCTTTTCAATCAAATCATTGTTTCTTCATATTCACATATATAGGTGTTGGTTTAGCCTCAATATAATTCATTCTTGCTATAACTCCAAACTTCACCCTCAGAAACTCCTATGGGATTCAAAGAAGTAACATGATTGTGGGATAAGGTATAATGCTTGTTTCTTACCATGGCTTTCTTCTCCACCTTGTTAGCATGCTATATCACGTCACCAAGAGTCATAATAGGCTTAAGCTAAGCCATTGATGAAATTTTATCACTCAATCCATGTACAAAGCCTAAAATGGCTCCCTGCGGCGGCTCTTGAACATTGCCAAGCTATTGTAAGAGATCCAAATCCTTTTCAATCAAATAACTGTTTCTTCATCTTCACATCTATAGGTTTTGGTTTAGCCTCAATATATTTCATTCTTGCTATAAATCCAAACTACACCCTCAGAAACTCCTATGGGATTCAAAGAAGTAACATAATTGTGGGATGAGGTACAATGCTTGTTTCTTACCATGGCATTCTTCTCCACCTTGTTAGCACGCTTTATCACGTCATCAAGAGTCATAATAGGCTTAAGATAAGCCATTGATGAAATTTTATCACACAACCCATGTACAAAGCCTAAAATGGCTCCCTGCTGCGGCTCTTGAACATTACCAAGCAATTGTAAGAGATCCAAATCCTTTTCAATCAAATCATTGTTTCTTCATATTCACATCTATAGGTGTTGGTTTAGCCTCAATATGATTCATTCTTGCTATAACTCCAAACTTCACCCTCAGAAACTCCTATGGGATTCAAAGAAGTAACATGATTGTGGGATAAGGTATAATGCTTGTTTCTTACCATGGCTTTCTTCTCCACCTTGTTAGCATGCTATATCACGTCACCAAGAGTCATAATAGGCTTAAGCTAAGCCATTGATGAAATTTTATCACTCAATCCATGTACAAAGCCTAAAATGGCTCCCTGCGGCGGCTCTTGAACATTGCCAAGCTATTGTAAGAGATCCAAATCCTTTTCAATCAAATAACTGTTTCTTCATCTTCACATCTATAGGTTTTTGTTTAGCCTCAATATATTTCATTCCTGCTATAAATCCAAACTACACCCTCAGAAACTCCTATGGGATTCAAAGAAGTAACATAATTGTGGGATGAGGTATAATGCTTGTTTCTTACCATGGCATTCTTCTCCACCTTGTTAGCACGCTTTATCACGTCATCAAGAGTCATAATAGGCTTAAGATAAGCCATTGATGAAATTTTATCACACAACCCATGTACAAAGCCTAAAATGGCTCCCTGCTGCGGCTCTTGAAAATTACCAAGCAATTGTAAGAGATCCAAATCCTTTTCAATCAAATCATTGTTTCTTCATATTCACATCTATAGGTGTTGGTTTAGCCTCAATATGATTCATTCTTGCTATAACTCCAAACTTCACCCTCAGAAAATCCTATGGGATTCAAAGAAGTAACATGATTGTGGGATAAGGTATAATGCTTGTTTCTTACCGTGGCATTCTTCTCCACCTTGTTAGCATGCTTTATCACGTCATCAAGAGTCATAATAGGCTTAAGATAAGCCATTGATGAAATTTTATCACACAACCCATGTACAAAGCCTAAAATGGCTCCCTGCTGCGGCTCTTGAAAATTACCAAGCAATTGTAAGAGATCCAAATCCTTTTCAATCAAATCATTGTTTCTTCATATTCACATCTATAGGTGTTGGTTTAGCCTCAATATGATTCATTCTTGCTAAAACTCCAAACTTCACCCTCAGAAACTCCTATGGGATTCAAAGAAGTAACATGATTGTGGGATAAGGTATAATGCTTGTTTCTTACCATGGCATTCTTCTCCACCTTGTTAGCACGCTTTATCACGTCATCAAGAGTCAGAATAAGCTTAAGATAAGCCATTGATGAAATTTTATCACAAAACCCATGTACAAAGCCTAAAATGGCTCCCTGCTACGGCTCTTGAACATTACCAAGCAATTGTAAGAGATCAAAATCCTTTTCAATCAAATCATTGTTTCTTCATATTCACATATATAGGTGTTGGTTTAGCCTCAATATGATTCATTCTTGCTATAACTCCAAACTTCACCCTCAGAAACTCCTATGGGATTCAAAGAAGTAACATGATTGTGGGATAAGGTATAATGCTTGTTTCTTACCATGGCTTTCTTCTCCACCTTGTTAGCATGCTATATCACGTCACCAAGAGTCATAATAGGCTTAAGCTAAGCCATTGATGAAATTTTATCACTCAATCCATGTACAAAGCCTAAAATGGCTCCCTGCGGCGGCTCTTGAACATTGCCAAGCTATTGTAAGAGATCCAAATCCTTTTCAATCAAATAACTGTTTCTTCATCTTCACATCTATAGGTTTTTGTTTAGCCTCAATATATTTCATTCCTGCTATAAATCCAAACTACACCCTCAGAAACTCCTATGGGATTCAAAGAAGTAACATAATTGTGGGATGAGGTATAATGCTTGTTTCTTACCATGGCATTCTTCTCCACCTTGTTAGCACGCTTTATCACGTCATCAAGAGTCATAATAGGCTTAAGATAAGCCATTGATGAAATTTTATCACACAACCCATGTACAAAGCCTAAAATGGCTCCCTGCTGCGGCTCTTGAACATTACCAAGCAATTGTAAGAGATCCAAATCCTTTTCAATCAAATCATTGTTTCTTCATATTCACATCTATAGGTGTTGGTTTAGCCTCAATATGATTCATTCTTGCTATAACTCCAAACTTCACCCTCAGAAAATCCTATGGGATTCAAAGAAGTAACATGATTGTGGGATAAGGTATAAGGCTTGTTTCTTACCGTGGCATTCTTCTCCACCTTGTTAGCATGCTTTATCACGTCATCAAGAGTCATAATAGGCTTAAGATAAGCCATTGATGAAATTTTATCACACAACCCATGTACAAAGCCTAAAATGGCTCCCTGCTGCGGCTCTTGAAAATTACCAAGCAATTGTAAGAGATCCAAATCCTTTTCAATCAAATCATTGTTTCTTCATATTCACATCTATAGGTGTTGGTTTAGCCTCAATATGATTCATTCTTGCTATAACTCCAAACTTCACCCTCAGAAAATCCTATGGGATTCAAAGAAGTAACATGATTGTGGGATAAGGTATAATGCTTGTTTCTTACCGTGGCATTCTTCTCCACCTTGTTAGCATGCTTTATCACGTCATCAAGAGTCATAATAGGCTTAAGATAAGCCATTGATGAAATTTTATCACACAACCCATGTACAAAGCCTAAAATGGCTCCCTGCTGCGGCTCTTGAAAATTACCAAGCAATTGTAAGAGATCCAAATCCTTTTCAATCAAATCATTGTTTCTTCATATTCACATCTATAGGTGTTGGTTTAGCCTCAATATGATTCATTCTTGCTAAAACTCCAAACTTCACCCTCAGAAACTCCTATGGGATTCAAAGAAGTAACATGATTGTGGGATAAGGTATAATGCTTGTTTCTTACCATGGCATTCTTCTCCACCTTGTTAGCACGCTTTATCACGTCATCAAGAGTCAGAATAAGCTTAAGATAAGCCATTGATGAAATTTTATCACAAAACCCATGTACAAAGCCTAAAATGGCTCCCTGCTACGGCTCTTGAACATTACCAAGCAATTGTAAGAGATCAAAATCCTTTTCAATCAAATCATTGTTTCTTCATATTCACATATATAGGTGTTGGTTTAGCCTCAATATGATTCATTCTTGCTATAACTCCAAACTTCACCCTCAGAAACTCCTATGGGATTCAAAGAAGTAACATGATTGTGGGATAAGGTATAATGCTTGTTTCTTACCATGGCTTTCTTCTCCACCTTGTTAGCATGCTATATCACGTCACCAAGAGTCATAATAGGCTTAAGCTAAGCCATTGATGAAATTTTATCACTCAATCCATGTACAAAGCCTAAAATGGCTCCCTGCGGCGGCTCTTGAACATTGCCAAGCTATTGTAAGAGATCCAAATCCTTTTCAATCAAATAACTGTTTCTTCATCTTCACATCTATAGGTTTTTGTTTAGCCTCAATATATTTCATTCCTGCTATAAATCCAAACTACACCCTCAGAAACTCCTATGGGATTCAAAGAAGTAACATAATTGTGGGATGAGGTATAATGCTTGTTTCTTACCGTGGCATTCTTCTCCACCTTGTTAGCACGCTTTATCACGTCATCAAGAGTCATAATAGGCTTAAGATAAGCCATTGATGAAATTTTATCACACAACCCATGTACAAAGCCTAAAATGGCTCCCTGCTGCGGCTCTTGAACATTACCAAGCAATTGTAAGAGATCCAAATCCTTTTCAATCAAATCATTGTTTCTTCATATTCACATCTATAGGTGTTGGTTTAGCCTCAATATGATTCATTCTTGCTATAACTCCAAACTTCACCCTCAGAAAATCCTATGGGATTCAAAGAAGTAACATGATTGTGGGATAAGGTATAAGGCTTGTTTCTTACCGTGGCATTCTTCTCCACCTTGTTAGCATGCTTTATCACGTCATCAAGAGTCATAATAGGCTTAAGATAAGCCATTGATGAAATTTTATCACAAAACCCATGTACAAAGCCTAAAATGGCTCCCTGCTACGGCTCTTGAACATTACCAAGCAATTGTAAGAGATCAAAATCCTTTTCAATCAAATCATTGTTTCTTCATATTCACATATATAGGTGTTGGTTTAGCCTCAATATAATTCATTCTTGCTATAACTCCAAACTTCACCCTCAGAAACTCCTATGGGATTCAAAGAAGTAACATGATTGTGGGATAAGGTATAATGCTTGTTTCTTACCATGGCTTTCTTCTCCACCTTGTTAGCATGCTATATCACGTCACCAAGAGTCATAATAGGCTTAAGCTAAGCCATTGATGAAATTTTATCACTCAATCCATGTACAAAGCCTAAAATGGCTCCCTGCGGCGGCTCTTGAACATTGCCAAGCTATTGTAAGAGATCCAAATCCTTTTCAATCAAATAACTGTTTCTTCATCTTCACATCTATAGGTTTTGGTTTAGCCTCAATATATTTCATTCTTGCTATAAATCCAAACTACACCCTCAGAAACTCCTATGGGATTCAAAGAAGTAACATAATTGTGGGATGAGGTACAATGCTTGTTTCTTACCATGGCATTCTTCTCCACCTTGTTAGCACGCTTTATCACGTCATCAAGAGTCATAATAGGCTTAAGATAAGCCATTGATGAAATTTTATCACACAACCCATGTACAAAGCCTAAAATGGCTCCCTGCTGCGGCTCTTGAACATTACCAAGCAATTGTAAGAGATCCAAATCCTTTTCAATCAAATCATTGTTTCTTCATATTCACATCTATAGGTGTTGGTTTAGCCTCAATATGATTCATTCTTGCTATAACTCCAAACTTCACCCTCAGAAACTCCTATGGGATTCAAAGAAGTAACATGATTGTGGGATAAGGTATAATGCTTGTTTCTTACCATGGCTTTCTTCTCCACCTTGTTAGCATGCTATATCACGTCACCAAGAGTCATAATAGGCTTAAGCTAAGCCATTGATGAAATTTTATCACTCAATCCATGTACAAAGCCTAAAATGGCTCCCTGCGGCGGCTCTTGAACATTGCCAAGCTATTGTAAGAGATCCAAATCCTTTTCAATCAAATAACTGTTTCTTCATCTTCACATCTATAGGTTTTTGTTTAGCCTCAATATATTTCATTCCTGCTATAAATCCAAACTACACCCTCAGAAACTCCTATGGGATTCAAAGAAGTAACATAATTGTGGGATGAGGTATAATGCTTGTTTCTTACCATGGCATTCTTCTCCACCTTGTTAGCACGCTTTATCACGTCATCAAGAGTCATAATAGGCTTAAGATAAGCCATTGATGAAATTTTATCACACAACCCATGTACAAAGCCTAAAATGGCTCCCTGCTGCGGCTCTTGAAAATTACCAAGCAATTGTAAGAGATCCAAATCCTTTTCAATCAAATCATTGTTTCTTCATATTCACATCTATAGGTGTTGGTTTAGCCTCAATATGATTCATTCTTGCTATAACTCCAAACTTCACCCTCAGAAAATCCTATGGGATTCAAAGAAGTAACATGATTGTGGGATAAGGTATAATGCTTGTTTCTTACCGTGGCATTCTTCTCCACCTTGTTAGCATGCTTTATCACGTCATCAAGAGTCATAATAGGCTTAAGATAAGCCATTGATGAAATTTTATCACACAACCCATGTACAAAGCCTAAAATGGCTCCCTGCTGCGGCTCTTGAAAATTACCAAGCAATTGTAAGAGATCCAAATCCTTTTCAATCAAATCATTGTTTCTTCATATTCACATCTATAGGTGTTGGTTTAGCCTCAATATGATTCATTCTTGCTAAAACTCCAAACTTCACCCTCAGAAACTCCTATGGGATTCAAAGAAGTAACATGATTGTGGGATAAGGTATAATGCTTGTTTCTTACCATGGCATTCTTCTCCACCTTGTTAGCACGCTTTATCACGTCATCAAGAGTCAGAATAAGCTTAAGATAAGCCATTGATGAAATTTTATCACAAAACCCATGTACAAAGCCTAAAATGGCTCCCTGCTACGGCTCTTGAACATTACCAAGCAATTGTAAGAGATCAAAATCCTTTTCAATCAAATCATTGTTTCTTCATATTCACATATATAGGTGTTGGTTTAGCCTCAATATGATTCATTCTTGCTATAACTCCAAACTTCACCCTCAGAAACTCCTATGGGATTCAAAGAAGTAACATGATTGTGGGATAAGGTATAATGCTTGTTTCTTACCATGGCTTTCTTCTCCACCTTGTTAGCATGCTATATCACGTCACCAAGAGTCATAATAGGCTTAAGCTAAGCCATTGATGAAATTTTATCACTCAATCCATGTACAAAGCCTAAAATGGCTCCCTGCGGCGGCTCTTGAACATTGCCAAGCTATTGTAAGAGATCCAAATCCTTTTCAATCAAATAACTGTTTCTTCATCTTCACATCTATAGGTTTTTGTTTAGCCTCAATATATTTCATTCCTGCTATAAATCCAAACTACACCCTCAGAAACTCCTATGGGATTCAAAGAAGTAACATAATTGTGGGATGAGGTATAATGCTTGTTTCTTACCATGGCATTCTTCTCCACCTTGTTAGCACGCTTTATCACGTCATCAAGAGTCATAATAGGCTTAAGATAAGCCATTGATGAAATTTTATCACACAACCCATGTACAAAGCCTAAAATGGCTCCCTGCTGCGGCTCTTGAACATTACCAAGCAATTGTAAGAGATCCAAATCCTTTTCAATCAAATCATTGTTTCTTCATATTCACATCTATAGGTGTTGGTTTAGCCTCAATATGATTCATTCTTGCTATAACTCCAAACTTCACCCTCAGAAAATCCTATGGGATTCAAAGAAGTAACATGATTGTGGGATAAGGTATAAGGCTTGTTTCTTACCGTGGCATTCTTCTCCACCTTGTTAGCATGCTTTATCACGTCATCAAGAGTCATAATAGGCTTAAGATAAGCCATTGATGAAATTTTATCACACAACCCATGTACAAAGCCTAAAATGGCTCCCTGCTGCGGCTCTTGAAAATTACCAAGCAATTGTAAGAGATCCAAATCCTTTTCAATCAAATCATTGTTTCTTCATATTCACATCTATAGGTGTTGGTTTAGCCTCAATATGATTCATTCTTGCTATAACTCCAAACTTCACCCTCAGAAAATCCTATGGGATTCAAAGAAGTAACATGATTGTGGGATAAGGTATAATGCTTGTTTCTTACCGTGGCATTCTTCTCCACCTTGTTAGCATGCTTTATCACGTCATCAAGAGTCATAATAGGCTTAAGATAAGCCATTGATGAAATTTTATCACACAACCCATGTACAAAGCCTAAAATGGCTCCCTGCTGCGGCTCTTGAAAATTACCAAGCAATTGTAAGAGATCCAAATCCTTTTCAATCAAATCATTGTTTCTTCATATTCACATCTATAGGTGTTGGTTTAGCCTCAATATGATTCATTCTTGCTAAAACTCCAAACTTCACCCTCAGAAACTCCTATGGGATTCAAAGAAGTAACATGATTGTGGGATAAGGTATAATGCTTGTTTCTTACCATGGCATTCTTCTCCACCTTGTTAGCACGCTTTATCACGTCATCAAGAGTCAGAATAAGCTTAAGATAAGCCATTGATGAAATTTTATCACAAAACCCATGTACAAAGCCTAAAATGGCTCCCTGCTACGGCTCTTGAACATTACCAAGCAATTGTAAGAGATCAAAATCCTTTTCAATCAAATCATTGTTTCTTCATATTCACATATATAGGTGTTGGTTTAGCCTCAATATGATTCATTCTTGCTATAACTCCAAACTTCACCCTCAGAAACTCCTATGGGATTCAAAGAAGTAACATGATTGTGGGATAAGGTATAATGCTTGTTTCTTACCATGGCTTTCTTCTCCACCTTGTTAGCATGCTATATCACGTCACCAAGAGTCATAATAGGCTTAAGCTAAGCCATTGATGAAATTTTATCACTCAATCCATGTACAAAGCCTAAAATGGCTCCCTGCGGCGGCTCTTGAACATTGCCAAGCTATTGTAAGAGATCCAAATCCTTTTCAATCAAATAACTGTTTCTTCATCTTCACATCTATAGGTTTTTGTTTAGCCTCAATATATTTCATTCCTGCTATAAATCCAAACTACACCCTCAGAAACTCCTATGGGATTCAAAGAAGTAACATAATTGTGGGATGAGGTATAATGCTTGTTTCTTACCGTGGCATTCTTCTCCACCTTGTTAGCACGCTTTATCACGTCATCAAGAGTCATAATAGGCTTAAGATAAGCCATTGATGAAATTTTATCACACAACCCATGTACAAAGCCTAAAATGGCTCCCTGCTGCGGCTCTTGAACATTACCAAGCAATTGTAAGAGATCCAAATCCTTTTCAATCAAATCATTGTTTCTTCATATTCACATCTATAGGTGTTGGTTTAGCCTCAATATGATTCATTCTTGCTATAACTCCAAACTTCACCCTCAGAAAATCCTATGGGATTCAAAGAAGTAACATGATTGTGGGATAAGGTATAAGGCTTGTTTCTTACCGTGGCATTCTTCTCCACCTTGTTAGCATGCTTTATCACGTCATCAAGAGTCATAATAGGCTTAAGATAAGCCATTGATGAAATTTTATCACACAACCCATGTACAAAGCCTAAAATGGCTCCCTGCTGCGGCTCTTGAAAATTACCAAGCAATTGTAAGAGATCCAAATCCTTTTCAATCAAATCATTGTTTCTTCATATTCACATCTATAGGTGTTGGTTTAGCCTCAATATGATTCATTCTTGCTATAACTCCAAACTTCACCCTCAGAAAATCCTATGGGATTCAAAGAAGTAACATGATTGTGGGATAAGGTATAATGCTTGTTTCTTACCGTGGCATTCTTCTCCACCTTGTTAGCATGCTTTATCACGTCATCAAGAGTCATAATAGGCTTAAGATAAGCCATTGATGAAATTTTATCACACAACCCATGTACAAAGCCTAAAATGGCTCCCTGCTGCGGCTCTTGAAAATTACCAAGCAATTGTAAGAGATCCAAATCCTTTTCAATCAAATCATTGTTTCTTCATATTCACATCTATAGGTGTTGGTTTAGCCTCAATATGATTCATTCTTGCTATAACTCCAACCTTCACCCTCAGAAACTCCTATGGGATTCAAAGAAGTAACATGATTGTGGGATAAGGTATAATGCTTGTTTCTTACCATGGCTTTCTTCTCCACCTTGTTAGCATGCTATATCACGTCACCAAGAGTCATAATAGGCTTAAGCTAAGCCATTGATGAAATTTTATCACTCAATCCATGTACAAAGCCTAAAATGGCTCCCTGCGGCGGCTCTTGAACATTGCCAAGCTATTGTAAGAGATCCAAATCCTTTTCAATCAAATAACTGTTTCTTCATCTTCACATCTATAGGTTTTTGTTTAGCCTCAATATATTTCATTCCTGCTATAAATCCAAACTACACCCTCAGAAACTCCTATGGGATTCAAAGAAGTAACATAATTGTGGGATGAGGTATAATGCTTGTTTCTTACCATGGCATTCTTCTCCACCTTGTTAGCACGCTTTATCACGTCATCAAGAGTCATAATAGGCTTAAGATAAGCCATTGATGAAATTTTATCACACAACCCATGTACAAAGCCTAAAATGGCTCCCTGCTGCGGCTCTTGAACATTACCAAGCAATTGTAAGAGATCCAAATCCTTTTCAATCAAATCATTGTTTCTTCATATTCACATCTATAGGTGTTGGTTTAGCCTCAATATGATTCATTCTTGCTATAACTCCAAACTTCACCCTCAGAAAATCCTATGGGATTCAAAGAAGTAACATGATTGTGGGATAAGGTATAAGGCTTGTTTCTTACCGTGGCATTCTTCTCCACCTTGTTAGCATGCTTTATCACGTCATCAAGAGTCATAATAGGCTTAAGATAAGCCATTGATGAAATTTTATCACACAACCCATGTACAAAGCCTAAAATGGCTCCCTGCTGCGGCTCTTGAAAATTACCAAGCAATTGTAAGAGATCCAAATCCTTTTCAATCAAATCATTGTTTCTTCATATTCACATCTATAGGTGTTGGTTTAGCCTCAATATGATTCATTCTTGCTATAACTCCAAACTTCACCCTCAGAAAATCCTATGGGATTCAAAGAAGTAACATGATTGTGGGATAAGGTATAATGCTTGTTTCTTACCGTGGCATTCTTCTCCACCTTGTTAGCATGCTTTATCACGTCATCAAGAGTCATAATAGGCTTAAGATAAGCCATTGATGAAATTTTATCACACAACCCATGTACAAAGCCTAAAATGGCTCCCTGCTGCGGCTCTTGAAAATTACCAAGCAATTGTAAGAGATCCAAATCCTTTTCAATCAAATCATTGTTTCTTCATATTCACATCTATAGGTGTTGGTTTAGCCTCAATATGATTCATTCTTGCTAAAACTCCAAACTTCACCCTCAGAAACTCCTATGGGATTCAAAGAAGTAACATGATTGTGGGATAAGGTATAATGCTTGTTTCTTACCATGGCATTCTTCTCCACCTTGTTAGCACGCTTTATCACGTCATCAAGAGTCAGAATAAGCTTAAGATAAGCCATTGATGAAATTTTATCACAAAACCCATGTACAAAGCCTAAAATGGCTCCCTGCTACGGCTCTTGAACATTACCAAGCAATTGTAAGAGATCAAAATCCTTTTCAATCAAATCATTGTTTCTTCATATTCACATATATAGGTGTTGGTTTAGCCTCAATATGATTCATTCTTGCTATAACTCCAAACTTCACCCTCAGAAACTCCTATGGGATTCAAAGAAGTAACATGATTGTGGGATAAGGTATAATGCTTGTTTCTTACCATGGCTTTCTTCTCCACCTTGTTAGCATGCTATATCACGTCACCAAGAGTCATAATAGGCTTAAGCTAAGCCATTGATGAAATTTTATCACTCAATCCATGTACAAAGCCTAAAATGGCTCCCTGCGGCGGCTCTTGAACATTGCCAAGCTATTGTAAGAGATCCAAATCCTTTTCAATCAAATAACTGTTTCTTCATCTTCACATCTATAGGTTTTTGTTTAGCCTCAATATATTTCATTCCTGCTATAAATCCAAACTACACCCTCAGAAACTCCTATGGGATTCAAAGAAGTAACATAATTGTGGGATGAGGTATAATGCTTGTTTCTTACCGTGGCATTCTTCTCCACCTTGTTAGCACGCTTTATCACGTCATCAAGAGTCATAATAGGCTTAAGATAAGCCATTGATGAAATTTTATCACACAACCCATGTACAAAGCCTAAAATGGCTCCCTGCTGCGGCTCTTGAACATTACCAAGCAATTGTAAGAGATCCAAATCCTTTTCAATCAAATCATTGTTTCTTCATATTCACATCTATAGGTGTTGGTTTAGCCTCAATATGATTCATTCTTGCTATAACTCCAAACTTCACCCTCAGAAAATCCTATGGGATTCAAAGAAGTAACATGATTGTGGGATAAGGTATAAGGCTTGTTTCTTACCGTGGCATTCTTCTCCACCTTGTTAGCATGCTTTATCACGTCATCAAGAGTCATAATAGGCTTAAGATAAGCCATTGATGAAATTTTATCACACAACCCATGTACAAAGCCTAAAATGGCTCCCTGCTGCGGCTCTTGAAAATTACCAAGCAATTGTAAGAGATCCAAATCCTTTTCAATCAAATCATTGTTTCTTCATATTCACATCTATAGGTGTTGGTTTAGCCTCAATATGATTCATTCTTGCTATAACTCCAAACTTCACCCTCAGAAAATCCTATGGGATTCAAAGAAGTAACATGATTGTGGGATAAGGTATAATGCTTGTTTCTTACCGTGGCATTCTTCTCCACCTTGTTAGCATGCTTTATCACGTCATCAAGAGTCATAATAGGCTTAAGATAAGCCATTGATGAAATTTTATCACACAACCCATGTACAAAGCCTAAAATGGCTCCCTGCTGCGGCTCTTGAAAATTACCAAGCAATTGTAAGAGATCCAAATCCTTTTCAATCAAATCATTGTTTCTTCATATTCACATCTATAGGTGTTGGTTTAGCCTCAATATGATTCATTCTTGCTAAAACTCCAAACTTCACCCTCAGAAACTCCTATGGGATTCAAAGAAGTAACATGATTGTGGGATAAGGTATAATGCTTGTTTCTTACCATGGCATTCTTCTCCACCTTGTTAGCACGCTTTATCACGTCATCAAGAGTCAGAATAAGCTTAAGATAAGCCATTGATGAAATTTTATCACAAAACCCATGTACAAAGCCTAAAATGGCTCCCTGCTACGGCTCTTGAACATTACCAAGCAATTGTAAGAGATCAAAATCCTTTTCAATCAAATCATTGTTTCTTCATATTCACATATATAGGTGTTGGTTTAGCCTCAATATGATTCATTCTTGCTATAACTCCAAACTTCACCCTCAGAAACTCCTATGGGATTCAAAGAAGTAACATGATTGTGGGATAAGGTATAATGCTTGTTTCTTACCATGGCTTTCTTCTCCACCTTGTTAGCATGCTATATCACGTCACCAAGAGTCATAATAGGCTTAAGCTAAGCCATTGATGAAATTTTATCACTCAATCCATGTACAAAGCCTAAAATGGCTCCCTGCGGCGGCTCTTGAACATTGCCAAGCTATTGTAAGAGATCCAAATCCTTTTCAATCAAATAACTGTTTCTTCATCTTCACATCTATAGGTTTTGGTTTAGCCTCAATATATTTCATTCTTGCTATAACTCCAAACTACACCCTCAGAAACTCCTATGGGATTCAAAGAAGTAACATAATTGTGGGATGAGGTGTAATGCTTGTTGCTTACCATGGCTTTCTTCTCCACCTTGTTAGCATGCTTTATCACATCATCAAGAGTCATAATAGGCTTAAGATAAGCCATTGATGAAATTTTATCACACAACCCATGTACAAAGCCTAAAATGGCTCCCTGCTGCGGCTCTTTAAAATTACCAAGCAATTGTAAGAGATCCAAATCCTTTTCAATCAAATCATTGTTTCTTCATATTCACATCTATAGGTGTTGGTTTAGACTCAATATGATTCATTCTTGCTATAACTCCAAACTTCACCCTCAGAAACTCCTATGGGATTCAAAGAAGTAACATGATTGTGGGATAAGGTATAATGCTTGTTTCTTACCATGGCATTCTTCTCCACCTTGTTAGCACGCTTTATCACGTCATCAAGAGTCAGAATAAGCTTAAGATAAGCCATTGATGAAATTTTATCACAAAACCCATGTACAAAGCCTAAAATGGCTCCCTGCTACGGCTCTTGAACATTACCAAGCAATTAGAGAGATCAAAATCCTTTTCAATCAAATCATTGTTTCTTCATATTCACATATATAGGTGTTGGTTTAGCCTCAATATGATTCATTCTTGCTATAACTCCAAACTTCACCCTCAGAAACTCCTATGGGATTCAAAGAAGTAACATGATTGTGGGATAAGGTATAATGCTTGTTTCTTACCATGGCTTTCTTCTCCACCTTGTTAGCATGCTATATCACGTCACCAAGAGTCATAATAGGCTTAAGCTAAGCCATTGATGAAATTTTATCACTCAATCCATGTACAAAGCCTAAAATGGCTCCCTGCGGCGGCTCTTGAACATTGCCAAGCTATTGTAAGAGATCCAAATCCTTTTCAATCAAATAACTGTTTCTTCATCTTCACATCTATAGGTTTTGGTTTAGCCTCAATATATTTCATTCTTGCTATAAATCCAAACTACACCCTCAGAAACTCCTATGGGATTCAAAGAAGTAACATAATTGTGGGATGAGGTATAATGCTTGTTTCTTACCATGGCATTCTTCTCCACCTTGTTAGCACGCTTTATCACGTCATCAAGAGTCATAATAGGCTTAAGATAAGCCATTGATGAAATTTTATCACACAACCCATGTACAAAGCCTAAAATGGCTCCCTGCTGCGGCTCTTGAACATTACCAAGCAATTGTAAGAGATCCAAATCCTTTTCAATCAAATCATTGTTTCTTCATATTCACATCTATAGGTGTTGGTTTAGCCTCAATATGATTCATTCTTGCTATAACTCCAAACTTCACCCTCAGAAAATCCTATGGGATTCAAAGAAGTAACATGATTGTGGGATAAGGTATAATGCTTGTTTCTTACCGTGGCATTCTTCTCCACCTTGTTAGCATGCTTTATCACGTCATCAAGAGTCATAATAGGCTTAAGATAAGCCATTGATGAAATTTTATCACACAACCCATGTACAAAGCCTAAAATGGCTCCCTGCTGCGGCTCTTGAAAATTACCAAGCAATTGTAAGAGATCCAAATCCTTTTCAATCAAATCATTGTTTCTTCATATTCACATCTATAGGTGTTGGTTTAGCCTCAATATGATTCATTCTTGCTATAACTCCAAACTTCACCCTCAGAAAATCCTATGGGATTCAAAGAAGTAACATGATTGTGGGATAAGGTATAATGCTTGTTTCTTACCGTGGCATTCTTCTCCACCTTGTTAGCATGCTTTATCACGTCATCAAGAGTCATAATAGGCTTAAGATAAGCCATTGATGAAATTTTATCACACAACCCATGTACAAAGCCTAAAATGGCTCCCTGCTGCGGCTCTTGAAAATTACCAAGCAATTGTAAGAGATCCAAATCCTTTTCAATCAAATCATTGTTTCTTCATATTCACATCTATAGGTGTTGGTTTAGCCTCAATATGATTCATTCTTGCTAAAACTCCAAACTTCACCCTCAGAAACTCCTATGGGATTCAAAGAAGTAACATGATTGTGGGATAAGGTATAATGCTTGTTTCTTACCATGGCATTCTTCTCCACCTTGTTAGCACGCTTTATCACGTCATCAAGAGTCAGAATAAGCTTAAGATAAGCCATTGATGAAATTTTATCACAAAACCCATGTACAAAGCCTAAAATGGCTCCCTGCTACGGCTCTTGAACATTACCAAGCAATTGTAAGAGATCAAAATCCTTTTCAATCAAATCATTGTTTCTTCATATTCACATATATAGGTGTTGGTTTAGCCTCAATATGATTCATTCTTGCTATAACTCCAAACTTCACCCTCAGAAACTCCTATGGGATTCAAAGAAGTAACATGATTGTGGGATAAGGTATAATGCTTGTTTCTTACCATGGCTTTCTTCTCCACCTTGTTAGCATGCTATATCACGTCACCAAGAGTCATAATAGGCTTAAGCTAAGCCATTGATGAAATTTTATCACTCAATCCATGTACAAAGCCTAAAATGGCTCCCTGCGGCGGCTCTTGAACATTGCCAAGCTATTGTAAGAGATCCAAATCCTTTTCAATCAAATAACTGTTTCTTCATCTTCACATCTATAGGTTTTGGTTTAGCCTCAATATATTTCATTCTTGCTATAACTCCAAACTACACCCTCAGAAACTCCTATGGGATTCAAAGAAGTAACATAATTGTGGGATGAGGTGTAATGCTTGTTGCTTACCATGGCTTTCTTCTCCACCTTGTTAGCATGCTTTATCACATCATCAAGAGTCATAATAGGCTTAAGATAAGCCATTGATGAAATTTTATCACACAACCCATGTACAAAGCCTAAAATGGCTCCCTGCTGCGGCTCTTGAAAATTACCAAGCAATTGTAAGAGATCCAAATCCTTTTCAATCAAATCATTGTTTCTTCATATTCACATCTATAGGTGTTGGTTTAGACTCAATATGATTCATTCTTGCTATAACTCCAAACTTCACCCTCAGAAACTCCTATGGGATTCAAAGAAGTAACATGATTGTGGGATAAGGTATAATGCTTGTTTCTTACCATGGCATTCTTCTCCACCTTGTTAGCATGCTTTATCACGTCATCAAGAGTCATAATAGGCTTAAGCTAAGCCATTGATGAAATTTTATCACACAACCCATGTACAAAGCCTAAAATGGCTCCCTGCGGCGGCTCTTGAACATTGCCAAGCTAAGAGATCCAAATCCTTTTCAATCAAATAACTGTTTCTTCATATTCACATCTATAGGCTTTGGTTTAGCCTCAATATGTTTCATTCTTGCTATAACTCCAAACTACACCCTCAGAAACTTCAATGGGATTCAAAGAAGTAACATAATTGTGGGATGAGGTATAATGCTTGTTGCTTACCATGGCTTTCTTATCCACCTTGTTAGCATGCTTTATCACATCATCAAGAGTCATAATAGGCTTAAGATAAACCATTGATGAAATTTTATCACACAACCCATGTACAAAACCTAAAATGGCTCCCTGCTGCGGCTCTTGAAAATTACCAAGCAATTGTAAGAGATCCAAATCCTTTTCAATCAAATCATTGTTTCTTCATATTCACATCTATAGGTGTTGGTTTAGCCACAATATGATTCATTCTTGCTAAAACTCCAAACTTCACCCTCAGAAACTCCTATGGGATTCAAAGAAGTAACATGATTGTGGGATAAGGTATAATGCTTGTTTCTTACCATGGCAGTCTTCTCCACCTTGTTAGCACGCTTTATCACGTCATCAAGAGTCATAATAGGCTTAAGATAAGCCATTGATGAAATTTTATCACACAACCCATGTACAAAGCCTAAAATGGCTCCCTGATGCGGCTCTTGAACATTACCAAGCAATTGTAAGAGATCCAAATCCTTTTCAATCAAATCATTGTTTCTTCATATTCACATCTATAGGTGTTTGTTTAGCCTCAATATGATTCATTCTTGCTATAACTCCAAACTTCACCCTCAGAAAATCCTATGGGATTCAAAGAAGTAACATGATTGTGGGATAAGGTATAATGCTTGTTTCTTACCGTGGCATTCTTCTCCACCTTGTTAGCATGCTTTATCACGTCATCAAGAGTCATAATAGGCTTAAGATAAGCCATTGATGAAATTTTATCACACAACCCATGTACAAAGCCTAAAATGGTTCCCTGCTGCGGCTCTTGAAAATTACCAAGCAATTGTAAGAGATCCAAATCCTTTTCAATCAAATCATTGTTTCTTCATATTCACATCTATAGGTGTTGGTTTAGACTCAATATGATTCATTCTTGCTATAACTCCAAACTTCACCCTCAGAAACTCCTATGGGATTCAAAGAAGTAACATGATTGTGGGATAAGGTATAATGCTTGTTTCTTACCATGGCATTCTTCTCCACCTTGTTAGCATGCTTTATCACGTCATCAAGAGTCATAATAGGCTTAAGCTAAGCCATTGATGAAATTTTATCACACAACCCATGTACAAAGCCTAAAATGGCTCCCTGCGGCGGCTCTTGAACATTGCCAAGCTAAGAGATCCAAATCCTTTTCAATCAAATAACTGTTTCTTCATATTCACATCTATAGGCTTTGGTTTAGCCTCAATATGTTTCATTCTTGCTATAACTCCAAACTACACCCTCAGAAACTTCAATGGGATTCAAAGAAGTAACATAATTGTGGGATGAGGTATAATGCTGGTTGCTTACCATGGCTTTCTTATCCACCTTGTTAGCATGCTTTATCACATCATCAAGAGTCATAATAGGCTTAAGATAAACCATTGATGAAATTTTATCACACAACCCATGTACAAAACCTAAAATGGCTCCCTGCTGCGGCTCTTGAAAATTACCAAGCAATTGTAAGAGATCCAAATCCTTTTCAATCAAATCATTGTTTCTTCATATTCACATCTATAGGTGTTGGTTTAGCCACAATATGATTCATTCTTGCTAAAACTCCAAACTTCACCCTCAGAAACTCCTATTGGATTCAAAGAAGTAACATGATTGTGGGATAAGGTATAATGCTTGTTTCTTACCATGGCATTCTTCTCCACCTTGTTAGCACGCTTTATCACGTCATCAAGAGTCATAATAGGCTTAAGATAAGCCATTGATGAAATTTTATCACACAACCCATGTACAAAGCCTAAAATGGCTCCCTGCTGCGGCTCTTGAACATTACCAAGCAATTGTAAGAGATCCAAATCCTTTTCAATCAAATCATTGTTTCTTCATATTCACATCTATAGGTGTTGGTTTAGCCTCAATATGATTCATTCTTGCTATAACTCCAAACTTCACCCTCAGAAAATCCTATGGGATTCAAAGAAGTAACATGATTGTGGGATAAGGTATAATGCTTGTTTCTTACCGTGGCATTCTTCTCCACCTTGTTAGCATGCTTTATCACGTCATCAAGAGTCATAATAGGCGTAAGATAAGCCATTGATGAAATTTTATCACACAACCCATGTACAAAGCCTAAAATGGCTCCCTGCTGCGGCTCTTGAAAATTACCAAGCAATTGTAAGAGATCCAAATCCTTTATCAAATCATTTTTTCTTCATATTCACATCTATAGGTGTTGGTTTAGCCTCAATATGATTCATTCTTGCTATAACTCCAAACTTCAACCTCAGAAACTCCTATGGGATTCAAAGAAGTAACATGATTGTGGGATAAGGTATAATGCTTGTTTCTTACCGTGGCATTCTTCTCCACCTTGTTAGCATGCTTTATCACGTCATCAAGAGTCATAATAGGCTTAAGATAAGCGATCGATGAAATTTTATCACACAACCCATGTACAAAGCCTAAAATGGCTCCCTGCTGCGGCTCTTGAAAATTACCAAGCAATTGTAAGAGATCCAAATCCTTTTTAATCAAATCATTGTTTCTTGATATTCACATCTATAGGTGTTGGTTTAGCCTCAATATGATTCATTCTTGCTAAAACTCCAAACTTCACCCTCAGAAACTCCTATGGGATTCAAAGAAGTAACATGATTGTGGGATAAGGTATAATGCTTGTTTCTTACCGTGGCATTCTTCTCCGCCTTGTTAGCATGCTTTATCACGTCATCAAGAGTCATAATAGGCTTAAGATAAGCGATCGATGAAATTTTATCACACAACCCATGTACAAAGCCTAAAATGGCTCCCTGCTGCGGCTCTTGAAAATTACCAAGCAATTGTAAGAGATCCAAATCCTTTTCAATCAAATCATTGTTTCTTCATATTCACATCTATAGGTGTTGGTTTAGCCTCAATATGATTCATTCTTGCTAAAACTCCAAACTTCACCCTCAGAAACTCCTATGGGATTCAAAGAAGTAACATGATTGTGGGATAAGGTATAATGCTTGTTTCTTACCATGGCATTCTTCTCCACCTTGTTAGCACGCTTTATCACGTCATCAAGAGTCAGAATAAGCTTAAGATAAGCCATTGATGAAATTTTGTCACACAACCCATGTACAAAGCCTAAAATGGCTCCCTGCTGCGGCTCTTGAACATTACCAAGCAATTGTAAGAGATCAAAATCCTTTTCAATCAAATCATTGTTTCTTCATATTCACATATATAGGTGTTGGTTTAGCCTCAATATGATTCATTCTTGCTATAACTCCAAACTTCACCCTCAGAAACTCCTATGGGATTCAAAGAAGTAACATGATTGTGGGATAAGGTATAATGCTTGTTTCTTACCATGGCTTTCTTCTCCATCTTGTTAGCATGCTATATCACGTCACCAAGAGTCATAATAGGCTTAAGCTAAGCCATTGATGAAATTTTATCACTCAACCCATGTACAAAGCCTAAAATGGCTCCCTGCGGCGGCTCTTGAACATTGCCAAGCTATTGTAAGAGATCCAAATCCTTTTCAATCAAATAACTGTTTCTTCATATTCACATCTATAGGTTTTGGTTTAGCCTCAATATATTTCATTCTTGCTATAACTCCAAACTACACCCTCAGAAACTCCTATGGGATTCAAAGAAGTAACATAATTGTGGGATGAGGTGTAATGCTTGTTGCTTACCATGGCTTTCTTATCCACCTTGTTAGCATGCTTTATCACATCATCAAGAGTCATAATAGGCTTAAGATAAGCCATTGATGAAATTTTATCACACAACCCATGTACAAAGCCTAAAATGGCTCCCTGCTGCGGCTCTTGAAAATTTCCAAGCAATTGTAAGAGATCTAAATCCTTTTCAATCAAATCATTGTTTCTTCATATTCACATCTATAGGTGTTGGTTTGGCCTCAATATGATTGATTCTTGCTATAACTCCAAACTTCACCCTCAGAAACTCCTATGGGATTCAAAGAAGTAACATGATTGTGGGATAAGGTATAATGCTTGTTTCTTACCATGGCATTCTTCTCCACCTTGTTAGCACGCTTTATCACGTCATCAAGAGTCATAATAGGCTTAAGATAAGCCATTGATGATATTTTATCACACAACCCATGTACAAAGCCTAAAATGGCTCCCTGCTGCGGCTCTTGAACATTACCAAGCAATTGTAAGAGATCCAAATCCTTTTCAATCAAATCATTGTTTCTTCATATTCACATCTATAGGTGTTGGTTTAGCCTCAATATGATTCATTCTTGCTATAACTCCAAACTTCACCCTCAGAAAATCCTATGGGATTCAAAGAAGTAACATGATTGTGGGATAAGGTATAATGCTTGTTTCTTACCGTGGCATTCTTCTCCACCTTGTTAGCATGCTTTATCACGTCATCAAGAGTCATATTAGGCTTAAGATAAGCCATTGATGAAATTTTATCACACAACTGATAACTAGGTTTTTACACCTAAAGCTACCTATTGCCCAGTTGTAGTACAAAGGGCTATCGAATCCAATCGGGACTATTGTAAGCAATCAGGATGTAGCAAATCTATCTAATTCAAGCCAAATAGAAAGGTTGGAAGCAACAGGGTGAAACAACTAAAACAAGAACTAATAAAGAGTAAAAGAAACTAAAAACAGAGATTCATAACAGCAAAAGAGAATAGCAACAGAAACTAAAAACAGAGTAAGCTAAGAACAGGAAAACAGAGTATCAAAAAGTAGAAAAACTATCAGGATGAGAAAAGGTCCTAAGGATGAGTTCTAGATCTGGTATTCTTCATGGTGGACTCTAGTGACTTCATAAACAACTTCATAGAAGGGATCTCCTAACTATGAGCATCAAAAGAGTAATAGATCCACTTCCCAGTTACATCTATCACCAGATTCTCTAAACTTCCTAATCTTGGAATCCACACCTATGCCCCATTGACTGTCACTAACACTCAGATAGGATTCCAATGAAACATGAAGAGAATAAGCATTAAGAACACAGCTCATAAATGTCAAACTACAACTTGCTTTCCTATGATCCTAGATCAATCATTAGAAAGAAGCTCCAGATCTCTGGTATTAGCAGATCTGGTGTTTCTCAAGTGATGTGCAAGGAAACACCAAGATCAGATTCCAAGTGGGTGTACAGGGAATCAGCATTAGAAATAGCTAACCCAGAAGAGATCTTAAGCTTTAGAACCCTAAATCTACTAGAACCACCATGAATCATAACCCAGATCTAACCCATCCTCAAGAACCCTAAATCACTACTCAGACTTCATCATCAGAATCATAAACCCAGAAAATGAAATAGTTTCCATAATCATAATCTAGAGATTGAGATGAAGAAGGAATAGAAGAAATAAACTAAAAAGGATCAAAGGATCAGAAGTAATTGCAAATACAAAATCAGATAGATCTAGAGAGGTTTTTAGAGAACAAAGAGAATAAAAAAAAACATATCTTGCGGCTGCTGACCTAATTAGAGTATATATACTCTAGGTCAGAAACCCTAGTACAAAAAGACAAAATAAACTAAAGTCCTTAGGTCGGCTGCCTTGAGCTCGGGCTCCTCTGGTCGAGTGGTGTGCTTCAGGCCTTGAATCCTCAGACTCGGTTGCACGAGCTCGGTTTGGTGGTCGAGTGGACGTGGTCGAGTGCTCTTGGTCGAGTGCTAACTCCTCTTTGCCTTCAGCTCGGTCAGATGACCGAGTGCATGTGATCGAGTGGTGTTGGTGGGTTGGTTTGCACTCGGTCTAACTCCAGGTCGAGTGGTCTTGGTCGAGTGCATGCTGGTCTTGGTCTTTAGCTCGGTCATGAGGTCGAGTCTTCACACCGAGCTTGTGTCTCCTTGTTCCTTGATCTCCAGCGAACATCCAAAACACCTAAAAGATAGCTCCAATATGCAATATGTATGCAAAGCTAAAGCAAACCTATCATGTAACCTGTATGAATGAAATGGATAGATATGGAGTGAAACTAGTGATGAAACTATGCTAAAATGGATGGAAATGCAAGATTAAAAGTGGTAAAATGCAGAGACATCAACTCCCCCAAACTTAGTCTTTGCTTGCCCTCAAGCAAACATATAAGATATAAGCTGGTGAAGTTGATGACATGCTGGGACTCAGAGCCAAAACATGCTGATAAAGGAAGTAGCATCAAGGTCCTAGTTAGTAGTTCTAAAATGCATTAACAAGTAATCCCTACTTTTAAAACTTTAGCCATACCCTTCAGAACAAACCTGACAGTAGCCTTAACCTACACATGCAATCAAATCAATCATTCCCTTTAACATTTATTCATTCTGTAACCATGGATCAAGCCTATGCACTTTCAATGAACTCATTTGGCTAATGGAAAGGTTAAGAGGCAACGATGGCCCCTTTGGTAACAGGTTTAAGCAATAGGTAACATGGGACTCTCAAGAATAGACTGAGCTTTAGAAGAAGGCTAAAGGTAAGATAGCCAACCGATGCATACAAGAACAATTTCTCATCTACCCATCCCATATACAACGATTCTGCTACCACCTATTCCTAAACCCAGAAGATGATCCTAAATCTACCCTTAGGCACTTTTCTGCCATGAATCCTTTTTCGATCAACTCGTTCTTCTTTCTTTATTTATTCATTCTAAGGAAAAAGGGTTCTTGTGCTTTCTTGCTTATGCTAGCGGATTGGGTTCCTTTAAAACTGAGACTCTTCTATTATCCTTTTTTATTAAGACACTTCAGGCTTTTTGCCTATCTTCCTGAGCCTACACATTTCTTTTCTTCTTTTTCAAATCCCAAATCCTTTACTAGAGCAGCTGTTTTACTTTCAGCTTAGACCTTTTCCCAGAACTTCTTTTCTTTTCTTTTATTTCCAAAATGAAACTCAGGCTCGGTCTGGTGAACTCGAGGTGTGAACTCGGTTCCCTAAACGAGCTTATACAACCGAGCATAGATTCCCTATTCTAAATTCCAGTCTATCCTCCTAACCACAGTTCAGTTCCCCACCTAGTTCTATCTAGCTCAAAGGTTATGAACCAGAACTATATGTATGAGAAACCGTTCTTGTCGGCACAGACCTAACACTTTCTACCAAGCTCAATCCTGAAATAGGCCTCACATTCACACATAGAGTATTGTTGGCTTGAAAGGAAGGTCAAGGTTAAAGGTAGGAGAAACTGTTCCAATGATGGGAATCAGCTATTTGGATTCACAAGGGTGGTGAAAAGAGTAAGAGAATCCAAATATGTATAAGGTATCCATGAGTTCAAATCAAAGGCATAGACATGATAATTGCAATTCAGTTTAAGGTTCTAATAGATAGGGGATGATATCAGATCAAGACATGCTTCAGCCAAAACTAAATGTCAAACAATGCAATCTAGGCATGGTGCGGTCTTATGCTTCAGACTTTCATGAATGCATTAGACAACTATTAACTAGGGCATTGAGACTATTTCATAAACCAGCATGCTTACAAGGCTTTTATCATCCTAGTCCCCTATGCAGATGCACAAATCTATATGAAATGCATCTAGACTCAATCCTAAACATGAATGCAATCTACATGAACACTCTGTTTTTGTGGAATGCTTTTCTGAAATTTTTCAAATTTTTATGGTTTTTCTTATGCAAATAGATGAGATGCTATGCAGACTCATTATGCAAAATTTGAAATAAGAAAATAGTAAACATAATCAAATATATCTCAAACCCTCCCCCAAACTTGAATTACACAGTCCCTTGTGTAATAAAAGATTCAAAGAAAGGTATGAGAATGAAAAAGCAATAAGAAAAACTAAAGATGAATGGTATAAACAATGGTAAAGAGTGGAGTTGTACCTCAGTGTTGGGTGTTCTAACTTGGTCATAAGGTCGAGTTTGATGGCCGAGTGGTTTGGTATGAAGATCTAACTCGGCCAAGCTGATCGAGTTAGACTGTCCGAGCTTAATTGATGACCTCTAGAGGGGTAGCTCGGTTTGCCAAACCGAGCTTGATGGCTGAGTTCATTTGTTGGGGTCTTAACTCGGCCTAGTTGATCGAGCTAACCGGTCAATTCTGATTTTCTGGGCTTCCCTGCCTTCCTTTGCATAATCCTGAAATCTCAAACCTGACCAACAAAACTACTAGAAAACATATTAAAAGAGACAAGAAACCTTAAAGCAAAATATTTACAAAGATAGTCATGGGACTTCCTCCCAAGTGAGCTTGTTTAAAGTCACTGAGCTTGACTTCCTTACTGGATTTATGCTTGAGTTGGCTCGTCAAGAGAGATGGATTCAGCTTCTGGAGTCATTTGATCAGCAATGTATATTTTAACCCTCTGCCCATTTACCGTGAAGTCATCATTGTTTTTGCCTATTAGGGTGATGGCCCCATAGGGTAAAACTTCCTTAATGGTGAAAGGTCCTTACCATCTTGATTTCAGCTTTCCTGGGAAAAGTCTGAGCCTTGAATTAAATAGAAGCACTTGGTCACCTGCCTTGAGCTCTTTTGGTAAAATCTTCTTATCATGGAAGGCTTTTGTGCGTTCTTTGTAAATCTTTGAGCTCTCATATGCTTCCAATCTGATTTCTTCCAACTCATGCAAATCCATCAGTCTCTTTTCCTCGGCTGTTTTGATGTCAAAGTTTAGGAGTTTTGTAGCCCATATTGCCTTGTACTCTATCTCCACCGGTAAATGGCATGCTTTGCCATAGAGAAGCTGGAATGGTGTTCTCCCTATGGGGGTTTTGAATGCAGTTCTGTAGGCCCATAGGGTTTCGTCAAGCTTTGTTGCCCAATCCCTTTTTGATACTCCTACTACTCTAGCTAGGATGGCCTTAATCTGCTTATTGGAAACCTCCACTTGACCGCTTGTTTGAGGATGGTAAGGTGTGGCAACCTTATGCTTAACTCCATACTTCCTTAAAAGATTTTCAAAAAGCTTGTTGATAAAGTGAGATCCTCCATCACTGATAACTACTCTCGGTATTCCAAACCTAGGGAAAATGATACTTTTAAACAGCTTTAGGACGACCCTTGCATCGTTTGTAGGGCAGGCTACTGCTTCAACCCATTTTGACACATAGTCAACAGCCACCAGAATGTAGCTATTACCGTGGGATGGTGGGTTGAAAGGTCCCATGAAATCAATACCCCAGACATCAAAGACTTCTACTTCCAAAATTGGGTTCTGAGGCATTTCATTCCGTTTGCCGATATTTCCCATCCTTTGACAAGGATCACATTTCGAAATGAAATTATGAGCGTCTTTGAACATGGTAGGCCACCACAAACCTGCTTGAATTATCTTCTGAACAGTCTTGAATGTGGCGAAGTGCCCTCCATACGCAGAACCATGGCAGTGCTCCAGAATCCCTTTCACTTCTTCCTCTGCTACACATCTCCTGAAAAGACCATCTAACCCCTTCTTGTACAAATATGGTTCATCCCAATAGTAGTGGTTCACATCCCTGAGAAACTTCTTCCTTTGATAAGCATTAAGGCTCTTAGGTATTTCCTCGCATACCTTATAGTTGACGAAGTCCGCATACCAGGGGAAAACCTCTTCTTTAAATGTTATAACCTCTTCTATTTTCTGAGATGTATGGTGGATGTCCTCCAAAAGTCTGATTGCCATGAGCTGCTCCTCTGGCATAGAATCGTCAATGGGAAGGGCATCCTCGATCCTCATTCTGGATAGATATCAGCTACCCCATTTTCGATCCCCTTTTTGTCCACTATTTCCATATCAAACTCCTGCAGCAACAGTATCCATCTGAGTAATCTTGGCTTTGTGTCCTTCTTCGCATATATGTGTCTTAACGCGGCATGGTCTGTGTAGACGATGACCTTCGAACCAACTAGGTAACTTCGGAATTTCTCAAAAGCGAAAACCACTGCCAAAAGCTCCTTCTCTGTAGTTGCATACCTTCCTTGAGCATCATCTAGAGTTCTGCTCGCATAATAAATAACATGCAGTTTCTTATCAATTTTCTGTCCCAAAACTGCTCCTACTGCGTAATCTGATGCATCACACATGATCTCGAAAGGATAATCCCAGTTAGGAGCTTGAACTATTGGAGCTGATGTCAGAGCTTCCTTGATAAGATGAAAAGCTTTCAAGCATTCTGAATCAAAGTTGAATTCTGTTTCCTTGCAAAGCAGCCTAGTTAGAGGTCTGGCTATCTTAGAGAAATCCTTGATGAATCTCCTATAGAAACCTGCATGCCCAAGGAAGCTTCTGATATCTTTGACAGTCTTTGGTGGTTGTAACTGGATCATCACCTCAATCTTGGCTTTATCCACTTCTATTCCCTTCTCGGAAATCTTGTGCCCTAGGACTATCCCTTCCCTAACCATGAAGTTGCATTTCTCCCAATTCAGAACCAGATTAGTCTCTTCACATCTGGTAAGGACCCTGCATAAATTTGACAAACAGGAGGAGAAGGAAGAACCGTACACAGAGAAATCATCCATGAACACTTCCACCATCTCCTCAATTAGATCCGAAAATATGGAAGTCATGCATCTCTGAAAAGTAGCTGGTGCATTACAAAGGCCAAAAGGCATTCTTTTATATGCAAATGTTCCATATGGACAGGTGAAAGTGGTTTTTTCTTGATCATTAGGGTGTATAGGGATTTGGAAAAATCCACTATACCCATCCAAGAAACAATAAAAAGGGTGATTAGCTAGCCTTTCCAACATCTGGTCAATGAATGGTAATGGGAAATGGTCCTTTCTAGATGCAGCATTTAATTTCCTATAGTCTATACACATTCTATGGCCAGTGATTGTTCTGGTGGGGATAAGTTCATCTTTATCATTTTAACCACAGTTATGCCACCCTTTTTGGGAACACAATGCACAGGAGATACCCAAGTACTGTCAGAAATTGGGTAAATTACTCCAGCATCTAACAGTTTCAGGATCTCCTTCTTAACAACTTCTTTTAAGTTTGGATTCAATCTCCTTTGGGGTTCAATACTAGAATAGGATTCATTTTCAAGATGAATGCGATGTGTGCACAGATCAGGTGAAATTCCCTTAATGTCATCTAATGAATAACCTATAGCACGTCTAAATCTTTTCAGCTCAGTTAACAATTGGGTAAGCTCAGTACTGCTAAGGGAATCATCTACTATTACAGGGTAGGTAGAGTTTGTTCCAAGGAATGCGTACCTTAGCCCTTTCGGTAGTGGTTTGAGGTCCACCTTGGGTGCCTTTAACTCTGACCAATCTGCAGTCGTGGAGTCAATGAACTCGGGAGTTTGGCCTGGTTTGTTGACCGAGTTGGACGATTCCGGCCTAGAGAAAGACAAGCTCGAGTGGTTGTGCTCGGTTTGGCTGTCCGAGCTCAGGACATTCTTCTTGCCAAGCTCGGTTTGTGAGACCGAGTAGATGGACCTAGGCTTGTCCACTGTTGCTAATCTTTCACTTCCTGGTCTGATCAATTCTTCAAAGCCTTCTGACTCATCCAGCACTTTTCTTGAGTCCAAATATACTTCGAAATCCAGAGTTTCATCATGCAGATACCCTTCTTCACTACTCTTTGTCAAAACAGTCTTCAAATGATCCTTCTCGGTTATCTCATTCAAAACATCTTCAGACAGTTGTTCTAACTCTTCTATCCAGAAAATCTGTCCTCCTATTGTTGGTTTCTTCATAGAATCTTTGATATCAAAGTTCATGGTCGAGCTTGGTGGTTGAGTTCTGGCTCTGGTTCCACTCGAGTTGTTGATCGAGTTGGATTGCCGAGTTTTACTTCTTGAGTGTCGAACTGGTCTTCTTCTTGGTAGAAACTCCCCCCAACTTGTTCCTCACTGTCCTCAGTGATAGGGAAACTTCTTTCAGGTAATTGTCTGCCGCTTCGAAGTGTTATTGCATTGGCTTCATCAGATTCTGGCAATTGTTGGATAGCTTTCCCGGGGCGTTGTCCTTGGTCTGTGGTGTAGGAATAATCAACTTTGTGTTCGACGTTTGCCATCTTGGAGGTTAGTATAGCAATTTGAGATGTGAGATTGTTTATAGTGCTTTCCATCTGTGTTTGTATTTCAGATAACCTCGTGGATGTGCCTGTTTCTGCCTTGGCCTGTCCTTGTAATAGTTGATGCAGCATTTGTTCCATAGGAGTTGTTGGATTTGGGTATTGAAACTGTTGAGCAGGATATGAGTTAAATCTATTGTATGAGCCAATGTGATCCTGAACGTAGCTAACCTCTTCATGTTGAACCTGAGCAGTGTTGTGACTGTGAAACTGTTCGTTTTCATGAGCCATGTTAACTGTTTTTTGTTGAGCTTGAAGAAGCATATTCAGTTTCTCATTGATAGATGTCATCTCATTGCGGTTCCGTTCAGCGTGGATGAAGCTCTCCTTAGGTGGTGTATCTAGTTCCTTAGTATAGGTGCCAACAGATTGTGCAAGATTCTCGACTAAACTCCAACCATCATTGACATCTCTGGTGAGGAAATTGCCATTACTAGCTGTGTCGAGCAACATTCTGATATTCGGAAGTACTCCTCTGTAAAGAGTGCTGAGGAGTGACGCGGTACTAAAACCATGATGAGGACATTTAAGTGTATAACCCTTGAATCTTTCCCAAGCTTTAGAAAATAACTCCCCATGCAGTTGACCAAAGCTTGCTATCTCATTACGCAATCTAGCTGTCCGTGAGTGATTGTAGAACTTATCCAGAAAAACTCTTTTGCATGCCTCCCACGAGGTAATAGATCCAGGAGTTAATGTTTTCTCCCATATCTTCGCTTTGTCACCTAGTGAAAATGGGAATAACCTCAGCTTCAGACTGTCTTCACTCACCCCACTTATCTTTGTGAGGCTGCAGAGCCTGTCGAAATCATCTAAATGGTCAAGTGGATCTTCATTTGGCAAACCATAAAACTTACTACTCTGGACCATGCATATCAAGCTGCTCTTGATTTCAAGGTTGACGACATCTGGTGGAACAATTCCTTGTCTGCTAGTATGTGTGCTTGGTGAATCACCGGCTCCTATGTATCTTGGTTTTCTAGGTTCAGCTGGTTCTCCATTCTGTACCTCTTGATTGTCTCTATTTACCCTCGCTGGTGGAGTTGTTCTGTTCTGAGTTCTCTGATTCAGGGGATCCCTTGGTAACTGGTTGATCATGGCTTTGTGAACTCGGGATGGCGCACTCGGCTTTGCTGACCGAGTGGAGTGCAGCTCGGCCACAGTGACCGAGTAGACTGACCGAGTGCTTACTTCAGATGCCTTGAGCTCGACTGACTGAACTCGACCTAACTGACCGAGTGGAGGGATGCGAGGCAACGGAACTCGAGCTTCTGACCGAGTGGTGTGTCCGAGCTCTGTGTCCGAGCGTATGCAACCGAGTGGTACCTGAAACAGATTGAAACCAACAAGTGAGTAACAAAGTAAAAAGAAAAGAACTTGATCTCAGAAGATCTGCAATCCGAAATGAAACAATTAGATCCCAACTGGCAACGGCGCCAAATTGATAACTAGGTTTTTACACCTAAAGCTACCTATTGCCCAGTTGTAATACAAAGGGCTATCAATCCAATCGGGACTATTGTAAGCAATCAGGATGTAACAAATCTATCTAATTCAAGCCAAATAGAAAGGTTGGAAGCAACAGAGTGAAACAACTAAAACAAGAACTAATAAACAGTAAAAGAAACTAGAAACAAAGATTCATAAAAGCAAAATAAAATAGAAACAGAAACAGAGCTAAGAACAGGAAAACAGAGTATCAAAAAGTAGAAAAACAATCAGGATGAGAAAAGGTCCTAAGGATGAGTTCTAGATCTGGTATTCTTCATGGTGGACTCTAGTGACTTCATAAACAACTTCATAGAAGGGATCTCCTAACTATGAGCATCAAAAGAGTAATAGATCCACTTCCCAGTTACATCTATCACCAGATTCTCTAAACTTCCTAATCTTGGAATCCACACCTATGCCCCATTGACTGTCACTAACACTCAGATAGGATTCCAATGAAACATGAAGAGAATAAGCATTAAGAACACAGCTCATAAATGTCAAACTACAACTTGCTTTCCTATGATCCTAGATCAATCATTAGAAAGAAGCTCCAGATCTCTGGTATTAGCAGATCTGGTGTTTCTCAAGTGATGTGCAAGGAAACACCAAGATCAGATTCCAAGTGGGTGTACAGGGAATCAGCATTAGAAATAGCTAACCCAGAAGAGATCTTAAGCTTTAGAACCCTAAATCTACTAGAACCACCATGAATCATAACCCAGATCTAACCCATCCTCAAGAACCCTAAATCACTACTCAGACTTCATCATCAGAATCATAAACCCAGAAAATGAAATAGTTTCCATAATCATAATCTAGAGATTGAGATGAAGAAGGAATAGAAGAAATAAACTAAAAAGGATCAAAGGATCAGAAGTAATTGCAAATACAAAATCAGATAGATCTAGAGAGGTTTTTAGAGAACAAAGAGAATAAAAAAAAAAAAAAACATATCCTCCGGCTGCTGACCTAATTAGAGTATATATACTCTAGGTCAGAAACCCTAGTACAAAAAGACAAAATAAACTAAAGTCCTTAGGTCGGCTGCCTTGAGCTCGGGCTCCTCTGGTCGAGTGGTGTGGTCGAGTGGTGTGCTTCAGGCCTTGAATCCTCAGACTCGGTTGCACGAGCTCGGTTTGGTGGTCGAGTGGACGTGGTCGAGTGCTCTTGGTCGAGTGCTAACTCCTCTTTGCCTTCAGCTCGGTCAGATGACCGAGTGCATGTGATCGAGTGGTGTTGGTGGGTTGGTTTGCACTCGGTCTAACTCCAGGTCGAGTGGTCTTGGTCGAGTGCATGCTGGTCTTGGTCTTTAGCTCGGTCATGAGGTCGAGTCTTCACACCGAGCTTGTGTCTCCATGTTCCTTGATCTCCAGCGAACATCCAAAATACCTAAAAGATAGCTCCAATATGCAATATGTATGCAAAGCTAAAGCAAACCTATCATGTAACATGTATGAATGAAATGGATAGATATGGAGTGAAACTAGTGATGAAACTATGCTAAAATGGATGGAAATGCAAGATTAAAAGTGGTAAAATGCAGAGACATCAGTTTAGCCTCAATATGATTCATTCTTGCTATAACTCCAAACTTCACCCTCAGAAACTCCTATGGGATTCAAAGAAGTAACATGATTGTGGGATAAGGTATAATACTTGTTTCTTACCGTGGCATTCTTCTCCACCTTGTTAGCATGCTTTATCAGGTCATCAAGAGTCATAATAGGCTTAAGATAAGCCATTGATGAAATTTTATCACACAACCCATGTACAAAGCCTAAAATGGCTCCCTGCTGCGGCTCTTGAAAATTACCAAGCAATTGTAAGAGATCCAAATCCTTTTCAATCAAATCATTGTTTCTTCATATTCACATCTATAGGTGTTGGTTTAGCCTCAATATGATTCATTCTTGCTATAACTCCAAACTTCACCCTCAGAAACTCCTATGGGATTCAAAGAAGTAACATGATTGTGGGATAAGGTATAATGCTTGTTTCTTACCGTGGCATTCTTCTCCACCTTGTTAGCATGCTTTATCACGTCATCAAGAGTCATAATAGGCTTAAGATAAGCCATCGATGAAATTTTATCACACAACCCATGTACAAAGCCTAAAATGGCTCCCTGCGGCGGCTCTTAAACATTGCCAAGCTATTGTAAGAGATCCAAATCCTTTTCAATCAAATCATTGTTTCTTCATATTCACATCTATAGGCTTTGGTTTAGCCTCAATATGTTTCATTCTTGCTATAACTCCAAACTTCACCCTCAGAAACTCCTATGGGATTCAAAGAAGTAACATGATTGTGGGATAAGGTATAATGCTTGTTTCTTACCATGGCTTTCTTCTCCACCTTGTTAGCATGCTATATCACGTCACCAAGAGTCATAATAGGCTTAAGCTAAGGCATTGATGAAATTTTATCACTCAACCCATGTACAAAGCCTAAAATGGCTCCCTGCGGCGGCTCTTGAACATTGCCAAGCTATTGTAAGAGATCCAAATCCTTTTCAATCAAATAACTGTTTCTTCATATTCACATCTATAGGTTTTGGTTTAGCCTCAATATATTTCATTCTTGCTATAACTCCAAACTACACCCTAAGAAACTCCTATGGGATTCAAAGAAGTAACATAATTTTGGGATGAGGTGTAATGCTTGTTGCTTACCATGGCTTTCTTCTCCACCTTGTTAGCATGCTTTATCACATCATCAAGAGTCATAATAGGCTTAAGATAAGCCATCGATGAAATTTTATCACACAACCCATGTACAAAGCCTAAAATGGCTCCCTGCTGCGGCTCTTGAAAATTACCAAGCAATTGTAAGAGATCCAAATCCTTTTCAATCAAATCATTGTTTCTTCAAATTCACATCTATAGGTGTTGGTTTAGCCTCAATATGATTCATTCTTGCTAAAACTCCAAACTTCACCCTCATAAACTCCTATGGGATTCAAAGAAGTAACATGATTGTGGGATAAGGTATAATGCTTGTTTCTTACCGTGGCATTCTTCTCCACCTTGTTAGCACGCTTTATCACGTCATCAAGAGTCATAATAGGCTTAAGATAAGCCATTGATGAAATTTTATCACACAACCCATGTACAAAGCCTAAAATGGCTCCCTGCTGCGGCTCTTGAAAATTACCAAGCAATTGTAAGAGATCCAAATCCTTTTCAATCAAATCATTGTTTCTTCATATTCACATCTATAGGTGTTGGTTTAGCCTCAATATGATTCATTCTTGCTATAACTCCAAACTTCACCCTCAGAAAATCCTATGGGATTCAAAGAAGTAACATGATTGTGGGATAAGGTATAATGCTTGTTTCTTACCGTGGCATTCTTCTCCACCTTGTTAGCATGCTTTATCACGTCATCAAGAGTCATAATAGGCTTAAGATAAGCCATCGATGAAATTTTATCACACAACCCATGTATAAAGCCTAAAATGGCTCCCTGCTGCGGCTCTTGAAAATTACCAAGCAATTGTAAGAGATCCAAATCCTTTTCAATCAAATCATTGTTTCTTCATATTCACATCTATAGGTGTTGGTTTAGCCTCAATATGATTCATTCTTGCTATAACTCCAAACTTCACCCTCAGAAAATCCTATGGGATTCAAAGAAGTAACATGATTGTGGGATAAGGTATAATGCTTGTTTCTTACCGTGGCATTCTTCTTCACCTTGTTAGCATGCTTTATCACGTCATCAAGAGTCATAATAGGCTTAAGATAAGCCATTGATGAAATTTTATCACACAACCCATGTACAAAGCCTAAAATGGCTCCCTGCTGCGGCTCTTGAAAATTACCAAGCAATTGTAAGAGATCCAAATCCTTTTCAATCAAATCATTGTTTCTTCATATTCACATCTATAGGTGTTGGTTTAGCCTCAATATGATTCATTCTTGCTATAACTCCAAACTTCACCCTCAGAAACTCCTATGGGATTCAAAGAAGTAACATGATTGTGGGATAAGGTATAATGCTTGTTTCTTACCGTGGCATTCTTCTCCACCTTGTTAGCATACTTTATCACGTCATCAAGAGTCATAATAGGCTTAAGATAAGCCATTGCTGAAATTTTATCACACAACCCATGTACAAAGCCTAAAATGGCTCCCTGCTGCGGCTCTTGAAAATTACCAAGCAATTGTAAGAGATCCAAATCCTTTTCAATCAAATCATTGTTTCTTCATATTCACATCTATAGGTGTTGGTTTAGCCTCAATATGATTCATTCTTGCTATAACTCCAAACTTCACCCTCAGAAACTCCTATGGGATTCAAAGAAGTAACATGATTGTGGGATAAGGTATAATGCTTGTTTCTTACCGTGGCATTCTTCTCCACCTTGTTAGCATGCTTTATCACGTCATCAAGAGTCATAATAGGCTTAAGATAAGCCATCGATGAAATTTTATCACACAACCCATGTACAAAGCCTAAAATCGCTCCCTGCTGCGGCTCTTGAAAATTACCAAGCAATTGTAAGAGATCCAAATCCTTTTCAATCAAATCATTGTTTCTTCATATTCACATCTATAGGTGTTGGTTTAGCCTCAATATGATTCATTCTTGCTATAACTCCAAACTTCACCCTCAGAAAATCCTATGGGATTCAAAGAAGTAACATGATTGTGGGATAAGGTATAATGCTTGTTTCTTACCGTGGCATTCTTCTTCACCTTGTTAGCATGCTTTATCACGTCATCAAGAGTCATAATAGGCTTAAGATAAGCCATTGATGAAATTTTATCACACAACCCATGTACAAAGCCTAAAATGGCTCCCTGCTGCGGCTCTTGAAAATTACCAAGCAATTGTAAGAGATCCAAATCCTTTTCAATCAAATCATTGTTTCTTCATATTCACATCTATAGGTGTTGGTTTAGCCTCAATATGATTCATTCTTGCTATAACTCCAAACTTCACCCTCAGAAACTCCTATGGGATTCAAAGAAGTAACATGATTGTGGGATAAGGTATAATGCTTGTTTCTTACCGTGGCATTCTTCTCCACCTTGTTAGCATGCTTTATCACGTCATCAAGAGTCATAATAGGCTTAAGATAAGCCATCGATGAAATTTTATCACACAACCCATGTACAAAGCCTAAAATGGCTCCCTGCTGCGGCTCTTGAAAATTACCAAGCAATTGTAAGAGATCCAAATCCTTTTCAATCAAATCATTGTTTCTTCATATTCACATCTATAGGTGTTGGTTTAGCCTCAATATGATTCATTCTTGCTATAACTCCAAACTTCACCCTCAGAAACTCCTATGGGATTCAAAGAAGTAACATGATTGTGGGATAAGGTATAATGCTTGTTTCTTACCATGGCTTTCTTCTCCACCTTGTTAGCATGCTATATCACGTCACCAAGAGTCATAATAGGTTTAAGCTAAGCCATTGATGAAATTTTATCACTCAATCCATGTACAAAGCCTAAAATGGCTCCCTGCGGCGGCTCTTGAACATTGCCAAGCTATTGTAAGAGATCCAAATCCTTTTCAATCAAATAACTGTTTCTTCATCTTCACATCTATAGGTTTTGGTTTAGCCTCAATATATTTCATTCTTGCTATAACTCCAAACTACACCCTCAGAAACTCCTATGGGATTCAAAGAAGTAACATAATTGTGGGATGAGGTGTAATGCTTGTTGCTTACCATGGCTTTCTTCTCCACCTTGTTAGCATGCTTTATCACATCATCAAGAGTCATAATAGGCTTAAGATAAGCCATTGATGAAATTTTATCACACAACCCATGTACAAAGCCTAAAATGGCTCCCTGCTGCGGCTCTTGAAAATTACCAAGCAATTGTAAGAGATCCAAATCCTTTTCAATCAAATCATTGTTTCTTCATATTCACATCTATAGGTGTTGATTTAGACTCAATATGATTCATTCTTGCTATAACTCCAAACTTCACCCTCAGAAACTCCTATGGGATTCAAAGAAGTAACATGATTGTGGGATAAGGTATAATGCTTGTTTCTTACCATGGCATTCTTCTCCACCTTGTTAGCATGCTTTATCACGTCATCAAGAGTCATAATAGGCTTAAGCTAAGCCATTGATGAAATTTTATCACACAACCCATGTACAAAGCCTAAAATGGCTCCCTGCGGCGGCTCTTGAACATTGCCAAGCTAAGAGATCCAAATCCTTTTCAATCAAATAACTGTTTCTTCATATTCACATCTATAGGCTTTGGTTTAGCCTCAATATGTTTCATTCTTGCTATAACTCCAAACTACACCCTCAGAAACTTCAATGGGATTCAAAGAAGTAACATAATTGTGGGATGAGGTATAATGCTTGTTGCTTACCATGGCTTTCTTATCCACCTTGTTAGCATGCTTTATCACATCATCAAGAGTCATAATAGGCTTAAGATAAACCATTGATGAAATTTTATCACACAACCCATGTACAAAACCTAAAATGGCTCCCTGCTGCGGCTCTTGAAAATTACCAAGCAATTGTAAGAGATCCAAATCCTTTTCAATCAAATCATTGTTTCTTCATATTCACATCTATAGGTGTTGGTTTAGCCACAATATGATTCATTCTTGCTAAAACTCCAAACTTCACCCTCAGAAACTCCTATGGGATTCAAAGAAGTAACATGATTGTGGGATAAGGTATAATGCTTGTTTCTTACCATGGCATTCTTCTCCACCTTGTTAGCACGCTTTATCACGTCATCAAGAGTCATAATAGGCTTAAGATAAGCCATTGATGAAATTTTATCACACAACCCATGTACAAAGCCTAAAATGGCTCCCTGCTGCGGCTCTTGAACATTACCAAGCAATTGTAAGAGATCCAAATCCTTTTCAATCAAATCATTGTTTCTTCATATTCACATCTATAAGTGTTGGTTTAGCCTCAATATGATTCATTCTTGCTATAACTCCAAACTTCACCCTCAGAAAATCCTATGGGATTCAAAGAAGTAACATGATTGTGGGATAAGGTATAATGCTTGTTTCTTACCGTGGCATTCTTCTCCACCTTGTTAGCATGCTTTATCACGTCATCAAGAGTCATAATAGGCTTAAGATAAGCCATTGATGAAATTTTATCACACAACCCATGTACAAAGCCTAAAATGGCTCCCTGCTGCGGCTCTTGAAAATTACCAAGCAATTGTAAGAGATCCAAATCCTTTTCAATCAAATCATTGTTTCTTCATATTCACATCTATAGGTGTTGGTTTAGACTCAATATGATTCATTCTTGCTATAACTCCAAACTTCACCCTCAGAAACTCCTATGGGATTCAAAGAAGTAACATGATTGTGGGATAAGGTATAATGCTTGTTTCTTACCATGGCATTCTTCTCCACCTTGTTAGCATGCTTTATCACGTCATCAAGAGTCATAATAGGCTTAAGCTAAGCCATTGATGAAATTTTATCACACAACCCATGTACAAAGCCTAAAATGGCTCCCTGCGGCGGCTCTTGAACATTGCCAAGCTAAGAGATCCAAATCCTTTTCAATAAAATAACTGTTTCTTCATATTCACATCTATAGGCTTTGGTTTAGCCTCAATATGTTTCATTCTTGCTATAACTCCAAACTACACCCTTAGAAACTTCAATGGGATTCAAAGAAGTAACATAATTGTGGGATGAGGTATAATGCTTGTTGCTTACCATGGCTTTCTTATCCACCTTGTTAGCATGCTTTATCACATCATCAAGAGTCATAATAGGCTTAAGATAAACCATTGATGAAATTTTATCACACAACCCATGTACAAAACCTAAAATGGCTCCCTGCTGCGGCTCTTGAAAATTACCAAGCAATTGTAAGAGATCCAAATCCTTTTCAATCAAATCATTGTTTCTTCATATTCACATCTATAGGTGTTGGTTTAGCCACAATATGATTCATTCTTGCTAAAACTCCAAACTTCACCCTCAGAAACTCCTATGGGATTCAAAGAAGTAACATGATTGTGGGATAAGGTATAATGCTTGTTTCTTACCATGGCATTCTTCTCCACCTTGTTAGCATGCTTTATCACGTCATCAAGAGTCATAATAGGCTTAAGATAAGCCATTGATGAAATTTTATCACACAACCCATGTACAAAGCCTAAAATGGCTCCCTGCTGCGGCTCTTGAACATTACCAAGCAATTGTAAGAGATCCAAATCCTTTTCAATCAAATCATTGTTTCTTCATATTCACATCTATAGGTGTTGGTTTAGCCTCAATATGATTCATTCTTGCTATAACTCCAAACTTCACCCTCAGAAAATCCTATGGGATTCAAAGAAGTAACATGATTGTGGGATAAGGTATAATGCTTGTTTCTTACCGTGGCATTCTTCTCCACCTTGTTAGCATGCTTTATGACGTCATCAAGAGTCATAATAGGCTTAAGATAAGCCATTGATGAAATTTTATCACACAACCCATGTACAAAGCCTAAAATGGCTCCCTGCTGCGGCTCTTGAAAATTACCAAGCAATTGTAAGAGATCCAAATCCTTTTCAATCAAATCATTGTTTCTTCATATTCACATCTATAGGTGTTGGTTTAGCCTCAATATGATTCATTCTTGCTATAACTCCAAACTTCACCCTCAGAAAATCCTATGGGATTCAAAGAAGTAACATGATTGTGGGATAAGGTATAATGCTTGTTTCTTACCGTGGCATTCTTCTCCACCTTGTTAGCATGCTTTATCACGTCATCAAGAGTCATAATAGGCTTAAGATAAGCCATTGATGAAATTTTATCACACAACCCATGTACAAAGCCTAAAATGGCTCCCTGCTGCGGCTCTTGAAAATTACCAAGCAATTGTAAGAGATCCAAATCCTTTATCAAATCATTGTTTCTTCATATTCACATCTATAGGTGTTGGTTTAGCCTCAATATGATTCATTCTTGCTATAACTCCAAACTTCACCCTCAGAAACTCCTATGGGATTCAAAGAAGTAACATGATTGTGGGATAAGGTATAATGCTTGTTTCTTACCGTGGCATTCTTCTCCACCTTGTTAGCATGCTTTATCACATCATCAAGAGTCATAATAGGCTTAAGATAAGCGATCGATGAAATTTTATCACACAACCCATGTACAAAGCCTAAAATGGCTCCCTGCTGCGGCTCTTGAAAATTACCAAGCAATTGTAAGAGATCCAAATCCTTTTCAATCAAATCATTGTTTCTTCATATTCACATCTATAGGTGTTGGTTTAGCCTCAATATGATTCATTCTTGCTAAAACTCCAAACTTCACCCTCAGAAACTCCTATGGGATTCAAAGAAGTAACATGATTGTGGGATAAGGTATAATGCTTGTTTTTTACCATGGCATTCTTCTCCACCTTGTTAGCACGCTTTATCACGTCATCAAGAGTCAGAATAAGCTTAAGATAAGCTATTGATGAAATTTTATCACACAACCCATGTACAAAGCCTAAAATGGCTCCCTGCTGCGGCTCTTGAACATTACCAAGCAATTGTAAGAGATCAAAATCCTTTTCAATCAAATCATTGTTTCTTCATATTCACATATATAGGTGTTGGTTTAGCCTCAATATGATTCATTCTTGCTATAACTCCAAACTTCACCCTCAGAAACTCCTATGGGATTCAAAGAAGTAACATGATTGTGGGATAAGGTATAATGCTTGTTTCTTACCATGGCTTTCTTCTCCATCTTGTTAGCATGCTATATCACGTCACGAAGAGTCATAATAGGCTTAAGCTAAGCCATTGATGAAATTTTATCACTCAACCCATGTACAAAGCCTAAAATGGCTCCCTGCGGCGGCTCTTGAACATTGCCAAGCTATTGTAGGAGATCCAAATCCTTTTCAATCAAATAACTGTTTCTTCATATTCACATCTATAGGTTTTGGTTTAGCCTCAATATATTTCATTCTTGTTATAACTCCAAACTACACCCTCAGAAACTCCTATGGGATTCAAAGAAGTAACATAATTGTGGGATGAGGTGTAATGCTTGTTGCTTACCATGGCTTTCTTCTCCACCTTGTTAGCATGCTTTATCACATCATCAAGAGTCATAATAGGCTTAAGATAAGCCATTGATGAAATTTTATCACACAACCCATGTACAAAGCCTAAAATGGCTCCCTGCTGCGGCTCTTGAAAATTTCCAAGCAATTGTAAGAGATCCAAATCCTTTTCAATCAAATCATTGTTTCTTCATATTCACATCTATAGGTGTTGGTTTGGCCTCAATATGATTGATTCTTGCTATAACTCCAAACTTCACCCTCAGAAACTCCTATGGGATTCAAAGAAGTAACATGATTGTGGGATAAGGTATAATGCTTGTTTCTTACCATGGCATTCTTCTCCACCTTGTTAGCACGCTTTATCACGTCATCAAGAGTCATAATAGGCTTAAGATAAGCCATTGATGAAATTTTATCACACAACCCATGTACAAAGCCTAAAATGGCTCCCTGCTGCGGCTCTTGAACATTACCAAGCAATTGTAAGAGATCCAAATCCTTTTCAATCAAATCATTGTTTCTTCATATTCACATCTATAGGTGTTGGTTTAGACTCAATATGATTCATTCTTGCTATAACTCCAAACTTCACCCTCAGAAACTCCTATGGGATTCAAAGAAGTAACATGATTGTGGGATAAGGTATAATGCTTGTTTCTTACCATGGCATTCTTCTCCACCTTGTTAGCATGCTTTATCACGTCATCAAGAGTCATAATAGGCTTAAGCTAAGCCATTGATGAAATTTTATCACACAACCCATGTACAAAGCCTAAAATGGCTCCCTGCGGCGGCTCTTGAACATTGCCAAGCTAGGAGATCCAAATCCTTTTCAATCAAATAACTGTTTCTTCATATTCACATCTATAGGCTTTGGTTTAGTCTCAATATGTTTCATTCTTGCTATAACTCCAAACTACACCCTTAGAAACTTCAATGGGATTCAAAGAAGTAACATAATTGTGGGATGAGGTATAATGCTTGTTGCTTACCATGGCTTTCTTATCCACCTTGTTAGCATGCTTTATCACATCATCAAGAGTCATAATAGGCTTAAGATAAACCATTGATGAAATTTTATCACACAACCCATGTACAAAACCTAAAATGGCTCCCTGCTGCGGCTCTTGAAAATTACCAAGCAATTGTAAGAGATCCAAATCCTTTTCAATCAAATCATTGTTTCTTCATATTCACATCTATAGGTGTTGGTTTAGCCACAATATGATTCATTCTTGCTAAAACTCCAAACTTCACCCTCAGAAACTCCTATGGGATTCAAAGAAGTAACATGATTGTGGGATAAGGTATAATGCTTGTTTCTTACCATGGCATTCTTCTCCACCTTGTTAGCACGCTTTATCACGTCATCAAGAGTCATAATAGGCTTAAGATAAGCCATTGATGAAATTTTATCACACAACCCATGTACAAAGCCTAAAATGGCTCCCTGCTGCGGCTCTTGAACATTACCAAGCAATTGTAAGAGATCCAAATCCTTTTCAATCAAATCATTGTTTCTTCATATTCACATCTATAGGTGTTGGTTTAGCCTCAATATGATTCATTCTTGCTATAACTCCAAACTTCACCCTCAGAAAATCCTATGGGATTCAAAGAAGTAACATGATTGTGGGATAAGGTATAATGCTTGTTTCTTACCGTGGCATTCTTCTCCACCTTGTTAGCATGCTTTATGACGTCATCAAGAGTCATAATAGGCTTAAGATAAGCCATTGATGAAATTTTATCACACAACCCATGTACAAAGCCTAAAATGGCTCCCTGCTGCGGCTCTTGAAAATTACCAAGCAATTGTAAGAGATCCAAATCCTTTTCAATCAAATCATTGTTTCTTCATATTCACATCTATAGGTGTTGGTTTAGCCTCAATATGATTCATTCTTGCTATAACTCCAAACTTCACCCTCAGAAAATCCTATGGGATTCAAAGAAGTAACATGATTGTGGGATAAGGTATAATGCTTGTTTCTTACCGTGGCATTCTTCTCCACCTTGTTAGCATGCTTTATCACGTCATCAAGAGTCATAATAGGCTTAAGATAAGGCATTGATGAAATTTTATCACACAACCCATGTACAAAGCCTAAAATGGCTCCCTGCTGCGGCTCTTGAAAATTACCAAGCAATTGTAAGAGATCCAAATCCTTTATCAAATCATTGTTTCTTCATATTCACATCTATAGGTGTTGGTTTAGCCTCAATATGATTCATTCTTGCTATAACTCCAAACTTCACCCTCAGAAACTCCTATGGGATTCAAAGAAGTAACATGATTGTGGGATAAGGTATAATGCTTGTTTCTTACCATGGCTTTCTTCTCCATCTTGTTAGCATGCTATATCACGTCACGAAGAGTCATAATAGGCTTAAGCTAAGCCATTGATGAAATTTTATCACTCAACCCATGTACAAAGCCTAAAATGGCTCCCTGCGGCGGCTCTTGAACATTGCCAAGCTATTGTAAGAGATCCAAATCCTTTTCAATCAAATAACTGTTTCTTCATATTCACATCTATAGGTTTTGGTTTAGCCTCAATATATTTCATTCTTGTTATAACTCCAAACTACACCCTCAGAAACTCCTATGGGATTCAAAGAAGTAATATAATTGTGGGATGAGGTGTAATGCTTGTTGCTTACCATGGCTTTCTTCTCCACCTTGTTAGCATGCTTTATCACATCATCAAGAGTCATAATAGGCTTAAGATAAGCCATTGATGAAATTTTATCACACAACCCATGTACAAAGCCTAAAATGGCTCCCTGCTGCGGCTCTTGAAAATTTCCAAGCAATTGTAAGAGATCCAAATCCTTTTCAATCAAATCATTGTTTCTTCATATTCACATCTATAGGTGTTGGTTTGGCCTCAATATGATTGATTCTTGCTATAACTCCAAACTTCACCCTCAGAAACTCCTATGGGATTCAAAGAAGTAACATGATTGTGGGATAAGGTATAATGCTTGTTTCTTACCATGGCATTCTTCTCCACCTTGTTAGCACGCTTTATCACGTCATCAAGAGTCATAATAGGCTTAAGATAAGCCATTGATGAAATTTTATCACACAACCCATGTACAAAGCCTAAAATGGCTCCATGCTGCGGCTCTTGAACATTACCAAGCAATTGTAAGAGATCCAAATCCTTTTCAATCAAATCATTGTTTCTTCATATTCACATCTATAGGTGTTGGTTTAGCCTCAATATGATTCATTCTTGCTATAACTCCAAACTTCACCCTCAGAAAATCCTATGGGATTCAAAGAAGTAACATGATTGTGGGATAAGGTATAATGCTTGTTTCTTACCGTGGCATTCTTCTCCACCTTGTTAGCATGCTTTATGACGTCATCAAGAGTCATAATAGGCTTAAGATAAGCCATTGATGAAATTTTATCACACAACCCATGTACAAAGCCTAAAATGGCTCCCTGCTGCGGCTCTTGAAAATTACCAAGCAATTGTAAGAGATCCAAATCCTTTTCAATCAAATCATTGTTTCTTCATATTCACATCTATAGGTGTTGGTTTAGCCTCAATATGATTCATTCTTGCTAAAACTCCAAACTTCACCCTCAGAAACTCCTATGGGATTCAAAGAAGTAACATGATTGTGGGATAAGGTATAATGCTTGTTTCTTACCATGGCATTCTTCTCCACCTTGTTAGCACGCTTTATCACGTCATCAAGAGTCAGAATAAGCTTAAGATAAGCCATTGATGAAATTTTATCACACAACCCATGTACAAAGCCTAAAATGGCTCCCTGCTGCGGCTCTTGAACATTACCAAGCAATTGTAAGAGATCAAAATCCATTTCAATCAAATCATTGTTTCTTCATATTCACATATATAGGTGTTGGTTTAGCCTCAATATGATTCATTCTTGTTATAACTCCAAACTTCACCCTCAGAAACTCCTATGGGATTCAAAGAAGTAACATGATTGTGGGATAAGGTATAATGCTTGTTGCTTACCATGGCTTTCTTCTCCACCTTGTTAGCATGCTTTATCACATCATGAAGAGTCATAATAGGCTTAAGATAAGCCATTGATGAAATTTTATCACACAACCCATGTACAAAGCCTAAAATGGCTCCCTGCTGCGGCTCTTGAAAATTTCCAAGCAATTGTAAGAGATCCAAATCCTTTTCAATCAAATCATTGTTTCTTCATATTCACATCTATAGGTGTTGGTTTGGCCTCAATATGATTCATTCTTGCTATAACTCCAAACTTCACCCTCAGAAACTCCTATGGGATTCAAAGAAGTAACATGATTGTGGGATAAGGTATAATGCTTGTTTCTTACCATGGCATTCTTCTCCACCTTGTTAGCACGCTTTATCACGTCATCAATAGTCAGAATAGGCTTAAGATAAGCCATTGATGAAATTTTATCACACAACCCATGTACAAAGCCTAAAATGGTTCCCTGCTGCGGCTCTTGAACATTACCAAGCAATTGTAAGAGATCCAAATCCTTTTCAATCAAATCATTGTTTCTTCATATTCACATCTATAGGTGTTGGTTTAGACTCAATATGATTCATTCTTGCTATAACTCCAAACTTCACCCTCAGAAACTCCTATGGGATTCAAAGAAGTAACATGATTGTGGGATAAGGTATAATGCTTGTTTCTTACCATGGCATTCTTCTCCACCTTGTTAGCACGCTTTATCACGTCATCAAGAGTCAGAATAAGCTTAAGATAAGCCATTGATGAAATTTTATCACACAACCCATGTACAAAGCCTAAAATGGCTCCCTGCTGCGGCTCTTGAACATTACCAAGCAATTGTAAGAGATCCAAATCCTTTTCAATCAAATCATTGTTTCTTCATATTCACATCTATAGGTGTTGGTTTAGACTCAATATGATTCATTCTTGCTATAACTCCAAACTTCACCCTCAGAAACTCCTATGGGATTCAAAGAAGTAACATGATTGTGGGATAAGGTATAATGCTTGTTTCTTACCATGGCATTCTTCTCCACCTTGTTAGCATGCTTTATCACGTCATCAAGAGTCATAATAGGCTTAAGCTAAGCCATTGATGAAATTTTATCACACAACCCATGTACAAAGCCTAAAATGGCTCCCTGCGGCGGCTCTTAAACATTGCCAAGCTATTGTAAGAGATCCAAATCCTTTTCAATCAAATCATTGTTTCTTCATATTCACATCTATAGGCTTTGGTTTAGCCTCAATATGTTTCATTCTTGCTATAACTCCAAATTTCACCCTCAGAAACTCCTATGGGATTCAAAGAAGTAACATGATTGTGGGATAAGGTATAATGCTTGTTTCTTACCATGGCATTCTTCTCCACCTTGTTAGCATGCTTTATCACGTCATCAAGAGTCATAATAGGCTTAAGCTAAGCGATTGATGAAATTTTATCACACAACCCATGTACAAAGCCTAAAATGGCTCCCTGCTGCGGCTCTTGAACATTACCAAGCAATTGTAAGAGATCCAAATCCTTTTCAATCAAATCATTGTTTCTTCATATTCACATCTATAGGTGTTGGTTTAGCCTCAATATGATTCATTCTTGCTAAAACTCCAAACTTCACCCTCAGAAACTCCTATGGGATTCAAAGAAGTAACATGATTGTGGGATAAGGTATAATGCTTGTTTCTTACCATGGCATTCTTCTCCACCTTGTTAGCACGCTTTATCACGTCATCAAGAGTCAGAATAAGCTTAAGATAAGCCATTGATGAAATTTTATCACACAACCCATGTACAAAGCCTAAAATGGCTCCCTGCTGCGGCTCTTGAACATTACCAAGCAATTGTAAGAGATCCAAATCCTTTTCAATCAAATCATTGTTTCTTCATATTCACATATATAGGTGTTGGTTTAGCATCAATATGATTCATTCTTGCTATAACTCCAAACTTCACCCTCAGAAACTCCTATGGGATTCAAAGAAGTAACATGATTGTGGGATAAGGTATAATGCTTGTTTCTTACCATGGCTTTCTTCTCCACCTTGTTAGCATGCTATATCACGTCACCAAGAGTCATAATAGGCTTAAGCTAAGCCATTGATGAAATTTTATCACTCAACCCATGTACAAAGCCTAAAATGGCTCCCTGCGGCGGCTCTTGAACATTGCCAAGCTATTGTAAGAGATCCAAATCCTTTTCAATCAAATAACTGTTTCTTCATATTCACATCTATAGGTTTTGTTTTAGCCTCAATATGATTCATTCTTGCTATAACTCCAAACTTCACCCTCAGAAACTCCTATGGGATTCAAAGAAGTAACATGATTGTGGGATAAGGTATAATGCTTGTTTCTTACCGTGGCATTCTTCTCCACCTTGTTAGCATGCTTTATCACGTCATCAAGAGTCATAATAGGCTTAAGATAAGCCATCGATGAAATTTTATCACACAACCCATGTACAAAGCCTAAAATGGCTCCCTGCTGCGGCTCTTGAAAATTACCAAGCAATTGTAAGAGATCCAAATCCTTTTCAATCAAATCATTGTTTCTTCATATTCACATCTATAGGTGTTGGTTTAGCCTCAATATGATTCATTCTTGCTAAAACTCCAAACTTCACCCTCAGAAACTCCTATGGGATTCAAAGAAGTAACATGATTGTGGGATAAGGTATAATGCTTGTTTCTTACCATGGCATTCTTCTCCACCTTGTTAGCACGCTTTATCACGTCATCAAGAGTCAGAATAAGCTTAAGATAAGCCATTGATGAAATTTTATCACACAACCCATGTACAAAGCCTAAAATGGCTCCCTGCTGCGGCTCTTGAACATTACCAAGCAATTGTAAGAGATCCAAATCCTTTTCAATCAAATCATTGTTTCTTCATATTCACATCTATAGGTGTTGGTTTAGACTCAATATGATTCATTCTTGCTATAACTCCAAACTTCACCCTCAGAAACTCCTATGGGATTCAAAGAAGTAACATGATTGTGGGATAAGGTATAATGCTTGTTTCTTACCATGGCATTCTTCTCCACCTTGTTAGCATGCTTTATCACGTCATCAAGAGTCATAATAGGCTTAAGCTAAGCCATTGATGAAATTTTATCACACAACCCATGTACAAAGCCTAAAATGGCTCCCTGCGGCGGCTCTTAAACATTGCCAAGCTATTGTAAGAGATCCAAATCCTTTTCAATCAAATCATTGTTTCTTCATATTCACATCTATAGGCTTTGGTTTAGCCTCAATATGTTTCATTCTTGCTATAACTCCAAACTTCACCCTCAGAAACTCCTATGGGATTCAAAGAAGTAACATGATTGTGGGATAAGGTATAATGCTTGTTTCTTACCATGGCATTCTTCTCCACCTTGTTAGCATGCTTTATCACGTCATCAAGAGTCATAATAGGCTTAAGCTAAGCCATTGATGAAATTTTATCACACAACCCATGTACAAAGCCTAAAATGGCTCGCTGCGGCTGCTCTTGAACATTGCCAAGCTAAGAGATCCAAATCCTTTTTAATCAAATAACTGTTTCTTCATATTCACATCTATAGGCTTTGGTTTAGCCTCAATATGTTTCATTCTTGCTATAACTCCAAACTACACCCTCAGAAACTCCAATGGGATTCAAAGAAGTAACATAATTGTGGGATGAGGTATAATGCTTGTTGCTTACAATGGCTTTCTTATCCACCTTGTTAGCATGCTTTATCACATCATCAAGAGTCATAATAGGCTTAAGATAAGCCATTGATGAAATTTTATCACACAACCCATGTACAAAGCCTAAAATGGCTCCCTGCTGCGGCTCTTGAACATTACCAAGCAATTGTAAGAGATCCAAATCCTTTGCAATCAAATCATTGTTTCTTCATATTCACATCTATAGGTGTTGGTTTAGCCTCAATATGATTCATTCTTGCTATAACTCCAAAATTCACCCTCAGAAACTCCTATGGGATTCAAAGAAGTAACATGATTGTGGGATAAGGTATAATGCTTGTTTCTTACCGTAGCATTCTTCTCCACCTTGTTAGCATACTTTATCACGTCATCAAGAGTCATAATAGGCTTAAGATAAGCCATTGATGAAATTTTATCACACAACCCATGTATAAAGCCTAAAATGGCTCCCTGCTGCGGCTCTTGAAAATTACCAAGCAATTGTAAGAGATCCAAATCCTTTTCAATCAAATCATTGTTTCTTCATATTCACATCTATAGGTGTTGGTTTAGCCTCAATATGATTCATTCTTGCTATAACTCCAAACTTCACCCTCAGAAACTCCTATGGGATTCAAAGAAGTAACATGATTGTGGGATAAGGTATAATGCTTGTTTCTTACCGTGGCATTCTTCTCCACCTTGTTAGCATGCTTTATCACGTCATCAAGAGTCATAATAGGCTTAAGATAAGCCATCGATGAAATTTTATCACACAACCCATGTACAAAGCCTAAAATGGCTCCCTGCTGCGGCTCTTGAAAATTACCAAGCAATTGTAAGAGATCCAAATCCTTTTCAATCAAATCATTGTTTCTTCATATTCACATCTATAGGTGTTGGTTTAGCCTCAATATGATTCATTCTTGCTAAAACTCCAAACTTCACCCTCAGAAACTCCTATGGGATTCAAAGAAGTAACATGATTGTGGGATAAGGTATAATGCTTGTTTCTTACCATGGCATTCTTCTCCACCTTGTTAGCACGCTTTATCACGTCATCAAGAGTCAGAATAAGCTTAAGATAAGCCATTGATGAAATTTTATCACACAACCCATGTACAAAGCCTAAAATGGCTCCCTGCTGCGGCTCTTGAACATTACCAAGCAATTGTAAGAGATCCAAATCCTTTTCAATCAAATCATTGTTTCTTCATATTCACATCTATAGGTGTTGGTTTAGACTCAATATGATTCATTCTTGCTATAACTCCAAACTTCACCCTCAGAAACTCCTATGGGATTCAAAGAAGTAACATGATTGTGGGATAAGGTATAATGCTTGTTTCTTACCATGGCATTCTTCTCCACCTTGTTAGCATGCTTTATCACGTCATCAAGAGTCATAATAGGCTTAAGCTAAGCCATTGATGAAATTTTATCACACAACCCATGTACAAAGCCTAAAATGGCTCCCTGCGGCGGCTCTTAAACATTGCCAAGCTATTGTAAGAGATCCAAATCCTTTTCAATCAAATCATTGTTTCTTCATATTCACATCTATAGGCTTTGGTTTAGCCACAATATGTTTCATTCTTGCTATAACTCCAAACTTCACCCTCAGAAACTCCTATGGGATTCAAAGAAGTAACATGATTGTGGGTTAAGGTATAATGCTTGTTTCTTACCATGGCTTTCTTCTCCACCTTGTTAGCATGCTATATCACGTCACCAAGAGTCATAATAGGCTTAAGCTAAGCCATTGATGAAATTTTATCACTCAACCCATGTACAAACCCTAAAATGGCTCCCTGCGGCGGCTCTTGAACATTGCCAAGCTATTGTAAGAGATCCAAATCCTTTTCAATCAAATAACTGTTTCTTCATATTCACATCTATAGGTTTTGGTTTAGCCTCAATATATTTTATTCTTGCTATAACTCCAAACTACACCCTCAGAAACTCCTATGGGATTCACAGAAGTCACATAATTTGGGGATGAGGTGTAATGCTTGTTGCTTACCATGGCTTTCTTCTCCACCTTGTTAGCATGCTTTATCACATCATCAAGAGTCATAATAGGCTTAAGATAAGCCATCGATGAAATTTTATCACACAACCCATGTACAAAGCCTAAAATGGCTCCCTGCTGCGGCTCTTGAACATTACCAAGCAATTGTAAGAGATCCAAATCCTTTTCAATCAAATCATTGTTTCTTCATATTCACATCTATAGGTGTTGGTTTAGCCTCAATATGATTCATTCTTGCTAAAACTCCAAACTTCACCCTCAGAAACTCCTATGGGATTCAAAGAAGTAACATGATTGTGGGATAAGGTATAATGCTTGTTTCTTACCATGGCATTCTTCTCCACCTTGTTAGCACCCTTTATCACGTCATCAATAGTCAGAATAGGCTTAAGATAAGCCATTGATGAAATTTTATCACACAACCCATGTACAAAGCCTAAAATGGTTCCCTGCTGCGGCTCTTGAACATTATCAAGCAATTGTAAGAGATCCAAATCCTTTTCAATCAAATCATTGTTTCTTCATATTCACATCTATAGGTGTTGGTTTAGCCTCAATATGATTCATTCTTGCTAAAACTCCAAACTTCACCCTTAGAAACTCCTATGGGATTCAAAGAAGTAACATGATTGTGGGATAAGGTATAATGCTTGTTTCTTACCATGGCATTCTTCTCCACCTTGTTAGCACGCTTTATCACGTCATCAAGAGTCATAATAGGCTTAAGATAAGCCATTGATGAAATTTTATCACACAACGCTTGTACAAAGCCTAAAATGGCTCCCTGCTGCGGCTCTTGAACATTACCAAGCAATTGTAAGAGATCCAAATCCTTTTCAGTCAAATCATTGTTTCTTCATATTCACATCTATAGGTGTTGGTTTAGCCTCAATATGATTCATTCTTGCTATAACTCCAAACTTCACCCTCAGAAACTCCTATGGGATTCAAAGAAGTAACATGATTGTGGGATAAGGTATAATGCATGTTTCTTACCATGGCATTCTTCTCCACCTTGTTAGCACGCTTTATCACGTCATCAAGAGTCATAATAGGCTTAAGATAAGCCATTGATGAAATTTTATCACACAACGCTTGTACAAAGCCTAAAATGGCTCCCTGCTGCGGCTCTTGAACATTACCAAGCAATTGTAAGAGATCCAAATCCTTTTCAGTCAAATCATTGTTTCTTCATATTCACATCTATAGGTGTTGGTTTAGCCTCAATATGATTCATTCTTGCTATAACTCCAAACTTCACCCTCAGAAACTCCTATGGGATTCAAAGAAGTAACATGATTGTGGGATAAGGTATAATGCTTGTTTCTTACCGTGGCATTCTTCTCCACCTTGTTAGCATGCTTTATCACGTCATCAAGAGTCATAATAGGCTTAAGATAAGCCATCGATGAAATTTTATCACACAACCCATGTACAAAGCCTAAAATGGCTCCCTGCTGCGGCTCTTGAAAATTACCAAGCAATTGTAAGAGATCCAAATCCTTTTCAATCAAATCATTGTTTCTTCATATTCACATCTATAGGTGTTGGTTTAGCCTCAATATGATTCATTCTTGCTAAAACTCCAAACTTCACCCTCAGAAACTCCTATGGGATTCAAAGAAGTAACATGATTGTGGGATAAGGTATAATGCTTGTTTCTTACCATGGCATTCTTCTCCACCTTGTTAGCACGCTTTATCACGTCATCAAGAGTCAGAATAAGCTTAAGATAAGCCATTGATGAAATTTTATCACACAACCCATGTACAAAGCCTAAAATGGCTCCCTGCTGCGGCTCTTGAACATTACCAAGCAATTGTAAGAGATCCAAATCCTTTTCAATCAAATCATTGTTTCTTCATATTCACATCTATAGGTGTTGGTTTAGACTCAATATGATTCATTCTTGCTATAACTCCAAACTTCACCCTCAGAAACTCCTATGGGATTCAAAGAAGTAACATGATTGTGGGATAAGGTATAATGCTTGTTTCTTACCATGGCATTCTTCTCCACCTTGTTAGCATGCTTTATCACGTCATCAAGAGTCATAATAGGCTTAAGCTAAGCCATTGATGAAATTTTATCACACAACCCATGTACAAAGCCTAAAATGGCTCCCTGCGGCGGCTCTTAAACATTGCCAAGCTATTGTAAGAGATCCAAATCCTTTTCAATCAAATCATTGTTTCTTCATATTCACATCTATAGGCTTTGGTTTAGCCACAATATGTTTCATTCTTGCTATAACTCCAAACTTCACCCTCAGAAACTCCTATGGGATTCAAAGAAGTAACATGATTGTGGGTTAAGGTATAATGCTTGTTTCTTACCATGGCTTTCTTCTCCACCTTGTTAGCATGCTATATCACGTCACCAAGAGTCATAATAGGCTTAAGCTAAGCCATTGATGAAATTTTATCACTCAACCCATGTACAAACCCTAAAATGGCTCCCTGCGGCGGCTCTTGAACATTGCCAAGCTATTGTAAGAGATCCAAATCCTTTTCAATCAAATAACTGTTTCTTCATATTCACATCTATAGGTTTTGGTTTAGCCTCAATATATTTTATTCTTGCTATAACTCCAAACTACACCCTCAGAAACTCCTATGGGATTCACAGAAGTCACATAATTTGGGGATGAGGTGTAATGCTTGTTGCTTACCATGGCTTTCTTCTCCACCTTGTTAGCATGCTTTATCACATCATCAAGAGTCATAATAGGCTTAAGATAAGCCATCGATGAAATTTTATCACACAACCCATGTACAAAGCCTAAAATGGCTCCCTGCTGCGGCTCTTGAACATTACCAAGCAATTGTAAGAGATCCAAATCCTTTTCAATCAAATCATTGTTTCTTCATATTCACATCTATAGGTGTTGGTTTAGCCTCAATATGATTCATTCTTGCTAAAACTCCAAACTTCACCCTCAGAAACTCCTATGGGATTCAAAGAAGTAACATGATTGTGGGATAAGGTATAATGCTTGTTTCTTACCATGGCATTCTTCTCCACCTTGTTAGCACCCTTTATCACGTCATCAATAGTCAGAATAGGCTTAAGATAAGCCATTGATGAAATTTTATCACACAACCCATGTACAAAGCCTAAAATGGTTCCCTGCTGCGGCTCTTGAACATTATCAAGCAATTGTAAGAGATCCAAATCCTTTTCAATCAAATCATTGTTTCTTCATATTCACATCTATAGGTGTTGGTTTAGCCTCAATATGATTCATTCTTGCTAAAACTCCAAACTTCACCCTTAGAAACTCCTATGGGATTCAAAGAAGTAACATGATTGTGGGATAAGGTATAATGCTTGTTTCTTACCATGGCATTCTTCTCCACCTTGTTAGCACGCTTTATCACGTCATCAAGAGTCATAATAGGCTTAAGATAAGCCATTGATGAAATTTTATCACACAACGCTTGTACAAAGCCTAAAATGGCTCCCTGCTGCGGCTCTTGAACATTACCAAGCAATTGTAAGAGATCCAAATCCTTTTCAGTCAAATCATTGTTTCTTCATATTCACATCTATAGGTGTTGGTTTAGCCTCAATATGATTCATTCTTGCTATAACTCCAAACTTCACCCTCAGAAACTCCTATGGGATTCAAAGAAGTAACATGATTGTGGGATAAGGTATAATGCATGTTTCTTACCATGGCATTCTTCTCCACCTTGTTAGCACGCTTTATCACGTCATCAATAGTCAGAATAGGCTTAAGATAAGCCATTGATGAAATTTTATCACACAACCCATGTACAAAGCCTAAAATGGTTCCCTGCTGCGGCTCTTGAACATTACCAAGCAATTGTAAGAGATCCAAATCCTTTTCAATCAAATCATTGTTTCTTCATATTCACATCTATAGGCTTTGGTTTAGCCTCAATATGTTTCATTCTTGCTATAACTCCAAACTACACCCTCAGAAACTCCTATGGGATTCAAAGAAGTAAAATAATTGTGGGATGAGGTATAATGCTTGTTGCTTACCGTGGCATTCTTCTCCACCTTGTTAGCATGCTTTATCACGTCATCAAGAGTCATAATAGGCTTAAGATAAGCCATCGATGAAATTTTATCACACAACCCATGTACAAAGCCTAAAATGGCTCCCTGCTGCGGCTCTTGAAAATTACCAAGCAATTGTAAGAGATCCAAATCCTTTTCAATCAAATCATTGTTTCTTCATATTCACATCTATAGGTGTTGGTTTAGCCTCAATATGATTCATTCTTGCTAAAACTCCAAACTTCACCCTCAGAAACTCCTATGGGATTCAAAGAAGTAACATGATTGTGGGATAAGGTATAATGCTTGTTTCTTACCATGGCATTCTTCTCCACCTTGTTAGCACGCTTTATCACGTCATCAAGAGTCATAATAGGCTTAAGATAAGCCATTGATGAAATTTTATCACACAACGCTTGTACAAAGCCTAAAATGGCTCCCTGCTGCGGCTCTTGAACATTACCAAGCAATTGTAAGAGATCCAAATCCTTTTCAATCAAATCATTGTTTCTTCATATTCACATCTATAGGTGTTGGTTTAGCCTCAATATGATTCATTCTTGCTAAAACTCCAAACTTCACCCTCAGAAACTCCTATGGGATTCAAAGAAGTAACATGATTGTGGGATAAGGTATAATGCTTGTTTCTTACCATGGCATTCTTCTCCACCTTGTTAGCACCCTTTATCACGTCATCAATAGTCAGAATAGGCTTAAGATAAGCCATTGATGAAATTTTATCACACAACCCATGTACAAAGCCTAAAATGGTTCCCTGCTGCGACTCTTGAACATTACCAAGCAATTGTAAGAGATCCAAATCCTTTTCAATCAAATCATTGTTTCCTCATATTCACATCTATAGGTGTTGGTTTAGACTCAATATGATTCATTCTTGCTATAACTCCAAACTTCACCCTCAGAAACTCCTATGGGATTCAAAGAAGTAACATGATTGTGGGATAAGGTATAATGCTTGTTTCTTACCATGGCATTCTTCTCCACCTTGTTAGCATGCTTTATCACGTCATCAAGAGTCATAATAGGCTTAAGATAAGCCATTAATGAAATTTTATCACAAAACCCATGTACAAAGCCTAAAATGGCTCCCTGCTGCGGCTCTTGAACATTATCAAGCAATTGTAAGAGATCCAAATCCTTTTCAATCAAATCATTGTTTCTTCATATTCACATCTATAGGTGTTGGTTTAGCCTCAATATGATTCATTCTTGCTAAAACTCCAAACTTCACCCTCAGAAACTCCTATGGGATTCAAAGAAGTAACATGATTGTGGGATAAGGTATAATGCTTGTTTCTTACCATGGCATTCTTCTCCACCTTGTTAGCACGCTTTATCACGTCATCAAGAGTCATAATAGGCTTAAGATAAGCCATTGATGAAATTTTATCACACAACGCTTGTACAAAGCCTATAATGGCTCCCTGCTGCGGCTCTTGAACATTACCAAGCAATTGTAAGAGATCCAAATCCTTTTCAGTCAAATCATTGTTTCTTCATATTCACATCTATAGGTGTTGGTTTAGCCTCAATATGATTCATTCTTGCTATAACTCCAAACTTCACCCTCAGAAACTCCTATGGGATTCAAAGAAGTAACATGATTGTGGGATAAGGTATAATGCATGTTTCTTACCATGGCATTCTTCTCCACCTTGTTAGCACGCTTTATCACGTCATCAATAGTCAGAATAGGCTTAAGATAAGCCATTGATGAAATTTTATCACACAACCCATGTACAAAGCCTAAAATGGTTCCCTGCTGCGGCTCTTGAACATTACCAAGCAATTGTAAGAGATCCAAATCCTTTTCAATCAAATCATTGTTTCTTCATATTCACATCTATAGGCTTTGGTTTAGCCTCAATATGTTTCATTCTTGCTATAACTCCAAACTACACCCTCAGAAACTCCTATGGGATTCAAAGAAGTAACATAATTGTGGGATGAGGTATAATGCTTGTTGCTTACCGTGGCATTCTTCTCCACCTTGTTAGCATGCTTTATCACGTCATCAAGAGTCATAAATGGCTTAAGATAAGCCATCGATGAAATTTTATCACACAACCCATGTACAAAGCCTAAAATGGCTCCCTGCTGCGGCTCTTGAAAATTACCAAGCAATTGTAAGAGATCCAAATCCTTTTCAATCAAATCATTGTTTCTTCATATTCACATCTATAGGTGTTGGTTTAGCCTCAATATGATTCATTCTTGCTAAAACTCCAAACTTCACCCTCAGAAACTCCTATGGGATTCAAAGAAGTAACATGATTGTGGGATAAGGTATAATGCTTGTTTCTTACCATGGCATTCTTCTCCACCTTGTTAGCACGCTTTATCACGTCATCAAGAGTCATAATAGGCTTAAGATAAGCCATTGATGAAATTTTATCACACAACGCTTGTACAAAGCCTATAATGGCTCCCTGCTGCGGCTCTTGAACATTACCAAGCAATTGTAAGAGATCCAAATCCTTTTCAGTCAAATCATTGTTTCTTCATATTCACATCTATAGGTGTTGGTTTAGCCTCAATATGATTCATTCTTGCTATAACTCCAAACTTCACCCTCAGAAACTCCTATGGGATTCAAAGAAGTAACATGATTGTGGGATAAGGTATAATGCATGTTTCTTACCATGGCATTCTTCTCCACCTTGTTAGCACGCTTTATCACGTCATCAATAGTCAGAATAGGCTTAAGATAAGCCATTGATGAAATTTTATCACACAACCCATGTACAAAGCCTAAAATGGTTCCCTGCTGCGGCTCTTGAACATTACCAAGCAATTGTAAGAGATCCAAATCCTTTTCAATCAAATCATTGTTTCTTCATATTCACATCTATAGGCTTTGGTTTAGCCTCAATATGTTTCATTCTTGCTATAACTCCAAACTACACACTCAGAAACTCCTATGGGATTCAAAGAAGTAACATAATTGTGGGATGAGGTATAATGCTTGTTGCTTACCGTGGCATTCTTCTCCACCTTGTTAGCATGCTTTATCACGTCATCAAGAGTCATAATAGGCTTAAGATAAGCCATCGATGAAATTTTATCACACAACCCATGTACAAAGCCTAAAATGGCTCCCTGCTGCGGCTCTTGAAAATTACCAAGCAATTGTAAGAGATCCAAATCCTTTTCAATCAAATCATTGTTTCTTCATATTCACATCTATAGGTGTTGGTTTAGCCTCAATATGATTCATTCTTGCTATAACTCCAAACTTCACCCTCAGAAACTCCTATGGGATTCAAAGAAGTAACATGATTGTGGGATAAGGTATAATGCTTGTTTCTTACCGTGGCATTCTTCTCCACCTTGTTAGCATGCTTTATCACGTCATCAAGAGTCATAATAGGCTTAAGATAAGCCATTGATGAAATTTTATCACACAACCCATGTAAAAAACCTAAAATGGCTCCCTGCTGCGGCTCTTGAAAATTACCAAGCAATTGTAAGAGATCCAAATCCTTTTCAATCAAATCATTGTTTCTTCATATTCACATCTATAGGTGTTGGTTTAGACTCAATATGATTCATTCTTGCTATAACTCCAAACTTCACCCTCAGAAACTCCTATGGGATTCAAAGAAGTAACATGATTGTGGGATAAGGTATAATGCTTGTTTCTTACCATGGCATTCATCTCCACCTTGTTAGCATGCTTTATCACGTCATCAAGAGTCATAATAGGCTTAAGCTAAGCCATTGATGAAATTTTATCACACAACCCATGTACAAAGCCTAAAATGGCTCCCTGCGGCGGCTCTTGAACATTGCCAAGCAATTGTAAGAGATCCAAATCCTTTTCAATCAAATCATTGTTTCTTCATATTCACATCTATAGGTGTTGGTTTAGCCTCAATATGATTCATTCTTGCTAAAACTCCAAACTTCACCCTCAGAAACTCCTATGGGATTCAAAGAAGTAACATGATTGTGGGATAAGGTATAATGCTTGTTTCTTACCATGGCATTCTTCTCCACCTTGTTAGCACGCTTTATCACGTCATCAAGAGTCATAATAGGCTTAAGATAAGCCATTGATGAAATTTTATCACACAACGCTTGTACAAAGCCTAAAATGGCTCCCTGCTGCGGCTCTTGAACATTACCAAGCAATTGTAAGAGATCCAAATCCTTTTCAGTCAAATCATTGTTTCTTCATATTCACATCTATAGGTGTTGGTTTAGCCTCAATATGATTCATTCTTGCTATAACTCCAAACTTCACCCTCAGAAACTCCTATGGGATTCAAAGAAGTAACATGATTGTGGGATAAGGTATAATGCTTGTTTCTTACCATGGCATTCTTCTCCACCTTGTTAGCACGCTTTATCACGTCATCAATAGTCAGAATAGGCTTAAGATAAGCCATTGATGAAATTTTATCACACAACCCATGTACAAAGCCTAAAATGGTTCCCTGCTGCGGCTCTTGAACATTACCAAGCAATTGTAAGAGATCCAAATCCTTTTCAATCAAATCATTGTTTCTTCATATTCACATCTATAGGCTTTGGTTTAGCGTCAATATGTTTCATTCTTGCTATAACTCCAAACTACACCCTCAGAAACTCCTATGGGATTCAAAGAAGTAACATAATTGTGGGATGAGGTATAATGCTTGTTGCTTACCGTGGCATTCTTCTCCACCTTGTTAGCATGCTTTATCATGTCATCAAGAGTCATAATAGGCTTAAGCTAAGCCATTGATGAAATTTTAGCACACAACCCATGTACAAAGCCTAAAATGGCTCCCTGCGGCGGCTCTTGAACATTGCCAAGCAATTGTAAGAGATCCAAATCCTTTTCAATCAAATCATTGTTTCTTCATATTCACATCTATAGGCTTTGGTTTAGCCTCAATATGTTTCATTCTTGCTATAACTCCAAACTACACCCTCAGAAACTCCTATGGGATTCAAAGAAGTAACATAATTGTGGGATGAGGTATAATGCTTGTTGCTTACCGTGGCATTCTTCTCCACCTTGTTAGCATGCTTTATCACGTCATCAAGAGTCATAATAGGCTTAAGATAAGCCATCGATGAAATTTTATCACACAACCCATGTACAAAGCCTAAAATGGCTCCCTGCTGCGGCTCTTGAAAATTACCAAACAATTGTAAGAGATCCAAATCCTTTTCAATCAAATCATTGTTTCTTCATATTCACATCTATAGGTGTTGGTTTAGCCTCAATATGATTCATTCTTGCTAAAACTCCAAACTTCACCCTCAGAAACTCCTATGGGATTCAAAGAAGTAACATGATTGTGGGATAAGGTATAATGCTTGTTTCTTACCATGGCATTCTTCTCCACCTTGTTAGCACGCTTTATCACGTCATCAATAGTCAGAATAGGCTTAAGATAAGCCATTGATGAAATTTTATCACACAACCCATGTACAAAGCCTAAAATGGTTCCCTGCTGCGGCACTTGAACATTACCAAGCAATTGTAAGAGATCCAAATCATTTTCAATCAAATCATTGTTTCTTCATATTCACATCTATAGGTGTTGGTTTAGACTCAATATGATTCATTCTTGCTATAACTCCAAACTTCACCCTCAGAAACTCCTATGGGATTCAAAGAAGTAACATGATTGTGGGATAAGGTATAATGCTTGTTTCTTACCGTGGCATTCTTCTCCACCTTGTTAGCATGCTTTATCACGTCATCAAGAGTCATAATAGGCTTAAGCTAAGCCATTGATGAAATTTTAGCACACAACCCATGTACAAAGCCTAAAATGGCTCCCTGCGGCGGCTCTTGAACATTGCCAAGCAATTGTAAGAGATCCAAATCCTTTTCAATCAAATCATTGTTTCTTCATATTCACATCTATAGGCTTTGGTTTAGCCTCAATATGTTTCATTCTTGCTATAACTCCAAACTACACCCTCAGAAACTCCTATGGGATTCAAAGAAGTAACATAATTGTGGGATGAGGTATAATGCTTGTTGCTTACCGTGGCATTCTTCTCCACCTTGTTAGCATGCTTTATCACGTCATCAAGAGTCATAATAGGCTTAAGATAAGCCATCGATGAAATTTTATCACACAACCCATGTACAAAGCCTAAATTGGCTCCCTGCTGCGGCTCTTGAAAATTACCAAACAATTGTAAGAGATCCAAATCCTTTTCAATCAAATCATTGTTTCTTCATATTCACATCTATAGGTGTTGGTTTAGCCTCAATATGATTCATTCTTGCTAAAACTCAAAACTTCACCCTCAGAAACTCCTATGGGATTCAAAGAAGTAACATGATTGTGGGATAAGGTATAATGCTTGTTTCTTACCATGGCATTCTTCTCCACCTTGTTAGCACGCTTTATCACGTCATCAATAGTCAGAATAGGCTTAAGATAAGCCATTGATGAAATTTTATCACACAACCCATGTACAAAGCCTAAAATGGTTCCCTGCTGCGGCACTTGAACATTACCAAGCAATTGTAAGAGATCCAAATCCTTTTCAATCAAATCATTGTTTCTTCATATTCACATCTATAGGTGTTGGTTTAGCCTCAATATGATTCATTCTTGCTATAACTCCAAACTTCACCCTCAGAAACTCCTATGGGATTCAAAAAAGTAACATGATTGTGGGATAAGGTATAATGCTTGTTTCTTACCGTGGCATTCTTCTCCACCTTGTTAGCATGCTTTATCACGTCATCAAGAGTCATAATAGGCTTAAGATAAGCCATTGATGAAATTTTATCACACAACCCATGTAAAAAACCTAAAATGGCTCCCTGCTGCGGCTCTTGAAAATTACCAAGCAATTGTAAGAGATCCAAATCCTTTTCAATCAAATCATTGTTTCTTCATATTCACATCTATAGGTGTTGGTTTAGCCTCAATATGATTCATTCTTGCTATAACTCCAAACTTCACCCTCAGAAACTCCTATGGGATTCAAAGAAGTAACATGATTGTGGGATAAGGTATAATGCTTGTTTCTTACCGTGGCATTCTTCTCCACCTTGTTAGCATGCTTTATCACGTCATCAAGAGTCATAATAGGCTTAAGATAAGCCATCGATGAAATTTTATCACACAACCCATGTACAAAGCCTAAAATGGCTCCCTGCTGCGGCTCTTGAAAATTACCAAGCAATTGTAAGAGATCCAAATCCTTTTCAATCAAATCATTGTTTCTTCATATTCACATCTATAGGTGTTGGTTTAGACTCAATATGATTCATTCTTGCTATAACTCCAAACTTCACCCTCAGAAACTCTTATGGGATTCAAAGAAGTAACATGATTGTGGGATAAGGTATAATGCTTGTTTCTTACCATGGCATTCTTCTCCACCTTGTTAGCATGCTTTATCACGTCATCAAGAGTCATAATAGGCTTAAGCTAAGCCATTGATGAAATTTTATCACACAACTCATGTACAAAGCCTAAAATGGCTCCATGCGGCGGCTCTTGAACATTGCCAAGCTATTGTAAGAGATCCAAATCCTTTTCAATCAAATCATTGTTTCTTCATATTCACATCTATAGGCTTTGGTTTAGCCTCAATATGTTTCATTCTTGCTATAACTCCAAACTACACCCTCAGAAACTCCTATGGGATTCAAAGAAGTAACATAATTGTGGGATGAGGTATAATGCTTGTTGCTTACCGTGGCATTCTTCTCCACCTTGTTAGCATGCTTTATCACGTCGTCAAGAGTCATAATAGGCTTAAGATAAGCCATCGATGAAATTTTATCACACAACCCATGTACAAAGCCTAAAATGGCTCCCTGCTGCGGCTCTTGAAAATTACCAAGCAATTGTAAGAGATCCAAATCCTTTTCAATCAAATCATTGTTTCTTCATATTCACATCTATAGGTGTTGGTTTAGCCTCAATATGATTCATTCTTGCTATAACTCCAAACTTCACCCTCAGAAACTCCTATGGGATTCAAAGAAGTAACATGATTGTGGGATAAGGTATAATGCTTGTTTCTTACCATGGCATTCTTCTCCACCTTGTTAGCATGCTTTATCACGTCATCAAGAGTCATAATAGGCTTAAGATAAGCCATTGATGAAATTTTATCACACAACCCATGTACAAAGCCTAAAATGGCTCCCTGCTGCGGCTCTTGAACATTATCAAGCAATTGTAATAGATCCAAATCCTTTTCAATCAAATCATTGTTTCTTCATATTCACATCTATAGGTGTTGGTTTAGCCTCAATATGATTCATTCTTGCTAAAACTCCAAACCTCACCCTCAGAAACTCCTATGGGATTCAAAGAAGTAACATGATTGTGGGATAAGGTATAATGCTTGTTTCTTACCATGGCATTCTTCTCCACCTTGTTAGCACGCTTTATCACGTCATCAAGAGTCATAATAGGCTTAAGATAAGCCATCGATGAAATTTTATCACACAACCCATGTACAAAGCCTAAAATGGCTCCCTGCTGCGGCTCTTGAAAATTACCAAGCAATTGTAAGAGATCCAAATCCTTTTCAATAAAATCATTGTTTCTTCATATTCACATCTATAGGTGTTGGTTTAGCCTCAATATGATTCATTCTTGCTAAAACTCCAAACTTCACCCTCAGAATCTCCTATGGCATTCAAAGAAGTAACATGATTGTGGGATAAGGTATAATGCTTGTTTCTTACCATGGCATTCTTCTCCACCTTGTTAGCATGCTTTATCACGTCATCAAGAGTCAGAATAAGCTTAAGATAAGCCATTGATGAAATTTTATCACACAACCCATGTACAAAGCCTAAAATGGCTCCCTGCTGCGGCTCTTGAAAATTACCAAGCAATTGTAAGAGATCCAAATCCTTTTCAATCAAATCATTGTTTCTTCATATTCACATCTATAGGTGTTGGTTAGCCTCAATATGATTCATTCTTGCTATAACTCCAAACTTCACCCTCAGAAACTCCTATGGGATTCAAAGAAGTAACATGATTGTGGGATAAGGTATAATGCTTGTTTCTTACCGTGGCATTCTTCTCCACCTTGTTAGCATGCTTTATCACGTCATCAAGAGTCATAATAGGCTTAAGATAAGCCATTGATGAAATTTTATCACACAACCCATGTACAAAGCCTAAAATGGCTCCCTGTTGCGGCTCTTGAAAATTACCAAGCAATTGTAAGAGATCCAAATCCTTTTCAATCAAATCATTGTTTCTTCATATTCACATCTATAGGTGTTGGTTTAGCCTCAATATGATTCATTCTTGCTATAACTCCAAACTTCACCCTCAGAAACTCCTATGGGATTCAAAGAAGTAACATGATTGTGGGATAAGGTATAATGCTTGTTTCTTACCATGGCATTCTTCTCCACCTTGTTAGCACGCTTTATCACGTCATCAAGAGTCAGAATAAGCTTAAGATAAGCCATTGATGAAATTTTATCACACAACCCATGTACAAAGCCTAAAATGGCTCCCTGCTGCGGCTCTTGAACATTACCAAGCAATTGTAAGAGATCAAAATCCTTTTCAATCAAATCATTGTTTCTTCATATTCACATCTATAGGTGTTGGTTTAGCCTCAATATGATTCATTCTTGCTAAAACTCCAAACTTCACCCTCAGAAACTCCTATGGGATTCAAAGAAGTAACATGATTGTGGGATAAGGTATAATGCTTGTTTCTTACCGTGGCATTCTTCTCCACCTTGTTAGCATGCTTTATCACGTCATCAAGAGTCATAATAGGCTTAAGATAAGCCATCGATGAAATTTTATCACACAACCCATGTACAAAGCCTAAAATGGCTCCCTGCTGCGGCTCTTGAAAATTACCAAGCAATTGTAAGAGATCCAAATCCTTTTCAATCAAATCATTGTTTCTTCATATTCACATCTATAGGTGTTGGTTTAGACTCAATATGATTCATTCTTGCTATAACTCCAAACTTCACCCTCAGAAACTCTTATGGGATTCAAAGAAGTAACATGATTGTGGGATAAGGTATAATGCTTGTTTCTTACCATGGCATTCTTCTCCACCTTGTTAGCATGCTTTATCACGTCATCAAGAGTCATAATAGGCTTAAGCTAAGCCATTGATGAAATTTTATCACACAACTCATGTACAAAGCCTAAAATGGCTCCATGCGGCGGCTCTTGAACATTGCCAAGCTATTGTAAGAGATCCAAATCCTTTTCAATCAAATCATTGTTTCTTCATATTCACATCTATAGGCTTTGGTTTAGCCTCAATATGTTTCATTCTTGCTATAACTCCAAACTACACCCTCAGAAACTCCTATGGGATTCAAAGAAGTAACATAATTGTGGGATGAGGTATAATGCTTGTTGCTTACCGTGGCATTCTTCTCCACCTTGTTAGCATGCTTTATCACGTCGTCAAGAGTCATAATAGGCTTAAGATAAGCCATCGATGAAATTTTATCACACAACCCATGTACAAAGCCTAAAATGGCTCCCTGCTGCGGCTCTTGAAAATTACCAAGCAATTGTAAGAGATCCAAATCCTTTTCAATCAAATCATTGTTTCTTCATATTCACATCTATAGGTGTTGGTTTAGCCTCAATATGATTCATTCTTGCTATAACTCCAAACTTCACCCTCAGAAACTCCTATGGGATTCAAAGAAGTAACATGATTGTGGGATAAGGTATAATGCTTGTTTCTTACCATGGCATTCTTCTCCACCTTGTTAGCATGCTTTATCACGTCATCAAGAGTCATAATAGGCTTAAGATAAGCCATTGATGAAATTTTATCACACAACCCATGTACAAAGCCTAAAATGGCTCCCTGCTGCGGCTCTTGAACATTATCAAGCAATTGTAATAGATCCAAATCCTTTTCAATCAAATCATTGTTTCTTCATATTCACATCTATAGGTGTTGGTTTAGCCTCAATATGATTCATTCTTGCTAAAACTCCAAACCTCACCCTCAGAAACTCCTATGGGATTCAAAGAAGTAACATGATTGTGGGATAAGGTATAATGCTTGTTTCTTACCATGGCATTCTTCTCCACCTTGTTAGCACGCTTTATCACGTCATCAAGAGTCATAATAGGCTTAAGATAAGCCATCGATGAAATTTTATCACACAACCCATGTACAAAGCCTAAAATGGCTCCCTGCTGCGGCTCTTGAAAATTACCAAGCAATTGTAAGAGATCCAAATCCTTTTCAATAAAATCATTGTTTCTTCATATTCACATCTATAGGTGTTGGTTTAGCCTCAATATGATTCATTCTTGCTAAAACTCCAAACTTCACCCTCAGAATCTCCTATGGCATTCAAAGAAGTAACATGATTGTGGGATAAGGTATAATGCTTGTTTCTTACCATGGCATTCTTCTCCACCTTGTTAGCATGCTTTATCACGTCATCAAGAGTCAGAATAAGCTTAAGATAAGCCATTGATGAAATTTTATCACACAACCCATGTACAAAGCCTAAAATGGCTCCCTGCTGCGGCTCTTGAAAATTACCAAGCAATTGTAAGAGATCCAAATCCTTTTCAATCAAATCATTGTTTCTTCATATTCACATCTATAGGTGTTGGTTTAGCCTCAATATGATTCATTCTTGCTATAACTCCAAACTTCACCCTCAGAAACTCCTATGGGATTCAAAGAAGTAACATGATTGTGGGATAAGGTATAATGCTTGTTTCTTACCATGGCATTCTTCTCCACCTTGTTAGCATGCTTTATCACGTCATCAAGAGTCATAATAGGCTTAAGATAAGCCATTGATGAAATTTTATCACACAACCCATGTACAAAGCCTAAAATGGCTCCCTGCTGCGGCTCTTGAACATTATCAAGCAATTGTAATAGATCCAAATCCTTTTCAATCAAATCATTGTTTCTTCATATTCACATCTATAGGTGTTGGTTTAGCCTCAATATGATTCATTCTTGCTAAAACTCCAAACCTCACCCTCAGAAACTCCTATGGGATTCAAAGAAGTAACATGATTGTGGGATAAGGTATAATGCTTGTTTCTTACCATGGCATTCTTCTCCACCTTGTTAGCACGCTTTATCACGTCATCAAGAGTCATAATAGGCTTAAGATAAGCCATCGATGAAATTTTATCACACAACCCATGTACAAAGCCTAAAATGGCTCCCTGCTGCGGCTCTTGAAAATTACCAAGCAATTGTAAGAGATCCAAATCCTTTTCAATAAAATCATTGTTTCTTCATATTCACATCTATAGGTGTTGGTTTAGCCTCAATATGATTCATTCTTGCTAAAACTCCAAACTTCACCCTCAGAATCTCCTATGGCATTCAAAGAAGTAACATGATTGTGGGATAAGGTATAATGCTTGTTTCTTACCATGGCATTCTTCTCCACCTTGTTAGCATGCTTTATCACGTCATCAAGAGTCAGAATAAGCTTAAGATAAGCCATTGATGAAATTTTATCACACAACCCATGTACAAAGCCTAAAATGGCTCCCTGCTGCGGCTCTTGAAAATTACCAAGCAATTGTAAGAGATCCAAATCCTTTTCAATCAAATCATTGTTTCTTCATATTCACATCTATAGGTGTTGGTTAGCCTCAATATGATTCATTCTTGCTATAACTCCAAACTTCACCCTCAGAAACTCCTATGGGATTCAAAGAAGTAACATGATTGTGGGATAAGGTATAATGCTTGTTTCTTACCGTGGCATTCTTCTCCACCTTGTTAGCATGCTTTATCACGTCATCAAGAGTCATAATAGGCTTAAGATAAGCCATTGATGAAATTTTATCACACAACCCATGTACAAAGCCTAAAATGGCTCCCTGTTGCGGCTCTTGAAAATTACCAAGCAATTGTAAGAGATCCAAATCCTTTTCAATCAAATCATTGTTTCTTCATATTCACATCTATAGGTGTTGGTTTAGCCTCAATATGATTCATTCTTGCTATAACTCCAAACTTCACCCTCAGAAACTCCTATGGGATTCAAAGAAGTAACATGATTGTGGGATAAGGTATAATGCTTGTTTCTTACCATGGCATTCTTCTCCACCTTGTTAGCACGCTTTATCACGTCATCAAGAGTCAGAATAAGCTTAAGATAAGCCATTGATGAAATTTTATCACACAACCCATGTACAAAGCCTAAAATGGCTCCCTGCTGCGGCTCTTGAACATTACCAAGCAATTGTAAGAGATCCAAATCCTTTTCAATCAAATCATTGTTTCTTCATATTCACATCTATAGGTGTTCGTTTAGCCTCAATATGATTCATTCTTGCTATAACTCCAAACTTCACCCTCAGAAACTCCTATGGGATTCAAAGAAGTAACATGATTGTGGGATAAGGTATAATGCTTGTTTCTTACCATGGCATTCTTCTCCACCTAGTTAGCATGCTTTATCACGTCATCAAGAGTCATAATAGGCTTAAGATAAGCCATTGATGAAATTTTATCACACAACCCATGTACAAAGCCTAAAATGGCTCCCTGCTGCGGCTCTTGAAAATTACCAAGCAATTGTAAGAGATCCAAATCCTTTTCAATAAAATCATTGTTTCTTCATATTCACATCTATAGGTGTTGGTTTAGCCTCAATATGATTCATTCTTGCTAAAACTCCAAACTTCACCCTCAGAATCTCCTATGGCATTCAAAGAAGTAACATGATTGTGGGATAAGGTATAATGCTTGTTTCTTACCATGGCATTCTTCTCCACCTTGTTAGCATGCTTTATCACGTCATCAAGAGTCAGAATAAGCTTAAGATAAGCCATTGATGAAATTTTATCACACAACCCATGTACAAAGCCTAAAATGGCTCCCTGCTGCGGCTCTTGAAAATTACCAAGCAATTGTAAGAGATCCAAATCCTTTTCAATCAAATCATTGTTTCTTCATATTCACATCTATAGGTGTTGGTTAGCCTCAATATGATTCATTCTTGCTATAACTCCAAACTTCACCCTCAGAAACTCCTATGGGATTCAAAGAAGTAACATGATTGTGGGATAAGGTATAATGCTTGTTTCTTACCGTGGCATTCTTCTCCACCTTGTTAGCATGCTTTATCACGTCATCAAGAGTCATAATAGGCTTAAGATAAGCCATTGATGAAATTTTATCACACAACCCATGTACAAAGCCTAAAATGGCTCCCTGTTGCGGCTCTTGAAAATTACCAAGCAATTGTAAGAGATCCAAATCCTTTTCAATCAAATCATTGTTTCTTCATATTCACATCTATAGGTGTTGGTTTAGCCTCAATATGATTCATTCTTGCTATAACTCCAAACTACACCCTTAGAAACTCCTATGGGATTCAAAGAAGTAACATGATTGTGGGATAAGGTATAATGCTTGTTTCTTACCATGGCATTCTTCTCCACCTTGTTAGCACGCTTTATCACGTCATCAAGAGTCATAATAGGCTTAAGATAAGCCATTGATGAAATTTTATCACACAACCCATGTACAAAGCCTAAAATGGCTCCCTGCTGCGGCTCTTGAACATTACCAAGCAATTGTAAGAGATCCAAATCCTTTTCAATCAAATCATTGTTTCTTCATATTCACATCTATAGGTGTTCGTTTAGCCTCAATATGATTCATTCTTGCTATAACTCCAAACTTCACCCTCAGAAACTCCTATGGGATTCAAAGAAGTAACATGATTGTGGGATAAGGTATAATGCTTGTTTCTTACCATGGCATTCTTCTCCACCTAGTTAGCATGCTTTATCACGTCATCAAGAGTCATAATAGGCTTAAGATAAGCCATTGATGAAATTTTATCACACAACCCATGTACAAAGCCTAAAATGGCTCCCTGCTGCGGCTCTTGAACATTATCAAGCAATTGTAAGAGATCCAAATCCTTTTCAATCAAATCATTGTTTCTTCATATTCACATCTATAGGTGTTGGTTTAGCCTCAATATGATTCATTCTTGCTAAAACTCCAAACCTCACCCTCAGAAACTCCTATGGGATTCAAAGAAGTAACATGATTGTGGGATAAGGTATAATGCTTGTTTCTTACCATGGCATTCTTCTCCACCTTGTTAGCACGCTTTATCACGTCATCAAGAGTCATAATAGGCTTAAGATAAGCCATCGATGAAATTTTATCACACAACCCATGTACAAAGCCTAAAATGGCTCCCTGCTGCGGCTCTTGAACATTACCAAGCAATTGTAAGAGATCCAAATCCTTTTCAATCAAATCATTGTTTCTTCATATTCACATTTATAGGTGTTGGTTTAGCCTCAATATTATTCATTCTTGCTAAAACTCCAAACTTCACCCTCAGAAACTCCTATGGGATTCAAAGAAGTAACATGATTGTGGGATAAGGTATAATGCTTGTTTCTTACCATGACATTCTTCTCCACCTTGTTAGCACGCTTTATCACGTCATCAATAGTCAGAATAGGCTTAAGATAAGCCATTGATGAAATTTTATCACACAACCCATGTACAAAGCCTAAAATGGTTCCCTGCTGCGGCTCTTGAAAATTACCAAGCAATTGTAAGAGATCCAAATCCTTTTCAATCAAATCATTGTTTCTTCATATTCACATCTATAGGTGTTGGTTTAGCCTCAATATGATTCATTCTTGCTAAAACTCCAAACTTCACCCTCAGAAACTCCTATGGGATTCAAAGAAGTAACATGATTGTGGGATAAGGTATAATGCTTGTTTCTTACCATGACATTCTTCTCCACCTTGTTAGCACGCTTTATCACGTCATCAAGAGTCAGAATAAGCTTAAGATAAGCCATTGATGAAATTTTATCACACAACCCATGTACAAAGCCTAAAATGGTTCCCTGCTGCGGCCCTTGAACATTACCAAGCAATTGTAAGAGATCAAAATCGTTTTCAATCAAATCATTGTTTCTTCATATTCACATCTATAGGTGTTGGTTTAGCCTCAATATGATTCATTCTTGCTATAACTCCAAACTTCACCCTCAGAAACTCCTATGGGATTCAAAGAAGTAACATGATTGTGGGATAAGGTATAATGCTTGTTTCTTACCATGGCATTCTTCTCCACCTTGTTAGCACGCTTTATCACGTCATCAAGAGTCATAATAGGCTTAAGATAAGCCATTGATGAAATTTTATCACACAACCCATGTACAAAGCCTAAAATGGCTCCCTGCTGCGGCTCTTGAACATTACCAAGCAATTGTAAGAGATCCAAATCCTTTTCAATCAAATCATTGTTTCTTCATATTCACATCTATAGGTGTTGGTTTAGCCTCAATATGATTCATTCTTGCTATAACTCCAAACTTCACCCTCAGAAACTCCTATGGGATTCAAAGAAGTAACATGATTGTGGGATACGGTATAATGCTTGTTTCTTACCGTGGCATTCTTCTCCACCTTGTTAGCATGCTTTATCACGTCATCAAGAGTCATAATAGGCTTAAGATAAGCCATTGATGAAATTTTATCACACAACCCATGTACAAAGCCTAAAATGGCTCCCTGCTGCGGCTCTTGAAAATTACCAAGCAATTGTAAGAGATCCAAATCCTTTTCAATCAAATCATTGTTTCTTCATATTCACATCTATAGGTGTTGGTTTAGCCTCAATATGATTCATTCTTGCTATAACTCCAAACTTCACCCTCAGAAACTCCTATGGGATTCAAAGAAGTAACATGATTGTGGGATAAGGTATAATGCTTGTTTCTTACCGTGGCATTTTTCTCCACCTTGTTAGCATGCTTTATCACGTCATCAAGAGTCATAATAGGCTTAAGATAAGCCATCGATGAAATTTTATCACACAACCCATGTACAAAGCCTAAAATGGCTCCCTGCTGCGGCTCTTTAAAATTACCAAGCAATTGTAAGAGATCCAAATCCTTTTCAATCAAATCATTGTTTCTTCATATTCACATCTATAGGTGTTGGTTTAGACTCAATATGATTCATTCTTGCTATAACTCCAAACTTCACCCTCAGAAACTCCTATGGGATTCAAAGAAGTAACATGATTGTGGGATAAGGTATAATGCTTGTTTCTTACCATGGCATTCTTCTCCACCTTGTTAGCATGCTTTATCACGTCATCAAGAGTCATAATAGGCTTAAGATAAGCCATTGATGAAATTTTATCACACAACCCATGTACAAAGCCTAAAATGGCTCCCTGCTGCGGCTCTTGAACATTATCACACAATTGTAAGAGATCCAAATCCTTTTCAATCAAATCATTGTTTCTTCATATTCACATCTATAGGTGTTGGTTTAGCCTCAATATGATTCATTCTTGCTATAACTCCAAACTTCACCCTCAGAAACTCTTATGGGATTCAAAGAAGTAACATGATTGTGGGATAAGGTATAATGCTTGTTTCTTACCGTGGCATTCTTCTCCACCTTGTTAGCATGCTTTATCACGTCATCAAGAGTCATAATAGGCTTAAGATAAGCCATCGATGAAATTTTATCACACAACCCATGTACAAAGCCTAAAATGGCTCCCTGTTGCGGCTCTTGAAAATTACCAAGCAATTGTAAGAGATCCAAATCCTTTTCAATCAAATCATTGTTTCTTCATATTCACATCTATAGGTGTTGGTTTAGCCTCAATATGATTCATTCTTGCTAAAACTCCAAACTTCACCCTCAGAAACTCCTATGGGATTCAAAGAAGTAACATGATTGTGGGATAAGTTATAATGCTTGTTTCTTAAAATGACATTCTTCTCCACCTTGTTAGCACGCTTTATCACGTCATCAAGAGTCAGAATAAGCTTAAGATAAGCCATTGATGAAATTTTATCACACAACCCATGTACAAAGCCTAAAATGGTTCCCTGCTGCGGCCCTTGAATATTACCAAGCAATTGTAAGAGATCAAAATCCTTTTCAATCAAATCATTGTTTCTTCATATTCACATCTATAGGTGTTGGTTTAGCCTCAATATGATTCATTCTTGCTATAACTCCAAACTTCACCCTCAGAAACTCCTATGGGATTCAAAGAAGTAACATGATTGTGGGATAAGGTATAATGCTTGTTTCTTACCATGGCATTCTTCTCCACCTTGTTAGCACGCTTTATCACGTCATCAAGAGTCATAATAGGCTTAAGATAAGCCATTGATGAAATTTTATCACACAACCCATGTACAAAGCTTAAAATGGCTCCCTGCTGCGGCTCTTGAACATTACCAAGCAATTGTAAGAGATCCAAATCCTTTTCAATCAAATCATTGTTTCTTCATATTCACATCTATAGGTGTTGGTTTAGCCTCAATATGATTCATTCTTGCTATAACTCCAAACTTCACCCTCAGAAACTCCTATGGGATTCAAAGAAGTAACATGATTGTGGGATAAGGTATAATGCTTGTTTCTTACCATGGCATTCTTCTCCACCTTGTTAGCACGCTTTATCACGTCATCAAGAGTCATAATAGGCTTAAGATAAGCCATCGATGAAATTTTATCACACAACCCATGTACAAAGCCTAAAATGGCTCCCTGTTGCGGCTCTTGAAAATTACCAAGCAATTGTAAGAGATCCAAATCCTTTTCAATCAAATCATTGTTTCTTCATATTCACATCTATAGGTGTTGGTTTAGCCTCAATATGATTCATTCTTGCTAAAACTCCAAACTTCACCCTCAGAAACTCCTATGGGATTCAAAGAAGTAACATGATTGTGGGATAAGGTATAATGCTTGTTTCTTACCATGACATTCTTCTCCACCTTGTTAGCACGCTTTATCACGTCATCAAGAGTCAGAATAAGCTTAAGATAAGCCATTGATGAAATTTTATCACACAACCCATGTACAAAGCCTAAAATGGTTCCCTGCTGCGGCCCTTGAACATTACCAAGCAATTGTAAGAGATCAAAATCCTTTTCAATCAAATCATTGTTTCTTCATATTCACATCTATAGGTGTTGGTTTAGCCTCAATATGATTCATTCTTGCTATAACTCCAAACTTCACCCTCAGAAACTCCTATGGGATTCAAAGAAGTAACATGATTGTGGGATAAGGTATAATGCTTGTTTCTTACCATGGCATTCTTCTCCACCTTGTTAGCACGCTTTATCACGTCATCAAGAGTCATAATAGGCTTAAGATAAGCCATTGATTAAATTTTATCACACAACCCATGTACAAAGCCTAAAATGGCTCCCTGCTACGGCTCTTGAACATTACCAAGCAATTGTAAGAGATCCAAATCCTTTTCAATCAAATCATTGTTTCTTCATATTCACATCTATAGGTGTTGGTTTAGCCTCAATATGATTCATTCTTGCTATAACTCCAAACTTCACCCTCAGAAACTCCTATGGGATTCAAAGAAGTAATATGATTGTGGGATAAGGTATAATGCTTGTTTCTTACCATGGCATTCTTCTCCACCTTGTTAGCATGCTTTATCACGTCATCAAGAGTCATAATAGGCTTAAGATAAGCCATTGATGAAATTTTATCACACAACCCATGTACAAAGCCTAAAATGGCTCCCTGCTGCGGCTCTTGAACATTATCAAGCAATTGTAAGAGATCCAAATCCTTTTCAATCAAATCATTGTTTCTTCATATTCACATCTATAGGTGTTGGTTTAGCCTCAATATGATTCATTCTTGCTATAACTCCAAACTTCACCCTCAGAAACTCCTATGGGATTCAAAGAAGTAACATGATTGTGGGATAAGGTATAATGCTTGTTTCTTACCATGGCATTCTTCTCCACCTTGTTAGCACGCTTTATCACGTCATCAAGAGTCATAATAGGCTTAAGATAAGCCATTGATGAAATTTTATCACACAACCCATGTACAAAGCCTAAAATGGCTCCCTGCTGCGGCTCTTGAACATTACCAAGCAATTGTAAGAGATCCAAATCCTTTTCAATCAAATCATTGTTTCTTCATATTCACATCTATAGGTGTTGGTTTAGCCTCAATATGATTCATTCTTGCTATAACTCCAAACTTCACCCTCAGAAACTCCTATGGGATTCAAAGAAGTAACATGATTGTGGGATAAGGTATAATGCTTGTTTCTTACCATGGCATTCTCCTCCACCTTGTTAGCACGCTTTATCACGTCATCAAGAGTCATAATAGGCTTAAGATAAGCCATCGATGAAATTTTATCACACAACCCATGTACAAAGCCTAAAATGGCTCCCTGTTGCGGCTCTTGAAAATTACCAAGCAATTGTAAGAGATCCAAATCCTTTTCAATCAAATCATTGTTTCTTCATATTCACATCTGTAGGTGTTGGTTTAGCCTCAATATGATTCATTCTTGCTAAAACTCCAAACTTCACCCTCAGAAACTCCTATGGGATTCAAAGAAGTAACATGATTGTGGGATAAGGTATAATGCTTGTTTCTTACCATGACATTCTTCTCCACCTTGTTAGCACGCTTTATCACGTCATCAAGAGTCAGAATAAGCTTAAGATAAGCCATTGATGAAATTTTATCACACAACCCATGTACAAAGCCTAAAATGGTTCCCTGCTGCGGCCCTTGAACATTACCAAGCAATTGTAAGAGATCAAAATCCTTTTCAATCAAATCATTGTTTCTTCATATTCACATCTATAGGTGTTGGTTTAGCCTCAATATGATTCATTCTTGCTATAACTCCAAACTTCACCCTCAGAAACTCCTATGGGATTCAAAGAAGTAACATGATTGTGGGATAAGGTATAATGCTTGTTTCTTACCATGGCATTCTTCTCCACCTTGTTAGCACGCTTTATCACGTCATCAAGAGTCATAATAGGCTTAAGATAAGCCATTGATTAAATTTTATCACACAACCCATGTACAAAGCCTAAAATGGCTCCCTGCTACGGCTCTTGAACATTACCAAGCAATTGTAAGAGATCCAAATCCTTTTCAATCAAATCATTGTTTCTTCATATTCACATCTATAGGTGTTGGTTTAGCCTCAATATGATTCATTCTTGCTATAACTCCAAACTTCACCCTCAGAAACTCCTATGGGATTCAAAGAAGTAACATGATTGTGGGATAAGGTATAATGCTTGTTTCTTACCATGGCATTCTTCTCCACCTTGTTAGCATGCTTTATCACGTCATCAAGAGTCATAATAGGCTTAAGATAAGCCATTGATGAAATTTTATCACACAACCCATGTACAAAGCCTAAAATGGCTCCCTGCTGCGGCTCTTGAACATTATCAAGCAATTGTAAGAGATCCAAATCCTTTTCAATCAAATCATTGTTTCTTCATATTCACATCTATAGGTGTTGGTTTAGCCTCAATATGATTCATTCTTGCTAAAACTCCAAACCTCACCCTCAGAAACTCCTATGGGATTCAAAGAAGTAACATGATTGTGGGATAAGGTATAATGCTTGTTTCTTACCATGACATTCTTCTCCACCTTGTTAGCACGCTTTATCACGTCATCAAGAGTCATAATAGGCTTAAGATAAGCCATTGATGAAATTTTATCACACAACCCATGTACAAAGCCTAAAATGGCTCCCTGCTGCGGCTCTTGAACATTACCAAGCAATTGTAAGAGATCCAAATCCTTTTCAATCAAATCATTGTTTCTTCATATTCACATCTATAGGTGTTTGTTTAGCCTCAATATGATTCATTCTTGCTATAACTCCAAACTTCACCCTCAGAAACTCCTATGGGATTCAAAGAAGTAACATGATTGTGGGATAAGGTATAATGCTTGTTTCTTACCGTGGCATTCTTCTCCACCTTGTTAGCATGCTTTATCACGTCATCAAGAGTCATAATAGGCTTAAGATAAGCCATTGATGAAATTTTATCACACAACCCATGTACAAAGCCTAAAATGGCTCCCTGCTGCGGCTCTTGAAAATTACCAAGCAATTGTAAGAGATCCAAATCCTTTTCAATCAAATCATTGTTTCTTCATATTCACATCTATAGGTGTTGGTTTAGCCTCAATATGATTCATTCTTGCTAAAACTCCAAACTTCACCCTCAGAAACTCCTATGGGATTCAAAGAAGTAACATAATTGTGGGATGAGGTATAATGCTTGTTGCTTACCGTGGCATTCTTCTCCACCTTGTTAGCATGCTTTATCACGTCATCAATAGTCATAATAGGCTTAAGATAGGCCATCGATGAAATTTTATCACACAACCCATGTACAAAGCCTTAAATGGCTCCCTGCTGCGGCTCTTGAAAATTACCAAGCAATTGTAAGAGATCCAAATCCTTTTCAATCAAATCATTGTTTCTTCATATTCACATCTATAGGTGTTGGTTTAGCCTCAATATGATTCATTCTTGCTAAAACTACAAACTTCACCCTCAGAAACTCCTATGGGATTCAAAGAAGTAACATGATTGTGGGATAAGGTATAATGCTTGTTTCTTACCATGGCATTCTTCTCCACCTTGTTAGCACGCTTTATCACATCATCAATAGTCAGAATAGGCTTAAGATAAGCCATTGATGAAATTTTATCACACAACCCATGTACAAAGCCTAAAATGGTTCCCTGCTGCGGCTCTTGAACATTACCAAGCAATTGTAAGAGATCCAAATCCTTTTCAATCAAATCATTGTTTCTTCATATTCACATCTATAGGTGTTGGTTTTAGCCTCAATATGATTCATTCTTGCTATAACTCCAAACTTCACCCTCAGAAACTCCTATGGTATTCAAAGAAGTAACATGATTGTGGGATAAGGTATAATGCTTGTTTCTTACCGTGGCATTCTTCTCCACCTTGTTAGCATGCTTTATCACGTCATCAAGAGTCATAATAGGCTTAAGATAAGCCATTGATGAAATTTTATCACACAACCCATGTACAAAGCCTAAAATGGCTCCCTGCTGCGGCTCTTGAAAATTACCAAGCAATTGTAAGAGATCCAAATCCTTTTCAATCAAATCATTGTTTCTTCATATTCACATCTATAGGTGTTGGTTTAGCCTCAATATGATTCATTCTTGCTAAAACTCTAAACTTCACCCTCAGAAACTCCTATGGGATTCAAAGAAGTAACATAATTGTGGGATGAGGTATAATGCTTGTTGCTTACCGTGGCATTCTTCTCCACCTTGTTAGCATGCTTAATCACGTCATCAATAGTCATAATAGGCTTAAGATAAGCCATCGATGAAATTTTATCACACAACCCATGTACAAAGCCTAAAATGGCTCCCTGCTGCGGCTCTTGAAAATTACCAAGCAATTGTAAGAGATCCAAATCCTTTTCAATCAAATCATTGTTTCTTCATATTCACATCTATAGGTGTTGGTTTAGCCTCAATATGATTCATTCTTGCTAAAACTCCAAACTTCACCCTCAGAAACTCCTATGGGATTCAAAGAAGTAACATGATTGTGGGATAAGGTATAATGCTTGTTTCTTACCATGGCATTCTTCTCCACCTTGTTAGCACGCTTTATCACATCATCAATAGTCAGAATAGGCTTAAGATAAGCCATTGATGAAATTTTATCACACAACCCATGTACAAAGCCTAAAATGGTTCCCTGCTGCGGCTCTTGAACATTACCAAGCAATTGTAAGAGATCCAAATCCTTTTCAATCAAATCATTGTTTCTTCATATTCACATCTATAGGTGTTGGTTTTGGCCTCAATATGATTCATTCTTGCTATAACTCCAAACTTCACCCTCAGAAACTCCTATGGTATTCAAAGAAGTAACATGATTGTGGGATAAGGTATAATGCTTGTTTCTTACCGTGGCATTCTTCTCCACCTTGTTAGCATGCTTTATCACGTCATCAAGAGTCATAATAGGCTTAAGATAAGCCATTGATGAAATTTTATCACACAACCCATGTACAAAGCCTAAAATGGCTCCCTGCTGCGGCTCTTGAAAATTACCAAGCAATTGTAAGAGATCCAAATCCTTTTCAATCAAATCATTGTTTCTTCATATTCACATCTATAGGTGTTGGTTTAGCCTCAATATGATTCATTCTTGCTATAACTCCAAACTTCACCCTCAGAAACTCCTATGGGATACAAAGAAGTAACATGATTGTGGGATAAGGTATAATGCTTGTTTCTTACCGTGGCATTCTTCTCCACCTTGTTAGCATGCTTTATCATGTCATCAAGAGTCATAATAGGCTTAAGATAAGCCATCGATGAAATTTTATCACACAACACATGTACAAAGCCTAAAATGGCTCCCTGCTGCGGCTCTTGAAAATTACCAAGCAATTGTAAGAGATCCAAATCCTTTGCAATCAAATCATTGTTTCTTCATATTCACATCTATAGGTGTTGGTTTAGCCTCAATATGATTCATTCTTGCTAAAACTCCAAACTTCACCCTCAGAAACTCCTATGGGATTCAAAGAAGTAACATGATTGTGGGATAAGGTATAATGCTTGTTTCTTACCATGGCATTCTTCTCCACCTTGTTAGCACGCTTTATCACGTCATCAAGAGTCATAATAGGCTTAAGATAAGCCATTGATGAAATTTTATCACACAACCCATGTACAAAGCCTAAAATGGCTCCCTGCTGCGGCTCTTGAACATTACCAAGCAATTGTAAGAGATCCAAATCCTTTTCAATCAAATCATTGTTTCTTCATATTCACATCTATAGGTGTTGGTTTAGCCTCAATATGATTCATTCTTGCTATAACTCCAAACTTCACCCTCAGAAACTCCTATGGGATTCAAAGAAGTAACATGATTGTGGGATAAGGTATAATGCTTGTTTCTTACCATGGCATTCTTCTCCACCTTGTTAGCACGCTTTATCACGTCATCAATAGTCAGAATAGGCTTAAGATAAGCCATTGATGAAATTTTATCACACAACCCATGTACAAAGCCTAAAATGGTTCCCTGCTGCGGCCCTTGAACATTACCAAGCAATTGTAAGAGATCCAAATCCTTTTCAATCAAATCATTGTTTCTTCATATTCACATCTATAGGTGTTGGTTTAGACTCAATATGATTCATTCTTGCTATAACTCCAAACTTCACCCTCAGAAACTCCTATGGGATTCAAAGAAGTAACATGATTGTGGGATAAGGTATAATGCTTGTTTCTTACCATGGCATTCTTCTCCACCTTGTTAGCATGCTTTATCACGTCATCAAGAGTCATAATAGGCTTAAGCTAAGCCATTGATGAAATTTTATCACACAACCCATGTACAAAGCCTAAAATGGCTCCCTGCGGCGGCTCTTGAACATTGCCAAGCTATTGTAAGAGATCCAAATCCTTTTCAATCAAATCATTGTTTCTTCATATTCACATCTATAGGCTTTGGTTTAGCCTCAATATGTTTCATTCTTGCTATAACTCCAAACTACACCCTCAGAAACTCCTATGGGATTCAAAGAAGTAACATAATTGTGGGATGAGGTATAATGCTTGTTGCTTACCGTGGCATTCTTCTCCACCTTGTTAGCATGCTTTATCACGTCATCAAGAGTCATAATAGGCTTAAGATAAGCCATTGATGAAATTTTATCACACAACCCATGTACAAAGCCTAAAATGGCTCCCTGCTGCGGCTCTTGAACATTACCAAGCAATTGTAAGAGATCCAAATTCTTTTCAATCAAATCATTGTTTCTTCATATTCACATCTATAGGTGTTGGTTTAGCCTCAATATGATTCATTCTTGCTATAACTCCAAACTTCACCCTCAGAAACTCCTATGGGATTCAAAGAAGTAACATGATTGTGGGATAAGGTATAATGCTTGTTTCTTACCGTGGCATTCTTCTCCACCTTGTTAGCATGCTTTATCACGTCTTCAAGAGTCATAATAGGCTTAAGATAAGCCATCGATGAAATTTTATCACACAACCCATGTACAAAGCCTAAAATGGCTCCCTGCTGCGGCTCTTGAAAATTACCAAGCAATTGTAAGAGATCCAAATCCTTTTCAATCAAATCATTGTTTCTTCATATTCACATCTATAGGTGTTGGTTTAGCCTCAATATGATTCATTCTTGCTATAACTCCAAACTTCACCCTCAGAAACTCCTATGGGATTCAAAGAAGTAACATGATTGTGGGATAAGGTATAATGCTTGTTTCTTACCATGGCATTCTTCTCCACCTTGTTAGCACGCTTTATCACGTCATCAAGAGTCATAATAGGCTTAAGATAAGCCATTGATGAAATTTTATCACACAACCCATGTACAAAGCCTAAAATGGCTCCCTGCTGCGGCTCTTGAACATTACCAAGCAATTGTAAGAGATCCAAATTCTTTTCAATCAAATCATTGTTTCTTCATATTCACATCTATAGGTGTTGGTTTAGCCTCAATATGATTCATTCTTGCTATAACTCCAAACTTCACCCTCAGAAACTCCTATGGGATTCAAAGAAGTAACATGATTGTGGGTTAAGGTATAATGCTTGTTTCTTACCATGGCATTCTTCTCCACCTTGTTAGCATGCTTTATCACGTCATCAAGAGTCATAATAGGCTTAAGATAAGCCATCGATGAAATTTTATCACACAACCCATGTACAAAGCCTAAAATGGCTCCCTGCTGCGGCTCTTGAAAATTACCAAGCAATTGTAAGAGATCCAAATCCTTTTCAATCAAATCATTGTTTCTTCATATTCACATCTATAGGTGTTGGTTTAGCCTCAATATGATTCATTCTTGCTATAACTCCAAACTTCACCCTCAGAAACTCCTATGGGATTCAAAGAAGTAACATGATTGTGGGATAAGGTATAATGCTTGTTTCTTACCATGGCATTCTTCTCCACCTTGTTAGCACGCTTTATCACGTCATCAAGAGTCATAATAGGCTTAAGATAAGCCATTGATGAAATTTTATCACACAACCCATGTACAAAGCCTAAAATGGCTCCCTGCTGCGGCTCTTGAACATTACCAAGCAATTGTAAGAGATCCAAATTCTTTTCAATCAAATCATTGTTTCTTCATATTCACATCTATAGGTGTTGGTTTAGCCTCAATATGATTCATTCTTGCTATAACTCCAAACTTCACCCTCAGAAACTCCTATGGGATTCAAAGAAGTAACATGATTGTGGGTTAAGGTATAATGCTTGTTTCTTACCATGGCATTCTTCTCCACCTTGTTAGCATGCTTTATCACGTCATCAAGAGTCATAATAGGCTTAAGATAAGCCATTGATGAAATTTTATCACACAACCCATGTACAAAGCCTAAAATGGCTCCCTGCTGCGGCTCTTGAAAATTACCAAGCAATTGTAAGAGATCCAAATCCTTTTCAATCAAATCATTGTTTCTTCATATTCACATCTATAGGTGTTGGTTTAGCCTCAATATGATTCATTCTTGCTAAAACTCCAAACTTCACCCTCAGAAACTCCTATGGGATTCAAAGAAGTAACATGATTGTGGGATAAGGTATAATGCTTGTTTCTTACCATGGCATTCTTCTCCACCTTGTTAGCACGCTTTATCACGTCATCAATAGTCAGAATAGGCTTAAGATAAGCCATTGATGAAATTTTATCACACAACCCATCTACAAAGCCTAAAATGGTTCCCTGCTGCGGCTCTTGAACATTACCAAGCAATTGTAAGAGATCCAAATCTTTTTCAATCAAATCATTGTTTCTTCATATTCACATCTATAGGTGTTGGTTTATACTCAATATGATTCATTCTTGCTATAACTCCACACCTCACCCTCAGAAACTCCTATGGGATTCAAAGAAGTAACATGATTGTGGGATAAGGTATAATGCTTGTTTCTTACCATGGCATTCTTCTCCACCTTGTTAGCATGCTTTATCACGTCATCAAGTGTCATAATAGGCTTAAGATAAGCCATTGATGAAATTTTATCACACAACCCATGTACAAAGCCTAAAATGGCTCCCTGCTGCGGCTCTTGAGCATTATCAAGCAATTGTAAGAGATCCAAATCCTTTTCAATCAAATCATTGTTTCTTCATATTCACATCTATAGGTGTTGGTTTAGCCTCAATATGATTCATTCTTGCTAAAACTCCAAACTTCACCCTCAGAAACTCCTATGGGATTCAAAGAAGTAACATGATTGTGGGATAAGGTATAATGCTTGTTTCTTACCATGGCATTCTTCTCCACCTTGTTAGCACGCTTTATCACGTCATCAAGAGTCATAATAGGCTTAAGATAAGCCATTGATGAAATTTTATCACACAACCCATGTACAAAGCCTAAAATGGCTCCCTGCTGCGGCTCTTGAACATTACCAAGCAATTGTAAGAGATCCAAATTCTTTTCAATCAAATCATTGTTTCTTCATATTCACATCTATAGGTGTTGGTTTAGCCTCAATATGATTCATTCTTGCTATAACTCCAAACTTCACCCTCAGAAACTCCTATGGGATTCAAAGAAGTAACATGATTGTGGGTTAAGGTATAATGCTTGTTTCTTACCATGGCATTCTTCTCCACCTTGTTAGCATGCTTTATCACGTCATCAAGAGTCATAATAGGCTTAAGATAAGCCATTGATGAAATTTTATCACACAACCCATGTACAAAGCCTAAAATGGCTCCCTGCTGCGGCTCTTGAAAATTACCAAGCAATTGTAAGAGATCCAAATCCTTTTCAATCAAATCATTGTTTCTTCATATTCACATCTATAGGTGTTGGTTTAGCCTCAATATGATTCATTCTTGCTAAAACTCCAAACTTCACCCTCAGAAACTCCTATGGGATTCAAAGAAGTAACATGATTGTGGGATAAGGTATAATGCTTGTTTCTTACCATGGCATTCTTCTCCACCTTGTTAGCACGCTTTATCACGTCATCAATAGTCAGAATAGGCTTAAGATAAGCCATTGATGAAATTTTATCACACAACCCTTCTACAAAGCCTAAAATGGTTCCCTGCTGCGGCTCTTGAACATTACCAAGCAATTGTAAGAGATCCAAATCTTTTTCAATCAAATCATTGTTTCTTCATATTCACATCTATAGGTGTTGGTTTATACTCAATATGATTCATTCTTGCTATAACTCCACACTTCACCCTCAGAAACTCCTATGGGATTCAAAGAAGTAACATGATTGTGGGATAAGGTATAATGCTTGTTTCTTACCATGGCATTCTTCTCCACCTTGTTAGCATGCTTTATCACGTCATCAAGTGTCATAATAGGCTTAAGATAAGCCATTGATGAAATTTTATCACACAACCCATGTACAAAGCCTAAAATGGCTCCCTGCTGCGGCTCTTGAGCATTATCAAGCAATTGTAAGAGATCCAAATCCTTTTCAATCAAATCATTGTTTCTTCATATTCACATCTATAGGTGTTGGTTTAGCCTCAATATGATTCATTCTTGCTAAAACTCCAAACTTCACCCTCAGAAACTCCTATGGGATTCAAAGAAGTAACATGATTGTGGGATAAGGTATAATGCTTGTTTCTTACCATGGCATTCTTCTCCACCTTGTTAGCACGCTTTATCACGTCATCAAGAGTCATAATAGGCTTAAGATAAGCCATTGATGAAATTTTATCACACAACCCATGTACAAAGCCTAAAATGGTTCTCTGCTGCGGCTCTTGAAAATTACCAAGCAATTGTAAGAGATCCAAATCCTTTTCAATCAAATCATTGTTTCTTCATATTCACATCTATAGGTGTTGGTTTAGCCTCAATATGATTCATTCTTGCTATAACTCCAAACTTCACCCTCAGAAACTCCTATGGGATTCAAAGAAGTAACATGATTGTGGGATAAGGTATAATGCTTGTTTCTTACCGTGGCATTCTTCTCCACCTTGTTCGCATGCTTTATCACGTCATCAAGAGTCATAATAGGCTTAAGATAAGCCATTGATGAAATTTTATCACACAACCCATGTACAAAGCCTAAAATGGCTCCCTGCTGCGGCTCTTGAAAATTACAAAGCAATTGTAAGAGATCCAAATCCTTTTCAATCAAATCATTGTTTCTTCATATTCACATCTATAGGTGTTGGTTTAGCCTCAATATGATTCATTCTTGCTATAACTCCAAACTTCACCCTCAGAAACTCCTATGGGATTCAAAGAAGTAACATGATTGTGGGATAAGGTATAATGCTTGTTTCTTACCGTGGCATTCTTCTCCACCTTGTTAGCATGCTTTATCACGTCATCAAGAGTCATAATAGGCTTAAGATAAGCCATCGATGAAATTTTATCACACAACCCATGTACAAAGCCTAAAATGGCTCCCTGCTGCGGCTCTTGAAAATTACCAAGCAATTGTAAGAGATCCAAATCCTTTTCAATCAAATCATTGTTTCTTCATATTCACATCTATAGGTGTTGGTTTAGCCTCAATATGATTCATTCTTGCTAAAACTCCAAACTTCACCCTCAGAAACTCCTATGGGATTCAAAGAAGTAACATGATTGTGGGATAAGGTATAATGCTTGTTTCTTACCATGGCATTCTTCTCCACCTTGTTAGCACGCTTTATCACGTCATCAAGAGTCAGAATAAGCTTAAGATAAGCCATTGATGAAATTTTATCACACAACCCATGTACAAAGTCTAAAATGGCTCCCTGCTGCGGCTCTTGAACATTACCAAGCAATTGTAAGAGATCAAAATCCTTTTCAATCAAATCATTGTTTCTTCATATTCACATCTATGGGTGTTGGTTTAGCCTCAATATGATTCATTCTTGCTATAACTCCAAACTTCACCCTCAGAAACTCCTATGGGATTCAAAGAAGTAACATGATTGTGGGATAAGGTATAATGCTTGTTTCTTACCATGGCATTCTTCTCCACCTTGTTAGCACGCTTTATCACGTCATCAAGAGTCATAATAGGCTTAAGATAAGCCATTGATGAAATTTTATCACACAACCCATGTACAAAGCCTAAAATGGCTCCCTGCTGCGGCTCTTGAACATTACCAAGCAATTGTAAGAGATCCAAATCCTTTTCAATCAAATCATTGTTTCTTCATATTCACATCTATAGGTGTTGGTTTAGCCTCAATATGATTCATTCTTGCTATAACTCCAAACTTCACCCTCAGAAACTCCTATGGGATTCAAAGAAGTAACATGATTGTGGGTTAAGGTATAATGCTTGTTTCTTACCATGGCATTCTTCTCCACCTTGTTAGCATGCTTTATCACGTCATCAAGAGTCATAATAGGCTTAAGATAAGCCATTGATGAAATTTTATCACACAACCCATGTACAAAGCCTAAAATGGCTCCCTGCTGCGGCTCTTGAAAATTACCAAGCAATTGTCAGAGATCCAAATCCTTTTCAATCAAATCATTGTTTCTTCATATTCACATCTATAGGTGGTTTAGAATCAATATGATTCATTCTTGCTAAAACTCCAAACTTCACCCTCAGAAACTCCTATGGGATTCAAAGAAGTAACATGATTGTGGGATAAGGTATAATGCTTGTTTCTTACCGTGGCATTCTTCTCCACCTTGTTAGCATGCTTTATCATGACATCAAGAGTCATAATAGGCTTAAGATAAGCCATCGATGAAATTTTATCACACAACCCATGTACAAAGCCTAAAATGGCTCCTGCTGCGGCTCTTGAAAATTACCAAGCAATTGTAAGAGATCCAAATCCTTTTCAATCAAATCATTGTTTCTTCATATTCACATCTATAGGTGTTGGTTTAGCCTCAATATGATTCATTCTTGCTAAAACTCCAAACTTCACCCTCAGAAACTCCTATGGGATTCAAAGAAGTAACATGATTGTGGGATAAGGTATAATGCTTGTTTCTTACTATGGCATTCTTCTCCACCTTGTTAGCACGCTTTATCACGTCATCAAGAGTCATAATAGGCTTAAGATAAGCCATTGATGAAATTTTATCACACAACCCATGTACAAAGCCTAAAATGGCTCCCTGCTGCGGCTCTTGAAAATTACCAAGCAATTGTAAGAGATCCAAATCTTTTTCAATCAAATCATTGTTTCTTCATATTCACATCTATAGGTGTTGGTTTATACTCAATATGATTCATTTTTGCTATAACTCCACACTTCACCCTCAGAAACTCCTATGGGATTCAAAGAAGTAACATGATTGTGGGATAAGGTATAATGCTTGTTTCTTACCATGGCATTCTTCTCCACCATGTTAGCATGCTTTATCACGTCATCAAGAGTCATAATAGGCTTAAGATAAGCCATTGATGAAATTTTATCACACAACCCATGTACAAAGCCTAAAATGGCTCCCTGCTGCGGCTCTTGAGCATTATCAAGCAATTGTAAGAGATCCAAATCCTTTTCAATCAAATCATTGTTTCTTCATATTCACATCTATAGGTGTTGGTTTAGCCTCAATATGATTCATTCTTGCTAAAACTCCAAACTTCACCCTCAGAAACTCCTATGGGATTCAAAGAAGTAACATGATTGTGGGATAAGGTATAATGCTTGTTTCTTACCATGGCATTCTTCTCCACCTTGTTAGCACGCTTTATCACGTCATCAAGAGTCATAATAGGCTTAAGATAAGCCATTGATGAAATTTTATCACACAACCCATGTACAAAGCCTAAAATGGTTCCCTGCTGCGGCTCTTGAAAATTACCAAGCAATTGTAAGAGATCCAAATCCTTTTCAATCAAATCATTGTTTCTTCATATTCACATCTATAGGTGTTGGTTTAGCCTCAATATGATTCATTCTTGCTATAACTCCAAACTTCACCCTCAGAAACTCCTATGGGATTCAAAGAAGTAACATGATTGTGGGATAAGGTATAATGCTTGTTTCTTACCGTGGCATTCTTCTCCACCTTGTTAGCACGCTTTATCACGTCATCAATAGTCAGAATAGGCTTAAGATAAGCCATTGATGAAATTTTATCACACAACCCTTCTACAAAGCCTAAAATGGTTCCCTGCTGCGGCTCTTGAAAATTACCAAGCAATTGTAAGAGATCCAAATCCTTTTCAATCAAATCATTGTTTCTTCATATTCACATCTATAGGTGTTGGTTTAGCCTCAATATGATTCATTCTTGCTATAACTCCAAACTTCACCCTCAGAAACTCCTATGGGATTCAAAGAAGTAACATGATTGTGGGATAAGGTATAATGCTTGTTTCTTACCGTGGCATTCTTCTCCACCTTGTTCGCATGCTTTATCACGTCATCAAGAGTCATAATAGGCTTAAGATAAGCCATTGATGAAATTTTATCACACAACCCATGTACAAAGCCTAAAATGGCTCCCTGCTGCGGCTCTTGAAAATTACCAAGCAATTGTAAGAGATCCAAATCCTTTTCAATCAAATCATTGTTTCTTCATATTCACATCTATAGGTGTTGGTTTAGCCTCAATATGATTCATTCTTGCTATAACTCCAAACTTCACCCTCAGAAACTCCTATGGGATTCAAAGAAGTAACATGATTGTGGGATAAGGTATAATGCTTGTTTCTTACCGTGGCATTCTTCTCCACCTTGTTAGCATGCTTTATCACGTCATCAAGAGTCATAATAGGCTTAAGATAAGCCATCGATGAAATTTTATCACACAACCCATGTACAAAGCCTAAAATGGCTCCCTGCTGCGGCTCTTGAAAATTACCAAGCAATTGTAAGAGATCCAAATCCTTTTCAATCAAATCATTGTTTCTTCATATTCACATCTATAGGTGTTGGTTTAGCCTCAATATGATTCATTCTTGCTAAAACTCCAAACTTCACCCTCAGAAACTCCTATGGGATTCAAAGAAGTAACATGATTGTGGGATAAGGTATAATGCTTGTTTCTTACCATGGCATTCTTCTCCACCTTGTTAGCACGCTTTATCACGTCATCAAGAGTCAGAATAAGCTTAAGATAAGCCATTGATGAAATTTTATCACACAACCCATGTACAAAGTCTAAAATGGCTCCCTGCTGCGGCTCTTGAACATTACCAAGCAATTGTAAGAGATCAAAATCCTTTTCAATCAAATCATTGTTTCTTCATATTCACATCTATGGGTGTTGGTTTAGCCTCAATATGATTCATTCTTGCTATAACTCCAAACTTCACCCTCAGAAACTCCTATGGGATTCAAAGAAGTAACATGATTGTGGGATAAGGTATAATGCTTGTTTCTTACCATGGCATTCTTCTCCACCTTGTTAGCACGCTTTATCACGTCATCAAGAGTCATAATAGGCTTAAGATAAGCCATTGATGAAATTTTATCACACAACCCATGTACAAAGCCTAAAATGGCTCCCTGCTGCGGCTCTTGAACATTACCAAGCAATTGTAAGAGATCCAAATCCTTTTCAATCAAATCATTGTTTCTTCATATTCACATCTATAGGTGTTGGTTTAGCCTCAATATGATTCATTCTTGCTATAACTCCAAACTTCACCCTCAGAAACTCCTATGGGATTCAAAGAAGTAACATGATTGTGGGTTAAGGTATAATGCTTGTTTCTTACCATGGCATTCTTCTCCACCTTGTTAGCATGCTTTATCACGTCATCAAGAGTCATAATAGGCTTAAGATAAGCCATTGATGAAATTTTATCACACAACCCATGTACAAAGCCTAAAATGGCTCCCTGCTGCGGCTCTTGAAAATTACCAAGCAATTGTCAGAGATCCAAATCCTTTTCAATCAAATCATTGTTTCTTCATATTCACATCTATAGGTGGTTTAGAATCAATATGATTCATTCTTGCTATAACTCCAAACTTCACCCTCAGAAACTCCTATGGGATTCAAAGAAGTAACATGATTGTGGGATAAGGTATAATGCTTGTTTCTTACCGTGACATTCTTCTCCACCTTGTTAGCATGCTTTATCATGTCATCAAGAGTCATAATAGGCTTAAGATAAGCCAAAGATGAAATTTTATCACACAACCTATGTACAAAGCCTATAATGGCTCCCTGCTGCGGCTCTTGAAAATTACCAAGCATTTGTAAGAGATCCAAATCATTTTCAATCAAATCATTGTTTCTTCATATTCACATCTATAGGTGTTGGTTTAGCCTCAATATGATTCATTCTTGCTAAAACTCCAAACTTCACCCTCAGAAACTCCTATGGGATTCAAAGAAGTAACATGATTGTGGGATAAGGTATAATGCTTGTTTCTTACCGTGGCATTCTTCTCCACCTTGTTAGCATGCTTTATCATGACATCAAGAGTCATAATAGGCTTAAGATAAGCCATCGATGAAATTTTATCACACAACCCATGTACAAAGCCTAAAATGGCTCCTGCTGCGGCTCTTGAAAATTACCAAGCAATTGTAAGAGATCCAAATCCTTTTCAATCAAATCATTGTTTCTTCATATTCACATCTATAGGTGTTGGTTTAGCCTCAATATGATTCATTCTTGCTAAAACTCCAAACTTCACCCTCAGAAACTCCTATGGGATTCAAAGAAGTAACATGATTGTGGGATAAGGTATAATGCTTGTTTCTTACTATGGCATTCTTCTCCACCTTGTTAGCACGCTTTATCACGTCATCAATAGTCAGAATAGGCTTAAGATAAGCCATTGATGAAATTTTATCACACAACCCATGTACAAAGCCTAAAATGGTTCCCTGCTGCTGCTCTTGAACATTACCAAGCAATTGTAAGAGATCCAAATCTTTTTCAATCAAATCATTGTTTCTTCATATTCACATCTATAGGTGTTGGTTTATACTCAATATGATTCATTTTTGCTATAACTCCACACTTCACCCTCAGAAACTCCTATGGGATTCAAAGAAGTAACATGATTGTGGGATAAGGTATAATGCTTGTTTCTTACCATGGCATTCTTCTCCACCATGTTAGCATGCTTTATCACGTCATCAAGAGTCATAATAGGCTTAAGATAAGCCATTGATGAAATTTTATCACACAACCCATGTACAAAGCCTAAAATGGCTCCCTGCTGCGGCTCTTGAGCATTATCAAGCAATTGTAAGAGATCCAAATCCTTTTCAATCAAATCATTGTTTCTTCATATTCACATCTATAGGTGTTGGTTTAGCCTCAATATGATTCATTCTTGCTAAAACTCCAAACTTCACCCTCAGAAACTCCTATGGGATTCAAAGAAGTAACATGATTGTGGGATAAGGTATAATGCTTGTTTCTTACCATGGCATTCTTCTCCACCTTGTTAGCACGCTTTATCACGTCATCAAGAGTCATAATAGGCTTAAGATAAGCCATTGATGAAATTTTATCACACAACCCATGTACAAAGCCTAAAATGGTTCCCTGCTGCGGCTCTTGAAAATTACCAAGCAATTGTAAGAGATCCAAATCCTTTTCAATCAAATCATTGTTTCTTCATATTCACATCTATAGGTGTTGGTTTAGCCTCAATATGATTCATTCTTGCTATAACTCCAAACTTCACCCTCAGAAACTCCTATGGGATTCAAAGAAGTAACATGATTGTGGGATAAGGTATAATGCTTGTTTCTTACCGTGGCATTCTTCTCCACCTTGTTAGCATGCTTTATCACGTCATCAAGAGTCATAATAGGCTTAAGATAAGCCATTGATGAAATTTTATCACACAACCCATGTACAAAGCCTAAAATGGCTCCCTGCTGCGGCTCTTGAAAATTACCAAGCAATTGTAAGAGATCCAAATCCTTTTCAATCAAATCATTGTTTCTTCATATTCACATCTATAGGTGTTGGTTTAGCCTCAATATGATTCATTCTTGCTATAACTCCAAACTTCACCCTCAGAAACTCCTATGGGATTCAAAGAAGTAACATGATTGTGGGATAAGGTATAATGCTTGTTTCTTACCGTGGCATTCTTCTCCACCTTGTTAGCATGCTTTATCACGTCATCAAGAGTCATAATAGGCTTAAGATAAGCCATCGATGAAATTTTATCACACAACCCATGTACAAAGCCTAAAATGGCTCCCTGCTGCGGCTCTTGAAAATTACCAAGCAATTGTAAGAGATCCAAATCCTTTTCAATCAAATCATTGTTTCTTCATATTCACATCTATAGGTGTTGGTTTAGCCTCAATATGATTCATTCTTGCTATAACTCCAAACTTCACCCTCAGAAACTCCTATGGGATTCAAAGAAGTAACATGATTGTGGGATAAGGTATAATGCTTGTTTCTTACCATGGCATTCTTCTCCACCTTGTTAGCACGCTTTATCACGTCATCAAGAGTCATAATAGGCTTAAGATAAGCCATTGATGAAATTTTATCACACAACCCATGTACAAAGCCTAAAATGGCTCCCTGCTGCGGCTCTTGAACATTACCAAGCAATTGTAAGAGATCCAAATTCTTTTCAATCAAATCATTGTTTCTTCATATTCACATCTATAGGTGTTGGTTTAGCCTCAATATGATTCATTCTTGCTATAACTCCAAACTTCACCCTCAGAAACTCCTATGGGATTCAAAGAAGTAACATGATTGTGGGTTAAGGTATAATGCTTGTTTCTTACCATGGCATTCTTCTCCACCTTGTTAGCATGCTTTATCACGTCATCAAGAGTCATAATAGGCTTAAGATAAGCCATTGATGAAATTTTATCACACAACCCATGTACAAAGCCTAAAATGGCTCCCTGCTGCGGCTCTTGAAAATTACCAAGCAATTGTAAGAGATCCAAATCCTTTTCAATCAAATCATTGTTTCTTCATATTCACATCTATAGGTGTTGGTTTAGCCTCAATATGATTCATTCTTGCTAAAACTCCAAACTTCACCCTCAGAAACTCCTATGGGATTCAAAGAAGTAACATGATTGTGGGATAAGGTATAATGCTTGTTTCTTACCATGGCATTCTTCTCCACCTTGTTAGCACGCTTTATCACGTCATCAATAGTCAGAATAGGCTTAAGATAAGCCATTGATGAAATTTTATCACACAACCCATCTACAAAGCCTAAAATGGTTCCCTGCTGCGGCTCTTGAACATTACCAAGCAATTGTAAGAGATCCAAATCTTTTTCAATCAAATCATTGTTTCTTCATATTCACATCTATAGGTGTTGGTTTATACTCAATATGATTCATTCTTGCTATAACTCCAAACTTCACCCTCAGAAACTCCTATGGGATTCAAAGAAGTAACATGATTGTGGGATAAGGTATAATGCTTGTTTCTTACCATGGCATTCTTCTCCACCTTGTTAGCACGCTTTATCACGTCATCAAGAGTCAGAATAAGCTTAAGATAAGCCATTGATGAAATTTTATCACACAACCCATGTACAAAGCCTAAAATGGCTCCCTGCTGCGGCTCTTGAAAATTACCAAGCAATTGTAAGAGATCCAAATCCTTTTCAATCAAATCATTGTTTCTTCATATTCACATCTATAGGTGTTGGTTTAGCCTCAATATGATTCATTCTTGCTAAAACTACAAACTTCACCCTCAGAAACTCCTATGGGATTCAAAGAAGTAACATGATTGTGGGATAAGGTATAATGCTTGTTTCTTACCATGGCATTCTTCTCCACCTTGTTAGCACGCTTTATCACGTCATCAATAGTCAGAATAGGCTTAAGATAAGCCATTGATGAAATTTTATCACACAACCCATCTACAAAGCCTAAAATGGTTCCCTGCTGCGGCTCTTGAACATTACCAAGCAATTGTAAGAGATCCAAATCTTTTTCAATCAAATCATTGTTTCTTCATATTCACATCTATAGGTGTTGGTTTATACTCAATATGATTCATTCTTGCTATAACTCCAAACTTCACCCTCAGAAACTCCTATGGGATTCAAAGAAGTAACATGATTGTGGGATAAGGTATAATGCTTGTTTCTTACCATGGCATTCTTCTCCACCTTGTTAGCACGCTTTATCACGTCATCAAGAGTCATAATAGGCTTAAGATAAGCCATTGATGAAATTTTATCACACAACCCATGTACAAAGCCTAAAATGGCTCCCTGCTGCGGCTCTTGAACATTACCAAGCAATTGTAAGAGATCCAAATCCTTTTCAATCAAATCATTGTTTCTTCATATTCACATCTATAGGTGTTGGTTTAGCCTCAATATGATTCATTCTTGCTATAACTCCAAACTTCACCCTCAGAAACTCCTATGGGATTCAAAGAAGTAACATGATTGTGGGTTAAGGTATAATGCTTGTTTCTTACCATGGCATTCTTCTCCACCTTGTTAGCATGCTTTATCACGTCATCAAGAGTCATAATAGGCTTAAGATAAGCCATTGATGAAATTTTATCACACAACCCATGTACAAAGCCTAAAATGGCTCCCTGCTGCGGCTCTTGAAAATTACCAAGCAATTGTCAGAGATCCAAATCCTTTTCAATCAAATCATTGTTTCTTCATATTCACATCTATAGGTGGTTTAGAATCAATATGATTCATTCTTGCTATAACTCCAAACTTCACCCTCAGAAACTCCTATGGGATTCAAAGAAGTAACATGATTGTGGGATAAGGTATAATGCTTGTTTCTTACCGTGACATTCTTCTCCACCTTGTTAGCATGCTTTATCATGTCATCAAGAGTCATAATAGGCTTAAGATAAGCCATCGATGAAATTTTATCACACAACCTATGTACAAAGCCTATAATGGCTCCCTGCTGCGGCTCTTGAAAATTACCAAGCATTTGTAAGAGATCCAAATCATTTTCAATCAAATCATTGTTTCTTCATATTCACATCTATAGGTGTTGGTTTAGCCTCAATATGATTCATTCTTGCTAAAACTCCAAACTTCACCCTCAGAAACTCCTATGGGATTCAAAGAAGTAACATGATTGTGGGATAAGGTATAATGCTTGTTTCTTACCGTGGCATTCTTCTCCACCTTGTTAGCATGCTTTATCATGACATCAAGAGTCATAATAGGCTTAAGATAAGCCATCGATGAAATTTTATCACACAACCCATGTACAAAGCCTAAAATGGCTCCTGCTGCGGCTCTTGAAAATTACCAAGCAATTGTAAGAGATCCAAATCCTTTTCAATCAAATCATTGTTTCTTCATATTCACATCTATAGGTGTTGGTTTAGCCTCAATATGATTCATTCTTGCTAAAACTCCAAACTTCACCCTCAGAAACTCCTATGGGATTCAAAGAAGTAACATGATTGTGGGATAAGGTATAATGCTTGTTTCTTACCATGGCATTCTTCTCCACCTTGTTAGCACGCTTTATCACGTCATCAATAGTCAGAATAGGCTTAAGATAAGCCATTGATGAAATTTTATCACACAACCCATGTACAAAGCCTAAAATGGTTCCCTGCTGCGGCTCTTGAACATTACCAAGCAATTGTAAGAGATCCAAATCCTTTTCAATCAAATCATTGTTTCTTCATATTCACATCTATAGGTGTAGGTTTAGACTCAATATGATTCATTCTTGCTATAACTCCAAACTTCACCCTCAGAAACTCCTATGGGATTCAAAGAAGTAACATGATTGTGGGATAAGGTATAATGCTTGTTTCTTACCATGGCATTCTTCTCCACCTTGTTAGCACGCTTTATCACGTCATCAAGAGTCATAATAGGCTTAAGATAAGCCATTGATGAAATTTTATCACACAACCCATGTACAAAGCCTAAAATGGCTCCCTGCTGCGGCTCTTGAAAATTACCAAGCAATTGTAAGAGATCCAAATCCTTTTCAATCAAATCATTGTTTCTTCATATTCACATCTATAGGTGTTGGTTTAGCCTCAATATGATTCATTCTTGCTATAACTCCAAACTTCACCCTCAGAAACTCCTATGGGATTCAAAGAAGTAACATGATTGTGGGATAAGGTATAATGCTTGTTTCTTACCGTGGCATTCTTCTCCACCTTGTTAGCATGCTTTATCACGTCATCAAGAGTCATAATAGGCTTAAGATAAGCCATCGATGAAATTTTATCACACAACCCATGTACAAAGCCTAAAATGGCTCCCTGCTGCGGCTCTTGAAAATTACCAAGCAATTGTAAGAGATCCAAATCCTTTTCAATCAAATCATTGTTTCTTCATATTCACATCTATAGGTGTTGGTTTAGCCTCAATATGATTCATTCTTGCTAAAACTCCAAACTTCACCCTCAGAAACTCCTATGGGATTCAAAGAAGTAACATGATTGTGGGATAAGGTATAATGCTTGTTTCTTACCATGGCATTCTTCTCCACCTTGTTAGCACGCTTTATCACGTCATCAAGAGTCAGAATAAGCTTAAGATAAGCCATTGATGAAATTTTATCACACAACCCATGTACAAAGTCTAAAATGGCTCCCTGCTGCGGCTCTTGAACATTACCAAGCAATTGTAAGAGATCAAAATCCTTTTCAATCAAATCATTGTTTCTTCATATTCACATCTATAGGTGTTGGTTTAGCCTCAATATGATTCATTCTTGCTATAACTCCAAACTTCACCCTCAGAAACTCCTATGGGATTCAAAGAAGTAACATGATTGTGGGATAAGGTATAATGCTTGTTTCTTACCATGGCATTCTTCTCCACCTTGTTAGCACGCTTTATCACGTCATCAAGAGTCATAATAGGCTTAAGATAAGCCATTGATGAAATTTTATCACACAACCCATGTACAAAGCCTAAAATGGATCCCTGCTGCGGCTCTTGAACATTACCAAGCAATTGTAAGAGATCCAAATCCTTTTCAATCAAATCATTGTTTCTTCATATTCACATCTATAGGTGTTGGTTTAGCCTCAATATGATTCATTCTTGCTATAACTCCAAACTTCACCCTCAGAAACTCCTATGGGATTCAAAGAAGTAACATGATTGTGGGTTAAGGTATAATGCTTGTTTCTTACCATGGCATTCTTCTCCACCTTGTTAGCATGCTTTATCACGTCATCAAGAGTCATAATAGGCTTAAGATAAGCCATTGATGAAATTTTATCACACAACCCATGTACAAAGCCTAAAATGGCTCCCTGCTGCGGCTCTTGAAAATTACCAAGCAATTGTCAGAGATCCAAATCCTTTTCAATCAAATCATTGTTTCTTCATATTCACATCTATAGGTGGTTTAGAATCAATATGATTCATTCTTGCTATAACTCCAAACTTCACCCTCAGAAACTCCTATGGGATTCAAAGAAGTAACATGATTGTGGGATAAGGTATAATGCTTGTTTCTTACCGTGACATTCTTCTCCACCTTGTTAGCATGCTTTATCATGTCATCAAGAGTCATAATAGGCTTAAGATAAGCCATCGATGAAATTTTATCACACAACCTATGTACAAAGCCTATAATGGCTCCCTGCTGCGGCTCTTGAAAATTACCAAGCATTTGTAAGAGATCCAAATCATTTTCAATCAAATCATTGTTTCTTCATATTCACATCTATAGGTGTTGGTTTAGCCTCAATATGATTCATTCTTGCTAAAACTCCAAACTTCACCCTCAGAAACTCCTATGGGATTCAAAGAAGTAACATGATTGTGGGATAAGGTATAATGCTTGTTTCTTACCGTGGCATTCTTCTCCACCTTGTTAGCATGCTTTATCATGACATCAAGAGTCATAATAGGCTTAAGATAAGCCATCGATGAAATTTTATCACACAACCCATGTACAAAGCCTAAAATGGCTCCTGCTGCGGCTCTTGAAAATTACCAAGCAATTGTAAGAGATCCAAATCCTTTTCAATCAAATCATTGTTTCTTCATATTCACATCTATAGGTGTTGGTTTAGCCTCAATATGATTCATTCTTGCTAAAACTCCAAACTTCACCCTCAGAAACTCCTATGGGATTCAAAGAAGTAACAAGATTGTGGGATAAGGTATAATGCTTGTTTCTTACCATGGCATTCTTCTCCACCTTGTTAGCACGCTTTATCACGTCATCAATAGTCAGAATAGGCTTAAGATAAGCCATTGATGAAATTTTATCACACAACCCATGTACAAAGCCTAAAATGGTTCCCTGCTGCGGCTCTTGAACATTACCAAGCAATTGTAAGAGATCCAAATCCTTTTCAATCAAATCATTGTTTCTTCATATTCACATCTATAGGTGTTGGTTTAGACTCAATATGATTCATTCTTGCTATAACTCCAAACTTCACCCTCAGAAACTCCTATGGGATTCAAAGAAGTAACATGATTGTGGGATAAGGTATAATGCTTGTTTCTTACCATGGCATTCTTCTCCACCTTGTTAGCATGCTTTATCACGTCATCAAGAGTCATAATAGGCTTAAGATAAGCCATTGATGAAATTTTATCACACAACCCATGTACAAAGCCTAAAATGGCTCCCTGCTGCGGCTCTTGAAAATTACCAAGCAATTGTAAGAGATCCAAATCCTTTTCAATCAAATCATTGTTTCTTCATATTCACATCTATAGGTGTTGGTTTAGCCTCAATATGATTCATTCTTGCTAAAACTCCAAACTTCACCCTCAGAAACTCCTATGGGATTCAAAGAAGTAACATGATTGTGGGATAAGGTATAATGCTTGTTTCTTACCGTGGCATTCTTCTCCACCTTGTTAGCATGCTTTATCATGTCATCAAGAGTCATAATAGGCTTAAGATAAGCCATCGATGAAATTTTATCACACAACCCATGTACAAAGCCTAAAATGGCTCCTGCTGCGGCTCTTGAAAATTACCAAGCAATTGTAAGAGATCCAAATCCTTTTCAATCAAATCATTGTTTCTTCATATTCACATCTATAGGTGTTGGTTTAGCCTCAATATGATTCATTCTTGCTAAAACTCCAAACTTCACCCTCAGAAACTCCTATGGGATTCAAAGAAGTAACATGATTGTGGGATAAGGTATAATGCTTGTTTCTTACCATGGCATTCTTCTCCACCTTGTTAGCACGCTTTATCACGTCATCAAGAGTCATAATAGGCTTAAGATAAGCCATTGATGAAATTTTATCACACAACCCATGTACAAAGCCTAAAATGGCTCCTGCTGCGGCTCTTGAAAATTACCAAGCAATTGTAAGAGATCCAAATCCTTTTCAATCAAATCATTGTTTCTTCATATTCACATCTATAGGTGTTGGTTTAGCCTCAATATGATTCATTCTTGCTAAAACTCCAAACTTCACCCTCAGAAACTCCTATGGGATTCAAAGAAGTAACATGATTGTGGGATAAGGTATAATGCTTGTTTCTTACCATGGCATTCTTCTCCACCTTGTTAGCACGCTTTATCACGTCATCAATAGTCAGAATAGGCTTAAGATAAGCCATTGATGAAATTTTATCACACAACCCATGTACAAAGCCTAAAATGGTTCCCTGCTGCGGCTCTTGAACATTACCAAGCAATTGTAAGAGATCCAAATCCTTTTCAATCAAATCATTGTTTCTTCATATTCACATCTATAGGTGTTGGTTTAGACTCAATATGATTCATTCTTGCTATAACTCCAAACTTCACCCTCAGAAACTCCTATGGGATTCAAAGAAGTAACATGATTGTGGGATAAGGTATAATGCTTGTTTCCTACCGTGGCATTCTTCTCCACCTTGTTAGCATGCTTTATCATGTCATCAAGAGTCATAATAGGCTTAAGATAAGCCATCGATGAAATTTTATCACACAACCCATGTACAAAGCCTAAAATGGCTCCCTGCTGCGGCTCTTGAAAATTACCAAGCAATTGTAAGAGATCCAAATCCTTTTCAATCAAATCATTGCTTCTTCATATTCACATCTATAGGTGTTGGTTTAGCCTCAATATGATTCATTCTTGCTAAAACTCCAAACTTCACCCTCAGAAACTCCTATGGGATTCAAAGAAGTAACATGATTGTGGGATAAGGTATAATGCTTGTTTCTTACCATGGCATTCTTCTCCACCTTCTTAGCACGCTTTATCAAGTCATCAAGAGTCATAATAGGCTTAAGATAAGCCATGGATGAAATTTTATCACACAACCCATGTACAAAGCCTAAAATGGCTCCCTGCTGCGGCTCTTGAACATTACCAAGCAATTGTAAGAGATCCAAATCCTTTTCAATCAAATCATTGTTTCTTCATATTCACATCTATAGGTGTTGGTTTAGCCTCAATATGATTCATTCTTGCTATAACTCCAAACTTCACCCTCAGAAACTCCTATGGGATTCAAAGAAGTAAAATGATTGTGGGATAAGGTATAATGCTTGTTTCTTACCATGGCATTCTTCTCCACCTTGTTAGCATGCTTTATCACGTCATCAAGAGTCATAATAGGCTTAAGATAAGCCATTGATGAAATTTTATCACACAACCCATGTACAAAGCCTAAAATGGCTCCCTGCTGCGGCTCTTGAAAATTACCAAGCAATTGTAAGAGATCCAAATCCTTTTCAATCAAATCATTGTTTCTTCATATTCACATCTAAAGGTGTTGGTTTAGCCTCAATATGATTCATTCTTGCTATAACTCCAAACTTCACCCTCAGAAACTCCTATGGGATTCAAAGAAGTAACATGATTGTGGGATAAGGTATAATGCTTGTTTCTTACCGTGGCATTCTTCTCCACCTTGTTAGCATGCTTTATCATGTCATCAAGAGTCATAATAGGCTTAAGATAAGCCATCGATGAAATTTTATCACACAACCCATGTACAAAGCCTAAAATGGCTCCCTGCTGCGGCTCTTAAAAATTACCAAGCAATTGTAAGAGATCCAAATCCTTTTCAATCAAATCATTGTTTCTTCATATTCACATCTATAGGTGTTGGTTTAGCCTCAATATGATTCATTCTTGCTAAAACTCCAAACTTCACCCTCAGAAACTCCTATGGGATTCAAAGAAGTAACATGATTGTGGGATAAGGTATAATGCTTGTTTCTTACCGTGGCATTCTTCTCCACCTTGTTAGCATGCTTTATCATGTCATCAAGAGTCATAATAGGCTTAAGATAAGCCATCGATGAAATTTTATCACACAACCCATGTACAAAGCCTAAAATGGCTCCTGCTGCGGCTCTTGAAAATTACCAAGCAATTGTAAGAGATCCAAATCCTTTTCAATCAAATCATTGTTTCTTCATATTCACATCTATAGGTGTTGGTTTAGCCTCAATATGATTCATTCTTGCTAAAACTCCAAACTTCACCCTCAGAAACTCCTATGGGATTCAAAGAAGTAACATGATTGTGGGATAAGGTATAATGCTTGTTTCTTACCATGGCATTCTTCTTCACCTTGTTAGCACGCTTTATCACGTCATCAATAGTCAGAATAGGCTTAAGATAAGCCATTGATGAAATTTTATCACACAACCCATGTACAAAGCCTAAAATGGTTCCCTGCTGCGGCTCTTGAACATTACCAAGCAATTGTAAGAGATCCAAATCCTTTTCAATCAAATCATTGTTTCTTCATATTCACATCTATAGGTGTTGGTTTAGACTCAATATGATTCATTCTTGCTATAACTCCAAACTTCACCCTCAGAAACTCCTATGGGATTCAAAGAAGTAACATGATTGTGGGATAAGGTATAATGCTTGTTTCTTACCATGGCTTTCTTCTTCACCTTGTTAGCATGCTATATCACGTTATCAAGAGTCATAATAGGCTTAAGCTAAGCCATTGATGAAATTTTATCACACAACCCATGTACAAAGCCTAAAATGGCTCCCTGCTGCGGCTCTTGAAAATTACCAAGCAATTGTAAGAGATCCAAATCCTTTTCAATCAAATCATTGTTTCTTCATATTCACATCTATAGGTGTTGGTTTAGCCTCAATATGATTCATTCTTGCTATAACTCCAAACTTCACCCTCAGAAACTCCTATGGGATTCAAAGAAGTAACATGATTGTGGGATAAGGTATAATGCTTGTTTCTTACCGTGGCATTCTTCTCCACCTTGTTAGCATGCTTTATCACGTCATCAAGAGTCATAATAGGCTTAAGATAAGCCATCGATGAAATTTTATCACACAACCCATGTACAAAGCCTAAAATGGCTCCCTGCTGCGGCTCTTGAAAATTACCAAGCAATTGTAAGAGATCCAAATCCTTTTCAATCAAATCATTGTTTCTTCATATTCACATCTATAGGTGTTGGTTTAGCCTCAATATGATTCATTCTTGCTATAACTCCAAACTTCACCCTCAGAAACTCCTATGGGATTCAAAGAAGTAAAATGATTGTGGGATAAGGTATAATGCTTGTTTCTTACCATGGCATTCTTCTCCACCTTGTTAGCATGCTTTATCACGTCATCAAGAGTCATAATAGGCTTAAGATAAGCCATTGATGAAATTTTATCACACAACCCATGTACAAAGCCTAAAATGGCTCCCTGCTGCGGCTCTTGAAAATTACCAAGCAATTGTAAGAGATCCAAATCCTTTTCAATCAAATAATTGTTTCTTCATATTCACATCTATAGGTGTTGGTTTAGCCTCAATATGATTCATTCTTGCTATAACTCCAAACTTCACCCTCAGAAACTCCTATGGGATTCAAAGAAGTAACATGATTGTGGGATAAGGTATAATGCTTGTTTCTTACCGTGGCATTCTTCTCCACCTTGTTAGCATGCTTTATCATGTCATCAAGAGTCATAATAGGCTTAAGATAAGCCATCGATGAAATTTTATCACACAACCCATGTACAAAGCCTAAAATGGCTCCCTGCTGCGGCTCTTGAAAATTACCAAGCAATTGTAAGAGATCCAAATCCTTTTCAATCAAATCATTGTTTCTTCATATTCACATCTATAGGTGTTGGTTTAGCCTCAATATGATTCATTCTTGCTAAAACTCCAAACTTCACCCTCAGAAACTCCTATGGGATTCAAAGAAGTAACATGATTGTGGGATAAGGTATAATGCTTGTTTCTTACCGTGGCATTCTTCTCCACCTTGTTAGCATGCTTTATCATGTCATCAAGAGTCATGATAGGCTTAAGATAAGCCATCGATGAAATTTTATCACACAACCCATATACAAAGCCTAAAATGGCTCCTGCTGCGGCTCTTGAAAATTACCAAGCAATTGTAAGAGATCCAAATCCTTTTCAATCAAATCATTGTTTCTTCATATTCACATCTATAGGTGTTGGTTTAGCCTCAATATGATTCATTCTTGCTAAAACTCCAAACTTCACCCTCAGAAACTCCTATGGGATTCAAAGAAGTAACATGATTGTGGGATAAGGTATAATGCTTGTTTCTTACCATGGCATTCTTCTTCACCTTGTTAGCACGCTTTATCACGTCATCAATAGTCAGAATAGGCTTAAGATAAGCCATTGATGAAATTTTATCACACAACCCATGTACAAAGCCTAAAATGGTTCCCTGCTGCGGCTCTTGAACATTACCAAGCAATTGTAAGAGATCCAAATCCTTTTCAATCAAATCATTGTTTCTTCATATTCACATCTATAGGTGTTGGTTTAGACTCAATATGATTCATTCTTGCTATAACTCCAAACTTCACCCTCAGAAACTCCTATGGGATTCAAAGAAGTAACATGATTGTGGGATAAGGTATAATGCTTGTTTCTTACCATGGCTTTCTTCTTCACCTTGTTAGCATGCTATATCACGTTATCAAGAGTCATAATAGGCTTAAGCTAAGCCATTGATGAAATTTTATCACACAACCCATGTACAAAGCCTAAAATGGCTCCCTGCTGCGGCTCTTGAAAATTACCAAGCAATTGTAAGAGATCCAAATCCTTTTCAATCAAATCATTGTTTCTTCATATTCACATCTATAGGTGTTGCTTTAGCCTCAATATGATTCATTCTTGCTATAACTCCAAACTTCACCCTCAGAAACTCCTATGGGATTCAAAGAAGTAACATGATTGTGGGATAAGGTATAATGCTTGTTTCTTACCGTGGCTTTCTTCTTCACCTTGTTAGCATGCTATATCACGTTATCAAGAGTCATAATAGGCTTAAGCTAAGCCATTGATGAAATTTTATCACACAACCCATGTACAAAGCCTAAAATGGCTCCCTGCTGCGGCTCTTGAAAATTACCAAGCAATTGTAAGAGATCCAAATCCTTTTCAATCAAATCATTGTTTCTTCATATTCACATCTATAGGTGTTGCTTTAGCCTCAATATGATTCATTCTTGCTATAACTCCAAACTTCACCCTCAGAAACTCCTATGGGATTCAAAGAAGTAACATGATTGTGGGATAAGTATAATGCTTGTTTCTTACCGTGGCATTCTTCTCCACCTTGTTAGCATGCTTTATCATGTCATCAAGAGTCATAATAGGCTTAAGATAAGCCATCGATGAAATTTTATCACACAACCCATGTACAAAGCCTAAAATGGCTCCCTGCTGCGGCTCTTGAAAATTACCAAGCAATTGTAAGAGATCCAAATCCTTTTCAATCAAATCATTGTTTCTTGATATTCACATCTATAGGTGTTGGTTTAGCCTCAATATGATTCATTCTTGCTAAAACTCCAAACTTCACCCTCAGAAACTCCTATGGGATTCAAAGAAGTAACATGATTGTGGGATAAGGTATAATGCTTGTTTCTTACCATGGCATTCTTCTTCACCTTGTTAGCACGCTTTATCACGTCATCAATAGTCAGAATAGGCTTAAGATAAGCCATTGATGAAATTTTATCACACAACCCATGTACAAAGCCTAAAATGGTTCCCTGCTGCGGCTCTTGAACATTACCAAGCAATTGTAAGAGATCCAAATCCTTTTCAATCAAATCATTGTTTCTTCATATTCACATCTATAGGTGTTGGTTTAGACTCAATATGATTCATTCTTGCTATAACTCCAAACTTCACCCTCAGAAACTCCTATGGGATTCAAAGAAGTAACATGATTGTGGGATAAGGTATAATGCTTGTTTCTTACCATGACTTTCTTCTTCACCTTGTTAGCATGCTATATCACGTTATCAAGAGTCATAATAGGCTTAAACTAAGCCATTGATGAAATTTTATCACACAACCCATGTACAAAGCCTAAAATGGCTCCCTGCTGCGGCTCTTGAAAATTACCAAGCAATTGTAAGAGATCCAAATCCTTTTCAATCAAATCATTGTTTCTTCATATTCACATCTATAGGTGTTGGTTTAGCCTCAATATGATTCATTCTTGCTATAACTCCAAACTTCACCCTCAGAAACTCCTATGGGATTCAAAGAAGTAACATGATTGTGGGATAAGGTATAATGCTTGTTTCTTACCGTGGCATTCTTCTCCACCTTGTTAGCATGCTTTATCACGTCATCAAGAGTCATAATAGGCTTAAGATAAGCCATCGATGAAATTTTATCACACAACCCATGTACAAAGCCTAAAATGGCTCCCTGCTGCGGCTCTTGAAAATTACCAAGCAATTGTAAGAGATCCAAATCCTTTTCAATCAAATCATTGTTTCTTCATATTCACATCTATAGGTGTTGGTTTAGCCTCAATATGATTCATTCTTGCTATAACTCCAAACTTCACCCTCAGAAACTCCTATGGGATTCAAAGAAGTAAAATGATTGTGGGATAAGGTATAATGCTTGTTTCTTACCGTGACATTCTTCTCCACCTTGTTAGCATGCTTTATCATGTCATCAAGAGTCATAATAGGCTTAAGATAAGCCATCGATGAAATTTTATCACACAACCTATGTACAAAGCCTAAAATGGCTCCCTGCTGCGGCTCTTGAAAATTACCAAGCAATTGTAAGAGATCCAAATCATTTTCAATCAAATCATTGTTTCTTCATATTCACATCTATAGGTGTTGGTTTAGCCTCAATATGATTCATTCTTGCTAAAACTCCAAACTTCACCCTCAGAAACTCCTATGGGATTCAAAGAAGTAACATGATTGTGGGATAAGGTATAATGCTTGTTTCTTACCGTGGCATTCTTCTCCACCTTGTTAGCATGCTTTATCATGTCATCAAGAGTCATAATAGGCTTAAGATAAGCCATCGATGAAATTTTATCACACAACCCATGTACAAAGCCTAAAATGGCTCCTGCTGCGGCTCTTGAAAATTACCAAGCAATTGTAAGAGATCCAAATCCTTTTCAATCAAATCATTGTTTCTTCATATTCACATCTATAGGTGTTGGTTTAGCCTCAATATGATTCATTCTTGCTAAAACTCCAAACTTCACCCTCAGAAACTCCTATGGGATTCAAAGAAGTAACATGATTGTGGGATAAGGTATAATGCTTGTTTCTTACCATGGCATTCTTCTCCACCTTATTAGCACGCTTTATCACGTCATCAATAGTCAGAATAGGCTTAAGATAAGCCATTGATGAAATTTTATCACACAACCCATGTACAAAGCCTAAAATGGTTCCCTGCTGCGGCTCTTGAACATTACCAAGCAATTGTAAGAGATCCAAATCCTTTTCAATCAAATCATTGTTTCTTCATATTCACATCTATAGGTGTTGGTTTAGCCTCAATATGATTCATTCTTGCTAAAACTCCAAACTTCACCCTCAGAAACTCCTATGGGATTCAAAGAAGTAACATGATTGTGGGATAAGGTATAATGCTTGTTTCTTACCGTGGCATTCTTCTCCACCTTGTTAGCATGCTTTATCATGTCATCAAGAGTCATAATAGGCTTAAGATAAGCCATTGATGAAATTTTATCACACAACCCATGTACAAAGCCTAAAATGGCTCCCTGCTGCGGCTCTTGAAAATTACCAAGCAATTGTAAGAGATCCAAATCCTTTTCAATCAAATCATTGTTTCTTCATATTCACATCTATAGGTGTTGGTTTAGCCTCAATATGATTCATTCTTGCTAAAACTCCAAACTTCACCCTCAGAAACTCCTATGGGATTCAAAGAAGTAACATGATTGTGGGATAAGGTATAATGCTTGTTTCTTACCATGGCATTCTTCTCCACCTTGTTAGCATGCTTTATCACGTCATCAAGAGTCATAATAGGCTTAAGATAAGCCATTGATGAAATTTTATCACACAACCCATGTACAAAGCCTAAAATGGCTCCCTGCTGCGGCTCTTGAAAATTACCAAGCAATTGTAAGAGATCCAAATCCTTTTCAATCAAATCATTGTTTCTTCATATTCACATCTATAGGTGTTGGTTTAGCCTCAATATGATTCATTCTAGCTAAAACTCCAAACTTCACCCTCAGAAACTCCTATGGGATTCAAAGAAGTAACATGATTGTGGGATAAGGTATAATGCTTGTTTCTTACCGTGGCATTCTTCTCCACCTTGTTAGCATGCTTTATCATGTCATCAAGAGTCATAATAGGCTTAAGATAAGCCATCGATGAAATTTTATCACACAACCCATGTACAAAGCCTAAAATGGCTCCTGCTGCGGCTCTTGAAAATTACCAAGCAATTGTAAGAGATCCAAATCCTTTTCAATCAAATCATTGTTTCTTCATATTCACATCTATAGGTGTTGGTTTAGCCTCAATATGATTCATTCTTGCTAAAACTCCAAACTTCACCCTCAGAAACTCCTATGGGATTCAAAGAAGTAACATGATTGTGGGATAAGGTATAATGCTTGTTTCTTACCATGGCATTCTTCTCCACCTTGTTAGCACGCTTTATCACGTCATCAATAGTCAGAATAGGCTTAAGATAAGCCATTGATGAAATTTTATCACACAACCCATGTACAAAGCCTAAAATGGTTCCCTGCTGCGGCTCTTGAACATTACCAAGCAATTGTAAGAGATCCAAATCCTTTTCAATCAAATCATTGTTTCTTCATATTCACATCTATAGGTGTTGGTTTAGACTCAATATGATTCATTCTTGCTATAACTCCAAACTTCACCCTCAGAAACTCCTATGGGATTCAAAGAAGTAACATGATTGTGGGATAAGGTATAATGCTTGTTTCCTACCGTGGCATTCTTCTCCACCTTGTTAGCATGCTTTATCATGTCATCAAGAGTCATAATAGGCTTAAGATAAGCCATCGATGAAATTTTATCACACAACCCATGTACAAAGCCTAAAATGGCTCCCTGCTGCGGCTCTTGAAAATTACCAAGCAATTGTAAGAGATCCAAATCCTTTTCAATCAAATCATTGTTTCTTCATATTCACATCTATAGGTGTTGGTTTAGCCTCAATATGATTCATTCTTGCTAAAACTCCAAACTTCACCCTCAGAAACTCCTATGGGATTCAAAGAAGTAACATGATTGTGGGATAAGGTATAATGCTTGTTTCTTACCATGGCATTCTTCTCCACCTTGTTAGCACGCTTTATCACGTCATCAAGAGTCATAATAGGCTTAAGATAAGCCATGGATGAAATTTTATCACACAACCCATGTACAAAGCCTAAAATGGCTCCCTGCTGCGGCTCTTGAACATTACCAAGCAATTGTAAGAGATCCAAATCCTTTTCAATCAAATCATTGTTTCTTCATATTCACATCTATAGGTGTTGGTTTAGCCTCAATATGATTCATTCTTGCTAAAACTCCAAACTTCACCCTCAGAAACTCCTATGGGATTCAAAGAAGTAACATGATTGTGGGATAAGGTATAATGCTTGTTTCTTACCGTGGCATTCTTCTCCACCTTGTTAGCATGCTTTATCATGTCATCAAGAGTCATAATAGGCTTAAGATAAGCCATCGATGAAATTTTATCACACAACCCATGTACAAAGCCTAAAATGGCTCCCTGCTGCGGCTCTTGAAAATTACCAAGCAATTGTAAGAGATCCAAATCCTTTTCAATCAAATCATTGTTTCTTCATATTCACATCTATAGGTGTTGGTTTAGCCTCAATATGATTCATTCTTGCTATAACTCCAAACTTCACCCTCAGAAACTCCTATGGGATTCAAAGAAGTAACATGATTGTGGGATAAGGTATAATGCTTGTTTCTTACCGTGGCATTCTTCTCCACCTTGTTAGCATGCTTTATCATGTCATCAAGAGTCATAATAGGCTTAAGATAAGCCATCGATGAAATTTTATCACACAACCCATGTACAAAGCCTAAAATGGCTCCCTGCTGCGGCTCTTAAAAATTACCAAGCAATTGTAAGAGATCCAAATCCTTTTCAATCAAATCATTGTTTCTTCATATTCACATCTATAGGTGTTGGTTTAGCCTCAATATGATTCATTCTTGCTAAACCTCTAAACTTCACCCTCAGAAACTCCTATGGGATTCAAAGAAGTAACATGATTGTGGGATAAGGTATAATGCTTGTTTCTTACCGTGGCATTCTTCTCCACCTTGTTAGCATGCTTTATCATGTCATCAAGAGTCATAATAGGCTTAAGATAAGCCATCGATGAACTTTTATCACACAACCCATGTACAAAGCCTAAAATGGCTCCTGCTGCGGCTCTTGAAAATTACCAAGCAATTGTAAGAGATCCAAATCCTTTTCAATCAAATCATTGTTTCTTCATATTCACATCTATAGGTGTTGGTTTAGCCTCAATATGATTCATTCTTGCTAAAACTCCAAACTTCACCCTCAGAAACTCCTATGGGATTCAAAGAAGTAACATGATTGTGGGATAAGGTATAATGCTTGTTTCTTACCATGGCATTCTTCTTCACCTTGTTAGCACGCTTTATCACGTCATCAATAGTCAGAATAGGCTTAAGATAAGCCATTGATGAAATTTTATCACACAACCCATGTACAAAGCCTAAAATGGTTCCCTGCTGCGGCTCTTGAACATTACCAAGCAATTGTAAGAGATCCAAATCCTTTTCAATCAAATCATTGTTTCTTCATATTCACATCTATAGGTGTTGGTTTAGACTCAATATGATTCATTCTTGCTATAACTCCAAACTTCACCCTCAGAAACTCCTATGGGATTCAAAGAAGTAACATGATTGTGGGATATGGTATAATGCTTGTTTCTTACCATGGCTTTCTTCTTCACCTTGTTAGCATGCTATATCACGTTATCAAGAGTCATAATAGGCTTAAGCTAAGCCATTGATGAAATTTTATCACACAACCCATGTACAAAGCCTAAAATGGCTCCCTGCTGCGGCTCTTGAAAATTACCAAGCAATTGTAAGAGATCCAAATCCTTTTCAATCAAATCATTGTTTCTTCATATTCACATCTATAGGTGTTGGTTTAGCCTCAATATGATTCATTCTTGCTATAACTCCAAACTTCACCCTCAGAAAATCCTATGGGATTCAAAGAAGTAACATGATTGTGGGATAAGGTATAATGCTTGTTTCTTACCGTGGCATTCTTCTCCACCTTGTTAGCATGCTTTATCACGTCATCAAGAGTCATAATAGGCTTAAGATAAGCCATCGATGAAATTTTATCACACAACCCATGTACAAAGCCTAAAATGGCTCCCTGCTGCGGCTCTTGAAAATTACCAAGCAATTGTAAGAGATCCAAATCCTTTTCAATCAAATCATTGTTTCTTCATATTCACATCTATAGGTGTTGGTTTAGCCTCAATATGATTCATTCTTGCTAAAACTCCAAACTTCACCCTCAGAAACTCCTATGGGATTCAAAGAAGTAACATGATTGTGGGATAAGGTATAATGCTTGTTTCTTACCGTGGCATTCTTCTCCACCTTGTTAGAATGCTTTATCATGTCATCAAGAGTCATAATAGGCTTAAGATAAGCCATCGATGAAATTTTATCACACAACCCATGTACAAAGCCTAAAATGGCTCCTGCTGCGGCTCTTGAAAATTACCAAGCAATTGTAAGAGATCCAAATCCTTTTCAATCAAATCATTGTTTCTTCATATTCACATCTATAGGTGTTGGTTTAGCCTCAATATGATTCATTCTTGCTAAAACTCCAAACTTCACCCTCAGAAACTCCTATGGGATTCAAAGAAGTAACATGATTGTGGGATAAGGTATAATGCTTGTTTCTTACCATGGCATTCTTCTCCACCTTGTTAGCACGCTTTATCACGTCATCAATAGTCAGAATAGGCTTAAGATAAGCCATTGATGAAATTTTATCACACAACCCATGTACAAAGCCTAAAATGGTTCCCTGCTGCGGCTCTTGAACATTACCAAGCAATTGTAAGAGATCCAAATCCTTTTCAATCAAATCATTGTTTCTTCATATTCACATCTATAGGTGTTGGTTTAGACTCAATATGATTCATTCTTGCTATAACTCCAAACTTCACCCTCAGAAACTCCTATGGGATTCAAAGAAGTAACATGATTGTGGGATAAGGTATAATGCTTGTTTCTTACCGTGGCATTCTTCTCCACCTTGTTAGCATGCTTTATCACGTCATCAAGAGTCATAATAGGCTTAAGATAAGCCATCGATGAAATTTTATCACACAACCCATGTACAAAGCCTAAAATGGCTCCCTGCTGCGGCTCTTGAAAATTACCAAGCAATTGTAAGAGATCCAAATCCTTTTCAATCAAATCATTGTTTCTTCATATTCACATCTATAGGTGTTGGTTTAGCCTCAATATGATTCATTCTTGCTAAAACTCCAAACTTCACCCTCAGAAACTCCTATGGGATTCAAAGAAGTAACATGATTGTGGGATAAGGTATAATGCTTGTTTCTTACCGTGGCATTCTTCTCCACCTTGTTAGCATGCTTTATCACGTCATCAAGAGTCATAATAGGCTTAAGATAAGCCATCGATGAAATTTTATCACACAACCCATGTACAAAGCCTAAAATGGCTCCCTGCTGCGGCTCTTGAAAATTACCAAGCAATTGTAAGAGATCCAAATCCTTTTCAATCAAATCATTGTTTCTTCATATTCACATCTATAGGTGTTGGTTTAGCCTCAATATGATTCATTCTTGCTAAAACTCCAAACTTCACCCTCAGAAACTCCTATGGGATTCAAAGAAGTAACATGATTGTGGGATAAGGTATAATGCTTGTTTCTTACCATGGCATTCTTCTCCACCTTGTTAGCACGCTTTATCACGTCATCAAGAGTCATAATAGGCTTAAGATAAGCCATGGATGAAATTTTATCACACAACCCATGTACAAAGCCTAAAATGGCTCCCTGCTGCGGCTCTTGAACATTACCAAGCAATTGTAAGAGATCCAAATCCTTTTCAATCAAATCATTGTTTCTTCATATTCACATCTATAGGTGTTGGTTTAGCCTCAATATGATTCATTCTTGCTAAAACTCCAAACTTCACCCTCAGAAACTCCTATGGGATTCAAAGAAGTAACATGATTGTGGGATAAGGTATAATGCTTGTTTCTTACCATGGCATTCTTCTCCACCTTGTTAGCACGCTTTATCACGTCATCAAGAGTCATAATAGGCTTAAGATAAGCCATGGATGAAATTTTATCACACAACCCATGTACAAAGCCTAAAATGGCTCCCTGCTGCGGCTCTTGAAAATTACCAAGCAATTGTAAGAGATCCAAATCCTTTTCAATCAAATCATTGTTTCTTCATATTCACATCTATAGGTGTTGGTTTAGCCTCAATATGATTCATTCTTGCTATAACTCCAAACTTCACCCTCAGAAACTCCTATGGGATTCAAAGAAGTAACATGATTGTGGGATAAGGTATAATGCTTGTTTCTTACCATGGCATTCTTCTCCACCTTGTTAGCACGCTTTATCACGTCATCAAGAGTCATAATAGGCTTAATATAAGCCATGGATGAAATTTTATCACACAACCCATGTACAAAGCCTAAAATGGCTCCCTGCTGCGGCTCTTGAAAATTACCAAGCAATTGTAAGAGATCCAAATCCTTTTCAATCAAATCATTGTTTCTTCATATTCACATCTATAGGTGTTGGTTTAGCCTCAATATGATTCATTCTTGCTATAACTCCAAACTTCACCCTCAGAAACTCCTATGGGATTCAAAGAAGTAACATGATTGTGGGATAAGGTATAATGCTTGTTTCTTACCGTGGCATTCTTCTCCACCTTGTTAGCATGCTTTATCATGTCATCAAGAGTCATAATAGGCTTAAGATAAGCCATCGATGAAATTTTATCACACAACCCATGTACAAAGCCTAAAATGGCTCCCTGCTGCGGCTCTTGAAAATTACCAAGCAATTGTAAGAGATCCAAATCCTTTTCAATCAAATCATTGTTTCTTCATATTCACATCTATAGGTGTTGGTTTAGCCTCAATATGATTCATTCTTGCTAAAACTCCAAACTTCACCCTCAGAAACTCCTATGGGATTCAAAGAAGTAACATGATTGTGGGATAAGGTATAATGCTTGTTTCTTACCGTGGCATTCTTCTCCACCTTGTTAGCATGCTTTATCATGTCATCAAGAGTCATAATAGGCTTAAGATAAGCCATCGATGAAATTTTATCACACAACTCATGTACAAAGCCTAAAATGGCTCCTGCTGCGGCTCTTGAAAATTACCAAGCAATTGTAAGAGATCCAAATCCTTTTCAATCAAATCATTGTTTCTTCATATTCACATGTATAGGTGTTGGTTTAGCCTCAATATGATTCATTCTTGCTAAAACTCCAAACTTCACCCTCAGAAACTCCTATGGGATTCAAAGAAGTAACATGATTGTGGGATAAGGTATAATGCTTGTTTCTTACCATGGCATTCTTCTCCACCTTGTTAGCACGCTTTATCACGTCATCAATAGTCAGAATAGGCTTAAGATAAGCCATTGATGAAATTTTATCACACAACCCATGTACAAAGCCTAAAATGGTTCCCTGCTGCGGCTCTTGAACATTACCAAGCAATTGTAAGAGATCCAAATCCTTTTCAATCAAATCATTGTTTCTTCATATTCACATCTATAGGTGTTGGTTTAGACTCAATATGATTCATTCTTGCTATAACTCCAAACTTCACCCTCAGAAACTCCTATGGGATTCAAAGAAGTAACATGATTGTGGGATAAGGTATAATGCTTGTTTCTTACCATGGCTTTCTTCTTCACCTTGTTAGCATGCTATATCACGTTATCAAGAGTCATAATAGGCTTAAGCTAAGCCATTGATGAAATTTTATCACACAACCCATGTACAAAGCCTAAAATGGCTCCCTGCTGCGGCTCTTGAAAATTACCAAGCAATTGTAAGAGATCCAAATCCTTTTCAATCAAATCATTGTTTCTTCATATTCACATCTATAGGTGTTGGTTTAGCCTCAATATGATTCATTCTTGCTAAAACTCCAAACTTCACCCTCAGAAACTCCTATGGGATTCAAAGAAGTAACATGATTGTGGGATAAGGTATAATGCTTGTTTCTTACCGTGGCATTCTTCTCCACCTTGTTAGCATGCTTTATCACGTCATCAAGAGTCATAATAGGCTTAAGATAAGCCATCGATGAAATTTTATCACACAACCCATGTACAAAGCCTAAAATGGCTCACTGCTGCGGCTCTTGAAAATTACCAAGCAATTGTAAGAGATCCAAATCCTTTTCAATCAAATCATTGTTTCTTCATATTCACATCTATAGGTGTTGGTTTAGCCTCAATATGATTCATTCTTGCTAAAACTCCAAACTTCACCCTCAGAAACTCCTATGGGATTCAAAGAAGTAACATGATTGTGGGATAAGGTATAATGCTTGTTTCTTACCGTGGCATTCTTCTCCACCTTGTTAGCATGCTTTATCACGTCATCAAGAGTCATAATAGGCTTAAGATAAGCCATCGATGAAATTTTATCACACAACCCATGTACAAAGCCTAAAATGGCTCCCTGCTGCGGCTCTTGAAAATTACCAAGCAATTGTAAGAGATCCAAATCCTTTTCAATCAAATCATTGTTTCTTCATATTCACATCTATAGGTGTTGGTTTAGCCTCAATATGATTCATTCTTGCTAAAACTCCAAACTTCACCCTCAGAAACTCCTATGGGATTCAAAGAAGTAACATGATTGTGGGATAAGGTATAATGCTTGTTTCTTACCATGGCATTCTTCTCCACCTTGTTAGCACGCTTTATCACGTCATCAAGAGTCATAATAGGCTTAAGATAAGCCATGGATGAAATTTTATAACACAACCCATGTACAAAGCCTAAAATGGCTCCCTGCTGCGGCTCTTGAACATTACCAAGCAATTGTAAGAGATCCAAATCCTTTTCAATCAAATCATTGTTTCTTCATATTCACATCTATAGGTGTTGGTTTAGCCTCAATATGATTCATTCTTGATAAAACTCCAAACTTCACCCTCAGAAACTCCTATGGGATTCAAAGAAGTAACATGATTGTGGGATAAGGTATAATGCTTGTTTCTTACCATGGCATTCTTCTCCACCTTGTTAGCACGCTTTATCACGTCATCAAGAGTCATAATAGGCTTAAGATAAGCCATGGATGAAATTTTATCACACAACCCATGTACAAAGCCTAAAATGGCTCCCTGCTGCGGCTCTTGAAAATTACCAAGCAATTGTAAGAGATCCAAATCCTTTTCAATCAAATCATTGTTTCTTCATATTCACATCTATAGGTGTTGGTTTAGCCTCAATATGATTCATTCTTGCTATAACTCCAAACTTCACCCTCAGAAACTCCTATGGGATTCAAAGAAGTAACATGATTGTGGGATAAGGTATAATGCTTGTTTCTTACCATGGCATTCTTCTCCACCTTGTTAGCACGCTTTATCACGTCATCAAGAGTCATAATAGGCTTAAGATAAGCCATGGATGAAATTTTATCACACAACCCATGTACAAAGCCTAAAATGGCTCCCTGCTGCGGCTCTTGAAAATTACCAAGCAATTGTAAGAGATCCAAATCCTTTTCAATCAAATCATTGTTTCTTCATATTCACATCTATAGGTGTTGGTTTAGCCTCAATATGATTCATTCTTGCTATAACTCCAAACTTCACCCTCAGAAACTCCTATGGGATTCAAAGAAGTAACATGATTGTGGGATAAGGTATAATGCTTGTTTCTTACCGTGGCATTCTTCTCCACCTTGTTAGCATGCTTTATCATGTCATCAAGAGTCATAATAGGCTTAAGATAAGCCATCGATGAAATTTTATCACACAACCCATGTACAAAGCCTAAAATGGCTCCCTGCTGCGGCTCTTGAAAATTACCAAGCAATTGTAAGAGATCCAAATCCTTTTCAATCAAATCATTGTTTATTCATATTCACATCTATAGGTGTTGGTTTAGCCTCAATATGATTCATTCTTGCTAAAACTCCAAACTTCACCCTCAGAAACTCCTATGGGATTCAAAGAAGTAACATGATTGTGGGATAAGGTATAATGCTTGTTTCTTACCGTGGCATTCTTCTCCACCTTGTTAGCATGCTTTATCATGTCATCAAGAGTCATAATAGGCTTAAGATAAGCCATCGATGAAATTTTATCACACAACCCATGTACAAAGCCTAAAATGGCTCCTGCTGCGGCTCTTGAAAATTACCAAGCAATTGTAAGAGATCCAAATCCTTTTCAATCAAATCATTGTTTCTTCATATTCACATCTATAGGTGTTGGTTTAGCCTCAATATGATTCATTCTTGCTAAAACTCCAAACTTCACCCTCAGAAACTCCTATGGGATTCAAAGAAGTAACATGATTGTGGGATAAGGTATAATGCTTGTTTCTTACCATGGCATTCTTCTCCACCTTGTTAGCACGCTTTATCACGTCATCAATAGTCAGAATAGGCTTAAGATAAGCCATTGATGAAATTTTATCACACAACCCATGTACAAAGCCTAAAATGGTTCCCTGCTGCGGCTCTTGAACATTACCAAGCAATTGTAAGAGATCCAAATCCTTTTCAATCAAATCATTGTTTCTTCATATTCACATCTATAGGTTTTGGTTTAGACTCAATATGATTCATTCTTGCTATAACTCCAAACTTCACCCTCAGAAACTCCTATGGGATTCAAAGAAGTAACATGATTGTGGGATAAGGTATAATGCTTGTTTCTTACCATGGCTTTCTTCTTCACCTTGTTAGCATGCTATATCACGTTATCAAGAGTCATAATAGGCTTAAGCTAAGCCATTGATGAAATTTTATCACACAACCCATGTACAAAGCCTAAAATGGCTCCCTGCTGCGGCTCTTGAAAATTACCAAGCAATTGTAAGAGATCCAAATCCTTTTCAATCAAATCATTGTTTCTTCATATTCACATCTATAGGTGTTGGTTTAGCCTCAATATGATTCATTCTTGCTATAACTCCAAACTTCACCCTCAGAAACTCCTATGGGATTCAAAGAAGTAACATGATTGTGGGATAAGGTATAATGCTTGTTTCTTACCGTGGCATTCTTCTCCACCTTGTTAGCATGCTTTATCACGTCATCAAGAGTCATAATAGGCTTAAGATAAGCCATCGATCAAATTTTATCACACAACCCATGTACAAAGCCTAAAATGGCTCCCTGCTGCGGCTCTTGAAAATTACCAAGCAATTGTAAGAGATCCAAATCCTTTTCAATCAAATCATTGTTTCTTCATATTCACATCTATAGGTGTTGGTTTAGCCTCAATATGATTCATTCTTGCTAAAACTCCAAACTTCACCCTCAGAAACTCCTATGGGATTCAAAGAAGTAACATGATTGTGGGATAAGGTATAATGCTTGTTTCTTACCATGGCATTCTTCTCCACCTTGTTAGCACTCTTTATCACGTCATCAAGAGTCATAATAGGCTTAAGATAAGCCATGGATGAAATTTTATCACACAACCCATGTACAAAGCCTAAAATGGCTCC